>CM060072.1:4287500-5487500 GCA_030533445.1 Cyprinodon diabolis
AGAAGTTGCTGAATGTTTTCTCGGTTATCATCGTATTGAAAAACACCTAATTTTTTGTTTACTTTTTTACATTTTCTGTAAAAATTTGAATTATTATCAAAATTGTGAAAATTTGAATTCCATTACCAACACTTTGTGCACCACAGCTTTTTTCAGAAGCTGCTAAAGTTAGACTGTACAATTTATATGCTTTAGAAAATGAAAAATAAGGAAGAAAGAACTGTTTTGCATAATTTTATATTATTAATCAACATTCGGTTTTTGCGTTTTCTCTTCCTCGAGATGAAGCCACGGCGCTCGCTGAAGTCTGGCATTGCTCCAGCTGCCTGAAACAGACTCACAGCCACATCTGCTAAATTGAAATGAAATGTGTTTGAATCCAGGCTGACTTTGATGGTGGAGAGAACATCTCCATGTTGGGTGTGTGCATGTGTACATGAATATTCAAATCGACCTCGGGGCGCACCAGACCCTCAGTCATGGTGTTTGTCTCCTGCTAATGGGCTGTGCCATGCTCTGAACAGGGCTTGCATCTGGCACTTTCTAAATCATGCGATGCAAAATGAAATTGTTCCGAAACAACCGGCTTATTATAGTTTTTCATGGGTTTCTGTATGAATTTAAACCATGAAATATAAATATTAGTTTCTATTTCAATATATCTGTGCTCCGGAAAACAAAGTTATTATTTCTGATTGGATTGTTTTGCTTACTTTATGTATATTGTTGGGACATTATTACCGATTCCCCGAAGCTAAACAATAAGTGGTGGCACATTTCATGCTTTAAATGGGGCTGTGCCCTTTAGCTGATTCCACATCCAAACTAATTATATTTGTCTTTTCTGTTGTTCAGTTAGAGGTTACAAGGGATTTGTTTGGCAGAGTCCCCAGAGGGAAGATCTCTTGGTTTAAGTGTCTCTTAGGAGCAACAAGAGAGGCAGAAAAGGAGCCATTCTGATGGGAAACCAGCAGCAACTGTTGATCGGACACTGGAATTTTCTAAAGCACAAAACATGTTTTATTTTGTTTAGGGGATTCATTCATATTGGATATATCTATATTTGTAAATTTTTTTTAATAAAAATGTATTCACAGTTTAGTCTTTTCATTTCATATCCTGTTTTGTTTTTTTTTCAGTTTTTTTTTTTCTGCTACTACTATATTGAAATTTTGAATTTTACATTTTAACAGTCTTATGGCATAAAAGCCAAAAGCAATAAAAAGAATTGCAAATCATGAATTACAGAAGGCTGTAATGTTGCTCTGCGTCTTCAGCAGAGCGACTGGTCTCTGTGTTTTAGAATGGATTTTAAAATGATTTTTAAGGCTTTTAATGCCGTTTAATGATCATAGTCACCTGGTCTACTGAAAAAAACATCAATTTGAGACAAACCCCTACTCTGAGGGAAATGTTCACCTGAGGAGAAGCCGTGCTGCAGGAATAATGGCATCAGGGACCAATTTTAAAGACATTTATCTTGGATTTTAGCTATTTTATTATCTTTATCCTAAATTAGTGAGCTATTTATGGATTTAAAGTAAACTAATTTACATATATTTAGAAATTTTACCTCACTTCAAATGAACCTTCATAGCAACTGTGTAGCATTTTAATGTTTTTTTCCAGCTTTTATTGTCATTACACCGTCACAAGTACAGAGCAACGAAATTCACTCTCTGCATTTATCCCCTTGGGGAGCAGTGGGCTGCCATTGTGCGACGCCCAGGGAGCCAGACTGGCAGTCTGTGGGAATCAAACTCAGAACCACTGGATTACAAACTCTATGCACGAACCACTACGCTACCACTCCCAGTTACAATCCATTTGCTCTATTTCTAATTGATTCCCTCTAACAACAATCTTTCTGCACATATTTAGTTATTTGTCTGATGGATCAGATTTTAAAGTAAACAGAATCAAAATCTAAACTATTTTTCCCATTTGAATTCAATTGAAGATCAACAAACGAATATTACTTACAGAGATAATCTGAGTGGTGTGGAACTCATAATTCCCTCATCTGTTGGGAAGCTAAACAGATTAACTTTCACAAGAAGAGCATTACATCTTTCACTAAAGTGATTTGCTTTTTTTTAACGGCACTAGTGGCTTGTTTTTCTGACAGTAGGCTGACAGGAAAGGGGGTATGAGAGAGGGGGAGAGACATGCAGCCAACGACCACAGGTTGGATTCGAACCTTGGTCGGCCGCGTCGAGGACTAAGGCCTCCGTACATGGGTCATGCGCGCTAACCACATCGCCACCCGCACACCCACATACTGTATGTGTGTATTTATGTAAAAAAAAAATATTTCATTATAAGATTATATATAGGATTATTTCAAATTTAATAGAAACAGAGACAAATGAGAGGGAAAAACAAAGGAACAAAGGTGAGGTAAAAGGTTAGGACTAGAGGAAGGAAAGAAAGCAAAATCAAGAAAATATAAGATTACATCTTAGGAGGCTGCTTATGCATCTGCATAGAGAGAGGGGAAAAAACTGAAAAAAGAAAATAATCACAGGGACAAGCAATGCATATATAGACTTAGACAAAATTTAGAATTGAATAGAAAATCCCTTTATGTCCCACAATGGGGAAGTTCTGGTGTTTACAGCTGCAAAAAGAAAAAAAAAATGGTCAAACAAATGTGTACCTTAGAAAAACATATAACAATAACATAATAGTGAAAAAGAGTAAAAAAAAAACAAAAAAAACGAATGAAATACTGTACTGTAAAGTGTTTTAACGATATAAAACTGTGCACCTGGAGAATAAATAATCATTATTCAGCTATGGACATTTTTATAGTAATGGATATTTGAAAATAGCAGCATCATCAGAGATGTGCAAAATGACAGCAGCATGTTATTTAACTGAATAAGATAAATACTGTGCAAAGTCAGCATTAATGTTACAACTTAAGGTTGTTGAGAAAAGTGATAGTTATAAAGTCATTTGAATTGTCCTTTTTGTATAAACAAAGTGTATAAAAAGCGACATTTCCATGCATAAAACTTTTCAACAGCCAATGAGCAGCTAGCCTCGTGAGACCATCCTGATCTCGCGAGCTTTCAAGGTTTCACTCGCTAATCAGTCTGGAGACTCTCCGTTAAAGAAAATTTGGAGCCGTTCACCAAACGAACGTCCAATCAGCGTTGGCTTTGAGGCGGGATGAGGTGTGACGCAACGAGAAGCACGACAGTTCAGTCTAAAGAACATGGCGGCTTCAGCCGATGAAACTAGCGTTAGCGTGGCTATCGAGCAAGTTTTATGGGAATTACAGAGTATTTCTTCACTGAAAGAAGAGCAAAACACTGCTCTGGAGGCTTTTCTCAGAGGAAAAGATGTTTTTGCTCTTCTCCCGACTGGTTTCGGCAAGAGTAGCCTGGCTTGTGGTTGTGTTTTCGTCGTCGCTCTGTTAGTACGTCATATGCTTCGTTGATCTGATTGGTTTATTTGGCCCGTCTATCACCAACATAGGCCAATCAGCTCACCAGTATTTTCGCCCCTTCCCAAAATTACTTCAACGGAAGGTTTCAAGATGGATATGCGGAGCAAATCCATCTGGCGGAGTCAGGTTAATGAGCAGCACTATTCATAAAGTGCAGCAGTGATCAAGAATGTAAACCGTGTGGGGAAAAAGGAAAACCAGCATAAACTCACGGTGCAAAAGGCTATATATAGAAAGGTTTAGTGCAGTGCAAAAATGAATAAATATGGTGCAAAATGCATTAGAACATTTGAGTTGTGTTCTATTAAAATGTATTATGAAAAAAAATCAGCCATGCTTGTAGTGCAAATGTGTTTTCAGGTGTGATGCAGAATCTTGATTAGAGATTCAACAGTTTAACAGTCTGATGGCAGCGGGAAAAAAGCTGTTGCAGAACATTTAAGAGGATCATTGACAAATAAGCAATATCATTTATTGCAAGAAATCTTCATTGGCAGTCACAGCTAAATATAGAGACTATCTGTATATTGGTGTATCTGTAAATGCTTGGTGAATTACCTTTAAATGTGGAAATAGGTATTGACCAAATCTATTATTAGATGTTTCTTTCCAAATTTATATCCATTCAAAGATAAACTACATGTTTCTGTTCTGCTGTCATCTGTGTGTCGAGTTGTGGAAATTTTGGCTCTGATTATTTTATTTTCTCATCAGAAGTAATGAAAGCTTTTAAATAGATTACATTTACATTGAAGGAGCAACTTTGGAACCTGAGAAAATGCTGACTTTGGAGTACATGTGTGGCAAAAATCCTACAATAAGTTATTTTTCTTTTCTTTTTCTGATCACATGATCAACAACAATTTTTAACTTACTCATGATGAATTATTTCTTTTTTGCTTGGGGTGTAAGTGTGATGTGAGCAATTTCTCTTAGCAACTCTTTAAAATAAGAAAGAACATGGCAGAATGTTAAAGGAGGTGAAAAAAGATCCCCACTCTTCAGGTAGAAGTATTTTGTGCTCACCAAGTCTTTATTACATTTTACTTTATCATTAGACTTAGACAAACTAAATTTCGTTTTGTTTAGCTCTCAAGACATTTCCATTTATTTAAGTGCAGCATTTATCAAGTGTAAACATAAAACCGAGATATGATTTACAGTTTTTCCAACATTCAGCTTTATTTATTTTCATTTTTTTTCAACAATCAACAGTCTGATGTCAGTAGGGACTGCATAATGTTGAAAAAAAAATATTATTAGGGGTGCCATCATGTCTTGGAGGTGCTGTTTCCAAAATTTGTACTTACTTTTAAGTTTTCAAACCATTGTTGCCAACATAAAAGAAAAGACGGCGACCTTTGTCACTCAGTACGTCTGAGCTGATGTGTAAACACAGGATGCAATAACAAACAAACACTTACCTAAGGCTTATCTAAGCAATCAGTCAACGTCAGTTAACGTGAGCTTGTGAGCTTTACGTTTGCCCCCCCACACAGATGTCATGCTCCCTTCAAGATGAGCTGCATCAATTGCTTCCAACTCAAATGGAAGGAAAAAAAGAGAAAGACAAAAGAAGAAAGAGCAGAGTCCGTGAGGGAACAAATTAAAACAAGAGTCAAAGATTCCTGGGAAGAAAAAAAAGTCCTCCTCTGCAGGAAAAGTTTTAATCCAGTGAATATTGCAGACCTAATTAAGAGGAGCCGCCCTAGGTATTGCAGTTCTCTGGGTATGGGATAAAAATTGGCTGTGAAAATTGAATTATCCTTCAGAAACTCAAGGTTTGCATGCATGAGAATCAGACTGCATTTTGTCACTTTTCTATGAGGAGTCACCGGGCGGACGTGTGGGAGGAATGTTAGACTGCTTGCAGCATTAAGTTAGTTGAGCTGAATTTAAATGATGCCAGATCAAACCAGTCTGTCTTATTCCAAGTGAATACAAAGACCCCTGCAGTATGCAGACTGAATAACAGGAGCTCTCAGTGGAAGAAGATGTTTGGTCAAAGCAGAGTCTTAATGGGGAGCTTTTTCTGTGATGTCACAAGTCTTTGTTCTCAGATAAGAATCAGACGCTGGATGGCGATGTCCAAGTCGAAGAAAGGATTTATTAGGGAGCTGTGTTGAAGAGTTGACTTTTAGGCCACTCTGGTGGTTGCATCTTTTGAAGATGTGCCTGATGAAAGCTGTAATGTGATCTAGCTCCTCAGCTCAAGTTTAGGGTTTGGAATCCGCCCCGGGGGGCTTCTTCTGCAACTGCAATTAAAGAATAAAGCCACGTCAATCCCCAAAACTAATATAATCCCAGGCACATAATAAAAAACTAGAATACAAGTCTCTAAATAATACATTTTGATCAATTTAGCATATTAAAAATAAAGCCTGAGGCTAATTTCTGGGGAAACAGTGTGGTGCTACAAATTGTTTGGTATTGTTTCTCTTTCATCGCTGCTGTGAAACAGGATTTACTTGCTTAAAGATGTCTTGTCATCCTACTCACATCATTCATTTTACGTATATCTATACAGCAAGTTACAAGACAGGCTCGATTTAGCTTGGTATAAAACTTACTTTTTGTTAGGTCCATCTAATAAATGCTAAGCAACACTATAATCTATATGTTTTCTTTAGCTATAAGCAGAAAATCATCATCATTCAACCATCTTTATGTGTGTAATTAATATCCATTTCCTTTTACTTATTGATGGAGTTACTGAATTATTAAAATGTTGCTGATTCTTGTCATATATTGAATATACCGTAATTTTCTGACTATAAGCCGCGACTTTTTCCCCATTTTTTGACCTTGCGGCTTATATAACAATGCGGCTTATCTATGGACTTTTACAGCTAACGGCCACTAGGGTAATACCTACATCTATGGATTTTACCATCCGCCATTTTGACGTCACATTTGCTTCAACACACAAGTAGCCGCGCGAGCGGGAATTCGGACGTCCTCCTGAAGCAGACTCCGAGAAAGACTGACATTGCGAGCGCAAGACAGTTTTTGTGACACCCTCATTATGGAAAACAAACATTGAAATGCATATAATGCAGCTTTTACATTAAAGGCAGTCAATTTTGCAGTAAACGAAGGAAATAGTGAGACGTTGGAGACGCCAGCAGGAAGAATTGTCTCAATTCAATTGTGCTGAAATGTTAATAAATAGGAGCTTCCCAAAAAAGTTGCCTCTTTCCCGACAATCCTCTCTGTGCACGAACCATATGGTAATTAAACATAAAAAAACCTGGGGCTTATAGTCCGGTGCGGCTTGTATATGTACAAATCATGCGATTTAGCTTCTGCGGCTTATATTCAGGTGCAGCTTATACTCCGAAAATTACGGTAACTGGATCCATGAGTGCGGGAAGGCACATACATATTTATAATAAAAACGTATTATTATCAGACAAAGATAAAAAAGAAATACATTTAAATATAAAGATATAAAATGTATTTTTAATTTTATGACTCTCCATCATCTTTAGTGCATTATTAGTAGGCAAGTACAAGTCAGAAAAGAAGGGATGTAAACAACTTAGTGGAAGCATGGCATGCTAGAAAATAATTCATTAATATTATATGAACTGGGAATATTTACACATTTTAATTATGACAAGGAGGAAGAATTCACTTCATGTAGTTCTGGTTGTAAATATAAACACTAAATAATCTCCTTATTGTCACCTAAATAGAGCCCATTTTGCAATGCTGCGTGGCTGAGCAGCATCGACTTCTCTATTGTGCCTGGAAGGCAAGGACCTAATGATAGAGAAGCGGAGGGCATTACGCAAAACATTTGTAAAATGACAGAATAAGACATACTAGCAATAAGAACAGTAGATGTAACGGCTTTTTTATTTATAAGTTTAAACATTCACATATTTTATTCTTTTTTTTTTCTGTAACCCAATAGGTTACTCTAAGTTAAATACTGTGTAAGAAAACATCTTGTTGTTTATTCAATACATATTTCATAGAATATAATGATGCTCTTACTTTTTTTTTTAACTAATCACATTGTAGAAAAAATGAAAACAATCATGTTATGTAAATATCCTCTTGATAAAAGAAGACTCAGGCTTGGCCAGTTATCAATTATCGATGAGATCAATCAACTTTCGATTATTTAATTAATGAGTGAAGTGCATACCGGTTTAAAAGGGATAATGCACCTTTGTGCAGGACTTATGAGGAGAGGAAGGCAAGGCGTCTGCACCCTGGGTGGCACTGCAGAGGGGGGGGAATAACACAAATAATTCTGCAACAAAGAGTGGATAAAAGTCCCCCCCCCTCCAATGATGTAAAAATATTAATTACCAGTTGTCACAAACAATTTTTGCCACAAATGCTGGAGAAACCAGTAAGTTATTTTAGAGTTTTTTATTTTATTTTTTACACAGCACCAGTTTGATTTGAAAACTGTGTTTTGTATTTATATTTGTTATTGTTTTATTATAGACATTTTTTAAGGGGTATATTAGCCCCATAACTTGCTTGATAAACAGACTTTTTACAGACACTCTATGATCAATTCAAAAAGGAAGAGGATCAGTGGAGATTAATGTTGAAGCTGGAAAAGACCCAGTTTAATAAACAAATTGAAAGAAACCCAAATGAACACATCGTGGATCCCACTGTGGAAGTCTGATAAAACAAACAAATTAAAATGTTTTTTTCTTATTAGAGGGAAACTGTTCTTGTTACCAAAGTTATTCATCAGGCATTTGTTTGCAGAGAATATGCTAAATGTTTTAATGACTCATAATGTTCCTCACTAGTCATCATTAGAAGTTATTAAAGCTGTTTTCTGTCTCTACTGGGGCAGATTCTCTAAAACAATCAAAGAAATACAGCATTTGTTCTTCTGTTGATATTGAATAAAAAAAAAAAAAAACATTCATTTGATCGCGAGCATAGAAATATATCAATGCAAACCAGAAACAACAGTCAGGGTTTAACTGATGTCACTTCTTGCCATTTTTAGTCTCTTTCTAATGATTAATTAACAACACATTATTTGCCACCTCCCTGCTATGAGCCTTAATGGTTTTATAGGGAGTAAAAATAAATAAAGACGATAACTGGAGTTAGGAATCAGCTTTTTTTAGCTTTATGCTTCATAAAATCTTACAACTGATCTTTTTGGAGACGTGAGTTCACCGTGTAAAATCACTACATGTTGGAAAGGTAACAACATACGCTCACCGGCCACTTTATTAGGTACACCTGTCCAACTGCTCGTTAACACTTAATTTCTAAGCAGCATGGCGGCAACTCAGTGCATTTAGGCATGTAGACATGGTCAAGACAATCTCCTGCAGTTCAAACCGAGCATCAGTATGGGGAAGAAAGGTGATTTGAGTGACTTTGAACGTGGCATGATTGTTGGTGCCAGAAGGGCTGGTCTGAGTATTTCAGAAACTGCTGATCTACTGGGATTTTCACGCACAACCATCTCTAGGGTTTACAGAGAATGGTCCGAAAAAGAAAAAACATCCAGTGAGCGGCAGTTCTGTGGGCGGAAATGCCTTGTTGATGCCAGAGGTCAGAGGAGAATGGCCAGACTGGTTCGAGCTGATAGAAGGGCAACAGTGACTCAAATAACCACCCGTTACAACCAAGGTGGGCAGAAGAGCATCTCTGAACGCACAGTACGTCGAACTTTGAGGCAGATGGGCTACAGCAGCAGAAGACCACACCGGGTGCCACTCCTTTCAGCTAAGAACAGGAAACTAAGGCTACAATTTGCACAAGCTCATCGAAATTGGACAATAGAAGATTGGAAAAACGTTGCCTGGTCTGATGAGTCTTGATTTCTGCTGCGACATTCGGCTGGTAGGGTCAGAATTTGACGTCTACAACATGAAAGCATGGATCCATCCTGCCTTGTATCAACGGTTCAGGCTAGTGGTGGTGGTGTCATGGTGTGGGGAATATTTTCTTGGCACTCTTTGGGCCCCTTGGTACCAATTGAGCATCGTTGCAACGCCACAGCCTACCTGAGTATTGTTGCTGACCATGTCCATCCCTTTATGACCACAATGTACCCAACTTCTGATGGCTACTTTCAGCAGGATAATGCGCCATGTCATAAAGCTGGAATCATCTCAGACTGGTTTCTTGAACATGACAATGAGTTCACTGTACTCAAATGGCCTCCACAGTCACCAGATCTCAATCCAATAGAGCATCTTTGGGATGTGGTGGAACGGGAGATTCGCATCATGGATGTGCGGCCGCCAAATCTGCGGCAACTGTGTGATGCCATCATGTCAATATGGACCAAACTCCCTGGGGAATGCTTCCAGCACCTTGTTGAATCTATGCCACGAAGAATTGAGGCAGTTCTGAAGGCAAAAGGGGGTCCAACTCGTTACTAGCATGGGGTACCTAATAAAGTGGCCGGTGAGTGTAGTTTGAGGTAAGGGAAGTTGCTGAAAACCCAAAGTCAACTATTATCAGTAGATAAAAGCAAAGAAAAAAACTAAACAAAAACTGGTAATTTAAGGTAGGTTGGGCATCTATACACTGTACGATTTTTGTCCTTTTCGGGCCGGTTTTCCAGTTGTGCGAGCATTATTGGACGGGGCCGACTTTCAGCCTGATTGTACATCGTGTAGTTTACAGGGGGTAACGAGGGCCGATCAGGAATCGTAAGATCGGGAAAAAATCAAACATGTTTGAAATTCAGTCGGCCGTCGTAAGGCGGTCGTAGGCAAATCACTTAGTGGGCAAACAAGGATTCTTCTTCTTCTTCTTCCTCTCAGATGAAAACACAGAAGCATGGTGGGGGTGCGAGTAAAAGGGAGTTCTTTCTGTAAAATTGACAGACTGTAGTAGCCATGTTTGCTCAGCTATGTCTTTGTCCAAATACATAGTCGCCTTTTCTTTTTAGGGCTTTCAGCACAAAATGCCAAGGCAGTGTCAGGTTGATTGGAGGCTTTCAGGACCCAAATGTAGAGAGGAGTAGGCGTGGATAAGTTTGGATGATTTAATGAAAGTCCAAGGAAACGAGGCAAAAATACAAAATACAAAAATTTCTGAAAACCAGGCAAAAACCAATAAACATCAGGAAAAATACTCAATGGAAGCAAGGGACTACAAAGCAATGAAACAACATCAACAACTCAAGAAACCTTCACTGAGTGAAGGTTTTACTGCTCTTTAAAGCCCAGCGCTCTTAATGAGAAAGGTTATCTTCATCTGTGTAGGCTACCCAGGTTCTCCCCAAAGATCCTCTCCGGCAGAGAGATGCATAACTCGCATTCACTAACAAACAGGAACCCCGACAGGTAGCGCGTTTCACTCTAGTGAGCTTCATATTCCTCTTCTACTCGTTTGGCTTCCGGATAGACGAGTCCGAGTAGCGCCATCTCACTGCGGAGCTGAGTCCCATGCAGTTTTTAGTCGTACAGTGTGAGCAGGTAGAAAGCATCAGAGCGGCGGGTCGCAGTGTGAGAACAAACATGGTGAGCTGTGAAGTTTTAAACCCTGCAGTTTCGTCGTACTCTGTGAGCTGTAGCTGCGTGCAACGATTGAGATAAATAAATAAATAGCACAGTGTATGCCCGGCTTTAGCGATGATTAATTTTGTAAACAGGACTTCTCAGCTTCTCTGAGAAAAAAGCCATAAACCCGAACGTCATTGCGTTTATTTTCTGAATTGGTCAAAACATGAAAAGTCACATTATAAGTTATTAGAATGATCTGCTGGTTTTAATGCTCCTAATTGCAATCATAGATCCTTGTATTATTTGTCCTTTAAAGCAAGTTTTTAGTCTGTTTTCATAATGTCTTATTAGGTTTTAGTTAATGTACACACACTGCATCTTTTTTCCAGTGACAGAAACTAGTGAGGATTTGTTCTGCGAGTTCAGTTCCAGGTCTGGTCAGACTTTCTTTTTCTGCCATAGTTTGCATTTGATCCCTTTCCAGCTTGAGGGCTTTTCTAAGATAAGTACAGTGTAGTTATTCATTCTCCTGATGCATCAGAGTCATCAGAGTTTACATGCCCATCAATATGCTGCTATTAACCGGATTAAAACGGTAGTCTGGATAAAACACAATCTCAACAGCATTTTTTGATTACCTTAGCACACGAGACTTCAATTAAAATTCAAGAAGTTCTTAAAAACCTTGCAGGGAGTAACTGTTTCAGCAGGGCTCTTATACTTTTTATTTTCTCTAATCTCTGTCCAGTTTTTATGTGACTAATAAAAGTATTCAATTGCACCACTGGGATTTAAAGGAGCTGTTTGAACTGTGGTGTAAACTGCTTGAAAGTCTCAGTTTTCTGCTCGGTTCGAGTGCCCTGTGTTTTCCGACTACGTGCTGCACTGTAGTCGACCAAAATCCGGGACGATTTTAAAATGTACACCATGTAAACCAACCAATCAGGGCACAACTCATCTAAATATTCATGAGCATACCATAGAAAGAAGAAAACCTGTCGTTTCATTCTAGGGCTTTTAACCAGGCTGCATTAGGGCTCATAGAACAGCAAATATGCCATTTTTAGCCCAACCAATCTTACACACCCAGGGGTTGACGGCAAGTGACTTTCACATTTCATTTGCCCAGAAACAATTTTTACTTGCCCAGTATAATGTTTGATAAATATATTTCCTAGTATTCATTTTTGTATATATATCAATGAAACATATTTGTTTATTAAATGTTTTTTGTAATTCAGTATTTTTTAAGTTTCCAGGTTCCTGGTGTGTATATGCATGCGTCAGATAATGAACTCAAGCCTACATTACCGTGTTAACATGCTTTTCAATCCTTCCTGCACATTCTTTTCAAACTAAACTTTGCTTTAAACTGTTGCTTTGAAAAATATAAATTACAATGTTAACAATCTAAAAAAAACTTGACAGGTTAAAAACTTAGGATAAATCATAAGATAAAAGTCAATGTCACAAATGAATATGAAAAGTATGTTTCTACAAGATAATACTATTAATATAATGTGACTTTTCTAGAGAATCATTATACATAGTTATTTTATTCAGGGTTTCCACAGTCTGACATCATTTCAGAATTCCCCGACTTTAACCGACTCAGGATTAGTTTTCCCTGAAAAAATAAATGCAGCCGTTTGTCGTTTTGGTAACTACATAGAAATTACCGCTAGGTGGACAAAAATCACGCCATCTGGCGGAAAATCACCCGGCTATTTTAAATCACGCGCCTTTTTCAAATCACGAAATTTGTAATCTCCCAACAATAAAAACTACTTGCCCCAGGAGATGGGGCGATTGTTAACATGGAGCCCTGATACCCTATTCAGAGACCTTTAGGACCAAATACCCTATAGAATCATTCTATGACCCCTTTAAATAACATTAAATTCTATTAAGATAAAATTTCTATTTTAAAAATTAAATGCAAGTGAAGAAAATACAGCAACCCAGCAAGACTGTGTTGTAAAAGCTTCTTTGGAGACTGTTGAGTAATTCGGTTACTGCTTTGTCTAAATGTAGAAGTATTTCTTGACTAAAGATGTTTGAAGTTTGGTAAAGTTACAGCTTTCTGTAAAGTTATAAAAGCCACAAACATATAATGTGTATTTTCTGTGGCTAGAGTATCCCTTTAGTTTTGTTGCTTTGTTTTCCTGCTTTTTTACCCCAAACCTTCCTGGCCTCCCCTGGAAAGGTTTTTCCTTTTGTAAATAACGGATCTCATATCGCTGGTGAACAAAGCAGTGGAAATGACTGTAATTGAAAACCTTAAAGCTGTCAATTACTTTCTATAATGTTTGTGATTTTCTGTAAATTGGGGCATGATGTGTTGAATTTGGAAATCTCTTAGGAAACTTCTTGCTGTCAGACTGGTTCATTTCTTGATTCTGCAGATTTTTTAGTTGTAGGTTTTAAATTTGACCAGTGCAAATAAAGCCCAGCCTTTTTAAAAATAGGGTTTATCCCTTTTCTCTCCCTTTTATAATGGAGAGAAAAAGTGTGGATTGATATTTTCTCTTAGTAAAGAACAATTATCTTTATTGTCTCAGGTTATTTTGTGTCTGATATTTAAATTTGTTTGAGGAGCTAAAGCTTGGACTATTAAAATGGTTTATCAACCTTTTGATTATTGCAAAGACATGTTTATCTCTGGCTTGTTCTTTGCTAAAATGTCATGTAAACACGTCAGTTCAGCTTTAAGATCCCTCTTTAGGAGAGATTAACCCCATGTTTAATTTTCAGCATGTCATACGTATCTAATATGCAGTGATATTGATGAAACAGACCCCATCCAGACTCCCATTTAATAAATAATAGATCCTTGTGTGTCTCACAGTCATCATCTGCTAGTTTTAGTTTTAACATGACCAATGTGAATTGCAAGACATTATTAGCCTGATGCTAAAATAGATGGGGAAATAAAACTGTTTTGGAAGCTGATTCTGAAAATATAAAAAGCAAGATGAACAAGCAGCTCGATGACATAATCCAAATCTGCAAAGCCCCCTGCAGGGCTGGAGGAGTCATGACGCCATGAGCTTCCGTCACCTCCAGCCAGTTTGGCATCTGCTGCCCTGCGGAGACCAGGAACCAGAATATTGACAAGCTTTAAAAACGCACTACTGCTCTTTAAATAGAGCATAGAAAATGTCAAAATATGAAGGACATCCGTAGAAAATTTTACATGTTAGTGAGAAACTGTCCTGTTGGTAAGAAGAGCAAAGAAACAAAGAGTTCAAACAGTCACATCTCTTCTGTTTTGGCTCTTATTTAAATAAGTGGGCTTATTTAAAAACAACCTTACATTATTTTTTTTTTTTTAAAGTTGTGTAATAAAGAGATAGATTATGGATTAGTTTTATATGAATGACAATTGTTCATTTTATGGACAAAAACTGTTAAACTTCTGACCTCTAGTCCTGAGCATGGTCAAACATGACCGGCCGAAAGTCGGCCCTATCGATAAAATTCTCTCAAGACTGGAGAATCTGCAAAAAATCACACAGTGTATGCCTGGCTTTAAAGTGTTTAAGGGATCGGTTCCTCCAAACCTAGAGGATTTTTGGAGAAGGTGAACCTCTTCGATAGAGAGTGTAGTTTCATTGCCATTCAATTCATTTTATCTATATAACACCAATTCACTAGCCTGACGTAGTCCTCCTCAATTCTAGTCAGAATATGAGTCTGATACTGCTCCATAGAGCTGTGATTATGGGGCGTGTTTTGAACGAACCAGGAAAAAAAAAATGCCTCTGTACTCAATTGGATAGACCTACAACCAATAAGAGCAACGGAGTGCGTGACGTATGTTAAGCGACCAAGGGAGCCAGCTGATAAATTAAACTTTTGCCGTATCCCGTAGGAAGGACGCCAAAAACATCTTTCTTTTCAACAAATGCCTTGATCGCTTTGCTCTGTTCCTCTTTTAAAATTAATTTGCTGTCGATATCTTCTAGATATCTTCTAAAACAGACCTAATAGCAGCCATTGTTGTTGTCACCCATGCACGCTTTGGTCACGTGGTTGATTACGTTACTGTTTATCATCTGCTAATCATCGTATAAAGCCCGCCCTGACAATTTGATTGGCCCGCCAGATATTGGGCGAGAATATTTGCGCTACTATTGAGCAATGCCAGACCAAACTTCCCGACCTCAAACGTTGTGGGCGGGACTAAGTTCGGATTGGCACCCAGGCTACCAATTCACAACACATGTCATCTCAAGGCACTTTCCAGTTGACCAGATCATCCAGTCAGGTTGATTCAAAGTTTTCTATCTAAGGAAAACCAGTTGATTGCATCAACTCATTGACTCGAAGGCAATTCCTAACACTAAGGATGCTTGCAGCGACAGTGGAGAGGAAAAACTCCCTTTAAACAGGAAGAAACCTCCAGATGCGAGCTGCAAACTGCTGAGGCTGACTGAGGTTTAAGGAGACAGAAGCAGAGATACACAAAGAAGAAGAGATACAAAAGGCCGTCCATCACCTTTCTGTTTTACCTTCCTTTTTCAAGCACTTTGTAACTTCATCTCTCACAACAATGCATTCAAATCAGCAATATATATAAAAACAAAGCTGTTTCCCGGGGAAATGGTGATAGCAGTTCATAATGCAAGATCACATGCCCTTTCAACGTCCGGTTGTTTTATTTCAAGGAACCTGCATGACAGAGAGTGAAGAACTCAGAATAAGAAAAAAAAGTAGCTTTGATCTTCCTTTGCTTCTCTTTCTCTCGCTCGCATGAATGAACCATAGACATCTATCCTCATCTATACTTTATAAAGTCTCTTTGCTTCATCTAAGTTCTTTTTTTTAAAGCAATTCACTAATACTAAAAAATCTCTACCTTTGTGTTTTCTTAACAGCTGAAGATCGTTGTGCTATTATAGTCCTTTTGTACCTTTATGCAGATCTTATCACAAACCAGCTCTGGTGGTTTTAACACTCACTGCAAAAGATTTTAAACAGCAGACACTGCTGCTGAGGAAGTTGATAGCAGAAGACGACTCTGGAGAGGAAATGCAACTTAATATTAGGAAAGAAGAAGGTACAGTACACTGGAAAAAAATCTAAATCTAGATAAGTCATTTTTTCTTAAATTAAGTGTATTTGTTCTTGGATTGAGGAGGTAAAAGAGACATTTTGCCAATGGAACAAGACAATTTACTCTTAAAATAAGAAAAAAAAAAACAATTACATAGTCTTATGTCAAGTGCGCAGTATCTAATTATCTTATTTTAAGAGTAAAAATAGTCATTCCATTGGCAAACTATGTCATTTACATACTCAAATTAAGGGTATATACACCTAATTTAAGAAATGTTTACTTATCTCAGGATAGTTTTTCTAGTGTATGCTCTCTATTCTGTTTGTACACTGCAAAAACAATCTAGAAATATGTCAATATTTCTTAAATTAAATGTATTTACCCTTAATTTGAGCAGGTAAATAAGATGATCTGCCAATGGAATGAGTATTTTTACTCTTAAAATAGGATAATTAGATAATATGCACTTGAAATAAGACAAATCAATTGTGTTTTCTTATTTTAAGTGTAAATTGTCGTGTTCCTTTGGCAAAATGCCTCTTTTACCTCATTTCTAGGAAAATGCACTTAATTTAAGAAAGAATTACTTATCTAGATTTCGATTTTTTTCCAGTGTAAAGATCTCACATTGATCACCAACCAGTTTGTAAGTTCATCCCATTTTATATGATATTTGTTTTTTAGTTATATACTGATCTAAAGTTTCAAGAAGGACCAGTGGGAAAATAAAAAATATATATATTATAAGAGGAATTTTTGCAATTTAGGATGCTTTTTTAACCAGACTTTGAAAATGAATAAATAAAAATCGCTGCATTATTCATTTCCCACAGCATGTTGCTCACTGGTCTTTCTGTAGCCCAGTTTACATAAAGTGGGATTTCTGTGAACCCCCCCCAACCGGGCAGTGCTCCACAGAAAACGTAACCATTTCCACAAATTCCCTTACATTCAGGCAGAGAAAGTCACGCTGTTAAAAAGTGCTGACGGGGTTATGGTGAATAGAGCAGCACCATGTCTGAACGCTCAGAAGTGACGAAAAATGAGCTGACACTTAAATCAACTTTAATATACTTCACAACTTCTTAAACATTAAAGGAGAAAACTTATTTTTTGCTGCTTTTTTAGCTCTGACTCAGCCTTCTCTGACTTCTCCACCTTACATGTTCTCTTGTTCAGCCTCTTGGGCTTTCATGTGCTGGAAGTTAAAGTCAGCCTGCGTGCCTAATCTGCCTCAAGCATTTGATCCCGATATCATCTGATGATGGGATCTAGCCGTTACATGTTAAACAGAATCATTCACTGTTTTCACTTTGGTGTATAAAAAAAGTCATAAATAATTAGATTTGTTTATCACTGTTAAAGTGCACTGCAAAATACCTAGAAATAAGTAAAAATGTCTAGAATTAAGTGTATTTACCCTTAACTTGAGTTGGAAAATAAGACGATCTTCCAATGAAAGGAGGATTTGTACTCCTAAAATAACATAATTAGATAATATGCAATTG
Organism: Cyprinodon diabolis; assembly: GCA_030533445.1. Taxonomy (NCBI): domain Eukaryota; kingdom Metazoa; phylum Chordata; class Actinopteri; order Cyprinodontiformes; family Cyprinodontidae; genus Cyprinodon; species Cyprinodon diabolis. The sequence goes on from CM060072.1 coordinate 4,304,985, forward strand.
GAAATAAGACAATGCAATTATCTTTTCTCATACATTGTCCACTTCCATGGGCAAAGTGTCTCACTTTCCCCCTCAATTCAAGAAAAAATTTCCCTTATTTTAAGAAAAAATGACTTATTTAGAATCAATTTTTTTTTGCATTGATGTACTTATTACTGCAGAGAAAATATTTAGAATTCTTGTTTTTTTAGATAATGTAAAAAAAAATGAAAAACATGAATGCATAATCTGGCTTAGATGGTTCTGGCTTAGATTCTGAGAAAAAAGTCAGAATTGAGAAAAAAAGTCAGAAATCTGACTTTTTTCCCCATATTAAACTGAAATAAAAATAAAAAATCAGTTAACTTTTTTTTTTTTTTTTTTTTTCAGTGGCCCTAATCCTCTTCTGTACTCCTCTTACCAGATGTTGCATATCCATAGATTTTTGGAGGTTGACTTTCAAGGCCTGATCGCTGTTCTAATATATCATATTGTTTTAGATAACTTTTTTTATTCATATTTTAATGCTCAAATGAAATGGCTGAATGGGAAAAAATGTTATAACAGAAAACACACCGCAAAAATGATCTAGAAATGAGCAAAAATGTCTTAAATCAAGTGTATTTACCCTTAATTTGAGCAGGTAAATTAGATGATCTGCCAATGGAATGAGTATTTTACTCTTAGAATAAAATCATTAGATAATATGCACTTGAAATAAGACATGCAATTGTTTTTTTCTTATTTCAAATGTAAATTTTCTTGTTCCATTGGCAAAGTATCTCCATTTACTCCTCAATTCAAGAAAAAATGCACTCAATTTAAGAAAAGCTGACTTATAGATTTATATATTTTGCATTCATGCATCACTTCTCTTTGCCTCAGACGTACGCGTCTTTTCTTCTTTGCCTTGTGGGACCAGACAGACTTTCTGAGAAACTTTCCCAATCTAATCAGTTTAATTCAGTTTAATTCAGTTAGCATAGCAACACAATGAGTATTTCAAAAACCTGCAAAGATTTGATTAGACTGGTCTGACAGGAACATGGGGAGCAAACATCAAAAGTCTGTTTACAGGTTTGAACAGAATCACAGCTAATAACAGTCATGGTGTTCCGCGCTGCGTCTCGCCACAAAGCTGCTGTGTCGGGGCGTTTAGGAGCTGCCCGGTAATTCTTTAGGTCGTCTTAGCTCACAGATCAAGGCCGCTAGTCTCTAACTTTCAACTTGACATTTCAAAAGGAGTGGGATAAAGAGATGCTTAAATATAAAATCCTCCCCCAACTGCTTCATCCTTCATATTGGACGCTGTTAAAAGATCAACCGCTGAATCAAAGAGGAGTGTTCAGGGGAAAGGATTTTCCCCAATCTGTTTGTCTGTGGAAGTCAATTTTTGTACGCTTAAGCTAAAAATAAAAAAAAAGGGCTTCCTAACATTTTTTTCGTTTTCCCTTTGATATCCAGCACATGTTTACTGATAATACAGGTGATGCCCATAGGAACCACTTACACCAGTTTAGAGTACTTTCTTCCCCTGGAGCCAATCTCTATTGCACTTATTAATCAAAATGTATTTTGTTTAAAGGTGTATTGTTAATATATAGTTCATGACTGCCTATTTTTAACAAATACCCTATGTTTTAACACATCAGGACTGATAAATTTGAATAGACGCCTAATCTTAGACAGGATTGCTTGACAGATACCTAAAGATGGGCATGCACTCACTGCAAAAAACGGAAATCTAAATGAGTAATTTTTGCTTAAATTAAGTGCATTTTTTCTTGAATTGAGGAGGTAATTGAGATACTTTGCCAATGGAACAAGACAATTTACATTTAAACTAAGAAAAAAAAATTTGCTTTGTCTTATTTCAAGTGCATATTATATAATTCTCTTGTTTTAGGAGTAAAAATACTAATTCCATTGGCAAATCATCTTATTTATCTACTCAAATTAAGGGCAAGTACACTCAATTTAAGAATTTTTTAACTTAATTCTAGATGGTTTTTGCAGTGCTATGTGATACATTAGAAAAAATTGAAATCTGGATAACAAATTTTTTCTTAAAATAAGTGCATTTGTTCTTGTATTGGGGAGGTGAAAGAGAGATCTTGCCAATGGAACAAGACAATTTACATTTAAAATAAGAAAACACAATTGCATTGTCATATTTCAAGTGCATGTTATCTAGATATCTTATTTTAAGAGTAAAAATTCTCATTCCATTGGCAAACTACCTCATTTACCTACTCAAAGGGTAAATACAATTAATTTAAGAACTTTGTACTTATTTCTAGATTGTTTTTCCAATGTATTTTCAATTGTTGCACGCAGCTACAGCACAAACTGTACGACAAAACTGCAGGGTTTAGAAGTTTACAGCTCACGATGTCTGTTGTCACACTGAGCGACCCGATGCTCTGATGCGATCAACCTGCTCAAACTGTACGACCAAAAACCAAGTCGGACTCAGCGCCAAGAGGTGGCGCTGGTTGGACTCATCAATCTGGAAGAAGAAGAACTCCCTTGTGTGCACATGTGTGATGCTCGAGGTTCTGGTGAATTGGCTCGTAGATCTGCTTCAAAAGCAGGATTTTTCTACGATCACCTCACTACAGTAGCCTCGTGAGACCATCCTGATCTCGCGAGCTTTCAAGATTTCACTCGCTAATCAGTCTGGAGACTCTCCGTTGAAGAAAATTTGGAGCTGTTCACCAAACGAACGTCCAATCAGCGTTGGCTTTGAGGCGGGCTGAGGTGTGACGCAACGAGAAGCGCGACAGTTCAGTCTAAAGAACATGGCGGCTTCAGCCGATGAAACTAGCGTTAGCGTGGCTATCGAGCAAGTTTTATGGGAATTACAGAGTATTTCTTCACTGAAAGAAGAGCAAAACACTGCTCTGGAGGCTTTTCTCAGAGGAAAAGATGTTTTTGCTCTTCTCCCGACTGGTTTCGGCAAGAGTTTGATCTATCAATTGGCTCCTCTTCGTCGTCGCTCTGTTAGTACGTCATATGCTTCGTTGATCTGATTGGTTTATTTGGCCCGTCTATCACCAACATAGGCCAATCAGCTAACCAGTATTTACGCCCCTTCCCAAAATTACTTCAACGGAAGGTTTCCAGATGGATATGCGGAGCAAATCCAGTCTGGCCAAGAATCCTGTTAGCGAGCTCTGAGGAGGCAAAGGCAGGGATCTGCTTATTTATCCAAAACACCAAATCTGTTGTTTACCTGAAGTATTTATGCCTGAGAAGGAGAGGACAGTGGCTATATGAAAGAACGCATCATGAGTAGAGTGTTAAACCAGATACTGGCATTGTCCAAGAAATGTAAATGTATAGAAATCCCCGTCCTCCACTTGTTATGATTTATGTATATATATGCCTATACTCAGCCGCCGTGCTTTAGAGGAAATGGTTTCTTTAGTATTTCCCCAAGTTGCACACCCAGGGCAGCATAGAGTGCAACAAAGCATTAAAAAACAAAGTTTAGTACTGAACCATTTAGATACTATATGAACAGCTTCTCACCAAACATGATGCTGAAGTTTACATTTAAGTCACAGCTTACAATCTTGTGCAAAATTAAAGGGGTGATGAGCTGCATGGAGCAGCGAGCAGAGCAGACGCCATTTATACATGGAGGCAAGCAGTTGTCATCACAGCTGTCGCAGTCTGACTCAAGTCTTTTTTTTCTCCCTCCCTTCCTCCTCTGCCGTCTCCAAACATATCAATTAAATACCAGCTCTGCCACAACTAAAACCCTAAACGTTGATCTGTATCAGATCATCTTGACTTGAAAACGTAATAAAAACATGGTTGCTGTATTTTCAAAACCTAGAGTCAAATCAAAACTAGTTAAAGATTATTTAAAATACTGATTTCTTAAACAAGAAACTGTATTATCTGCATGTTGTTGAGTTTACTATTACAGGCATTTATTCTTGAACAATTTTGCTGCTGATGTGTTTTATTTGATCCATGTTGGACTGAAAGCTGATTTTTTTTTTGCAGCTCTTAGAACATCACACAAGTCCAATATAAAAAGGATCTTATGTTTTCTGACACTCAGTGTCGCAGTGGGTAGCACTGCTGCCCTGCAGCAAAAAGGTTCCAGGTTTGATTCCCGGCCCGGGATCTTTCTGCACAGAGTTTGCCTGTTCTCCCTGAGCATGCATGGGTTATCTCTGGGTACTCCAGCTTCCTCCCACAGTCCCGAAAAATGGCTGTTAATTGGCTTCTCTAAATTCTCCTTACCAACACTAAAAAAAAATAATGCAACTGTTTTTGGCATTTACTTAATCATATTTAGTTACTTTAATACAATTGTTTTATTTAGCAGGGTAGGACATAAATCAGTTGTGTAACTAAAGTAACTAAACATAATTAGGTAAATGTCAAAAGTGGTTGCGTTATTTGTTTCAATGAATGCAGACCTGGGTGCTAATCTTTTAGTGGAATGTTTTAAATAAAACTCAGGATCCTTTGTTAGGTTGCGTGTTAAAAACTGGAATGTTTTTGCCTTTGGGCATCTGCTCGAGGAGGTTCAGAGGAAATTAACGAAATAGTTTTTTTATAGATGCACAGGTGTGTGTGAAATTGAATATCAACAGAGATTTCCGTGTGTGGTCCTGTGATAACATTACACTAAGTCCTCCCCCACATCCCTCCAATTAAACACATACCGAACCCGTATTTGCTCTCTCACTCTTCCTATGCTTCTTCCCACAAATCACTTCACAAATGGGCGGCTCACAGGTGTTGCCGACTCCCCCTTCCCAACTGCCCCGATGCTCGGCTGCATGGGAACGGGGGCAATTTTAGTATTATCCACAGCTGCTTGTGTCAACATGAACCCCACCTCCCCAGGCCCTGCGGGACATAGTGCCACCCGACGGCTGGGAATCCAGTCATAATGACAGCCCAGGCTCAAGGTTTTGGCACGCTTCGGCACAGTGAGTCAAACATGTGGAGGATATTGTCTACTGAGCCCTGAGAACCGGAGTCTCCCAGTCTGGAGATCAAGATAAAGTCTGGTCCGAGCTTCTCATCGCTCCATATCAAACAATGCAGCTGGTTATGAGTTGTAAACACAGAAGTATCTTTGTGTCCGACGTTGTGTCTGACTGAAGGCAAGCGTAGGATGAACGGTAGAGCTGAAGGATTATTTTAGGATGGCAAGGACTTTGTTTTAATGTGATATTCAAGACAAGTTTGTTGTGTAAATAGCATTTAGTGCTTTGACACATGTCAATAAAGCTCTGGTGAAGGTTAATGTTTGGCTCTCGCTGATTGTTTACATGCACACAAAATCCAGTTTTAAAGCACGGAAAGAAAAGGGGAAGGAAAATGAAATGGTTTAAGACAAAAACAAGTTAGAAAGAGGTGCCATGTGTCTTTGTTTATCACCTTTAGTCAGTGCTTTGAAGAACTACAATTAGAGCTGAGAGATTAAAGGTATGCCAGCCTTATCTTTGGTCCTAAACAAATAACCCCCCCCCATACGTTTCTTCCTGCTTCCCTCCACTGTATTATTTTCTAATGGTCTGCCATATACGATCTCATACCTTTGCTTTTTAAATCCCTTTATACTGCCTGCTGGTATCGACTGGCAGCTGAAACCCACATGTGCTTTGTTTGCTGCCCTTCTTCACAAGTTTCCCTCCCCCACTCCTCCACTGTCTGCTGTGAACTCTTCCTGAAAGGCAGGTGGTTGTTCCTCACTTACAAACTGTTGGTTTGTAGAATAAACAGACATAAAGTTTCCTCCTGAGTTAGTCTGACTGTAATAAATCTTAATTTGTCTTTGATTTTTTTGGGGGGGAATCCGATCCTGTTATTGTCCAGCAGCTACAGAGCTGTAATCTTATGCGTCTTTCATCTATAACATGAAATAATATAATTTCATACAAACCGCCTTATGATTTAAAAGGGAATTAAGACTGATTTTTGCCAATTAGAAATACAAAAAAGTTCTTTAAATGAGAAAAGAACAGAAGTATTTTTATGCAGCTGTATTTTTGTTGCATAGTGGAATAGGGATTTGGTACTGCTCTATATAAAAGAGTTACCAATTTGAAACCACAGACTGGCCTTGTGTTTTAATTCTTTCCGCTCTTTGGTTATAAGTAGGTTTTCTCTGGACACCTCTGTTATTCTGACAGTGGAAACACCTGTATTTAGGTAATTCTACCTCCCTCAATGACCTTTGCCTGTGCGTTCATAGGTACCAGGTGTAACAAATGACTCTGCTAGGGGTGGGGTGTGAGAGTGTGTGTGGGACGTACTAGGAAAAGTAGTACTTTAGGAAAAGTACAAACTTTTTTTTAAGAATCTAAAGTCAGACTACGCCGGTCCAGATTTGACCTTTCTAAGCACCAAATGTACCAAAATATCTTCAGAAAAACTGTGATAGTTGTACATTGTATTTTTCTATTTTTGCAGAGCCTCAAGGTGGAGCAATTTGTTGCACTCTTACGTCGATGGCCCTTGGTTCAATACTGCAATCTTTCTGCATGGGGTTTGCATGTTCCACCTGTGCATGGGTACTCTGGCTCTCTCCAAAAGTCCAAAAACATGACTGTTAGGTTGATTACATCTATGAACTGCAAATGTGCGTGTCTGGTCATATGTCTATGTGCACACTTTCACCCATAGACTGATTGAGATAGGCACCAGTCGTCCGTGACCCTAATGGACAAGTGGTAGAAGACGGAGGGATGAATTTCTATAATGCATAACAATGAAATATCAATATATATTTCATGTCTGTCCTGGAGGAGCAGAAGGAGTTTGAACCTAATACAACATGTGGGGCAGCTTAAGGTTGGTTGGGGATATGCTCTGAATTAGATCAAAGGAAATTGTTAGGTTCAAAAATGTAGGTTCTCAAAAGAGGAACTGAGTCTACACAGAAGAAGGGTTTTTTAACGGCTTCTGCAGAAGGAGAGAGTTACATTCAGCTACATCTACTCTCTGACTGACTTCCTCTGCACAGTCCTTTTATTAGCAGATCATAACACATGGGGTGGGTTACAAAATAGAGTGTTCTTCTGACAAGACAATTGATCAGGTCATAGGACAAAATGCTCCTCTGATTGAATCACAGAATAGAGTGGTCTGATAACTGTGATTAGCCTTGCACAAACATCAGCAATTTTCTACCACCGTTGCATGACAGTTTGCAGTAAACAGAAGGAAGCATCTCATTTCTCCAATGTTTCATATGTACACACATTAACTTAATAATCATCATTGAATAAACCTAACAATTGTACAGGATGAAAAGGAGAAACCAAACACAGAACACTGGGGAACACTAGAACTAACTCAACTATTTAGCTATAGTATCTGTCAAATTGATATTTCACCAATAATTGGTTCATTTTATGTAAACTATGTTCCATACATCATGAGATCTAATGACACCCCTGCTTAATGAACAATGATGTGTATTGCTCTGTCTTGAAGTACATTTTCTGCACCAAGACCCTATAGTGTTCACAAAAAAGCAAAGAGGGCCTTTATTGCATATTTGACGCCTTTCTAATTTGTTCAGCATCTAAACTACTTTCTAAGGGACATAGTCTTGTTCTATGACTTTTCAAATTTACAAGCCAGTAGCTCTGTCTGCTTATATGAAGTTTTTTTTAATAAATAGCTGCGTCCTACTGGCGTATTAGATGCCATTCCTGAGTTATAACCAGGAATTACTAGGAGTTTCTGTAGATCAGGTTAGTCTTTCACTAATCAAACTGTCGTTTTATCACAGGGCATTGCAGAGTGGTCGCACTCTATTAAGTAGCTGCTTTAATTGTCGGCATCTAGCTTTCTGTGAGTTCTGAGGTACCGACAGCAGATGGCACACGGGTTTGGTTATGTTTACTCAATCGGTGCCCGAATTCTACATGGCTCTAAAAGAACGATAAGAACACTGTCCGCACAAACGCTTGGTGTACAATTTCTTTCACATCGGAGAAAAACAACTGGTAACCTCTGACACCTGACTTTGCTTTTCAGTGGGAACCGCTACGGCCATGATGCATTTGCAGATCAAATGACTGCAGCGGTCACTGATGTTTATCTGATACAGCTCTGGTCAGCAAGAATATTGGCAGACTTGCGGATATGCTAATTTATGTCACCTCAGCTAGAAGTGTTGGCCTAGTGGTTAGAGCAGTGTGCTTGTGTATACTCCTGCTGCAGTGTGTGGCAGTTAGCTTGTCGCAGGTATAACGCAGATATTTTTGTTTTATGCCCAATTGTGAAGCGTAGCCTGTGCTGTGTTTTTCCATGCCACAACGCAAAAGGGACAATCAGGAACTAGCTAGGACTGTGTTTGTCCTTATGTCGGTTTGAAGAGCTTGTTCGCGGTCTACAACCCCTCATCCAATGCCGGACAACTCACAGGTCACCCGAGAGTGTTCCTGAAAGACTGGCCGCTGCGTTTTGGCTTCAGGTGCAAACCAAGACCGTTGCACAGAGCTACAAACTAGCATCCTGTCCGGTGTCTACACTGCAAAAAATGTAAATCTAAATAAGTAATTGTTTCTTAAAATAAGTGCATTTTATCCTAAGTTGAGGAGGTAAATGAAATACTTTGCCAATGGAACAAGACAATTTACATTTGAATTAAGAAAAATCAATTGCATTGTCTTATTTAAAGTGCATATTATCTAATTAACTTATTTTAAGTGTAAAAATACTCATTCCATTGGCAAACGATTTTATTTACCTGCTCAAATTAAGTGTAAATACACTTGATTTAAGAATTTTTTTACTTAATTTCAGATCGTTTTTGCAGTGTAGGATAGTGTCCAAGGTGTGCCAGGCGTTGTGGACGGCACTACAGCCAGAGCTTCTGGCATATCTGCGTCAACTGCGACAAATACGCAGTCGACCTGGTTTCTGAGCAAAACCAGGCCTTAACCCCACACTGCTCCCCGGGCGCCGCACAGTGGCAGCCCAATGCAGAGATACATTTCTCCAATGTGAGATCAATAAAGTTCAATCAATAAGCCCAGGAAATGGCTTTCCAGACACAACTTTGCTACTCAAGAAAGCTAAACTAGGAGATTTAAAGGTTCCTCCGTAACCTACTTTGTAACCTATTGAACGAACTGAATCAAATCTTTCCATTTCAAACCTCAGTTTGGGTAATGATTGTAAATTGCCATGGGTGTCTGATTTGTCCTACAGTATAAATGACACTTATTGAGTACAGAGATAAACCTCCTCTTTCTTTCAGTAAGTTAATCAAGTCAAACTTGACAAGAACATTAAAATAAACCCACAACTGTTTATTTAGCATACTGAGATTATAGTTGGTGGTGATTTTTAGACCATACTAACATATGCATCATTAAATCCATAGCTTGGAAGTAGATTTGAACCAATCCATTAAAGCACATTGATTACTAACGTTGGCCTGATTAGCCCAAACCAGTCATTTAAAAGTTATTGTAATATTTGTTTTTAACCACATTGAAGGATTATTTTCAGATGTGCTGCTATTTGCATCAGAAATATCTGGTACAGCTCTGTCGCTTATGTAGGTAAGCCTAGGTGGCCAAATGCTCATTTGCATAACAACACTTCACAATGCAATGTTCAGCTTTAAGAAGTTTACAGCAGAAAAGCCGTAGAGACCTCCCAGCTGTCACTGAACTCCTCTAATTAGGAGCATTAGGGTTTCTCATTCAGCTACAGCAAAGAATGAACAAGAACTTAACCAGATCTTAATGTCAGCAATAAGTTATGTTGCTTCCTCTGCACTTAACCTAATTACTTTCCTCAAACACAATAAGAGGGATAGAGGTATCACTGATACTGGAGAAATAGCAGCTGACATCCCAATGGATACCTGTAGCATTCAATCAGCCCAAACCCAGAACATTTACTGTAAAATACAAGCCTGAGTAATCTCCATTGATGAGAGGGGATTTCTCCAAACAGCTACGCATGCTGCATTCAGGTACAGCTGGGAAACATCGATCTGTGTTAGTCTGTCCGTTCATCCATCCATTTTAGTTTTTCATTTTTGTGTAAAGCATACTAAAAAACATGCCACCTTGACTTTAAAACCTTGAAATAATGCTGCAAATATTTTCATACAAGATTTTTTTCTACTTCAATCTAATAATGAATAAATATAAGGAGTTTTATGACGCTGATATTAGACAGTGTTGTAGATCCATCCTTTCTTTAATCCATTGTCATCCACTTATCTAAGGAACTGAATTTAGGAGGGAATCCCTCTCTCCGCAGTTCCTTTAGGCCTGGAGTTTCACTGCAGGGTTCCTAAGGTGTTTCCTGGCCAGAAGGGATTTATAATTCCCTACAGTGATTTCTGAGTCTGGCTTGGGCTCCTGAGGAGATTTGCTTAGAAAACTTCTGGAAGGAAACATCTAGAACCTTAAGCTTCAGCTGAATTATGTCTATGAAGAAGAGCAGTTCCTGTATTATTTTTTTTATTTATGCATTTTCTTTATAAAGTGTCTCTCCCTTTAAGACTAGACTTTATGTAAATTTATGGCACACAGCCTTCAATGGGATCAAACTCGACCGTAAGGATATATTCTAGTATTTCTCCCCTTAGAGATTCCTGTTGTGTTTTCCGGTTTGTTAAAATAAAATCTTTCAGGTTTTTTTAAACAAAGATAACCAGAATAAACACACTAAGCAGGTTTATCATGACTTATTTTTATAGGTAAAAGCTTTTCAAACAAGAATAGAGCATCTTACATCTAATAATTACCAGTTTCTTAAATGGATTCCAGTCCATACTTTAAATAGGCCATTCTAAAACCAGGTGGACTTTCTGGGACAATTTGGATTATTTCTAGCTAACCTAAGTGTCATGGAGTCTGAGGTAAACTGATAGTGAAATATTCTCTTCTCTTGTCTTTCTAGTAGGTAGCAGAATTCATTGTTGCAGCAGTTTCTCCAAGCAGCCTGAGGTTATAGTGAGAATCGTTTCCATAATGTTTTGAGGAGGATCAGGATTTTTTGTTGTAATTGTTAGAGGGAACGTTGTGCTCTTTTTGGGTAAGCAGGGGTTCTGGCCTTGGAACTCTGTTATTAAAGCCATTTTTCTCCAGTCTCACTTTTTTATTGTTGAATCACAAACTCTAAACTTAGATGAGACACTGAGGCCTGTGGGGTTTATTGTTGTTTTTTTTTTTAGCGTAACATCCTTGATGGGTTGTTGGTTCTTTCTTAAAGTAGCTTTGGCAGACCAGTCATTCCAGCAAGGTTCACCTCAGCTCCATGTTTTCTCTGTATGTGGATTTTGGTGGCTCACTGGAGCCCAAATGACACGAGAATATAGCATTGAAACTATTTACAGACAGTTTTTCATAAGATTTTGAGTTTATTTTTTAGATCCTTTAGACTACTTCGTGTTGTTAGACAGGTTCTATTTATCTGGTTTCAATGTTCTATAAGTCTTCCATGAATCAGACCTTTGTTTGATTTGTCTAACAAAAAATATGATTAATCTAATTTGATTTTCAGATTTTTTTTCAATGTGTTAATAATATATGTGATCCAGGTTTATGTCAACTCTTCTCCCAGTATTTGAATGCAAATTTTCTGTTGTGAAAAGGACTTCAATTTTAACAGCTGCCCTGTCACTGCAGAATATCAGCCTGTTTGTTTGACTGTCAGGCAAACAGTTTTTCAATGAGACACACATCAGTCAGATGGATTCAAAGTTTTCCATCTAAGGAAAACCAGTTGATTGCATCGACGCATTGATTCGAAGGCAATCCCTCACACTAAGCACTCTCGTAGCGACAGTGGAGAGAAAAAACTTATTTTTAACAGGAAGAAACGTCAAGCAGAACCAGGCTCACTGTGAGGGGCCATCTGCTGAAGCCGACTGACATAAGAACATAGACATAAGGAGACATGGAAAAACAAGCAAAGATACAAAAGGCAACTTTCAACCAGCTCCAGAGGCGGCCCCATCCAGGAAACAAACAGCCAGGCAGACGAGCTCCGAGCCAGCTCCCATGTCACAGGATGAAGAGAGCACATCCAGTTAGTCACAGTCAGAGAAACAGGACTACACTGAAAAACTATTTATCTATAAACAAATGTGTTGATGGCAGCAGAACAGCGGATATTTCTCTACAGGAGGAACAGACCAGATGAAGCTACTATGCAGAATGATGAAATAGGGGTCCCTATGTCCTCCAGCAGTCTAAGCCTATAGCAGCAGAACTATAGAGGATAGAGCTCAGGATAACCTGAGCCACTCTAACTAGAAGCTTTATCAAAAAGGAAAGTTTTAAGCCTAGCCTTAAAAGTAGACAGGGTGTCTGCCTCACAGACTAAAACTGGTAGTTGGTTCCACAGGAGAGGAGCCTGATAACTAAAAGATCTGCCTCCCATTCTACTTTTAGAAATTCTAGGAACCACTAGTAAACCTGCAGATTGAGAGCGAAGTGCTCTGTTAGGAACATAAGGAACAATCAGATCTCTGATATCAGATGGAGCTTGGCCATTTAAGGCTTTATATGTGAGAAGGAGGATTTTAAATTCTATTCTTGATTTAACAGGAAGCCAATGAAGAGAAGCCAGGATAGGAGAGATATGATCTCGCTTTTTCATTTTTATCAGAACTCTGGCTGCAGCATTTTGGACCAGCTGGAGGAGAACAATACTGTCCAAAACAGTATTGTTCTCAGAGTGTGTGTGGGTGGATTTGGGGGGTGGGGGATCTGTTTAGGTACGACTGGCCTGGGCACATGCAGTAAGTAGCCTTTCCTCCTCATTAACCCAGCAGTGCACCTGTGATCACTCCGATATTCTCTTTGAGAGCATTAGGATTCCCAGCGGGGGATTTGCAGGGGGGGCTGGGGTTCAGCATTTTGATCCCGCTGAATTGGGTGTGGCACACTTGCCCAAGAGGTCGCCTCGTGCCTGCTTGACGGGATAAAAGGAAAACGAACGCACTAACAAGCCTTTGTTGTTGGGCCGGCCCTGCTTGAATATAAATACACACAGAACTTTTCAAAATGTACAACAACAAAAAAAAAAAGAAAATCAACAAATTTATTTGGATGAGCTTACAGATATAAATGTGTTGCTTTCAATCACCATTAAAGCTAATTATAAATATCTTTATGCAAAAGCCTCTTAGAATCATCAATAACTTTGCAAAACTGATAATCTACTGAATATATGCATTTGTTTGCATGATTGATTGTGTGTTTCATCATGTAAATTAGCAGAATAAACATCCCTAACATTGTTTTTAGGTAGCTTCACTAGCTTGCTCTCTGCCGTTTATCTTTGCAGCAGCTCAGCAAATATATAGTGGCATTGACTGCCTTGAAACTGGTGACTTAATATTTAAGAGGGTAAAACAAAGATGGACATTTTGCACATTTGGTTTTTTTAGTTGGATTTGCTACCAGTTGCATGTTAGCATGTTACACCTTGACCTCTGTCTTTCTCTACGGTTTAAAGCAACTCAAATAAAACACATTTTTAATCTGAATATTTTTTATCTGTTTAATTTTTCTTTTATGAGAGAATAATCCAGGAAGGACTCGGTGCAGCCTTTCTCCTGAATGCTAGAAGGAAAGTTGATTTAGTTGGCACCGGGTTTGGTGTTTTTCTAGCATTTTCAGCACCGTGATGATGACCACAACAGCAGGGCCTTTGTTGAAACACAGCATCCAGTCAGTGTTCTGTCGTCAGAGGTCTGATTGGAAAAAGGTCTTATGTTTATAGTGTCAGGGTGGAGGCCAAAAGCTCATACCTAGACCTTAATGTCTTTTCTTTCACACTTTTTAATAAGGATGAAGGAGCCAATACTGTCCTTTTCATACTCAGAATGTCACTTTTGTACACCTTTCCTGAACTGGAATCACACTATAAATACAATATTCACTCTGAGGTTAAATAGGTCATTCAAGGTTGAAGGAAACTTACCCAAATTGTAATGATTGTTTGGATCATTTTCGTTGAAAACTTCCCCTGAGTGCAAAGTTCAGCCATAACAGACCAATTGTTGGTTTTATGCCACGTTACATGATTTTTTTAAGTTATAGAACTTTTTTTTTTTATGTTCCTAGTTGTGCATACTTGTAAAAAGACCAGAAACACACACATAATTGTCAAGTTTTTCTCAGATTCTCCAGCTCTTGCACACACTTGAAAAGGCCTCGCCACAAACAAAAGGTCGATGGAACAACCCAATTCAGTTTGGTTTATTTTATTTGTCTTTTCCCTTGATTCAGACAAATCTCACAAACATGCAAGTAGGTTGATAACCTGCAAAGAAGAAATGCACACCAGAAATTACACTGAAATCTCTTGAAAGTTTTACATTTCCAACCAGCTTTTAAGACTTAACTGTAAATGAAACAGAAATAATAAATTGCATATTGCAAGCAATACATAACATGATGTCCATACACTGGAAAAAACGATCTAGAAATAAGTAAAAATGTTTTAAATTAAGTGTATTTACCCTTAATTTGAGTATGTAAATGAGTTTGCCAATGGAATGAGTATTTTTAGTCTTAAAATAAGATAATTATATAACATGCACTTGAAATTAGACAATCCAATTGTGTTTTATTTCAAGTATATATTGTCTTGTTCCATTGGCAAAATGTCTCCTAACTCCTCAATCCAAGAAAATATGCACTTATTTTAACCTCTTACACCCTCAGGGGGTATAAATAAATTTCTGCCTGACAAAAACACACAAAAGTAAATCACTTATAGCCTCACAGCTATTAGATTTAAGAAGAAACTTTTGGTACCTCTGTAAAGGTAAGATGTCATAGAATGGTTTTCTGGTGACAGCACCATTGTAGCTTTGACCCTGCCTGAAATATTAGGGACAAAATACAAAATATTTTGCATTTTTTGAACCTCGCCAAAATTTTCTTTGAAATAAACATTGCAAAACACTATCAAAATATTATTTATAGCACAAAAAAGTAGTGCAGACTTTTAAATCTAAATGTTGTGTAAAAATATACCAAATTTGGACTCAATCAGATGATATTTATTTTAGAATGGTATTAGTTAGGGCTGCAACAACGAATCGATAAAAATCGACTTTTAAAAGCGTTGGCAACGAATTTCATCATCGATTAGTTGTGTTGCGCGATTAATGCGTCATCCGCCGCCGCCGTCATCACATCCACTTGACTAAAACGGGGGAGGAAACAAAAATACGACAGAGTGAGTCAGCGCCGCAGGTGCAGTGTTGCCAACTCAGCGACTTTTCAGACCCCTCCAGCGACTATTTTTCAAAAAAGCGACTAGCGACAAATCTGGCGACTTTTTACGGTGTCACTTGCGGCTTTTGGAGACTCTTAAATGAAAGCATGTATCGTTCCTACTCTGCCGTGGGGCGCCTCCCCCATTCCAACCCCGTTCTTCCGCAGGAGCCCCTCTCAGCGCTGCAGTCAGAGCCACAGGATGTCTACCCTCAGCGTCCAGACTGCAAATGAAACGCGCATGCGCCGGGATTGATGGCACAAATTGATCACGATAATTAAAATAGCCTACGCTTTGTAAAGTGAAAAAAGTCGTAACATACAACTTTTGTCGAAAACAAATTAACATGGCACGGAACCACCATGTTTGTTTGGTTTTAAAGTGGGGAAACGTAACGTTAGTTTCTCACGTAGCTCATCTGATGCTTTCCTTACCGTGTTAGTAGGTTACAGACAGTGATAAGGTTGGCTACTTATTTTACTTTTAATTTCATTGGAATTAGCTTAAGCAGCGTTTATATTTACTTTATAAATAAATTAACTTGCAAATTATGATGGCAAGGCTTTTAAAGTTTAAATCTTCTGGCAAAGATAAAGCAAAGAAGATCCTGCAATTTATGGAAGTAAAGCAGAATAAAATCCAGCAAGATCAGTAATATGTCAATTAATTATATGCCACATTCCCATGTAAATATCTGTCTTTGGAGGATGTGTTTTTTAGCACCCCTAGTTCTCTCATTTTTATTCCAAATATAATTTATAATTTGAATCACAGGGCTATTTTTATCTCTATGGTTCAGTATTTTCTCAAGTAGCAACTTTAACTGCTATACTTTCCTGTCTTAAAAGGCAGAACTCTTCTAGTCTAAAAAAAAACCTCATTTGTTGAAATGGGGGGACCTATTGTTTGAACCCCTTAGGGGCTTTTAAAAACAAAAATGTCTTTTTTTGCACTTTATGAAACAAAGTAGGCTATATTTTGTGGATGTACAGCTACATTTCTCATGTAAGTTTGCGTAGTTTTAACACAAACATTTATTTTTCATATTGCACCAGTACAGTTAATGAGCAACCTGCACTTGTGTGCTTGTTTGTTCTGTCTAAAATGTTTATTTTGGAATAAAGAGGTTGATATAAAAAAAAAAAAAAATCTCCGATTCATTGATTAATCGAAAAAATAATCGGCCGATTCATCGATTTTTAAAATAATCGTTACTTGCAGCCCTAGTATTAGTGAGAAATTTCTTAGGCGGAGAGGCCATTTTGGCACATTTATCCAAAAATGTCACCATTTTTTACATCAATACTGGGGGTTTGTTAAAATTACGAGGTCATGTAGCAGCTGGACCCACCGGTGGGTCCGTAGGGGTTAAGAAAAAATTACTTATTTAGATTTAGAATTTTTATAACTTCAAACAAACAAAATTTCCCTTGGTTTTGCTGCACAAAATATGAATCATGTAATATATTTTTTACTGTCCGTTTGGATTGACAAACATCATCTCCTACCAGTGGCGTCTTTTGTTGTAGCTTAGAGTTGGAGTTCTTTGCTTGTTGTGCCATCCTTCTGTGAAGCCCAGGTGAGCAGGGTTCATTCTAAATTAGGTGTTAATTCTAAATAATAAATAGCATCATGAGATAATTTGTTGTTGCAGTTGCAACAACAAATACCTACTCTATAGAGAGGTGTGGTTTAGCATATGAACATGTTTTTCTTTACAGAACTGAATATATTTGTGGCTCAGACTCCAGTTGTTGTTTTAAAAACGCTCCCAGAGCTTAAATGGGACATTATCCATAAGTCTCCTTATTTTAGTTAAGCATATCAATCCTCTCAGAGGGAGAAAATCCCATTAAATTTCCCTGAGCTGATATATTTCATTTTGAAAATGGAAGTCAAATAAAATTACACAGAATGTTTCCCACTAAACTGAGTCTCTTTACTGGTATTCCTGAGACACTGACCTAAATGTGCTCCTGTTCCCAGGCCGGTTTGAGTTAATGATACTGTAACTGAGCCACTATAAGATGATGTATGCAGTTGTTACGGTTGTTGGAGGCCAGGATTTGGCGAGTGGGCTCAATGTGCATTTCATTAATGTTTAAATTTCTGATACATCCTTGCAACAGTCCCCTCAATCATCCAATAGTAGCTTTCAGGGAGCTTTGTTACTGTCAGGCCCCATTTAACCGTTAGGTTTTCTTTTTTTTTTTAATACTGATTGCTGAAGGAACTCCCCCGTGATGTTGATCCAGTGTTTAGCCCATTGACCTTTAATTATCCATCCTGTAGCTGCAGAGCAACCTGCATGCCAGAGCCCAGCAGCTCTGCGGGGGGGTTTACTGACGGGTCGTAGATGCAGAGGAACAAGCCACACTCACTGTCGAACATCAGATACGAGCATAAATAAAACATTCGTGTTGCTCCTTTAATGAAGTCTCACCCACCGGGTGTGGTGATGAAATATTGATGCAGCTGCAGAAGAAGTTGCAAACCAGAGGGAATGATTAGCAATTCTTTCCAAGTCAGGGATTGCAGCTTATCTTTCAGATTTCTGAAATGGCGTGAAGCATCTAAAAAAAAAAGTTTTTCAATCTAAACCTGGCCCATATTTTCTAAATCTAACCCTAACCCGGCCGCCTTAAAATAACACGAGGATTCATTTTATTAAAATTTTACTGACATCATTCTACAAATTAACGTTTTACGTAAATGATCAAGTAAACAATGATCATATTCATTTTATATTTTGTAGTAGAAATATCTAACATCATCATTTTGTTTTCATTTACATAAAAAGCACCAGTTATTCCAACTGCTGTTAAAATGAGTAAATGTTTAGTTAGTTTAGTCTTTAGTTGAATTATTGTTACTCAGTTGAGTAGTTTTTAAATAAAGGTGCTTATTTTTACAGAATTTTCAAGGGGTTTTGTACTTTTCCCTTTTCATAAAGACAAGAAACTAATATAATGTGGTTAATTAGTCAGTGCTTGATAAACAGGGCAAACAGGACTTCAAAAAATTGAAGTAATTTTTCCATTAACTTTGATTCTGACTGAATTAACATTCTGGCTCCTAGTTTTCATTTAGTCCTCTCTTTTGTTCCCACTTTTCTTAGTGCTTGTGTTTAGTTGTGTTTATTTCATTAATGGTTCACTGCTTTGGCAATAGATTCTGAATCTTAGCCTATTTAGCTATTTTTGTATCTCTTTCTCCATCATTCTCCCTCTCTCAGGCATTCTGTTAATCAGACTCCCTGTGATCATCTCACTCAGCATAAATATTCTCTGCTCAGTTCGATGTCTGATCTTTTATTTGCCATTTTGCAGTTCTTGTTTTATGCTTTAGCTCTAGCTCTGTGCTGTTTCTCTCTCAGTCTTTTACAGTTGTTTCTATAGGTTATGTCTCTGCTTTTGCTCAGTTTTACTTTCTGCAATTGCTCAGAAAGTAGGACCCAGAATTCAGGCAAGACAGAGAGTGGAATACTTAAAAAGCATTTATTCAAACAACAACAAATAGATTCTGCAGTGGCAGGGGTTAGGGCGTCTGAGGCAGGAACATCTATCCGAAGACAGGTAGGCAAACTAATCAGACAGGGACAGGCAGTCTCAAAGGTCCAAATACAAAAACAGATCAGGATCAGACAATTGGAACACTATAGCAACGCAATAAAACTTTCAACACTAAAGGGTTAAGAATAATCTGCCACTGATTGCTGGGAAACAGGCAGCTTAAATAGAAAAACCAGAACAGTTGAATCTGATGAGTGATTAGGAACAGGGCAAAGCTGGACAGGTGAATGAAATGAGCAATCAAACCAGCCATCAGCACCAAAGTCATGACACTTTCTCCATGTTTCATCCTGCATCCTGTCCGTGTTTGGGGCAACACTTTAACTGTCCCTGTTATCCACAACCACGACTATTGTCAATCAAGCTACTTTATCTGTCTTGGAAATGGAGAATTTGTAGAAGCCCTCTCTGAGTTGGTTTATTGTCAGCAGCCCTCGACAAGTGGCGGAGGAAAAGCATTTAAGAAATAAGTTTAAACTGTAGAAGCATTGTGACATAAATCTTTAGCAGCTTTTAAAAGTGGCATTACTTGAAAATTGGCTATTTTTTTTATCAGTAGATACCCTGAAATAGATATTTGCAATAGATTCAATTGCATTTACTCTTTATTCAAACTAGTAAGATAATCATTTATAGTTGCCATTAAAATGTTTTATCACAAAAAGGAGATGTTATTTAACCTTTATGGGGTTTTGTATTAACCAGTATTACCTGAGGTTATACCAGGCAATGGTTTTGTTGTTGTTCACTGATTGAAGATGGTGCACACTAAAACCTGCTTCTGCAGCCCTGTTATCTTTTGCATCAAAGTACCTCAGCCTTATACTCTCTGCGAACTTCCTCAGTTGAGAGTTTTCCACATTCATGTCGGAGCAGCGATGAAGCTGACCTGAAGCTGTGATGTGCTCCACTGCATTAATAAAAGAGGTCGGCAGGTACATAAAGAGGCGTCTTTGAGGAGATTTGCAGCGCTTCCTTCTCTCTCTGTGTGAAAGAGTAAAGCTCGGGTCCCCTCACCGTCACACAGATTTGTGCCAGATGCTGCCTCTGAAAGCACATCAGGTGGACAAGGAGCTCTCATCCCCACAGTAGGGCCGTGTGCCTTCACTGTGTGATGGTGTGTGTATGTGTGGCCTTTGATGTCAGCCAGTAGACGGAGTCCCCCAGGTGTTCAGCAGCACATCAGGCCTGTGTATTGAGAAACACTGCTTCATGTTATCCACTCTTACATGCCGGCTTTTCACACCCTCCTCTCTCTGAGGGACTCTTACTGTTGGCAGAAAACTTTTAAATGGGGTCTGCAAGAACTAGAAGTTTCAAAAACGCTGATCTACTCAAATATTTCTTCTGAAAAGTTTTTTAATGCAGAGTTTCTCTCTCAAAATGCTTGTGATAAATCATTTTTGTATTTTTTTACATTAACATTACCTGAATGTAATCTCCTTTAGGGCTGAAACAATTAATCCGATTAATTTTGATAAATTTCTTATTGAAATAATCGTCAACTAATTTAGTAATCGAGTAATCGTTAAGTAGAGTATAGAGACTCGAAGACATGCCTTTAGCTGACAGAGCGACCTACTTAGAGCTATAATTATGCCAAAACTGTGAAAAAGATAGCATTTAAGATAGGATGCACGATATTGGGATTTTGGCCGATATCCGATATGCAGATATTTTAAAACTCGTGTAGCCGATAACCGATATCGATGCTGATATTAAAGCTGGACAAAAATAAGTAGTCATTGAAAATAGCAGTTTTGTTATCCATTTCTGACACTTTGAAAAATAATATACTCAAATATATTTTCATATGCTGATATCAAATTGATTTTTAAAAACGCGGTATCGATCTATTTTACTTTCAAAATCTCGTGAAATTTCATCGTTCTGTTACGAACTCTCGTAATATTTTGCAAATTCTTGTGAGATTTTGTTAGTAAAATAGATCGATACCGCGTCAATATATCAACATATAAAAAAATGGCAAAATGTCGTGAATTTTCGGGGGATTTCGTAGCATAACGATGACATATAGCAATATTTCATTAGTAAAAGAGATTGATATGGTGTTTTTAAATGGCAATATATCAGCATATGAAGATATTGTGATATTTTAATGTATCAATATTTTTTCCCTCGTCTTTAGAAGTTTTTAAGTCTGTAAAAAAGAAGTTTTTGAGGAAGAAGAAGAAGTATTTTTTTTTTTTTTTTAGACTTTAGAAACTCAGAAGCTGATCAAATGTCGGGTTAAATATCGGTGGGGTGGCCGATGTCCGATATTCAGTTTTAAGGCCGATACCGATAGGGAGCCGATTATATCGTGCATCCCTAATTTAAGATAAAAACGTTTCCGTCTATCAATATACTATCCAGAACTACTCAAGTGGAAAAGTTTTAGTTTCACCTGGTTTCATTTCATAAAAAGTCTCCTTTAAAGGAACCTTTTGCCCTTCTCCTTAAGGTTTCTTTGTCTGTAATGGAACCAAACAATGTCACACTTAATTTTACTGAGTACGTGAAAAGTGATGGGCTGTGCAAAGAGAGTAGGAATCAGAGAAACATCCAAGAGGTTCATGGTAAACCCTTGAAGAGCTGAAGTTACCTACAGGTCATTTTCTAGAATTTCATCTATTGGCTATGCGTACCTAACCTGACAACAGCCAGATGCATGTCTAGCTCCGCCTAGCTCCACTAACATACATCTGGGACACCGCTCATTGAAAGTGATTTCCCCAACCAAATTTATGGTCTGGCCAATCAGGACGCAGGGCGGGTGTTTCCTGGATGTGACGTAGTGGAGAAGCTACCGTGAGATTCCAACAACAATGGCGGCTCGCATCGAGGAAGCAAGCGTTAGCATTGATGCTGCTATTTCTTCTGTGTTGTCCAATCTATCTGATATTGTTTCATTAAAAGAACATCAGAGAACGTTTCTGTTTTGTTTTTTTCCTGTTTTGCTCTCACAGCGTCACGGGTTATCTTCGGTGTGAGTGGTTGAAATAGCACGTCGATAAAAATGACAGACAAGTGGCTTATCCAATCATATGCAAGGAGTTTTGATAAGGCCCAGCCTTCAGTAAAGGCAATTCCTATGGCGGGTTCCCAGATGTATGTGAGTGGAGCTAGGCGGAGCTAGGCATGCATCTGGCTGTTGTCAGGTTAATGCGTACCATGAATCTGGCTTTTATCAAGAGTGGGCAAAATCATAAGAAGTCAGGTTTGCAGTTTGCCACAATTGAAGTAGGGAGAAGGCAAACATGGGAGTGGGTGGTGCAACCCGGTGTCTCATCATAGGAGCATCATGCTGGGAGGAAGCTTTTCATTAGTGCAAAAACAGATGGATCTAAAAGCTCGACGAAAACTCCAGCAGAAGACCTGAGAATGGAGAGCAGCATCCATCCTCCTGTCCGGCAATGGCCCATTTAGACTTAGACTCAACTTTATTTGTCCCTTGGGATTACTATGATGTACCCATGATGCTCATATAAAACACGGTCAAATCCTTCATCATCTTTACCTTCGCCAGGCTGCAGCCTTGTCCTAAATTCCTCATTTTCCAGCCACTTTTGTTGAAATTAGCATTTTCCCATTCTCTAGCTTTTTCTCCGCCTCAAGCTTCTTTTCCGAACATACGGCTTTACGATCAACCGGAAGCAGTTCTGCGCAAAGAACCATTTATATCCGATATATTACATCCAGAGATGGCATAAGTACTCACTTTCCATACTTGAGTAAAAGTACAGATACTTGTGTTAAAACATACTCTGGTAAAATTAGAAGTACTGATTAAACTTCTTTACTCAAGTAAAAGTAACAAAGTACAGGCTTGTAAATTTACTTAAAGTATAAAAGTAGAAACCACTTTTTTCATGCCATTGCCTACATTTTAAATGGATGTCTGCCAATAGGACTAGATCTCCGTTGTGTTCATTTTCAATCATCTCGTCGTCCATGCTACTATGCTAACGCCACCGCCACCAAGCTGCCATGATTTGCCGCAAATGAATACCGCCGAATCTGTCGATTCATCTTGTAGTGGTGCGTCAAATGCAACGTAGATTCCCATCCAATTAGATTGAATTTGGTATTGATGACGTGAAAAATAATAACGGTAACTTTATTGAAATGATTCAAAACTAAAGTAACGAGCCAGTTTTTTAAAATGTAAGGAGTAGAAAGTACAAAAATATCAGAAAAATCTACTTGAGTACAGTAACGAAGTATTTGTACTTTGTTACTTCCCATCTCTGATTACATCTGACTAAATTTTAAATGCCACGATTATCACATTCATTGAATTTTAATGCCAATTAAGGCCTTAATTTAAAAAATAATTAATAATTAATGAAAAAAACTGAGACTGAAGAGCAGCATCCATCCTACAGTCCGGCAATGGCCCAAAACATGCAGTCAGAGCTACAAGGAGAAAATTTAGACTTAGACTCAACTTTATTTGTCCCTTGGGATTACGCGTTCAGGGAAATTCTGGTTCCAGTAGCTTATATGGAGTACAAAGAGTTAAAATAAGATGCCATTAAAGATAAAAATATGACAGACAATATAAAAAGAGTGTAAATAGTATAAAAGAGCATAAAAAATAGAAAAAATTTGTAATGTCCTGGAAAATGTTTCCCTTAGATATAAAAAATATCCGCACTGTAGAGAGCTAAGGGAAAGCTACACAGTAGTTGACACTGCAGATTTAGATTTTTTTTTGTTTAAATTAAAAAGATTAATTTGTGAAATTGTCCCTATAAAAGTTCTAACCTAAATCCAACCAAGAATCATTAAGACTTGATATTGTTAGTCGTTCTCCATCCTGTCTGGATGGAAACCCTATAAACTCAAAGGCAGGCCACACATCCATCAGAGGTTTGGGGAAGAAAAGTTCAAGGGTAATAAACATCTTTCAAAATAACTTTTATAGAATCATGCTCTCACTTTATTTAAGGTTGTTGAAATCTGCACCGTCACTTTCTAATATGGTCCCAGTATTGCTTTTAACGAGTACAGTCCACGCCTCCTTTAATCTTAACAGCCTGATCCATACAGTGAAAAAAGGGATTAAACAGCTTTTATAAAATGGCATTTTTTATATTCTTGAAGCATTCAGTCTAATTTCATGCCTCGTGGTCCTTGCGAGAGATTAGTGTGAGTAAATGAGGCTGGTTTGTTGTGTCAGAGGTGATTTGGACTCTTATCAGAGACCGAGCTCCGGATCTACCGGGGGTCTAAGCTGACAGCCTTAATGGGATGGAAAAAGCCAATAATAGTGAGCACTTTAGTTTGCATCTAGGGGTATTGTCTGTCTGTTTTGTGCACAATGAGTCACTGTATGCTAAGGCCGCCCTGGAAGTGCTCCCCTCATTTGGTTCTTTATAGGCAGATTACCAGTGTGAGGGCTTTGTATGAGTCTGTCTGTTAAATGGATTCACTAATGGTTTTATTATCTGCCTTTATTCAGCTTCCTCTGTAAATGACTTCATGTGTCAGACTTGATTGTAGAGATCAAACATTGCGCCAGTGTTTGTCAGGATGAAGATGCAGATTTTTTTTTTCCACAGTAGAGAGAGAAAGCTTCAGAAATGTCATTAAAAATGTGTAGATGTATTTTATCCAAATCTTTAATTATAGAATCATAGAACTTTTCGGGGCCATCTCCTTTTTCCTCTTCCCAAGAAAATTCTTTGTCCTTTATGACCATTATTGCAAGGAGGATAACTCTTCTTAAATGGAAATCACCACAACCTCCTTCTTTCATACTTTGGTTGAGGGATATGGTTTGTTTTCTTAAACTTGAAAAAAGTAGGTTGTCACTACGGGGTTCCTCTGACAAATTTGCGGAAATCTGGCAACCATTACTGCGATTGGTTGGTCAGGTTAATTTCCATTCTGTCCCAGTCTAGTCCTTCGCGTATACTTTCCGCGGCACAAACTGTACGGTACTATCTCAAAACATTTTTTATTTTTTTGTTTTATTTTTTTATTTTACTTTATTTTTTTCTCTCGTGGGGGTGTCCTTCGTGACTTTTTCTTATTGCCTGGGAGTGATTGGAGGTCGTTTTGTTGTGTTTTTTGTTTGTTTTTTTTATGACTCAAGCGAATTGTATGGTTTGTTTTATATGTATCATATTGTAAATGTATGGCTATGTAATTTCTGTTAAAAACCAAATAAACAAAGTTTGTAAAAAAAAAAATAGAATCATAGAACTTAACCAAAATTCTAGCTTAAACTTAGGAATTATCCTAGAGAACAATGCAGTAGAGCGGGGGTCTTCAAGGTTTTCCAGGCTACAGACCCCCCAACTGGTAGTAAGATGGAGCGGGGACCCCCTAATTATATACATTTTATGAAATTGTGTTATGGAGTAATGAAACTAAAGTAATTTCATCCTGGGATTATTAAAGTATTTCTGATTCCGATTCTGAATGTGTGCATTGATGACTGAAAGACATCTTCTGCCTTCATTTATCTGTTTATTACAGTGTGTTGAAATAATTTTTTAATTAATGTGTATTTGAAGACATTTCAATTAGTTGAAAGAAAAAGTCTAATCAACCAAAACTATCGCGACCTCCATGTAGTACCTCTTTTGACCCCCTAGGGGTCGCGGACTAGCCTTGTGAGACCATCCTGATCTCGCGAGCTTTCAAGGTTTCACTCGCAGTTCAGTCTGGAGACTCTCTGTTAAAGGAAATTTGGAGCCGTTCACCAAACGAACGTCCAATCAGCGTTGGCTTTGAGGCGGGTTGAGGTGTGACGCAACGAGAAGCGCAACAGTTCAGTCTAAAGAACATGGCGGCTTCAGCCGATGAAACTAGCGTTAGCGTGGCTATCGAGCAAGTTTTATCGGAATTACAGAGTATTTCTTCACTGAAAGAAGAGCAAAACACTGCTCTGGAGGCTTTTCTCAGAGGAAAAGATGTTTTTGCTCTTCTCCCGACTGGTTTCGGCAAGAGTTTGATCTATCAATTGGCTCTTCTTTTCGCTCTGTTAGTACGTCATATGCTTCGTTGATCTGATTGGTTTATTTGGCCCGTCTATCACCAACATAGGCCAATCAGCTAACCAGTATTTTCACCCCTTCCCAAAATTACTTCAATGGAAGGTTTCCGGATGGATATGCGGAGCAAATCCATCTGGCGGAGTCAGGTTAGTCGCGGACCCCCTGTTGAAGACTTCCGCAGTAGAGATTTTTTTTTTTTTATAGCGTACGCAAATGGTTGGGATTATCCTGACTTAAAACTGGACGTGTTTTTGTTTTGTATTTGTCCTGGTGTTTTTTCTTCTTTTCTTAAACTCTTTGAATTGTTTGTAATTTGGTTTGAACTTAATGTTTTGTTTTTTTATATTTAATGGTGTTAATCTGAGCTGTTTTAGCTCTATTGGTTTTTTTTTCCTCTTTTTTTCCCTCTTATGGACAACCTGACATATTGTCCAGCTTCAGTTCCTGCCAAAAAATTCATTTTTTCTGAATGAATTATCTGTGTATCACACCGACACAGACAGCAGACAGACAGAAATGTATTCAGCACCACCCGACAGGCAGCAGGTTTGGTTGTCAGGGTCTGCAGATCATGGGTCATGTGTGTTGGGTCTGCATAAAGTCACTACAGGAACAGATAAGACTGGTCCCAGGTTGGCTTTGGAAGCCAAATCCGCACCCCCCACCCCCAATCCTGTTGCTAATCGGATTAGCTGAAAAGTTAGCAGTATGGCCCCAAGAAGACACAACATTTTTTATACTGAATCCTGCGATGTAGTTCCTTCCTTGGCCTCCATAATCTGCTTCTTGTCTCAAAGCTCTTTCAGATCATCTGCATTGCTGTCGACAACAACAAAATCAAGGCACGGTGAACTGGGTTTAACCTCTATGCTGAATGACTGGTGGGTGGGTGTGCTCGCAATTGTGTGTGGATGGAGGGGTGGGGTTTTTCCACCCAGGTGGGGGAACAATAGTGTGCCCGTTGTCTTAAAGGAATGGTTGGCTGAGCATTGGCCACAGGAAGGCCGGACAAAAAGAAAAAAAAAATGAGTTGAGAAAATTATTGGTGGTGATGAAGAGGAGGAGGGGAGGCAGGGTGGGGAAGGGGTTGGGGGGGCAAGAGGTTGAATGGAGGCAGCAGGGTGGCAACTGAAATAAAGCTCCTTTCATGCATGGTCTGCTTCAACCAACGCTGAAAACATGTATCAGCACACAGAGCTTTAATTGCTCCTTCTTTTTTTATTCTAAAACCACTTATTTAAAATAAACTTCATAGTTCCTGCATTTAATTACCATTTGGTGTGCAGCTGTAGAAAAAAGAACTACATTTAGGAACTCAAATAGTTTCTTTTTATCAGGTACATTTGAATCTGCACACACTGAGATGTTTCAAAGTTTGTAACGTCCTGTAATGGATGCAAAGGTAAAGATTAAAGAGATCCTGGTTATGAGTTGGTACTTTACTCTTCCAGCTTAACCTGAACTCTTTGAGCACAATAAGAAACTTTTCCTGGATCCAGCAATTCTTTAGCATTTTTTTTATCTCACCTTCCTAGTGAAAGCTGTGAGTAGCTCTCTGGACAGCTGTTAGGTTTAGGGGTGCGGAAGAAATTCATTTTGGCGATATATCGCGATTTTCGGGTGCCCAATATAATATAGATCTTTCGGTTCCTAGTATCGCTTAAAAAAAAATAAATAAATAAATAAATTTTTTACCTAAAACATTAAGGGAAAATGGGCTACCTCTGCACCACTGCTCTGGCAGATGACGCAGTGGAGCCCTTTCACTGTGCAGCGCAGCATCATATCTGTAGTTGAGGCAGACGTTGACTGACTCAGACCCCAGACAACATGGATGTCAAAATAACTAAATGATCAATTTCTTATGATGAACATATACAGCATTTGCTTTTTTATCTATACATTTGATTTCAATAGATGGGAAAAAAATTAATAGTACTATACTATATAGAATATATAGTGACATTGCAATATTTCATTATTATCGCAATCTCGCAATGTCACTATATTAGACTTAGAGATTTAGACAGATTTATTTTATTTTATTTTGTCAAAAAGAAATTTTGTTTAGAACAGCTCTAGACAATTTCATTTCTTTGAAGTGCAGCCTTAAGTAATAAATAAAACATATATTTATAGTTTTAACATTATTTTTTTTTCATAAATAAAATAACCCATTTTACACAACATTCAGCAGTCTAATGGCATAGATTATATATATATTGTAAAATATATGTATTGCAAAATATATATACAGTATATATATAGATAGATCTCTTTATATATATGTATATATAGATCACTATATATTGCGATATCGCGATATATAGTGACATTGCAATATTCCAACATTATCTCAATATTAAAATGTCACTATATATTAGGGATGGAATGGTTTCTGAAAACCGTCCGAACCGTTCGGTTCGACTGTCTCTGTTCGGTTCGCGTGTGTTTCGTTCGGTTCATGCGCTGCTCCTTTTTCTCATAGGCGAAGCGTTTACACTCCAGAGCAGAAGGTGGCGGTACTGCGACCAAAGCCAACCACCAGTAGTAAACAAGAAGAAGAAGCGAAGCAGCGTAGCCGGGTGTAGCAGAAAAAAATCCGTTGTTGTGGAGAATTGTGTGGGTATGGCGAGTGGGAAAGAACAGGAGTTGGAAGACGCGCCAGCAGCACTTTATAGGTCTGCTGTATGGGACCACTTTGCATTTAGAGTGACCTACGATGACGGCGGAAAGAAAGTTGTGGATAAAAGTGCAACAGTGTGCAAGCATTGTGCAACACATTTTGTTTATGCTAACAGCAACATGACCAACATGTCATGCTAACCCCGAAATCCCAC
Organism: Cyprinodon diabolis; assembly: GCA_030533445.1. Classification (NCBI taxonomy): domain Eukaryota; kingdom Metazoa; phylum Chordata; class Actinopteri; order Cyprinodontiformes; family Cyprinodontidae; genus Cyprinodon; species Cyprinodon diabolis. Next base: position 4,333,638 of record CM060072.1, read on the forward strand.
ATACTCCGTCAGCGCTCCGCCCCGCTGCTCCAGACCGCCTGCACAAAGCAAAGCCTACAGCCTCCGCTGTGGCTCCCGTCCGCTCCGCTCTGAGTCCCTTGGAGATCGTAGAGAGCATGCGCCGGATGATTAAATTCAAAGCAGCAAAACATGCGGAAATGATCCAGGGTTTCTGTGGATAAAAAAAATAATAATTACGATTCATTAATTTTTTGGGATTTTCTTCATTAATTTCATTAATTTTTATGGGATTTCAGGATAACAATCAACATATACTGAACCGAACCAAAAACTGTGACCGCGAAACCATGAACCAAACCGAACCGTGGATTTTGTGAACCGTTCCACCCCTACTATATATTTCAATATCGCAATAATATTGCATTGTGAACAAAATACCGCAATACATATCGCATTGCAACACCCATGCTGATACTCACCACTAGTTAATTTAGCAGTTCACCCTTGAATTATGCAGCTATTACATCAGAATTCCTTATTTCTATACTGTTGCATAGTGCAATAGATGTAATGTATAATGTAATGTCTATTACTATTATTTTCTGTGTAATATTCTCTTTCTGAGAAAAAACATTTTGACTTTTTATTTGCTGTAAGGTATAATCATTCAAAAATTAGAGAAATGAGAGCTGGAATTAATCTAAATAATGATTTATAACTGAATCTTTTTTAAACAATTGAATAATATACATTTTTAAGAGGGATTTATTTATATCTTAGGATGTTTGTATAATTTTGACTGTGTGAGTTGGAGAAAATGAACTTAAACAAATTTCTACATCCAGTCCTTTTTTCATGTCAATCTAGCTATACGTTTCTATTTATACCAGCTTTCAAACAGAACCGCTTTGAATAAGTGGCTAAAACCAGAAAACCAATGGAAGTCATGTATATGATGATTGCATGTGGATTTCTAAACTGTACGTGAGAACAGAATCCCACCAGCTAATGACTTAAGGAAATTAGGTCACACTATAGTGAACATAACAAAGCACCCGACAGCAGCAATGTGGGAACCTGGGAGAAAAAAAAAGGTTCTTTACTCTTCTCTAAAACCAGATTAAACAGAAAAAAAATGCCTGTTTTTGGTGTCATCCTTTTTTTATTATTTGTCACCATGTGAATGGACCTCTAGAGCAGCTGCCAAGTTCAACATGGCTGAAAAAAGCTTTTGGCGCTCTGAATCAACAGCCCAGTGTCAAACTGGGCTGCCTTCCTTTGCCTGCATTCGCAGAATGATGCCAAGGGAACGGATATTTCTGGCCAAGATGTGGTTTTGTGGTTACAGTCAGTCAGGCAGAAGGAAGATGAAAATGATGCCAAGTGGACAAGAAGCTCTTTTCTTCTTTCTTTGTGCCAACGCGTCTCCAGATCGGCTTGAGCAGACTGTGATCTGCCAAGCCCACTGCATCGGGAATTCAAACTAAAGGTCAAAATTACTCGGAGGGAACAGTTGCTACGAAATGGACGTTTAAATTAGTGTTACTTTTTATGCAGTTGATTTATGTGCATTTCAATGTGTCTTTCAGTGTGGGGCAAAGTGGAACTGACTATGAATGACAACCTGGAGGTGTACCTTGGTGACTCGGCAGAGATCCCCTGTCATTACAGCTTCTATGGTTTGGATGAAGAGCCCAGCTTTGTCATGATTCAGTGGTTTGTGGTAAGTAAAGCCGGAAACTGGCAATGTAAACCTGGATTGACCTGATCTTTTATGCCAATATAGCTCTGGGAATCGATGTCCCAGAGCTAGATGATAGCCCAACAGATTTGCTTTCACAAGCAGAACATTATTCTTATTATAAGGTTCTTCTTGGTACTTATATATGAAAGGGAAAGAGACTGAAAGGGAGGTGAGAAAGAAAGAGGGTATAAGAATTAAGGGGGGAGAGAAAGAGATAGAGACAGGAAAAAGTGCACGAAAAGAGAGAAAATAAAACAAAAAAGCAAAAATAGACCACAGAAAATGTACAGTAACTCCTAGAAGTCTGCTTTCACACCTGTATGAGAAAAAAAAAAAGGAGACAACAGAAAAACACAGTAAACACACAAAAAAAAAAACGTGTGTGGAAGGCGAAATCCTTGGTGATTAAAAAACATCCAATCTGGAACTAATCGTTAATGCATGGAACGCCTGTTTCCTTCCCTTTAAACATAAAGGTTTATTTCATAGTTATATTACAGGTAGAATTGCAGGTTAAGTCCTTGTGCTTATTGTCTTCTGCGTATTTAGGACTGGGTCACTGGGGCAGCAGTCTCAGAGACGTCCCTCTACCCAGAAACCTCCTCCAGCTCCTGAGGAGGAAGCCTAAAGGCTGGTTTATACTCAGAAACCAGGTGGTCTGCGTGTGTGTCGCAGTGAAGGCAGAGATGTCCCTGCCCCCTCCGCTGACACTCTGCTGCAACTTTATTTATTACTGTTTTCAAGGCTGCACTTAATGAAATTGTCTAGAGCTGTTTTAAACGAAATCTTCATTTTGTATACACTCGTGTATACAAAATGACCTCTCCAAAATTGTAGGTGAACGCAGACAGTGTCGCAGACAGGAGGCCTCTGATTGGTCAAATCAACATCCTCTCTACACTATGCGTATTTCCTGTTTGGTACCTTACCGGCTTGTTTTGTTTGTATGACCGCTATTGTTGAAAACGACTCGTGAAGATAGACCAGCTTGAAGAGCGAGGTGCGCGAGAATGCTGGGACCCTTTTCCCACCTGGATCCCCGCTCTTTTTGGCCCTCATGTCCCTCCGTTTTTGCACAAACTTGCCCCCACTTCCCCACCGCCTCGGCCATATCTAGACCCACAGCTGGTTCCTGATTAGCCCTCTTGTGTTGTGTTGTGGAATAACATAGCGCAGACCACGCTTCAATACTGGGCATAAATCAAAAATATCTGCAACAAGCTCATGGTGACACACTGCTGCAGGAGGATAACCAGCCCTTAAGGCGTTCCTGCAGCAGCCGAGAGACAGAGTTGCTCTATCCTGTCTTGCGTTGTTATGTTGGCCTCCTCCCAGAGCAACGTCCTGGGACAGTTCCAGAGGGAGGCCTCCAGGGGGCGTTTGAAACATCCTGTTGATGTGGGGGAGAAGCTGATCTACACTGCGACTCTTCTGGATGGTTGAGCTTCTCATAAAGTCCTAATATTGCGAGAAACATCTGGTATTTTATGACAACTCTTACAAGAAGCACTTTCTTCCCTAAAATGAGGAATGTGGAGCATCATATGAAGTTATACTTTAGCATCGGTTTGATAAATCAGGAAATCTTTTAGCAGCAGCATCAAACTGGGCAGGATGTCAAAGTGGACACTGGTTGCTGATTGGTGGAGCTGGTCGGCCGTCATCTGCTGGGCGGAGCTCCAAGCTTTCTTTTCGTTTCTTTTGAAACGGGTTGTTTTATATTGAGTGTATTTTCAAAATACAAAACATTTAAAAATCTTTAGAAAAATCTTCATGCAGCTATTATTTCATCCAAATGAAAAATGGAGAACAGATAAGCAGATCATGGCTTGTCTACAGTGAAAAGAAGGACTGGGTTATTTACTTTGGCCTTTTTGGAAACACAGGAAGGAGCAATCAGCTAAGTGAGCTTAGTGCTTGGAAAAAATCTTTCATTCCTTTAGAGACAGCATGAAAAGTCAGCTGAGTACAAAACATAGAGAGGAAAACAAGAAGAAAAGGGACAGAACCTATAACAGATAATGGATGTCTATTCTATTAACATTTCTCTATCTGTAGAATGGGTCTGTTTGATGTGTTGTCTTCTTACTTCTGTCTGAGCCTGGGGCCCCAAATTTCCTAAATCCGCCCCTGAACCCAATGACTCCATACACTCCTCTGCATCCCTGTGATTGATGCATTTGATCCTCTTTTATTTATATTTTATGTCAAACACTTCTTATTGTTTACCTGCTAACCTAAGATGTCATCGGGTTTTCTCTGCAGAGAGCTGCAGGAAGTGGTCCACGGATGCGGATCTTCTACAGTGATGACAGTGAGCAAATAGTCGACAACAACACAGACTACAGCGGACGCATCGAAGTGACTTCAGACCAGAAAGGAACCACACTCTTAATTCAAAACGTCCAGCTTTCCGACGAGAAGGAGTTCTTCTGCCAGGTTAACGGGTTGGCTGCTGGGTATGCTGAGCGAAAGACTCAGCTCAGAGTTTTCGGTCAGTCGGCACATAAAAAAGGCTAAACAGTGATCTAACAAATCTGTTTAAAATGACACTGCTATAATTTACTAATTATCTCCTGTTCCTAATTCAGCTCCTCCTGAAGCTCCAGTCATTGAAGGCGTCACTACTGGAGTTTCTGTGACCAACATCATGCCATCTAAGGTTGGTCGTCCATTAAGATGCGCCGTTACTATGTTTATCATATCAGTGTATTAAGATTTATTTAGATTTATTTAACATTTTTTCCACTTTACAACCAAATCTATAATTTTTTTTCCTCATCAGAGTTAAGCATTACATTGTGTTGGTCTATTATATTAGTTGAACCAACAAAAGGGTTAGATACGGAAGAGGATTAGGGCCATTGAAAAATAAAAAAAAAAGTTAAATGATTTTTTTTTTTATTTCAGCATAGTATAGAAAAAAAGTCAGAATTCTGAGAAAAAATTCTGAATTCTGACTTTTTTCCCATGTTAAACTGAAATAAAATAAAAAATCAGCTAACTTTTTTTTTTTTTTTTTCAGTGGCCCTAATCCTCTTCTGTAGTTAGAGGCTTTAACAAGATCTGAAAAGATTCAGGGAATGGAAAACTTTTCAAAGCCCTGGTACAAGAGCGAAAATTCAGATAATTAAAGCTTTACATAAACCCGTGCAGGTGGCATCATGTGAGGCTCGAAATGGTTATCCTAAACCCAACATCACCTGGTATAAGGACGACGAGCCACTGACGCCGACAGCAGGACGTAAGTTTTTTCTCTTTGTGTCCTCAAGATTACGAAGAGATTTTATATGAAATTGTGCCTCATATGGTTCAGTACCTCCTCCTAAACAACAAATCTGCCCTCTAACAAAGAAGTGATTTTGCTCTCCCAACCTTAAAGGTATTGTGGAGGATTTTTTAAAAGATCTGCCCTTGCCACTTTGAAAAAACTGCAAGTGCAAGAGCATACACGAGCCCGTTTCTCTTCGTGCATGCACTGTTTAAAATGTGCTATTTTCATAGCTCATACAAGCTTACTGTGTCCAAATACAGTGTTAACTGAGTTAACTGAGTTTATAGCAAACTCAGTTAACTTACCATTCGGACATATGATCACTGTTTTTTTGCTCTGTTGGTCACGTAACTCCTCCTGCACCACGCAGTGCCTGCGCCATCTTTGTTATTTTCTGCCTATGGCGACAGCGGGCCGCTGTGACAGCAAATCCCATAAAGCTTTGCGATGAGAGCTCTCCCCACAAGGCATTCTCAGGGATTAAAGTACTCCGGCCCCAGGCCGGATCTCCAGCTGATAGCTATTGCCCGTGGTTAAAAAAAATCACTAGAAAATTTTTTGATGGTAAAAAAATGGGAAAAAAAGACAATTGAAATCCCTTATGCATTTGTCAGTCAATGGTGGCAAAGGAACACTCCGAAATTAATAGTGTTACCCAATCAGAAGAAGAAGGGGGCGGGTCTTAGGAAAGCGTGAACTTCCTCCTCTCGTTTCTTGCTCAAGTCGCCAGATAGATTGTAGTACAGTGCTGAAGTTCTACGCGGAGAGTCACCTCGCGTCGTTTAAGGCTCCATTCAAAGGAGAGACGTGTAAAAAGTCAAAAAATAAATAAATGAAACTTTATGTTTGGAGAGAAGAACGATAGACAGAACTGAATTAAATGGAGTGGGCACAATGCAGGTCATGAACTCTGGGGAAGATGTCATGACCATAGATAAAGGTCTCAAAAATACATGACAGGGCGGGATGGCGAGCCATTTAGCAGCTGGTGCAGGAAGTTAGATGAACCAGGCGCTTGCTTCTGCACGCTGGGCTCCAGGAACACTGGATATAAAAAGAAATGTGGTTCATCCAAGTGGTACTGTCACAAGGCTCAGGAATAAAGGACTCAAAAGTGAAACCTGACACAGTGGATTCAAACTCAAAGTTCCTTTAATACAGTCCTGTGTTGAACACCAAACATCCAGCAGAAACAGAGGTATCAAATATGGAGGCAAATCAAAGCTGGGGTCAAAACACTAGAAAGCTAGAGTCTAACAGGCAAAAGGCTGGAAGGCTAAGCTAAAAGAACAAAGACAAACTGGTAAAGGGAAGCTGCAAGAGTGGGAACTAAATACTCTAACGAACAAAAGAGAAGCACATACTCCAGGTGAATTGCATTAGGCTGTGGCAGGTCCTTTTTGCAGGAAGGAACTCAGGAAGTGAAGCTGCCTAAAATGAGAGAGAAAAGTAGACAAAGACAAGGTAATACAATTGACATTTATCTAATCAGGACTGCCCCTGACAGGTACATATAGATGCACTTTTTCCATCTTCTGGCTGTTTTTGGTCAAAAGTTAAATTTAGTCTTCAGTCATTCATGCAACCTCTGATCGCATGCCCCCACACCCCCCTGGCATGGCTTGAAAATACACACTTTGATCCCTGCATTCTGAGATATATCTGCCTCTTCTGTGGCCTTTCTTTTCTTCTCATACTGTTCGTAGACACCTTTTCTCTTACGGCCCTCGGCCATTTTCAAAGAACCGCGGGGAGAAAGGTGAGCTTCAATGACTGTCTGAACCTGTAGCTCACCACAGATATACGTCTGAAAATGTGCAGAAAAAGATAGCTAACGGGACAAGCACGTAGGACGGCCTTACATAAACATATCAGAATGATTGACAGTTAGGAGGATAACTTATATAGATGATCCACCCAGAAATAAAAGATCGTCCTCTATACCTGTAAGTGATGAAGCTCACACCAGCACAATGTTATTTCTGTGTTCCTTATGTAGATGAATTTTGATTTAACACTCAATTTTACACGATTCTTTGCTTTTTTGTTCCACATTCCAGAGGTTAACGTGATCACCTTGGTGACCCGGGAGTCCACAGGTTTCTATTCTGTTCAGAGCACCCTGGAGTACAAGCTGGCGAAGCAGGACAAGGACTCCCGTTTCTTCTGCGAGGTCAGCTTTTCTGTCCCGGGAGACATCAGAGTGATGGAGTCCCACAGAATCAACGTCACCGTTCACTGTGAGTTTAAAAACAGCTCTTCCATGTCTGTAGTAGAGCAGTAAGTCACTAATTAAACTCTAATTGTATCTGTCTCAACCCCTCTTCTTGACTGTATTTGTCTCAGAGTTTAGTCGCTATAATTGCCCGACAACTCTTTAATTTGTTCAGCTCTGTGGCGCCTTCCTTCGCTGTCAGATAAACAGTTCCCTTTCTGTTCTGTATTGTCTGCAGTTATGTTGCTCATTTAAATATTTCCACATCAAACCATTCTTCTTCTTTCACGTCTTGGAGGGAGTTTATTGTTTCTCATTCGTCTGTAAAAGACGTTAATGTAGCCGAACTTGCAGATTGTGAGTGGAATATTCATAAAACACCCACATTGTAAAGGCTAAAGCCAATAAATCCACAGTTTGGGGAAAATGTTCTGAGCAGAGGTCAAAGTTCAGATTTTAAGCCATTTTTAAACCAGTAATAATGACAGAAGGTAATCTCTTCCTGATTTGTCGGTTTGTTTTTTGTTTGTTTGCTTGTAATTTGAATATTTAATACGTTTCTTCATCAATCTTGCACATTAAATTCATCAGCTCAGATTGAAACAGACCAAGACAGAAAAAATAATGATAATTAAAGACAAATATTATGCCTTAGAGACGCAAATAAACAATCCAGGCAAACTAGCATCAGTTATTCCATTAACTGTGCATGAACATACAAATGTTTTAACAGTAGGGGAAGGGCGGTCTTGGAAATTGCATCCTGGGATATCTGCAAAGATATGATGCAAAGACTGACACTCTCTTAGAACCAGATACTGAACCTAAGGCACATCTAAAAGTTGCAGGATGCCTGCCCTTGGGTAGCCTCGTGAGACCATCCTGATCTCGCGAGCTTTCAAAGTTTCACTCGCAGATCAGCCTGGAGACTCTCCGTTAAAGAAAATTTGGAGCCGGTTACCAAACGAACGGGTTGAGGTGTGACGCAACGAGAAGCGCGACAGTTCAGTCTGAAGAACATGGCGGCTTCAGCCGATGAAACTAGCGTTAGCGTGGCTATCGAGCAAGTTTTATCGGAATTACAGAGTATTTCTTCACTGAAAGAAGAGCAAAACACTGCTCTGGAGGCTTTTCTCAGAGGAAAAGATGTTTTTGCTCTTCTCCCGACTGGTTTCAGCAAGAGTAGCCTGGCTTGTGGTTGTGTTTTCGTTCTCGCTCTGTTAGTACGTCATATGCTTCGTTGATCTGATTGGTTTATTTGGCCAGTCTATCACCAACATAGGCCAATCAGCTAACCAGTATTTTCGCCCCTTCCCAAAATTACTTCAACGGAAGGTTTCAAGATGGATATGCGAAGCAAATCCATCTGGCGGAGTCAAGTTAGCCCTTGGGAGCAGTAATAGCCCACGCTTGCGCTAGACCCTCCCACAAAGCAGTCCCTCAAAAATGACTTCAGGCAAAAAGTACCATAGTATTCTGTGCAAAGCGCAAGTCGATTTAAGCATATGATTATGGTCCCATAAAAAACAGACATTTTCATGAACTTATATCCCCCTCCGGACAGAATGTAAAAAGTGGACAAAAAAAGAACATTTGGTCACCCTACTGCAGTCAAAGTTTCCACAATGTTGGTCTGACAAGAACAGGGTCCTAAACAAAGTTTACCCTAAACTAGTTTTCAGAGAAACACCTAGAAGACACAATCATAGTCACCAGGCTTTACAGAGTTTGGAAATCTCTGACCTTATTTGAACAATAAAGCTGCATCAAAAATGTTAAACAGCAGGTCATAACAGCTGAAGAAGGGACTGAATCATTTTAAGACAGCAGTGAATAAAAGTGTTTTAGTGTTAATTTTGGAGAAGCAGCCTGTAACATTGAATGTGTTGAGCTAATTAATTTGTTTATGTTTATTATAAACAGCTGATCGTTTGCCAATAAACCCAACCTGCAGTGCTGGCTGAAAAAAGAAACGTTGAAGTGTGTAAAAATACCTTCTTCAGGTTTTTCCAGCTGCACCATCTCCTCTTGCTTCCTCTGGTTATTGTTGGAACAGATTCGCATAGAGCTAAGCTGAGTCTGTGCCGTCAGCATTATGGAAATGACCTTGTTAGGTGACTATACCAGCATGCTGAATAAGCCTGCCTAATTTAGTTGATTTCTTTGTGTGTGTGTGTGTGTGCAGACCCCACCACCATGGTGGAGCTGTGGAAGGAGTCGCCCAAGGGCTTGGTCAAAGAGGGGGATACAGTGGAGCTACGTTGCCAGGGTGATGGCAACCCCCCGCCGCTCTTCATTTTCAGCAAGGAACAAGTAAGAATGGAGCGACTTTTCTCGCCCTACGAGACCCCGACAGAGAATGAGTGACACACAAGAGACATGCAGAGAATGTTTTTGATATGCAGAGCTCTCAGTGTCCCGTGCAGACATGAGTGCAGAGGGTCTATGAGGACTCTTGTCAGCTCTGACCCTGCAGATCCAGACTGGGGTCTGAGACCGGAGGCCACATCGACGGGGCGTATGAGTGGGGCTCGTTCCCATGTCAGACACACATTCATTGTGTCTTTGGAGAACACAAAGCCTCAGCTGACTGCTGTCTGAGCGTTTCCTAATCAGTGTGTCGACAGCCGTGTTACTGGTTGTTCAAAACATGACGCAAGAGACTAATTCAGGTGTCACAGACTACACAGGGAACAAGCTCCTGAAAACGGCAAAATATTTAGACTCTTAAAAGACCTTTTTGCATTAAGACCATTTACTGTAATAGGAAACAGCAGTTTGCTATACTGTTAGCTTTGTTCAAATTGAGATGCTTACTAATTTCGTCATTCCTTTCTTTCTGGGAAACAATAACATCAGCAATCAGTAAAGATGACAGTAGGTGGAACAAAAGGTCAAGAAGGAAACTATTATATTCACAGCTTTGTTAATTTATGCTTTCTTTCTTGATAGAAATAAAATACATAGATTGGCTTCTGTTTCGTGAGAAAATTCAGGCAATCAGGAAGGTTCGCTGTCTGCAAAACATTTTCAGAGAATTTGTTTTATGATTAATGTCTTAATTTTATTTTGTTGCACCAACATTAATCCTGATGTTAACTAATGTGTTTGGTTGTTTTCTAGGAGCCAGATATGGTGTTGGAGAGCAGAGGTGATGTGTTGATGCTGCCCACTGTGTCTCGGAAAGACAGCGGCATCTACCAGTGTCGGCCGCTGGACTCCGTTGGACAAGCTGTCAAAGGAGAGGTCCAGCTCACTGTGCATTGTACGTTGGAAGATCATTCAAGCTCATACACTAGGATCAATGTTTCCATCAAATAGTTGGATTCTATACTGTTTATATCCTTTAAAGTTCAACCTTTTATGCTAGACTTGGATGGAAGAGGTGTAACAAATCTTTTATAGCTTATCTACCAGGTTCTGTTTAATCTTTGGTTCCGTCTGAATGAATTCATACCTGCACAAAATGTCTAAGTTTAATCTAAGTTTCAACCATAGATTTCACTTAAGTTATGCATTCTTTTAAGACAAGGACCATCAGATCGGAAGTGCAAATAAATATATAACATTTATACTGCAGGTATTTTTAAGGAGTTCTGGCTTGACTATCTAGACACTGCACATTTTCAAATTCTTATTTTTAAAGGAGCTCAAACTTGGTCAAATGGGAGGGATGAAGTCATTTATCAATATTGGATTTAGTTTTTGTCAAGTTCAATTCAATTCAGTTTATTTATATAGCACCAATTCACAACACATGTCATCTCAGGTCACTTTCCAGTTCACCAGATCATCCAGTCAGATTGATTCAAAGTTTTCTATCTAAGGAAAACCAGTTGATTGCATCAACTCATTGGCTCTTCAGCAATCCCTTACACTAAGCATGCTTGTAGCGACAGTGGAGAGGAAAAACTCCCTTTAACAGGAAGAAACCTCCAGCAAGTTGGGTGCTAGCTTTCTGCTCAACAGTTTATGCAGAGGTTATGTTCTATTTTTGTCTAATGCATGAGCATTTCTTATGCCTTTCTCCATGACAGTAGCTCATGCATTGCATAACATGCCGGTGATCATGGTTTACTGTTTAGGGGATTTCCAAATGCTGATTATTGGACTTAATTTTGGTTTTCTCTCTTAGAGTGAAGGAGTTTAATGCTACAAATTTCAGATTTTCTCATTGAAAAAAACTCGAGGCATAAGAACTTTAACTAATAATGCTCCTCGACATACTAACTAATCACTAATGATCAGCGGCGCCTCGGGAAATGTTTCAAAGGGGTGGACAGATGGGGCCTCTAAAAATCTTGGGGTGGCACACTGAAACTGAAAGCCATAATTTCAGGGTTTGAATCTACTATTGTGGTAAAACTGCCTGTAGAAATCATAAAGACTTCAGTAAAAACCTACCGTATTTTCACGACTATAAGGCGCACATAAACGTCTTTTTTTTCCCTCAAAATGTGAGGTGCGCCCTTTGGTGCGGTGCGCCCTATGTGTGTTGTAACTGCGACTTTTGAGACCACCTCATTGAGGAGATGATTAAAGAGTGGCTGAGGGAGGTGAATGTAAGGAGACCAGGTGGTTTTTTCCACGCATCACCATCGCTGTTAATCTGTGACTCCGTGTGTGCCCATCTCACAGCCGATGTGAAAAAAAAGGTGAATCAGATGAACGCTGTTATCCGGGGGGTCTGACAAAGTAACTTCCACCGCTCGACATCGGTGTGAACCGGCCGTTCAAAGTAAGGCTGCAAGCGGCGTGGGAGCGATGGATGACAGACGGAGACCACAGTTTCAGGAAAAGTGGAAGGCAGCGCTGGGCAAGTTACGCCACCGTTTGCGGATGGATTGTTGATGCTTGGACTAACGTGTCTGCTGGCTCTGTTGTTCAAGCTTTCGCAAAAGCCGGCATCATTTCTGAGGAGCCGCACGGCACGGAAAGTGACTCTGACAGCGAAGAAGGGGAAATTGGCATGTCTGATTTAGCGCAGCTGTTTAATTCAGAAACAGAGGATGATGACTTTGATGGGTTTGATTAATACTTTGTAATAAACACATGAATAAAGCACAATCATACTCAGTTTTGCTCCCGCTCTATTTTTCTACCTGAAAACTTAATTCAGCAGCAGCCTCTGGGCCGCGTCTCCTCCGGGTTCACCGCGGCGGCTGGCAGGTGTTTTTCATCTAAATAATCTAAATCTTGCAGCTATATTTGCTGTGATCAGTGGGAATAAAGTAGTTTTAATATGTTTTTAAGTTAGAAAGTCCACCTGAAAACTTAATAATTGCAGTCAGTTCATCCAGATTATCTATTTCTGTCGGAGGCGCTCAGACCCCGACATACCAGCGGTACACCCACAGTAGAAATCCCTTCAACAGCAGCCTCTAGGCTGGGTAGCCTCCGGGTTCACCGCGGCGGCTGGCAGGTGTTTTTCATCTAAATAATTTAAACTGCAGGCACCAGGATACCGGTAATAAAAGCGAACATATTCCGTGGGCAGGTTTCAGGATTTTAAGTTAATTTATGAGTGATCACAGCTCTGTCATCTGCATGTGTCTGTCTCACGGCCAGCTCCCAGGTTTGATTAATACTTTGTAGTAAATACATGAATAAAGCACAGTCATACTCAGTTTTGCTCCCGCTGTATTTTTAAATACGCAGTAGAGGTATTTAAACGTAGTAGAGGACATGAACCTGTATATAAAACCCGCGCCCTATAGTCCGGTGCGCCTTATGTGTGTGTTAAATACAGAAATGGCACACATAACTGAGACTGCGCCTTTTAGTACGGTGCGCCTTATGGTCGTGAAAATACGGTACTCAGATCTTTGTGTGATTTCTAATGTTCCATCACTGGCTGTGCATAATGGGATGAAATGCTATACTGATGGTAATGCAATTTACCCTAGCAAGTTTGGTGGCCATGGCATTGCACAGGGGGGCCATCTCTATCATTAGCAGTGGCTACCCTGTGCAATGCCTTGGCCACCCCCAAGTGGCGCCACTGCTAATGATAGAGATGGAAGGAGAAAAGTAGAACAATTAGTGACCATATAAGTTATGTTATTGTTATGTTATTGTTTTTGCTTCTCCTGTTTCAGACTTGGACCCAGCAGTTGTGATTCCTAAAGACTCAGAGGTTATGCTCACAGGGGAAGATCTGGTAGCATCCTGCAACGCCCTGTCCTCCCTGAAAACCGTAACCGTCTGGTACAAGGTACGCTTTGCAAAGACGAGTCATTTAATAGCAGTAATGGTTGGCTGTGCATCCACTAAGGCTGCTGTCACACCTTGACGATTTAGACCAGCGTATGTCTGATGAAAATTCTGCAGCTAGGTTAATACTGCGATCAAAGATTTTTTTTTTTAACAGTGTCCTGTCTGGCAATGTGGCAATAAGAAAAATTTTTTTGATGCCAAAAAAGAGCGTAACAGATTTTGCTTTCACAAGTGGAGCAGTATGGCTATCACTATAGTGTTCCGCTTGATTTATGCATATAAATAGCTTTATCATGATAATGTAGGGAGTATTAAAGTTTATATGGACACTACAATGTAAGTAGAACAGGAAAGGAAAAACAAACAAAGCTTTTTATGCAGGCTGCATGCCTCCGGGCGCATTGCTGCTCATCTCAGGAGGGGATCAGCTTTAACTGATGCTTGTGCATCATTTAATGGGCATTACACTGTCGTGCGTTATACATAAGTTAAGTGGACTCATTAGGAATACTCTATGTATTCACCCAAAATTCGGAAAAATACATTGAAAGTTCAGCATATGCCAGCATTTTAGAAGATTCTGGGACGTCAGGCATACCCTGGCTAAATGGGCGAGGTGTGACAGCGCCCTGAGACAAGTTGAACTAATTTACATATAAATATAGATTTAAATCATGAGCAACTTTCAGGTAAGTATTGTTCTGCAAGGTTGTTTATGCAATCAAATTACTATAACATGAGATTTAATGAATAAAAACCTTTTTATGTTGTAATAAACTAAATGGCTTAATAATAACAGGAAAAAAAACAGATTAGTTGTTATGCAATGACTGTATACCAGTTTCTCTTTTTTAGTTGAGTTGCTGAAATGTTTTAAAATGTTTTCAGCTTAATGTGATGTAGAGTGACTGATTGTGCTTATTATGCTTGGATATATTTGGACTGGGTTTTGTAGGACGGAGAGGTTGTGGGTCATGGTAACACGCTGCACCTGGACGACGCCACCTTTGAAACTAGTGGGGAGTACGTTTGCACCGTGATCGTTCCCTCCCTGCCCTCCCTGAACACCAGTGGCTCAGTTCACATCATCGTCCAAGGTCAGTCAGTCAGCCGCCCTGTGCTGCTCCTACCTTTCTAATGTTACAGTGATGTCACTGGAACCCAAAAGCTCCTGACTGACTTGCTTTTTATAGCTAATTACAAATAGTTTGGTGAAATATTTTGAAATGAATATCTTCTTCTAGGTGGTCCTCAGGTGGTGGGAGTAGAGGAGGAGGTCCAGCTGGCGGAAGTGGCAGGCAGGACGGTGAACCTGAGCTGTGAGGCTCATGGACATCCTCCACCTAGGATCTCCTGGAGCATCATCGGCAGCCAGGTATCTGAGTTAACCTCCTCTGTAATATCAACAGGATCATGGTGCAATTCAGGCTACTGCTCCCTGGAGGCGCTCACGGCTTATTCCCAGTTATCACTCTTTTTATTCTATATACATATATACATACATCTCTAGCCGAAAGGTCTATTCTAGTGTTACTGCCGTCTTTGCATGGCTATTGCATAAACATTAATAATTAAATGTTTTACCGTACACCCAAAATTTGCGATTTACGTAGTTTAATGGATGCAACACGAGTAAAGAAAAGAATAAGTCTTTGTACAAAGTATAAACCCAGAAAATAACTTTATTTTAATCAGAGTTGATTTCTAGATTATGAAGTTTTTAATTAATAACAATTTTTAATCAAGAAAAATTAACTTTTCTGTTTTACGGGTATTTTTTAAAATATGTCATGTACAAATATATGCAAATAAAACAAATTGTATATGTTTTTACGTGACTAGTGGAGAATGTTATTAGCTTTTAAATGGTATTATTTCCATCTTTGTAAGTCAATTTTTTTTGGAAGTTATAGCAAAAATCTATACCCTAACCCCTAAAAAAATATGACGGTTTTTCATTATTTAGGCTAATTTAAGGGCTTTTGGGGCAGGATAAGCATTATCTGAGAACAAAATGATTATGATTTTTAATTTTGTCAAGTTCAAAAGAATGGGAATTCGTCCTGTCTGCTATGAAAATCAAAAATTGTTATTTTTTTGAAGAGGTCTAATCAATATATATATATATATATATGTATTTATTTATTTATTTATTTTTTTCTCTGCTAGACATTAAATTGGCCACCTTGTATCTTCCATTCTCTTTTACTAATCTTGTGACATGATTCAATTTGACTCCCGAAGCAGAAATAAAACATTAGAATTTATACCTTTTATATAATAATAAAAAAAAAATCATAAATCATATTTATTCCATTTAAAACAATTGTTTCCTGTTAGCTGGTAGGACATTGAATGTACCTAATATAATTAGGTAGATGTGGTTGCATTATAGCAAGGGTAGTAAAGAATAAAATGAATTAAGTATACACAGCTAATATATTTACCAGCCTTAGTATTTTACGGTTTAACAAGCCTTTTTGTCACAAAAATGATTCCTATTTTTCTTAACAATAGAAAAATACTAATAAAATCAAGTGTCCAGCATTTTATTTCATTATCGTTTCCATGTTTTCATCCATCCCTAAAAATGAAATCACGGAGGAAGCCTATAACAGTCATCTGTGTTGCTAATCTTATTTCTAGATGTTAATTTCTTTAATTTATCTTCGTTTGTTTCTTCGCTTGCTTATCATCCCATTATCTTGATTACGACTACAATTTAAATCCATCAGATGAGCGAGTCTGATTTTATTTTCCTTTTAATGACTTTCAAAGTAGGTCAGCAATTAAATGAGAAAGCTTTAAACGTGAATCTGAAAAAAAGGAAGGAATCTTGTGTTTTTTTCTGCACATTAAAGGTTGGAACCCCTTAAGTGTTTATCACCAAACACCATGTCTTTAGTTATGGACTAAACAGTAAACTTGACGGCATCAGACACAAAAATATGCCCCTGTTGTTTTCTATCCAGCAACCCATACTTGGAGTCTATGGAGGATAAAAAGTGCCAAAATTAAATAAATAAACACAGCATTAAATAAATAATTAAATGTGTCAATAATTAATTAAATGTGGAATTAAATAAATAAATGTGTCATTCATTCATTAAAACCACGTCACTATTATAAAGTGCCACAATTAAATAAATAAATACAGCGATAAACAATTAATTAAATGTGTAATTCATTAAATAAATAAGGAATTAAATATATAAATGTGTCATTAATTTAATAAAATACGTCTTCATTTTATTAAAAAAATATATATAATTATTTCAGTGTGAATTTAATTATTTCGTGGTCCTGTGTCGCAGTGCATCGAAACCATTAAAAGAATCTGTAAAACTCACCCATCAAAGTTAGGGGGCGGTTATCAAACACCTGATTGGTCACCCTGCACATTAAGGCGAAGCAAATCGATTACAGAGACTCGATTCGCGTTAACCCCGCCCCCTAACTTTGATGGGTGAGTTTGACAGATTCTTTTAATGGTTTCGATGCACTGCGACACAGGACCATGAAATAATTAAATTCACACTGAAATAATTATATATATTTTTTTAATAAAATGAAGACGTATTTTATTAAATTAATGACACATTTATATATTTAATTTCTTTATTTATTTAATGAATTACACATTTAATTGTTTATCGCTGTATTTATTTATTTAATTGTTGCACTTTATATTAGTAATGTGGTTTTAATGAATGAATGACACATTTATTTATTTAATTCCACATTTAATTCATTATTGACACATTTCCTTATTTATTTAATGCTGTATTTATTTATTTAATTTTGGCACTTTTTATCCTCCATAGTAGTCTGGATCACTTCTGATCCTTTTTTAACTCAACTTAGAGGTAACAGTACCTCTGATAAAACCATTAAAGGTCAGTCCAGTCCTGCAGGACGTCTCTGATCATCGTTTGATGTGCACTATTTCATTGGACATGCATTCCCGATTCCAACAGTTTGGGTTGATTTTAATTCTCATTTATATGATTAGGTTCCTGCCGCATGTCCCACGTTTTTACATACATCTTTTTTATTGTATTTTGAATTCTGAACCTTTTTATTTTAATTATTTCTAAAGAGAACTATATCCTAGTGTGTTCTTATTTCACAATTTAAAATAATGCTATTAAGAAAGAAAGCACTGAATAAAGACAAACATGGTTGTTTTTTTTATATGAAGCAGCATATTAGCATTAAAGGATTAAAATAAAAGATACTCTGGAAATAGTTTAAGAAAAGAAAGTCTTTTCAAACTTTGTTAACTTTCGAGCTGATGCCCTGCACAAATGAAACCCTCTGTCTCTTTGTAGCACTGGGACGAAGTGATGAGCAAATCAAACGTCCACATGACTCACAGCACAGTGTCCGTCAAGGTCAGCTCGGACGTCAGCGCTGTCTGTAACGCGTCCAACGACATTGGAACTGAAGTCAAGGTTTTCAGCATCAAAGCCAGTAAGCATCTTTTTTTTTCCATCTGTGTTTATAAACCTGTTTGATTTATTTTTTCAGATCAGAATAATATTATTTTTATTATTATTTAGAACACCTACAGTTAGTCACAGTTAAAGCTAAGCTATGTCTAAGAGAGAAACAGGACTAAGCACTGAAAAGCAGGCCCAACTCTATCATCTGTAATTGAAGTTGTCATGGCCAAACAAAACCAGGCCATATGAAGTTGTTATGATAAGAAAAAGAAAAGATAATAGAACTGTAGAATTAAAGTTAATAAAACAAAATTATAAAAAGGGGTCCCTATGTCCTCTTGCAGTCTAAGCCTATAGCAGCATAACTGTAGAGACTTAATTTAAGGGTATGGTTTGCCAAAAGGATGAGTATTTATACTCTTAAAATAAGATAATTAGACAATATGCACTTAAAATAAGACAATGCAAATGTTTTTTTCTTATTTTTAAATGTAATTTGTCTTTTTCCACTGGCAAAGTGTCTCAATTTCCTCCTCAATTGAAGAAAAAAAATCATTTATTTTAAGAAAATAATGCTTATTTAGATTAAATGTTTTGCAGTTGGAGCTTGGCCATTTAAGGCTTTATATGTGAGAAGGAGGATTTTAAATTCTATTCTGGATTTAACAGGAAGCCAATGAAGAGAAGCCAGGATAGGAGAGATATGATCTCTCTTTTTCATTTTCATCAGAACTCTGGCTGCAGCATTTTGGATCAGCTGAAGGCTTTTAACTACAGTTTGTGGACTTCCTGATAGTAAAGAATTACAATAGTCCAGCCTTGAAGTAATGAATGCATGGACTAGTTTCTCAGCATCAACCATGGACAGGAGAGTTCAAATGTTAGCAATATTTTCTATTTTATTATCGATTTTAAATTTTATTATAGATCGATTTAATGTCATCCAAATTAAGTTACTCACTTAAACCAACCCAATACCTTGTCCTACCTTACCCTACCACCCTGCCTTCCATGCAGCTATGTTGTCACCCTACTATATCTTGGAAAAACAAATTTAGTTGCTCCTCTCCATACTCCTGGGATCTTTCACTCTCGTCTGACAGCAGTTCCTCTTTATTTCATTTTTAAATTTTTATTTAAACAGGAACGGCCTGTTGAGATTATAAACTCTTTTAAGGGAGTCTTGTGCCAGAGGCAGCACTGGAAAAAATTTTAATCTAGATAAATCATTTTTTCTTAAAATAAGTCAATTTGTTCTTGGATTGAGGAGGTAAAAGAGACATTTTGCCAGTGGAACAGAACAATTTACACTTAAATTAAGAAAAAAACAATTGAATTGTCTTATTTCAAGTGAATATTATCTTATTTTAAACTACCTTATTTACCTACTGAAATTAAGGGTAAATACACTTAATTCAAGAAATGTTTACCTATTTCTAGATCGTTTTCCCACTGGCGAAAGTTGCATTACATTGACGATGAACCTAATTAATGTAGAATATAAGGAAAATAAATCATTATCAGCAGACTGATCCTCATGTTCTGGAGAGAAACATCTTCTCTTATTTTTGCAAACCTTTTTTTTTTTCACCTTTTTCGACAGAAAGTTCCTTATATTAGGGTACAGGATTCATAAGCATAAAGAAACACATGTACACCATCTAGTGGTTGTAGGTAGAACAACCATTAAACTATATTATGGGGCTTTAACTTTCCTGTAAGGCCTTTGCCTACATCTACATGGCCGTGACGGCGACCCACTAAGACCATCAGGACCTGCACATATTAGCAGGCGGTGTTCATAGCATGTTAAGCTCAAAGTGGACTAGTGTTTTATGCAGGCTCTTAGGGGCGATCATATTCCAGGTCAGAGGTCAGGGATTATGCATCTGGACCCACCTGCTGGCTAATCCGGACCCAACCTGATTTAAAACATTTATAAATTACCGCATGTCGTCCGACATCACTGTCTAATTTCACTTGCGCCGCTTCTCCTGCTAATACGGTAAAGCCCTCCGGAGCGTCCGGCTCCAGGCTGCACGTGATCCAAATGAGCCAATGAGCTGTCAGTCTGGGTTGCTGCTGCTGCTACTTTTAGACACAGCAGGCAAACCTGTGGCAAGCCGGGCGATGGGAAAGAAGGAGAAGACGATGAGAAAAAAGGAGCAGAGAAAGTGGACTGCTGGAAGAACTGCGGTGAACTGGTGAAAGAAAAGTGAAATGGCGTGCTCAAAGATGACCCTGCACATTTAGAGGATGCTTGGCTCAACCTGCTGCTGTGAAGCAGGATTCTCCACCATGAACAGAATCAACAATAAATCTGGATCCAGGCTCAAAATGAGCACCTTGATATGTGCTTGAGAATGGCTTAGTCTCCATTTAAACCCAGGTTTAAAGCCTTGCAGGGCAGCCTAAAGCCCACTGCCAACATTAAGACAGAAAAAAGAAAGAAAATAACGGTCAGTTTAGGTGTTTGAGAAAATATGTGAATCAGGAAATTGTCTATATACCAAACTGAAAGATTGTTGTTCATTACTTAACATCCACCTAATTTTGGGAAATTCTTGCCTTTTCTTCATACCCACATGGAAAAGCAAATAACTGAGGAACTGTACGCCCAAGTTACATGTGTGATACATTATTTGAAAGCTAACACCTTCTAGTTTCTGAATATATATTAAATATGAAATGCATGAAAAAATATGAAAATTGGGTGAGTAAAACACCCATGCTACATCAGTTCAAACATGACTCAAAATTGTTTTTATTCTTGAAAATAATAGGTGTTTTTTGAAAAGCCAGTGATAAAGACGTGCTTGCTTGTTGTGGCTGCTTTGTCATGGTCCATTTTGACATGTTGCCATATCTGTGTTAATTGTGCTTTGGTGTTCGCTGTGTCCATAAAAAGAACTAGGTGGTTTAATTGTGGAGAATCTAAGCTTTCCAACAATGTCTAACATGTCTATATTAGTAAGTATTTTACCAGTGTAATTTTCATGCATTCTGAGTTATTTGTAAACGCTTTAAAACGGGGCGCTGGGGTATTAAGAGGTTAATAAAACACTTAAGATTTTAAAATGGAAAAATGTTCTATAATATTTTTTATATTTTCTTATTTAGGAGGTTATACATTGTAAATTCAATGTATAACATGGATGCATAAAAAACTGCTTTTTATTTCAGTGTTAAATTCTGTTTAAAGTAACAGATTATAATTAAAAATGTCTCCGGACCTTTACTGGTTGATGATTTTCTTTATTCGGACCATGATGATTTTTTTTATTGGTTACCCCCGACCTAGTTTATACATTGTTTGCTCAGATAAGAAGAAATAAATGCTTAAAGTATCTAATAACATAATTTCTTAGCATGATATTAATTAAACTGTTTGCATAGGAATCTGCCAGAGTCAGTCAGTCAATAAGATCTGAGCTGCTCACACTATCCACCCCCACCCCACCCCACCCCCCAGAAGATCCCACGACAGAACAATGATGAAATTCACTTCTGAAAAGAAACCAGAGCACTATTTCACACTGCACTGGAAAAATAGAAATCTAGATAAGTCATTTTTTCTTAAAATAAGTGAATTTGTTGTAAAAGAGACATCTTCCCAATGGAATAAGACAGTTTACACTTAGAATAAGAAAACACAACCGCATTGTCTTATTTAAAGTGTATGTTATCTAATTATCTTATAAACCTCAAATTAAGGGTAAATATACTTAATATAAGTAATTTTTTACTTATTTCTAGATTGTTTTTCCAGTGTAAAGAGTACTATTGTTAGCTCAGCCTGTTGACTCTTAGTGAGGTATGGTCACTGACTGAAAAAAAAAGGTATTTTGGTCTTTAACCACATTTATAGAACCATAAAATGTATCTTTGCACTTGTTATTGGAGGATTCGTGAC
The DNA here is from genome assembly GCA_030533445.1 of Cyprinodon diabolis. Lineage (NCBI taxonomy): Eukaryota > Metazoa > Chordata > Actinopteri > Cyprinodontiformes > Cyprinodontidae > Cyprinodon > Cyprinodon diabolis. Next base: position 4,355,406 of record CM060072.1, read on the forward strand.
TCACATCACTTAAAAGCTGAGTGTTTGTGTTTTTATGTCAGATAAATGTTAGTAGGCATTGACTTCTTCCCACTCTAAGTGTTGTTCTACTTGTCCACAGTTCCCAGGGTCACCCGCACAGCTCCCTTCTCTCCTGGTAAGACCCTTACCGTCCTGCAGTCTCTTTTTGCTGATGCCTTTCAGCTCAAATGCTGTCTTCTGTTTCACCGTTCACATTTTTTCACCAGCATCTGTATGTGACAATGAAGGCACGGAGAGAAGGCCATGCATTATTTACAGGCCTTCCACTCCGTGCCTGCCTTTAGCTTGCATGCAGATCTTTAGGTTAGCCTTTGGCTCTTATTAAATATTCTGTTTGATTTTAATGTGGAAAAAAAAAATCTTAACACCAGCAAATCCAGGCACATGCGGTCCTTTGGATACTCGGATCAAACGCGCTGCGGCGGTGAAATATTATTTGTTTATCTGAGAATTTTTTTAAGTAAACAAAAATATGCAAAGTGGATAAAAAGAAACATCCAGACATTCATCCTTTTTTTTAATGGCAGGGTTTACATTCCAGTTTAATTTACTCTTCATCTTTGAGTGGGACATAATTATCGGGCAGTTTTCGGACTTAATCTGGGCAGTCAATTGTCATCGTTAAATCTTTGCAGAACTCTGGGGAAAACACGGAGACTCATAAATAAAAAGAACAGAGGAAAATATGTAAAATCTAAACTCAAATGCTCCAAAGAATTTACAGCTTTCCTTCCAGTTTACAGTGATTATAAACCACTGGAGTCAGAATGAATTACTCCATCAACACTGCAATAAAATCTATTAATGTGTTTCTCACTTTTTGGGAAGAAAAAATATCTAGAAATTAATCCAATTATAAAAAAACAGAGGATGGTTTATCGACTAGCTAAAGACTGCTAAAGCTTATAAGGAATTTATGATAAAAATCCTGGATTTAATGAGCAAGAAAATACCCGAAAACATATTTTAGTTTGCTTCTTGTCAGGTTTTACTTTAACGGTTAAGGGAGTCTGCAGAGAGAGGCTGATTTGAGGCTTTTGCTGCAAAAGCAAAACTTTTTTTTTTCCTCTTTTGCTTTTAAAATCATTTCCTCCATATAAAGCTCCTTGATAAAGTCTGGATTAGGGCTGAGTAGTGATGGTTATTGAGGCATCTTGAAGCGTTTCGCCAAACTGTATTCACAACAAAAAATGCCTTCTAAAAAAATCAGAAAAAAATATAGTGTTTTAAGTGAATATTTGCTTATTTTGAGCAAAATAATCTGCCAGTGCAGCAAGCAAATGAGACTTGGTAAGATTTCTTAAAACAAGAACATAATATCCAAGTAGCAAGCATCCAAAAAAACTTAAATCAAGTAGAAAAAGCTATTTCTTCTTTTACTTGTTAAGATTTTTCTCTTATTTTAAGCAATTTATTCTCATTTATTAGTCATTATTGCTTAGAATTAAATGTCCTCTAACCAATTATTGCTCAAAACAAGCATACAACAGGCTTAAAAACAAGACAAATGTACTTGATACCAGTTCATTTAAAGGCTTAAAACTAGTCGTTTTTTCTCAGCTAGAATTAATTTTATTATTTAGGTGTAGTGAATGTATGGGAAAAATACACTTGAGAAAAACTTCAAAACGTTTTTTTATTAATATTTTAGCAAAAATGTCACAGAATTAAGCGAAATACATTAACCAAAATGCTTAATTCAAGTTTATTACACTTGTATAGATTTTCCTTTTTTACAGTGTTGATGCTGCGTTGATACACTGCAAAAACGATCTAGTAATAAGTAAAAATTTCTTAAATTAAGTGTATTCACCCTTAATTTGAGCAGGTAAATGAGATAGTTTGCCAATGGAATGAGTAATTTTACTCTTAAAATAAGATAATTAGATAATATGCACTTAAAATAAGACAATGCAATTGTGTTTTCTTATTTTAAGTGTCTTGTTCCATTGGCAAAATGTCTATTTTACCTCCTCAATTCAAGAACAAATGCACTTATTTTAAGAAAAAAATGACTTATCTAGATTCAGATTTTTTGCAGTGTACTGTCTCATAGAATACTGACACCTGCTGGACCTTTAAAGACACTACAGGCAGTTTATTTGACAGAGTAAACTGAATCGATTTAATGACCTTTTACCCTCAGGGGTGGAGCTAGGTGGGGGTCGGGGTGGCCATGGCCACCCTTAGTCAATCATTTGCCACCCCTACCATTTTCCCCCCTGTAATACAGATGGTGGCAGCAGTAATAGTCTCAAATGAAAAGTTAAAAACCATTTAAATTTTTCATACATTACTTACTATTTTTTCATATATTCATAATTACTTGACAACAAAAACACTGGTTAATTACACACATCAATTTACTAACATTAAAGAGAATAAGTACAGAATTCATTCTCTTTTCAGAACTAGATTTTGTGTTATATGGGGTAAAGCTAGAATGATGGGTCTCTGCAAGTCATCCAGGAGTCTTCAGTGAAATCATAGATAAATAACTATTTTGTTAAAAGTTTATTAAATAATCAATTTATGTAGATATTTGTACTTGTAAATATCAATTTTATGCAGAATGACTGTTTGATAAAAGTAGGTAAGTAATGACAATGGAAAAGATGTTCGCCCCAGAACTCAAATCTGAAAGAATTGTATCTATTATACCTTTTATTTAGAAAGCACAGATGTTTAACAATATTCGTCTATTTGTTAGCAAAAGCTGTAGGAAAGTATACTTTGTCTTATCTTTGGCTTGACCCTGAGGTTCTGGCGCCTAGCCGCTTTCGATCCTCCCAGCGTACGTTGGTTATTTTCTGGGGAGAGTTTTTATGGGAGACTGAACAAAGGCAGGACTAATGAGCTGATTGGGAGCAGGTGTGAACAGAGGATTCTAGAAGGGAGCTAGGGAAACGGAGACCTACAAAAGAGGGCCACAGAGAAAAACTTAAGAACTCAAATATATCCAGAAAACACAACAAAATAGGAATTAAACCAATAAAACTAGAAAATATGGAGGAAAGTAAAACTGAATACTCAAAGAAAACTTAACAGAACCAAGACCGTTACACTGATGTTTACAGTTTATTAAGGCACCCAACAGCGTATTTATACGGGTTGATGTAAATGACAAGTTTTTTTAAAACAATGTTGTGTGCACAGCATTGAAAACAGAGGGGGGGGGGGGTATTTTTTTCTCTAAATACTATGTGTAAATGTGGTCTGACAGAATAGCAGCAGGCCAAACAGCAATTGTTAAACTGGCAAAGAAAAACATTTCATTCAGTCGATTATTTTACATATACACTCCTGATCAAAATCTTAAGACTTGACAGAAAATCACATGGAATCCAGATTTTTGCACAGCTTTTGGCTTTTAAAGACGATGGTCTTAAGCTTTTGTTCAGCTGAAAAAATAATGTTTGAGTGTAAATGCAGTTTTCAGAAAATTCCCCGCTCAAAAGTTCTTGTCTCTTGGACTGATTTTTTCCTTTAACATTGTGAAGCTCTACTTAGAACCTTCTTAAGATCCAATAGTGCAAAATGCAAATTCTTGCAATTTTTTGACTGGTCTTAAGATTTTGATCAGGAGTGTATCATGGAAGTGATTTTGGCACACAAGAGAGAAAACTTATTTCATGAAAACTGTTTCAAAAGTTGAAATGAGTTGATTTAAAAGCTTTAAATCAGGGGTCCCCAAACTTTTTCCTGTGAGGGCCACATAACTTTTCCCTTCTCTGATGGGGGGCCGGGGTCCGTTTGTAACAGAAATATTGTGACGATTGCAAGAGTGCCTAAATTTATGACGGGATTTATGTCTTTATGACGGGAGTCATAGTGTCTCCGCAGGTTATATTCTTTGAATACCGCCACCGCTTCTTGACAGATGAGACAGACAGCCTTTTCTTTACATTGAACAAAAAAATATATCGTTTGTCCAATTCAGGTTAAATGCCCTGCATTCTGAATCAATTTTTCTCTTACCTTATCTTTTCGCCATTATTCCGTTCGCTCTTTACGGAAGAGGATTAGGGCCATTCAAAAGAAGAAAAAAAACTATTCAATTCTGACTTTTTTTTCTTCATTAAAGTCAGAATTCTGACTTTTTCCTCAGAATTCTGAGAAAAAAAGTCAGAATTGAAGAGACTATTATTTTTATTTCTTTTGAATGGCCCTAATCCTCTTCCGTATCTCTTTGAGAGGGGCGGGTTTAAGATTTTATGCTGGGGGTTGCCAGATAGGGGCACAGACCCCAAAAGTGTGGAACATTGTTGCGTTATATGTATGAAATGAAATAGTTACTAATAGTTAATAATGAAAAAACTTCATAATTAAGGAACATTTTATTGCAAATGTCCAACTTTAAAATCAAAAAAAAAAAAAAAAAAAAAAACACTTATATGAAAATACTCTGGTATTGTTCAGGGGGCCGGACCATGTGTGGAGGTGGGCCGCGGGCCCTAGTTTGGGGACCACTGCTTTAAGTGGTTTGAATATTCTTCTAAAAAAGTGCAGCTCTTTGCTTTGCTTGTTAGGTTTTTGGCTCACGTCTCAGATACGATGCGTTAGTGAATGATGGAGTCAGTCATTAACAAAATGCACTGAATAAGTTTCAGAAATATGAATAGAAAACAGTGAAATGAATCTGGGCAGACAGCTCTCTGGGTGCTGGGCACCCCTAAACCTCTGGTCCTAGAACCGCCCCTGCTTAGTAAAGTAATTTACATTATTGTAGGCTATATTGTATTATTTCATATCTATGTTTAAATTGAAAGTATCTTTCGTATTTTAGATGCAGCCAATAAATAATGTAAACATTTATCATCACATGAAAATTAAGGGGAAAATGTGAATGAGGATTGTTGTGAATTAGGTTTTTAAACCATAATTTTAAAACAATAAGTACAGTAAAAACTAATGTTGCTCCGATGCCATTTTGTTGCCGATACCCGATACCTGGCTGTGCAGTATCCATACCGCTACCATCTGTCTGAGTGTGCATATATATGATGTAAAATAATTCAGTTAATTAGCTGATTCAGATGATTAGGTGCAAAGCTCGTTTAGAGACCTTATTCATGATATGCTCATTTTGTGATATAGGAATTTTGGGTTTTTATGGGCTGTATGCCAAAATCATCCGTTTGAATTATTTTTTATTTTATCATAAATAATAAAAGACCTGAAATATTTCAGTTAGTGTGCAATGAATCTAAAATATATAAATGTTAAATTTGTATCATTACATTATGGAAAATAATGAATTTTATCACAATATGCTAATATTTTGAGAAGGAGCTGTAACATGTAATATATTCTAAACAAATCTTGAATGTGCCGTTTCTTTCCAAAAGTTTTGAGTGTAGTTGGAACACTTGGCCTGTAAAAAATGTTGTGTAAAAATGAGCAAAAACATAATAAATGATCTGATTCTGCTTATTGAGGCAAATGAAATCCATGAAGTTCAGCCTTTGTCCCGCTAACCGCTGATGTCTGCCTCTGTCTGTGCAGTGGAAGGCAGTGGGGTGATCATAGTGGTGATCATTCTGTGTTTGCTGCTGCTCGCCATCCTGGGAAGTGTTCTCTACTTCCTGCATAAGAAGGGAAAGATCCCCTGTGGACGTTCAGGCAAACAGGAGATGTAAGTACAGTCTCTCTTCATTAAAACGTTTTAACTTCTTTTTTGTCTGTAGTCCATCCAAACAATCATTTTCCCTTAAAACTCAAATAAAGTTAAGCAACACTTTTAAAGTGAATGCATAGAAATGTGGCGTTCCACACGGAATCCCGGATTATAAAAAAAACAAACATTTTTAAAAACATTTTATTAACTAACATTGGGCTGCTCAGTGGGCAATATTTGGGCCAATTTTGATATCTGATCAAATAATGCTGTTACAGCAGATAATTAATATTTAACAATATGATGTATTTTTCACACCTTATGGCTTGAAATATATCTTTTCGAGTACAATAATATAGTCCAGGATTAGCTGGACCAGTTTTAATGTGGTTCAGACGAAAAAAAAGGCACAAAATTTTATTCTTTATCCTTAAATTAAGGTTTCACAAACAGCTTAGATAATATCGTAATATTTGTGTAGAATAATCTAGTCTGGGTAACCAGGTTTAGGCAGAATAAGGATACTTAAGGTGACAAAAAAAACAATAAGGTGGAAATAATAAGTAATCTATGATGGAAATGGCCATTTAGTATTTTCCTAAAACAAAATTCATCGTAAGCCATGATAATGATAATAATAATTGAACTTTATTGATCTCACATTGGAGGAATTTACCTCTGCATTTAACCCATCCCCTTGGGGAGCCGTGGGCTGCCATTGTGCAGCACCCGGGGAGCGGTGTGGGGTTAAGGGTCTTGCTCAGAGTGGAACCCAGAGTGCAGGCAACCTTCTCAGAGTGAGAGCGCACTGCTCTAACACTCTAGGCCAACACTCCCCCAAAGGGCAAAGTTGTGGTAAACTAGAGCAAACTGGAGTCTGACAAACTGTATTTAAACCAGCCTATTGCTGTTCCCTGGGTGCTTGCAGATTTTTCTAACACAATATTATGATTCTACTAGGGATGGAACGGTTTATGAAAACCGTCCGAACCGTTCGGTTCGACTGTCTCGGTTCGGTTCGCGTGTGTTGCGTTCGGTTCATGCGCTGCTCCTTTTTCTCATAGGCGAAGCGATTACACTCCAGAGCAGAAGGTGGCAGTACTGCGACCAAAGCCAACCACCAGTAGTAAACAAGAAGAAGAAGAAGAAGCGAAGCAGCGTAGCCGGGTGTAGCAGAAAACAATCAGTTGTTGTGGAGAATTGTGTGGGTATGGCGAGTGGGAAAGAACAGGAGTTGGAAGACGCGCCAGCAGCACTTTATAGGTCTGCTGTATGGGACCACTTTGCATTTAGAGTGACCTACAATGACGGTGGAAAGAAAGTTGTGGATAAAAGTGCAACAGTGTGCGAGCATTGTGCAACACGTTTTGTTTATGCTAACAGCAACATGACCAACATGTCATGCTAACCCCGAAATCCCTCATACTCCATCAGCGCTTCGCCCCACTGCGCTCCAGACCGCCTGCACAAAGCAAAGCCTACAGCCTCCACTGTGGCTCCCGTCCGCTCCGCTCTGAGTTCTTTGGAGATTTTAGAGAGCATGCGCCAGATGATTAAATTCAAAGCAGCAAAACATACGGAAATGATCCAGGGTTTCCGCGGATCAATAAAAATAATTACAATTCATTCATTTTTTTTTATTTTTTCATTAATTTCATTAATTTTTATGGGATTTAGGTGTAACAATCAACATATACCGAACCGAAAACCGTGACCAGAAACCGTGAACCGAAACCGAACCGTGGATTTGGTGAACCGTTCCACCCCTAGATTCTACTGATCAAAATGAGGCACTAAGCTCCAATGATTCGAATAAAGACAAATCCGTCATCTGTCGCCATCACCATATGAGTACACCATCATTTTTGCTGTTCAGATTCTTAGATGTTTATTGTAATTCTGGAAATAAAACAATCCATTTTCCATCACACTTATCCCACGCGGGGTCACAAGGGCTGCTGGTGCCTATCTCCAGCTGTCTACGGGCGAGAAGCGGGGTCCAACCCGGACAGGTCGCCAGTCCATCGCAGGGCAACATGGAGACAAACAGGACAACCAACCATTCACTCACACCTAAGGGGAATTTAGAGAAAGCAATTAACCGAACAGTCATGTTTTTGGACTGTGGGAGGAAGCCGGAGTACCCGATGAGAACCCAGTCATGCTCAGGGAGAACATGCAAACGCCATGCAGAAAGACTTTAGGTCGGGATCGAACCCAGAACCTTCTTGCTGCAACAGCTACCCACTGCTCCACTGAGCATCCCCGGAAACAAAACCAAACAAACTTTAAAAAATACAAAACAGTGAAACCTGAAAGTGATATTTAAACACAACATTAAGTTTAAAAAATACCAATGTTCCGCACAATCAGCTCCTCTGTTCTCACATGTTTGCTGTTTTTTCGAGCAGCACCAAAGAGAAGCACACCAAAGACGACATCGTAGTGGAGATGAAGAACAACCCAAAGACTGAGGATGCCGTGCTGCTAAAGGCTGTGAACGGAGAGAAAAAGGGTCCTAATGAGCAGGTAACTGTTGTGGTGAGTGAATGGTTCCAGCTCAGACTGGTTCCCCTGAAGGCTTTAGCGTTTACTGAGAGCTTTCCCAGACCAACCTCTGCACATCTGTCTAAAGCTCCAACATGTTTCTGTTCAACTCAAACGTGTTGCTTCCTGGGGTTGAGTTTGTTCATTGCTTCTGCTAATAGAGTAATTGATGCACTGATTTATATTTTCCTACCTTGAATTATTCAATAATTTTCCTTCACCGCCTTGTTATTTCCTAAAAACTCTGAAGCCCGGGGAGTTTGCAGGTTGGTTTCAGAGAGCTCAGGGAGTGAAGGCAGCATGGATAAACATGCTGTAATGCAGAGTGATGCTCTGTGATGAAACACAGATGCTGGAAGAGACTTGAATCTACAAACAGGCTGTTATGAAGACATTGTTTTAAAGTGATCTAAATCTGCAGGATATCATCACCTGCTGTGCTGAAATAAGAGTTTATCTCCTTTGGTTTGGTCGTTTTTCTCATTTAAATAACTCAGATCATCAAACAAATTTCATACCAAACAAATGATAACCTGAATGAAAAAATATGAATTTAATCAAATTGATCATGATTAATCGATTATCAAAATATTCGTCAACAAATTTAGTAATCGATAAAAATAAAAATAAAATGTTACTTTTTGAATTTAAGAAAAAAAAAACTTTCGGCTGTCAATATGCTTTATCTAGAACTACTAAAGTGGAAAAGTTTTAAATTAATAAAATCTTCTTTGAGGAACCTTTGGCTATTCGATTAATCAATTGATCAAAAAAATTATTTACAGATTATACGATTTGCAAAATAATGGTTAGTTACAGCCCAATGTAAATTACTTCATCATCCAGGAACAGGTGCAGATTTAGCATTAGGCAAAACTAGGTAGTTGCCTAGGGCCCCAAGTTCCCAGGGGCCCCATAAAACTCTGTTTCCATGTATAGTTAATACAACTTTTGTTTATTTGTGCACATTAATTATCTTTTTATAAAAAAAATCCTTTGGCTAAAATGCCATCAGAACGCTGATAATATTAAGTGTGTCTCAGCCCCCCCCTTCAGTGTCCACCATATTGGATCAGTCCATTTGCTGCACATGTTCAGAAAGGTCCAAACAGACAGCAGCAAACCATTTGAAAACAAACCATGCAAAGAGCAGTGTTGCCAACTTAGCGCTTTAGTCGCTATATTTAGCCACTTTTCAGACCCCTCTAGCACTTTGATTTCTAAAAAGCTCCTAGCGCCAAATCTAGAGACTTTTTTCTGCTACTGGAGACTTTGGAGACAACATCTAAAAGCAGCGAACTCTGCTCTCCAGAGCAAGTAGATTGGTAACCCCGCCTCCTGCTCTCCTCTATCTTGTCTGCTGTCATGATTCATGCAGCTATTATTTCATCCAAATGAAAAATGGAGAACAGATAAGCAGATCATGGCTTGTCTACAGTGAAAAGAAGGACTGGGTTATTTACTTTGGCCGTTTTGGAAACACAGGAAGGAGCAATCAGCTAAGTGAGCTTAGTGCTTGGAAAAAATCTTTCATTCCTTTAGAGACAGCATGAAAAGTCAGCTGAGTACAAAACATAGAGAGGAAAACAAGAAGAGAAGGGACAAGAAGAGAGGGACAAAACCTAGAACAGATAATGGATGTCTATTCTATTAACATTTCTCTATCTGGATAATGGGTCTGTTTTATGTCTTCTCAATTCAGAGGGCCTCCTGCCTGTCTTTGCCAAGGGCCCCAAAATGCCTAAATCCACCCCTGTGCAGGAAGTCACTGGAGAACATTTAAAGCTCTGCATTCTATACTTGCTCAATTAAAGATAGAGTTCATGATCCTACAAAAAGAACATATTCAGGTCCAAAATGGGGTCTGTGATAAGTCCTAAGGCCAGAACCCATGCAGACACAAAAAACAACATTTTTCTTTTACAAAAAAAAAGAAAACAAAAAAGACTGATTAGGCGAAACTGAAATTTCTCACCACGAAGTTCCGGGTCCACTGTCTGTATTCTGAATCGTCCCCACCTGTTATGGGGCCAACTATAGCATTTCTATAATAATTCTTTTGAAAACTGATTTTTGTATTTGTTCCATTCACCTGGTCTGTCTACTTATTCAAAATAATCTAAAACTATTTAAAAATGTCAGCAAATATTTGTTTCTACACCATCGTATATTTGAATTAGATGTAGCTCATCACGTGTTACATAAGGAGGAACTAAAATGACCAAGAGCCAGATTAAGTTTATAACTACGGAACCAGAGAAACAAGCAGCTCAAAAAGAAAATTTGCATCAGAAGCTGCATTCTGAGTTTTAAAATATTTGGGCCACATTTGTCATAGACATGGTTTAAAATCTCCTATGGCTCTTCGAGAGTTAACTGAAAAAGGAGTCAAGCTCACTGTCTCATCTGTCTTTCCAGTAAAACTCCTGAAGTTTCTGCGGCGCTGAACGGTCACCTGAAGCAGCATTCAGAGCGCGTCGGAGTCAGATCAGGACGCTAAAACTGACCCGCCGCCTCGTCTGAGTCTGGATGCCCCCCCCTCCCCATCATTCTCTGTTCTCAGCAGCAGGAAAAATATTCACTGACACACATCAACCACACCTTTTCCCCGGTGTCAATGTACAGATTCGTATTTTCAGCCTTCAGTTCTCGCATTAGTTTTCAGCCCATTGCTATCGTTTAGTGTTTGTGCGACATCCTTCCTTTTTTTTATGAAAGTGTATATATTATATATATTTTGTTATTTAAGATATTTTAGCTGAGATTTCCATTTCACAGCATCCTCTGGCTCATGTGCATGTTTTTGTTTTGGTGAGATTTGACGCAGGACATGATGGAGACCAAACGTTAGTTCTGACAGGTTTTAGTTTGTGTAGAAACTCGTGTTACATTTGACCAAAACAGATTTTTTTATGTCTAGTTTGCTCTGCAGGGTCACCAGACACACTGACAGACCTCTTTTCCAAACTGCTGTCATGTTCTTGTACGGTTTGTAAATATGTTTAGGTTAGAGACCAGCTAGAAGAAGTCTGAGAGACTGAGGCTTCAGAAAGGTCAAAGGTAGATATTTGTTGTGCCTGTTTTTTTATTTCTTTTTTTACATCAAACACTGAATTTTTTTTTTTTTACATGTTTTTCTTTGTGTTGCCGCTGAGAGGTAAAGGCCTGAAGGTCCCACGTGTTTTTGCATGCTTCATACAGTCATAGTTGCGTTTAGGTGAACATTGCTCTTATTTTTGAACTTTATTTGATGTTAACATGCAGAGAAATCACTGTGACAAAAACCCGGCAAGGATTATGGCTTACTTTATACTAAGTACCTTAAAGCAGGGTTTCAGTTTCCGTTTTATGCTTGAAAAACTGAATACATGCATATATCAAAACATTTCCAAATTAAACATAGAAAATTCATTCTATTCATATTGAATTTTCAAGCATGTAAAATTTCTGCATTTAAATTCAATAAAAATAGGTTGGAAAAAATTATGTTCTGTTTTTCTTTTAAGAAAATTTATTTTTTATTTTAGTTTGCATATTTTCTTTCTGGTTTTTATAGTTTTCTAAACTTAAATTACATTTAAAACAGAGTTACAACTGACCACTTTTGATACATTCAAGTCAAACATGCAATTTGAACATGAAAAAGAAACATTAAAAAAAGAAAATTAACTTTTTTTTTCCAGAATCCTCCAATAATTTACCAACAGAGATCAAACTTTTTCATTTTGCATATTTTATAAAGTAAGCAAGAAAAGATATTCCAATTCCACTTTAGAAAAGAAGTAAAAAAAAATCTTTATCTTCATAAACAAAATGTATCGTTCAGGTTTGTTCTCTTTTTTTTCGGCTGATCAGCTTCATGTTTCAAGGAAGCGGCTGCAGCTGAGAGTCAGATGTAATTATAGTGGATGGAGCCACAAACTGGAGCTTAATCTAAACCAGGCTGAGAAAACATGCAAAAAATACTGCTGGGTTCCTATAAAGGCCAGTGTTGTGAACCTTCTCCCTTTGCATTTTATTTTGAAAGGGTATCTGTTGTTTTTATTACCAAGAGTGCTACACTGCCCTGGTGACTTGCAACGTTTGAATAAGTCGTGAAATATTTTCATTTCATCTTTTTTGTTCTGCTGAATGACAGGAAGTGTTGTTGAGTTAAACACTAATTTCTGATTGGACTCTTGAATCGAAATCTGTTGCTCAGCGGTGAGAAAACGGTTTGAAATTGATCTTTATGATAATTTTATATTTTCCACGTGTTTAAATCAATCAGTATCTGTGAGTCTGATGCTTTTTTGTTGTTTTTGTTTTTTTACAAGAAAATGATGCCAAATAAAGGTTTGTTTGAAAGAAAGGCTCTGGCTTGTTTTTGTGGAGGTTTTGAGTGGTTCTGAGTGAGAGCTTCCAAACCGCTGTCAGCAGGAGCTGGAAACCACTTTAAACGGTAGCTCAAATTTCCTCGCTTCGGAAACAGGCAGGACAGAAAACACGGCTCACATCTGCAAAGGATTTCCAGCTGCAAAACAAACTTTCAGTCCTGCAGCTGCCTCCCGAACTGCAGATGATGATGATGGCCCGGGAATGACTGACACGAAGCAGCTTGGAGGTATTAGAGGCATGAAACCATTGAGATCAGTTCTGGTTTTGTTTTACATTCTCTGCTTTGATATGTGGCCGTCCAGCAGTGATTCAGTTGTTGGGTGTTAAATCTTTCAAGTTCATATTTTGTGGGATAGGAGGGGATCATGAGAGGAGAGAAAACATTCAGCTTCTGTTTAAGAAGAACCTCATATATGAAATTAACCATGAAAATATCTGGAAAAGCCTCTTTATAATTAGGGATAAACTGCAATTAACGAATCTTCCCAGCACCTCGCCTGGATGACCCTACCTGACTGCCAACCCACCTCCTTTGAATTTTCCAGTCTTCTTTAAATCTCCGTCTGCTCATATGGGCAGAGATTTGATCCTGCAGCCAGGTTTCAGTTAAACACACAGTGTTGCATTGCTGATATTCTGGCTTGGTCCTTGCTTGGGCTTAGAGTTCGTTTTCCTAAAGATCTTGGATTGCCTACAATGATTGATAGAAGGGATGCCTTAAATTTCTTGTTTTTCTCTCATCTTCAACTCAGCTGGTACTTACAAATTACTCAGTGTAGTCCTGTTTCTCTGACTGACTAACTGGATGTGCTCTCCTCATCCTCCGACATGGGAGTTGGCTCGTAGCTCGTCTGGCTGTGCGTTTCCTGGACGGGGTCGCCTGTGGAGCTGGTTTACGGTTGCCTTCTGTATCTCTGCTGCTTTTTCTATGTCTGCTTCCGTCTCCTTAAACCCCAGTCGGCCTCAGCAGACGGCCTCTCACACTGAACCTGGTTCTGCTGGAGGTTTCTTCCTGTTCAAAGGGAGTTTTCCTCTCCACTGTCGCTACAAGCATGCTTAGCGTAAGGGGTTGCCTTTTAGTCAATGAGTCGATGCAATCAAATCGTTTTCCTTAGATAGAAAACTTTGAATCAATTTGACTGGATGATCTGGTGAACTGTAAAGTGCCTTGAGATGACACTGTAAAAACGATCAAGAAATAAGTAAAAATGTCTTAAATTAAGTGTATTTACCCTTAATTTGAGTAGGTAAGTGAGATAGTTTGCCAATGTAATCAGTATTTTTAGTCTTAAAATAAGATCATTACATAATATTCACTTGAAATAAGACAATGCAACTGTGTTCATATTTTAAATCTAAATTGTCTTATTCCATTGACAAGATATCTCTTTTATCTCCTCAATTCAAGAACAAATGCACTTATTTAAGAAAAAATTACTTAATAAGATTTCGATTTTTTGCAGTGCATGTGTTGTGAATTGGCGCTATAGAAATAAACTGAATTGAATGGAAAGTAGTGATGTATTATCTCAGCTTAAAGGAATAGTACACCCAAAACATGATTAGCCTTCATTTTCTACTCACCCCCATGCTGAACAACACTCTGGAGTACTTTTTTGATATCTCAAATGCATCTGGAGATCTGGGAGGCTTCTTGCTGTCTGCTGACATTCAACTAATGGAGGTCTATGGCGCCCGAGGCAGAAAGGTCCATAAAAGTCCACAAAAAACGTGTCAATATTCCTCCATACTGCTCGTCCAATGTATTCCAAGTGTCCTGAGTGGGTAGGGTCCATAATTTACTCGAAACGAAGTCATTTAGAATGTTTTTAGAGCATAAACAGTAGTGTATAGGATTTCCTAAAAGCGCGCCCCTGCGAGTTCACGAGTCTACGGAAACCGTGGCAGACCAAACCAGATGAAAGTGCGCATTCAGCTCGGCAAAGAACTCATGCTCTTCCTCAACACTGAAGTCCTCAGACATTTTTATTTCGTTGTTTCTTTCTTTGCACAGGTAAACAGCACATTTCTTCTCCTACGCTTGCATTATCAAGAGCAGACGCTGAATGCGCACTTTCATCTGGTTTGGTCTGCCGCAGTGTCCGTAGGCTCGTGAACTCGCAGGCGCGCGCTTTTAGGAAATCCTATACACTACTGTTTATGCTCTAAAAACATTCTAAATTACTTTGTTTCGAGTAAATTATGGACGCTACCAACTCAGGACACTTGGAATACATTGGACGAGCAGTATGGAGGAATATTGACACGTTTTTGTGGACTTTTATGGACCTTTCTGCCTCGGGCGCCATAGACCTCCATTATTTGAATGTCAGCAGACAGCAAGAAGCCTCCCAGATCTCCAGATGCATTTGAGATATCAAAAAAGTACTCCAGAGTGTTGTTCAGCATGGGGGTGAGTAGAAAATGAAGGCTAATCATGTTTTGGGTGTACTATTCCTTTAAGAGATGTTAATGAGCTGCTCCCGTGTAGAAAAATAAAAAAAATAAATCAACTTTCTATGGTTGCTCTGTGCTGGTGAAGATTCTCAGTCATCCAGGTTATAGACTGTATAAAGCCTCGAACGCTATTCCTGACATTTAGAAATTAAGAAGCTTCCAGGATGGGAAGAGAAACGTCTTCAAACTTGGAAACAAAGTGCAGTGGATTGTTTTAATAACTTTTTTTGGAATTTAGATCAAAATATGTCCTCATTAGAATGATCTACTTAAAGGATCTGAATCAACAGCCATAGTAGACACAAGGCAGTAAAAACAAACAAAAAAAACATCCCAAATTAATTTAGACTGTTGAAAAAAGTCACACAAACACTAAGGGTTAAAGAAAATACAGTTTAATTAAAAATCTTAATGGCTTAGGCATGAAAACATGGCGGCACAATGAATGCAGAGGATATTAAAAAGACAATAAATAAAATTGTATCTATACAGGTAATAAAGCAACACGTTGTTTAGTAGGCGAGTTCCATTTGACAAAGGCCAGTTAACCGAGTAAACCAACACACACAGTCACAACAAAAGAAGTCAGCAGATGGGAACCGACAACAGTCGGGTTTACTGGTGGTTCTGGGGAGAAAAGTTGGAGCTGTCCTTTTTTTTTTTTTCTCAGGTCTGCAGCTTTTATAGCAAAGGAGTTTAGATGTGGAGATGGGGAGGAGGTGTTTTCTGCTAACATCCCAGGGCACAGGCGTTCACGAGGCTGGAAAAAACGTGAACTGAGTCCAAACTGAAACGTTCAAGGAGCAATTAGCCCATTTCTGTGACTGACAGGAGGCACAATAATTCATCTTCTCACAACCAAACCGGTTAAACCCACAGAGCATATAGTCACTGTAAAACAAAAGGACACTTCAGCCACACTGCACTCTCACATCGAGCCGTTCAGGCAAAATTATTACTTTCGTGAGAAAATAATCTTTCATAAAGATACTTTACAATTTTAGATCCTTAAGCCTACTTCATGTCTGACAATCTATGTGATCTCTTGATTTTGCAGGTTGAGCAGGAATCTGGCCCGTCTGTAGCAATAATAAAAATAAAAAAAAGCTGTTCCCTTAATAAATAAAACAATCTAATAACTGCATTATCTGCTTACTCAGGTTATCCTTGTCTGGTATTAAAAGCGGTTTGTCAAACAAAAAGAAGAATGGTTAAAAAGGTGCAAATATTTTTATTTTTTTTTCCACAGGAGCTTAAAAGAAAGCTGCAAGCAAAGTTACTTTTTCAAATTAAAATACTTTCCTTGTTAAGACATTCATATTTTATGCCCCCATCTAGTTTTATGGTGAAGAAATAAGCCTATTTTCTTTTCAGCTCTAAAAATAAATAGGCATGCAAGCGTAAAATGATAAAGGGGTTGCTACAAATAAAGTTTTTAATGTTATCTGTATATTTAAAAAAAAATAATAATTGAACATCATTCATCTAATGGAGAAATTCACTTTGCATTTTAACCCATCAGCTTGGGGAGCAGTGGGCTGCCATTGTGTGGCGCCCGGGGAGCAGTGCGGGGTTAAGGGTCTTGCTCAGGGAGTCAGACTGTGGGGATCGAACCGGGTACTTGCAACATTCACAAGCGCCGCTCTCAAGGCGAAACAAATAACATTTATGTTAATGTTGGAGTTTTAAATCTGCGTTCTAACCAACTATCAGCTGGGTTCCCACGAGGAGAGGCATTAGGAGGGTTTCTCTTCAGATTCTACAAACCAAAGTAGGATTCCAGTAAAACTGGTATAAAAACCGAAGCTTTTCTCTCCATATGTGTTGCTCCTTTAGTTCATACAGTCTGTGCTCTGGTGAGATCTCAGATCGGAGCCAAAGCTGCCGAATGGCTCCATTAATGTGCGACAATTCACACCTGAGTACAAGTTCAAAGCTTTTACATCATCTTTTTTCTTGTTTTTTTTGACTTAATGCTTCATTAAAATGCTGTAAAAGTAATATATATATTAAAAAAAAAATCATTCACGTCACTTTTTGCTCCCAACATTATTTAGATGAATATTTTTTTAAAGTCTACACAAGAAAAAAAAGAATAAATAATTGATGCTCTAAATTGCCATTGCTCAGACCCATGACGGCATGTAGATGCAGAACATATCAGTTCCGATTGGGGAGGGGGGAAGAAAATGGAGCATTTTTTTAAAGCCACAACTGTAAATCAGATGGTTAGTATGTTAAAGAGGCTTTAGCAAAAATTTCGATGCTTCATCTGGAAATCGATCAGGAAAAAAAAGCAGAATGAAACATTTGCAGATTCGTATGGAATGAATTTAAGTCAAAAACGTCTGTGTCGATGATCCCCGCATCAGATGCCAGTAAAACTACAGCTGCACAATATAATGAAAATTTAGAAAGCGTACGGTTCTGTGTATTCAGGCTATCTATGCTTCATATGCAGAGGCACAGCCGGCCATGGGGGGGGTGAGGAGGTCCCGTCATGAAGAAACTATAACAGCAGTCATCACCCATAAGCAACATTTAAAAACAAAATGTGTTTAGATGAAGAAAACTTTATGTTTGCTTCAACATGAACCCAGAGCAGAACTGCATTCACTTCTTCCAATGATTTAATTTATTGCAGGTTTCATTACTATTGGCTTCAACCAATATAACTCTTGTTTAACTGATTAAAACCAACAAAAATCTCCTGATAAAGCAGAAACATGATGAAATACAGCTGCTGATACCTTATGAAACTACAGATGAACTGATTGAGCTGCTTTCAATCAAAATAAAGACTTTTTTGATCGATCCTGGTCAATCTTCTGTTTATAAAAAACTAAGGATTTTTTTTTACACATTAATTAAAGGAAAAGTCTGGTCAGCAAGGAATGATCAATTAACATTATAACTAAAACTAATATGATCGCAGTGATTTAATGAATTTAGTGTTCATCAATATAAAAAAAAAAAAATCATTGCCTACACTGAGTCTGGGAGCGGCCATTTTAGCCCAAATATAGTAGCCCCTCCCTCCTGCCATCTTCCAGCAGTGACGTCACGGTGCGGTAAGCCTAGCGCCATTCTCCCCGCTTTACAAGCTAAATCAATGGGAACTACTAGACACATCTGCAATCAACAACAATTATTGAAGATTTCCAGAGGACTTCACCATTGAAATTCACCAGAGCTATAGTGAAACTGACAATGCCCACGTGCATGGCAGCTGGATGCTGGAATACATCGGGTAAAAGTGGAAAAAAAAAAAAAGTTATTCCACCTTTCTGATTCCTGATCCTCCACGGACGGGTTGGTCGTTGGATCGCCAACTTGAAGAGGGAGGATTTGCCATCGAACTTCTGGCCAGAGAAAAAACACGTAATATGTAGCCAACATTTGGAAGAAGAATGTTTTCAAGATGACTTGGATAATAGCGCGTTGTGACAAACACCAGATACAGCACTGGGACTTGATCAACAGCCGATACCGCAGCGTGACGTCACTAACCAGTAGGTGGCAGTAGTGTTCTTTGACAAACATGGATGCCTCCAGTAAAGCATATTCACATGAAAATTAATATTAATTAAAAACACTGATCATTTATTGAAAAGTATGTAATAATTTCAGATTTAAAGTACTTTCAGAAGTTTGAATTCCGATTATGACCAGGCTTTTTCTTTAAAGACGACCAAAAATACCAATTCCTCCCATTTTCGCTCTGTAAACACATCAACCAACAGTGTATACTTTGATTAGCCTTTTTATTGTGCTTGTTCAAAGTTGGATAAATTTTTTGCAACGATGCCAACAAATTTCCTCTGGAATCCAAACTACTGCTGTTATTGGACAACTGGCAGCATTTTTCCTCCCTTATCTTGTATTCTAATCCTTTAGAAAAATCTCCTATATGGTTGAAAACCCCTATTCAGCCAAGAGATGCATCTCTACTGTATAACATGCTGTTTAGCTGTGTGCTGCATTAGATCCATGTGCGAGTAACATTAAAAGAAAGACCAAACATGCTAGCATTATTCTAGCACAGTGTTGAACAGGATATAAGAGGCGTTAAATTTAAGGAGAACTTTAGACTAAATGATGCAGAGTATGTTATCGATAAACTTAAAGCAAGCGCAGCTCTTTGACATCAGTAAAAGGAGCTGAAAATGAAGGCAGCAAAGCGGAGAGCTTGTTTACTGCTGCGAGTTTGTCTGGGTACAGTCTTAGCTACTGGGTTCATAGAAGACTGTAGATGTTGAACCAGTTTTAGGAAACACATCAGAAGGTTAGCTTTAGAAGCAGTTGGAGGATCACCTTAATCCTGACCCGCAGAACCTCCGATTGGGTCAAAATAGCGGTGGCCGAATTTGGAGAGGCAGATTGCTGGTGAAGATTCTCAGTCATCCAGGTCATAGTCATTAAAAAAAAAAGAGAAAATTAAAAAAATCCACATTACTTTTTTTTTTTTCTTTTTCCCCAAGTTTGAAGACGCTTCACTTCCCATCCAGGAAGCTTTTTCAGGAATAGCGTTGAGTTGAAGGTTTTATACAGCAGCCCATCAAAACTTTTGAAAACATGCAAATAGAAACGGACGAATGTTTGGCTTCTTTTGTTAGCCTGCAATGCCCCGTACCCATCTAAGGGTCTGAAAGGGGGGGTCGTTAACGGGAATTGTTGGCCTGCCTGAATAGGTGAGGTCCTGTACGGGAGAGCGGAGGAGCTGCTAATAGAAACGTCTATTCGTCCGTTTCTATTTGCATGTTTTCAAAACAAAAACAAGGTTTGTTGGGCTACTGTATAAAACCTCAAACTCAACTCTATTCCTGACATTTTGAACTGAAAAAGCTTCCTGGATTTGAAGTGAAACGTCTTCAAACTTGTAAACAAAGTCCAGTGGATTGTTTTTAATTTTCTTTTTTTTGGAGAGGCGGACTGTGTGTCATTGAGAAGTTGTGATACTAATTAAATGTAGCGTTTTTTTGTACTGCGGTTTAACTATTCACCGTTTAGAAGCAAATCGATGTCACCGATTTATTAGTGGAGTATCAGGCTGGGTGCGGGACAATCCTTCGTCTTTTTTCTCTCCATTTTCCCTCCTAAGCCTTATTCAGTCAGCTAGTCTGCTGGGCTGTATCACTGGAGTCAAATAATGGTGATATTTTAGCATCTGTAGGTTAGCAAGTGTTTTTTTTTGTAAGGTTAGTGTTTCTTAGCCTGACGTAGTCCTACTCAATTCTAGTCAGAATATGAGTCTGATGCTGCTCCATAGAGCTGTGATTATGGGGCGTGTTTCGAACGAACCAGGAAAAAAAATGCCTCTGCACTCAATTGGATAGACCTACAACCAATAAGAGCAACGGAGTGCGTGACGTATGTTAAGCGACGCATAGTTGTTGTCAACAAAAATCAAAGCGTGCAGTTGCACGCCTAGAATAAGAAGATATGCGTGAACAATTTTTGCCGGTGTTGCAAAAAGAACCTGAGGATACAAGGAGTCATTCAACACACGAACCTCATTTTTAAGAAAAACAGTAAAGGCGAATGCACATACGATCAAGTTCTCCGTTTAGGATTACAACTCTACAAAACGTCAAATAAATCGTATTGCATTTGTCGGTCCTGCCAGAACCTTATAACGCGGTTGGAACGCGACATGCTTGTGTTAAAAAAAATGGGCAGACGACGAAGGAGACCAGCCGGAAAAACCGTCTTCATCTGAGGCATCAGAGAAAAGATACCGGGAGCCTACTCCTTCCAAGATGCCCAGGACTCTGAAGAAGTTCTGCCCCAATCCGTCAACTCCAACCGGTACAAAAACGCAAAGAACCATTACAGAGGTAAGGTTATTAATACATTTCTACTCACACCTCAACTCTCCAGCGGCAGCCATTGTTGTTGTCACCCAAGCGCGCTTTGGTCACGTGGTTGATTACGTTACTGTTGATCATGTCCATCATCGTATAAAGCCCGCCCTGACAATTTGATTGGCCTGCCAGATATTGGGCTAGCATACTCGCGCTACTATTGAGCAATGCCAGACCGAACTTCCCGACCTCAAACGTTGCAGGGCGGGACTAAGTTCGGAATGGCACCCAGGCTAAGTGTTTCTGCAGGGCGGTGAAAATGTCTGCACAGAACCTTCTCTTTAGAGTTCGAATGTCCTCTGCATGCACTCTGCTAGCCGGTTACAGCCAATAAACGTGAGTTTGATGAAGTGATCCCTCCAAACTTCCTTTATGTGAGAATGTGTGTGCAGTAATACTCGTTTTTGTGTCAACGTGTGATGCAAAGATGGTCCAGAATTTACCCAACTCCATTCTTCTCTTACTGTGTGGAAATGTATGGAAATCATTTATCCAGAAATATTGGGGCCTTAGAGCCCCGTGAGGTAGATCAGTCTGCCAAAGGCAGTTAGGTAGGAGGGGCCCTGTCCAATTATTTTAGGAAACGTTTAAAATAGAGACCATATAAAGTTAATTTGTAGGATTTAAGAGGTCGTCTTTGCCTCTTTATGTTCTTTAAAGGCCTGCAGGATCCTTCCTAATCGGGAGCAACTGGAAGGAGCACAAAGTACAAACCCAGACTTTAAGGAGAGATTCTCATTGACCTAGTGGTGTTAAACTGGAATAAATAGCTTAAATACTTTAATTGCTGTTCCAAAGAGCTCAATCATAAGGAATTAAGCTTTCTAAATGTCCCTGCCTGCACAGAGATGTTAACGAGTCTAACCTAGATGAATGGTTGCTGGGTTGAGACTCTTTCTATAAAATAAAGCCACCCTCACGGTACGACCACCTTAGATGTGACATCAAACCTTGAAATGAAGCTAAAATGCGATCCGTTTCAGCCACTGTTAAAACCACACACAGTACAACACATTATGAGAGGACCTCAATGAGAAGATGATGGGGGCTGGACTTGTGGGACGGTCCTGAGACCGAACGAGGCACAACATAAAGCCCTGCAGCACGGCGCTGTCACCGGGTGCAGACATTCACCAGCACAAGCACGCCACAGACTACGGCTATGTTCACACGGCAGCCTGAACTGCCCTGAATCCCGTTTTTTTTTTTCCCATATGCGACCTGTATTTAACAAAGGTGTAAATTTTAACTTTCATTCCATCAATCCCCAGCTTTCCTCTCCCTGTCCCCTTTATCTCTTAAATTTGCGATAGGTTTCTTTTACCAGACTACTACACAACCAATCGGCCTTAAGTATCGGGGTCACATGTACCACAGCAGCCTATTTGCTAAGTATACCTAGCAAAGAAGAGAAGAAGAAGAGAAAAAGAGCTGCAGCCCACTACTGTGAGCCGAGATGGGATGAAAAAACCCGTTAGCAGGTTTTAATGGCCACCTTTTTTTCTTAGGAACGATGGCACTCATGGTGCGTGAAGACTTCTGATTCTCCTGCCAGGCTGGTAGGAGGCTCCTTGCAGCTAAAGAACTATTTAGTTTCCACGTTGATCTGACTTTTTGTCAGCCCCTGACCTGCACTGCACCGAGCACTGCATAAGTAACTTGCTTGGGACTTCTAAGCAAATTTCTTTTTGCGCCATATGGCCATTTGGTCGTTGTCACTGTAAAAAAAAAAAAAAGGCACTCGCAACTGCAAACTCCCAGTCTTTGTCTCGTCCTTCATGAGTTGTGTCCATCTCCTGAGAAAACCAGTCCATTAACGTTATCGGTCCTAATCCATTTACATTGATTTAAAATATAGTATATTATTAGCTTTACAGATATGCTTAATGTATCTGATCTTTTTATGGGAGTCATAACAACACATCTGCTTTTTTCCAATGTGACCCCGGCCAGTTGGCGAAGTGGTTCTGTGTATGAACGGGCAGGTCGCAGACATCTGACCTGTACGCCATCAAAACTCAAAGGTCACCTTTAACGCCGAGAGCAATCTTTATTTTCAACCTTCCTGAAAAGATTGTGTTGTTAACGGACTGGCTGAGGTTGGGAAAGAAACAGGGCAGGGCTATCGTCCATGTTTACTTCTATGAACAAGCACACTCGCTTGTGACATCACTGCGTCCTCTACTGCGCAAGCGGAACACTTTATTCGTGTGAATGCAGTTCACACAGGAGATCACATACAAGTCGCATATATTGGGAAACGTGAACGACCACGCAGAATAATCAGAACTGAGCATTAATGCCTGCAGTGTGAACGTAGCCTTATATTCTTTATTTGGACACCACGGTTTGCAGAGAAGTCAGTGAAGCAGCGAACTGAAGGGTGAGAAACACTGAAGAGAGCGTGGTTAGAGTTTGGCCACACTGAGCTCCTGTTACATCATACACGCTAAACGGGACGAGCCAATCAGCTGATGGGGAATCCAGTTCCTTCCATTTCCAGCTGGCGGCAGCATGACATAAAAGTTGAGGCTTTAGCATCAGTCAAACACCCAAATGGAACAGTTTTCACACCAGACTTCTTTTGAGAAAAGCAAATAATACCTGACACAGTTAATTACAATTGACTTTGGATGCTCTTCCTCAGATCTGGAGTTTTCCCGCGGAGGGAAGTACTTTAGGCCCAGCAGGAAGGTGCTCGGTAAATGCTATCCACAATATTGGCACGAAGCAGAGGATGAACGGGACCTGAGCGACTATGTGGCGATGTGAGCCGTGGAGGGGACGGAGACGAACTCGCGCAGGATGTTCTTGGCCGTCTCCAGGTTGTTCTGGGCGATCATCAGGGCTTTCTGGATGTCCTGGATGGAATAGCCTTGGGATATCAGGCATTCGATCTCACCGTTCAGGGCTTGGTTTCCAGCGACGGCGGCTGCAGCACCCGGAGGGGGAGGGGGAGGGAGAGGAGGGGGAGGCGGCGAAGCAGACGAGGGGCCGGGAAGTTCAGGCAGCGGGGCTGAAAGGTCACGATTGAAAAGTCGAGGGCGACGGTCAGAATTGGCTCGCCGTGGGAGAGGCCTGGGAGGCCGATCAGATTCAGCAAACGTACCTGGAAACCAGAGCAGTGGAAATACTGAGCTGAGAGATACATTTTTTTAAAAAGTAGAACATGTTTTATGTTATTAAAACAATTTTACTTTAATCTAGAAAAAAAAAACAGGCATACTTTAGACATATTTCCAGGGAAGAGGATTAGGGCCACTGAAAAAAAAAAGTTAACTGATTTTTTAATTTTATTTCAGTATAGTATGGGAATAAAGTCAGAATTCTGACTTTAATCTCAGAATTCTGATTTTAATCTCAGAATTCTGACTTTAATCTCAAAATTCTGACTGTAATCTCAGAATTCTGACTGTAATCTCAGAATTCTGATTTTTTTTTCTCAGAATTCTGACTTTAATCTCAGAATTCTGACTGTAATCTCAGAATTCTGACTGTAATCTCAGAATTCTAGTGTGAGGAATTGCCTTCAAATTAATGAGTCGATGCAATCAACTGGTTTTCCTTAGATAGAAAACTTTGCATCAATTTGACTGGATGATCTGGTGAACTGGAAAGTTCCAGAGCATCTTCAGAAAGATGCTTCAAATGTGCTGCATCTCTGACCTCTACAGGAGATTTTTCCTGCTAAATGCCATCTTTATCTACGGCCATAAAACAGCCTTAAAACGCGGGTACGCTGAGTTTCGCTCAGTTTGTTGTGAAACCTTTTTAACATCTATCTAGGGGTGCTTGTCTATTCCTCCTATTTGCACTATTAGAGCAACCTGTAGCTGAAGCACTGCGGTTTTTAAGCAAAAAGAGGGCTAATCTTATAAGCACAGTCCAAGTTTGATGCAAATCAATGGGCCACCAGTCTTTCTCTTTGTTATTAGGCCTAGAGTCTGGAAATGAGGGTTTATGGCAAAGTTAAGACCTTTGGACAAAAAGTGACTCTAAATTCGATTCAATTTAGCTTATTTATATGGAGCCAATTCACAGCACGTCATTTTAGGGCACTTTGCAGAGACGATACAGTCAGACTGGTTAAAGTTTCTATCAAGGAAAAGCAGTTGATTGCATCCACTCTTTGATTTGCAATACATGCTCCTCCTGAAGAACCTCGCAGAGAGGATTTTCACATTTTGTGAGTAGCCCTCACAGTACGGGTTACTGTAGTAAACTCCCGGATAGGTATCAAAACGCTTTGAGTAAATTTTTTTCTAGGCAACCATCTACTAACCTCTGGTTTACTGAGACTCCATCATCCATGAGTTTTGCTCTCTATCATATTAAAAGCCATTCTGTCAATGCTATAGCTCTGTGGCACTGCAGCACTACCAAGAGCTCCAATCAATAATAGATCAGAGATGGGGATAAAGGCCAATGGAAAGGCTGGTTATCCTCCTGCAGCAGTGCGTCGCAGTGAGCTTGTTGCAGATATTTTAGATTTATGCCCAATATTGAAGGTCTGGTCTGCACTTATTATTCCACGCCACAACGCAAGAGAGACAATCACGAAATAGCTGTGGGTCTAGATGCAGCCGAGGCGGTGAGGAAGTGGGGGCAAGTTTGTGCGGCAAAGGAGGGACATGAGGGCGAAAAAGAGCGGGGAACCAGGTGGGAAAAGGATCCCAGCGTTCTCAGGCACCTCGCTCTTCAAGCTGCTCCATCTTCATGAGTCTTTTTCAACAATGGCGGTCATACAAACAAAACAAGCTGGTAAGGTACCAAACAGGAAATATGCATAGTGTAGAGCCGATGTAGATTTGACCAATCAGAGGCCTCCTGTCAGCGATCACCTACAATTTTGGAGAGGTGCAGCGAAGTGTCTGCGGGAGGGGCGGGGCATATTTGCTTTCACTGCGACACACACTGGTTTCTGAGTTTAAATCAGCCTTAAACCCGTGATGCTTCTGGCGTCAGGAGCCAGGACACGAAAAAGGAACGATTCAAAATTCTTCAAGGTTTTTTTTTTCCCCTTTTTAAATCAGTCTTTAATTTTTTTTTTTTAAGACCAGATAGCCACAAGGAACTGAAAAACCTTTCTTCACAGCAAGCACAGTTTTCCCTCTTACTATGGTGCCAGGAAACAGCAACACAGAGAAAAAAAAATCTACCTTTTTAAGAAAACACAAGCTGCTTACATTTTTGGTGGTAATTACAAGAAGGAAAAAAATAAAAAATGATTGAGGAAAACTAAACCTTAACACCAAGCATTTAAATAAGCCAAACTGTCCAACTAAGAGCGTGGTACTGAATGTTTACTCTCCTCCAGCAGATGGCACCAAAGGTTAAGATTAAAGGTTTCTTCATTATGGCTGTGGGCCCATTGGTTTTAGAGAAAATGGTGACACACTCAAACACAGCTTTACACCCAAACGTAAAAATGTGACTGAAGAGGCTTTTTAAACCGGTAAGTTTGGCACAGCTGCTTGTTTAACAATAAGCTGTTTGTATTTATGAAAAAATGGGATTTGTCAAACTACAGTTTAAAATAGCTGAAATGTTTAAATAATTATGGAAAATCAGCAAGGAACCGTAGCTGAAGCTTTTTAGTTGGTCTTGATGAACAATAACCCAACAGATGAGATGAAATACTAAAAGTTAAAGTATAAATGGAGCTGATTACTTGTTTGAGTTGTTCTTGAAATTATTTAAACAAAATCAAAGAGTCTTTTTTCAGAGACGTACATTAACATAACCTGTAATAGTAGCAAAAACCTGGATAAAATTCTGTATTTTTTTATGCTTCTGAAGTTTTTCAAAACATAATATTATAACTGTCTGATAACTGATTGTTTTTAAACCTGAGGTGAAGTTTAGAGCCATGTTAGGAACTGCCACAGGGCAGACTGCACGTACCGGCTTCTACTGAGGCGTCCATGCTTAGTGAGTTGAAGGCTCCAGAGGGACAGCTGATTTCAGACAAGTTTCTTCTGGTCGGGGCGGGGGGGACAACGGGCCGAGGGCGGTCAAACTCGTAGATATCCTCCACGCTGGGCTCTTCCTTTTTATCCTGGGAAACCACAACTGGAGGCTGAGGGAGCTCTAAAAACAAAACAAAAAAAAAAGTACATTAATGAACGCTTTGGCGCTTAAACTATACTGACAGCTTGACTATAAAGGTAATAAAGTCAGTAATGCTACGTTTAGACCGCAAGCGTGGAAGCAGAGAATAAGCTTCTGCTGCGTCATTTTTGATGCACATTAAAGGGGAACGCCGTTTTTTTTTTTTACATTGGCTCCTTGATTTTACGTTATTACATCATGTTCTACTCACCCATATGAGTTTTGTGTCATTTGGAGCCGTTCTGAAGATATTCCGTAATTCCATGTAACGTCTTCCTATGGGCAACGACTTGAAGGCACAAACTAAACTGTTGATAATTTATTCTTTATGGTACGCCAGAATTCATTACATGTAGGCCAATCACTGTCCCCCAGACATCTGCGGTTAGATTTTTTATATTTCTATTTTTTTTAAACAAAGCGGAGTGTGTATGACGTCATCAGCACGCCGGACTGAATCGTTTAATTCCATTTGGAGAGCGAGATCATCTGTGGTAGCAGCACTAGACATCTTCCAGAAATGTGAGAAAAACTAGCAGCAGTTCAGCGGACAGGAGAAATGAATGGCAGCCGGCGCGTGTGGATGATGTCATACACACTCCGCTTTGTTTTTGAAAAATATAAATATTAAAAATTAAACGGCGGATGTCTGGGGGACAGTGATTGGCCTAAATGTTATGAATGCTGGCGTACCATAAAGAATAAATGATGAACAGTTCCGTTTGTGCCTTCAAGTCGTTGCCCATAGGAAGACGTTACTTGGATATAACCTAACGGAATATCTTCAGAACGGCTTCAAACACAAAACTCATATGAGTAGAAAATGATGTGATAACTTAAATCAAGGGCCAAATGTAAAAAAACGGCGTTCCCCTTTAAGGTCCGATGTGCCTCAGTAGCAACCTTGAAGCAACCTTGAAGCGCGTCCGGTAAAGTGTGTCCAGATGCGTCAGACGCTCCTGTGATCAATAACGGAGAGCAGCTTTGCTGTATTTGCTGTGATCAGTGGGTAAAAAGGAGTTTTAATATGTGGGTAATTGAGAAAGTCCACCTCAAACATCATCTGTGCAGTCAGTTCATCAAGATTACAATCCTGACTTCAAATATTATTATCGCTGTCAGACCAGAACTAAACCCCGGTACACCAGTGGTGCAACATCACTGGAAATCCCCTTCAAAAGCTGCTTCAAGCACTGTCACCTCTTTGAGGCTTCCCTACTGATGTTGGCGGCTGCAAGTAGGCAGGGTTTATACAGGAATGAGGAACTCTAATTTAATGCTCTTCAATAAATAATTTAAATAATGCCATAAACAAGTACCCATGTATGGAGGACCAACTATGCCATATTTGAAAATAAATACAGAAATAAATAAATGCTCAATAAATAAGCATACAATTAATTGCCACCAAAAATACAATAAACAAATAAATGTAGGTAGAAAATAAATTATACAGTGAGACATAAATGTATATAACTCTTTTAATTAGCTTCTTTTTTTATTTGCCTTTGTAAAATTTACCTCATTTTTTTGTCCTTTATAATCTTCAACTTTATTTATGTGCATGTTTTAATAGCGGCGAAGAAATAACTAGGGTAAAAAAATACAAAGAAAGAATAAAACAGACAAAAATATTACAACATGCACATAAATAAATACTTAAAAATATAAGTAATTAAAAATAAAGTTGAAGATTATAAAGGACAAAAAATAATTAAGGTAAATATTACAAAGGCAAATAAATAAAGAAGCTAATTAAAAGAGTTATATACATTTATGTCTCACTGTATAATTTAATTTCTACCTACATTTATTTGTTTATGGTATTTTTGGTGGCAATTAATTGTATGCTTATATATTTATTGAGCATTTATTTATTTCTGTATTTATTTTTAAATATGGCAGAGTTGGTCCTCCATACCCATGACTGAGATTGAGATATATAAATAAATAAAAACCCTTCATCATCTTTACCGTCGACAGGCTGCAGCCATGTTCTAAATTCCTCGTTTTTTAACCACTTTTGTTGAAATTAGCTTTTTTCCCCCCATTCTCTTGCTTTTTCTCCGCCTCTAGCTTCTTTCCCAAACATACGGCTTTACGATCAAACACGCAGAACATATTATATCTCATGTAATATATCTGACAATTTTGTTTACATAATTTTTTATTCTTAAATGAAAGCATTTTAAATGCTACGATAATCACATTTAATGAATTTTAATGCCAATTAAGGCCTTAATTCCAAAAATAATAATTTAATGACTTTGATGATGATTTTTAATGATCCGCGGAAACCCTGGTAGATGTTTGCGTTTTTCAGGTATGCGTTACAAACTGCAGGCATCAGGATAATTAGATCAAACATATTTTGCCGTCAGGTTGACATTTTAAGTTAATTTAGGCGTTAAACTGTTCCAGAGGAGTGATCATAGCGCTCTGCATCAGCAGTGCTGTGTCCGTCTCCCTGCCAGCTCTCAGATCAGCTTCTCTGATTGGTTGATGTGGCGTGACGAGCAGCAAATGTTACATTTTTTCCAACTCCAGCAGCGCATGAGGCGCAGCTGCTGATGCTAAAAACACGCTGCATGACCTTTTGATGCACCTTAATGCACATCAACCATTGACTTTGCATGGAAACTAGCCGATTCTGCTGCTTCAGCAGCGTGCGGTCTGAATGTAGCATTACAATCATAAAACCAGTAGGAAGAAATCTACAGATGCTGCATTTCATTTCTTCATGGACTACAGATAACAGAGATTTCTCCCCATCAATATTTATCTGAGCCGCTGTGAAAGTGAAATGAAGAACATTACCCAGTTCAGAGGTCTGTGCTGTATCAGCGGAGCCAGCCTGACTCTGGATGTTAAACATGGATTCGTACACTTGAGGGTCATCAGAGTCGTCATCGCCCCCCTCACTGCCAGAAAAACATAAATAATAAAAAATAAACAAGGTTACCTGATCATGTTAGTTAACCATGTGTTTTAAATAGAATCAGATGCAATGTTATTAATGAAAAACAACACAGTGGTTCTTCTTTACCTTGCATCAGTGTGGCTGTTGGTCTGGGTTGGAGGTGGGGGCACCAAGGAGCCTGTAAGGACCCAGGGGGCGCCAGAGACTGGGAGGGAGGTGGGACTCATGTACTCGTTCTCCTCACCGTCTGATGATTGCTTTTCTCCAGCTGAAATCACTGATGGAGACCTGCACAAATGAAAGCAACGTTTTTTTGTTGTTTTTTTTA
Organism: Cyprinodon diabolis; assembly: GCA_030533445.1. Taxonomy (NCBI): domain Eukaryota; kingdom Metazoa; phylum Chordata; class Actinopteri; order Cyprinodontiformes; family Cyprinodontidae; genus Cyprinodon; species Cyprinodon diabolis. The sequence continues at coordinate 4,385,648 of CM060072.1, forward strand.
AGTATAAATCAAGCAAAGAACCGTGAAATCAAAGTGTTGTTACACATAATAACTGCAGGAGGAGCCAAAGAGCCACAAAACTTCCAAAACTGGTCCGTTTTATTCAAATTCTGGTTTTGCATTTGGAAAAGTCAGATGAGCAGAGCTTCATACCTGACAGGCATGGAGTAGGTGACGTTGTTGGCTACTTGGGGCCGGATTCCCTCCCCATTGGTGCCGCTGCTCTGAGGGATGGAGGCCTTGGTGGAAGGGCGAGGAACCATGTAGTTGGCTGCCCAGGCAGGCTGGTCGGGGGTGGAGGGCAGGGGCCTCCTCTGAAGTCTGGAGTCTTGGACGGGGATGGAGGGTCGCTCAGGAGGGGGGGGAGGGGGCAGCTCTCTCACAGCAGGAGGGGGAGGTAAAGGCTTGTCTCTGTGATTGACTGCAACCTGGGATGTAAACACAAGGGGATGCTGGGAGTTATAAACAAGCAAAGGAGGTGAAAACATCTGCTGACGCAAATATGGGTTCAGCATATTTACAAACACTCCAGCATCATCTTCTAAACAACATTTACGTTGACTTATACCAAATAAGTTAGGATCAGTGTTTGACCATTCGAATAAGTAAAATAAATGCATTTTTCTTTTTAATTATTTCATTTTATAAGTTTAAATTCATATTTTATAGCTTCATGAAACACAGCCGAATTGTTCAGATTTTTATCTTTCCTGTCAGTTTTGATTATTAAAGGAAAAGTCCGGTCATATTCAGAATTAAAACTTCTGAAAGTACTTTAAATATGAAATTTTGAATTAAGAGATTTTTAATTAAGCGTTTTTAATTAAGAGTAATTTTCATGTGAATGTGCTTTATTGGAGGCATCCATGTTTTTCAAAGAACACTACTGCCACCTACTGGTTTGTGACGTCACGGTGCGGCATCAGCTGTTGATCAAGTCCCAGTGCTGTATCTGGTGTTTGTCACAACGCGCTATTATCCAAGTCATCTTGAAAACATTCTTCTTCCAAATGTTGGCTACATATTACGTGCTTTTTGTCTGGCCAGAAGTTCGAAGGCGATGAAAACTTTTTATTTTTTTAACGATTAACGCTAAATTCATCAACTTACCACAAACGTATTAATTTTAAGTATAAATAATGATCCGTTGATTATTCCTTGCCGACCAAGTGGACTTTTCCTTTAAATATTTACAGCTAATGAAATTAAGCTGGAGTCGACAGCCCAGGATGGGCTTTAATGGTTTTATTTCTTACGTTTTGAACCTGGATGAATTCTTGACAGAATGTCAGAAATGTCCTTCCTGGTTAATTAAAAAATATAAATAATTGGACTGAACTGTTGCTCATTGGTTCCAAGTCCTCTTTAGGATATCTTCTTAAACCTGTTATCTCTCTATATCTACACTAAGGGTGGATTTTGTTACTGCCGTAACGTATGATTTCTTTTAAGGTGTCTAACATAATTAGAAATAAGAGGCTTCTAAGAACACAAAGACAAAAATCTTTGATTGATTCAATTCAATTCCATTCAAAAACACTTTATTAATCCCAAAGGAAAATGAAAATGATGCGTTAGATCAGAAGAGAGAGATGGATGAGCAAGTTGACAAATACCCGTGTTAATGTCTGATTTATCAGAGTCATCAGTCAAATAACAGCCCCTCTGTTTTATTTTCTACTTCCCTGTTGTGATACAGCTACATGTCAGCAGGACAAAGGTGAACTTCACCAGGGCTTCCCTCATTTTAATTTGACACGTACACAGTTCAGTTTCCCCTTTCTTCTAGTGGCATGTCATCAGAAACGACCCACCTTGGCTGTTGCCCCCTGACTCAGAGCGGTGTGGGATCCAGAGGACCTCTGCTGCAGCAGGTCCAGGCGTGGAGGCACCGGAGGCAGCTGAGAAACAGGAGACGCTGGACGCTCCACCTGTAAACATGCAAAAGTTTCAGACATGCTGCATGACGGCAGGAAGTCAAACCAAAGTGTATGTAAATCCTACCTTACTGAAGGCCAGCCCGCTCATAACGAGCTGCTGATCCTCCAGCCGATCGTCCTCTTCCTCGTCGTTTCCTGCCGCCTCTGCTCTGCTGGAGCCCTGGAAACCAGCGAAAGAAGCCCCGCTGGCCTTAGGGTGGAAGGGGTCCACCACGATGGGCTCCGTGCCTTTGATCTCACAGCGGCAAAACGGGCAGCCTTGACCCTCCGACTCCTGAGGAGGTTCACATTTGAAATAAGAACTGAGAACTCAAACTATTTCTGTTTTTATCTAAAAAACAGGAGATAAAAAAAAATCTTCATTACTAAGTAGGATAGAGTTGGTACCATTTAAAAGACTGGATTTCTCCATTCTAAAACCAGCTACGACAGGTTTAGGATCATAGTCTGGTTGGAAAACCATCCTAGCATAGCTATAAACGTAAGGTGAATTAAAAGGACCTAGACAGCCCTTCAAACTCCCCAGCTGTTGGGCATGGCAGAGCTCTGACTCTCCTAAAACGCTGCATACGCTGAACTTTCTATGTATTTTTTTAAAGTTTTTGCATATACTTAAGAGTATTCATAATGAGTCCAGAACTTATGTCCAACGACAGCCTAACTTATGCATAACGCGCGGCAGCATAAGGCCCATGAAATGTCACAGGCCAGTGTCCTGAGGGGGGGAAGCGATGCTCCCGGAATCGCCTGGCCTGCATAACAAAATGTCTTTGATCACAGTATTTACCTAGCTGCTGTTTACCGCCTGAACCCCAAAAGAAGAATAAAGAAAAAGAAAGAAAGACGGTAGTAGATTCAGTGTCATGTCTGCTAGGAAGTTTGTTGGCCGTGGATGTGAACGCTAACCTGACTCCACCTTCCGTTGAAGTAATTTTGGGAAGGGGCAAAAATACTGGTTAGCTGATTGGCCTATGTTGGTGATAGACGGGCCAAATAAACCAATCAGATCAACGAAGCATATGACGTACTAACAGCCAGGCTACTCTTGCCGAAACCAGTCGTGAGAAGAGCAAAAACATCTTTTCCTCTGAGAAAAGCCTCCAGAGCAGTGTTTTGCTCTTCTTTCAGTGAAGAAATACTCTGTAATTCCGATAAAACTTGCTCGATAGCCACGCTAACGCTAGTTTCATCGGCTGAAGCCGCCATGTTCTTTAGACTGAACTGTCGCGCTTCTCGTTGCGTCACACCTCAACCCGCCTCAAAGCCAACGCTGATTGGACGTTCGTTTGGTGAACGGCTCCAAATTTTCTTTAACGGAGAGTCTCCAGACTAACTAGCGAGCGAAATCTGGAAAGCTTGCGAGATCAGGATGGTCTCACGAGGCTACGTGAACGCAGGGAGGATCTATGACAGTCACCTTCTAGCTCACCATATGAAGAAGTCTGACGTTTAGTCTGTATTACTGACGGTTTCCTCCTGTGAACCGCCTTTTATTCCAAAATGCTGCCAATATGCCATTAAACACTAGCAGTAAGTTAGGAACACGTTAAATACGTTGGTATATGTTGGAGATAAGTTCTTAATGTTATGCACAAGTTACTCATAGGTTTTGGACAAGCTAGACACCACGACTTCTGAGTAACTTACACTTGAAGTATGTCAATGATCAGATAACTTGCCTGTAACTTATGCGCCACATATGGCATGCATTGGGAAATTTTGAGCAATCTCAAATTTCTCAATGTACGTATGTCGACGTGTTTCATTGTGTGCCAGCGTACTTCAGCGTGCTCATAACTTATACAAAACTGAGGCGTAACTTTTCCAACATATGCCAGCGTTTTTGCCAGATTTTTCCTACGTCAGGCATATGCTGGTCTAAATCGTCATGGTATGAGAGGAGCATAAAGAGGAGCAACAGTGGAGAGGAAAAACTCCTTTTTAACAGAAGGAAAACTCCAGCAGAACCAGGCTCAGCGTGAGCGGCCATCTGCTGAGGCCCACATTCCTGCACAGTGGAAGCTTTCAGATCTACATCAAGCTGACTGTGGAGAAGGGTTTTTTACTTTTTGCTTCTTAGAGTTTTTGTTGTTCAACTTATAACCCTGAATGATGTCTAAGCTGTTTCCTAAACAAACAAACCAGTTTCCTTTCACCTGAGGGGGGTGCGGTTTGAATCAGGTGTGTCAAGTCAATGATCCAAAACACACAGCAAAGCTGGTTTCATAATGTATGAAACAGGCTTATATTAGGGTTCTACAATAACCAATGAGGAAAAGCATTCTAAGAGAAGTCAAGAAAGGCCTAAGAAAAAAAAAAAGAAAAAAATATATATATTTGAAAATTATAGAGTTAAAACTTGGTTTCAGACCCAGAAATTTAACATTTCAGCTAAGCACTGTGTCCCACTCTGCAGTCAGAATGAGGTCAGATGTTTGTTGACGGCAACAAAAACTTTCTACTAATAGGCAAAGTGCCAAGACACATTTATTTAAATATTTCTGGAGGTGTGTGTACGTATCTGGATGTTTACATTTCATTTTCACCCTTTAAATCCACAATAGTTCCTGTTGGGTTTTAAAAAAAATCATAGCTGTATGCTCTATAATTCTCATAACGTTCAAATAAATAATTAAAAGCCCAAATTGAACCTTGCATCCTTGGGAAGCTGCTACCACAACTTCATTAAATATTAAACTGCCCTGATAACCCTGCTGGATTTACTGCACATGCCGAGCATTACTGTTATAAACAGGAAAGGGAAGTAAATAGTGAATCTGAGGCCGCTGGACAAATGCTTCTACCAGGAAGCAAACTGAAAAGTGCAGAGGCCTTATCATCAAAGTAAAATCAAAGGGTAATGTTGCCACTGTCACCTGCCAGGCGGTCAGACAGGAGGTGCACATCAGGTGTCTGCAGGGCTCGATCTTTACATCCTTGTCGTTTTCTGCGCAGATCTTGCAAAGCTGGAACGTGGATCCCATCTCACAGTACAGCTCATACTGCTCCTGCAGGGACAACGCAACAATCATTCAGTTCAATGACATCCTTTCAACGCATTTACATCAGATCAAGACTCTCAGGACTTATGTTTGCAGCACAACGTGTTAAAGCTGCCGCGTTTATCTCAACAAGCTGCTTAAATGCAGTAAAGTGAGTGCTTTGTAGATGAGAAACAAAACACACCTGAGTAACTTTGATGTGATCCTGAGGAGAAGGCTCACACAGCCCTGTCAGGTCTGGGTTTTGTGCACGGCCATCTGGAAAAAGGTAGCTAAAAAGCCCCAATACAAGTGTAAATAAACAAAAAAAAAGGCTGGGATTAAAATTCTCTATCTAGATTCAGTGAACCTCAACCATCTAAACCATTTTTTCCTTAATTTGCATGAAATAAAGCTCCAGGTAAAATGCAGTGTTGGCCACACAGTGGCAGCCCACTGCTCCCCAAGGGGAAGGGCTAAATGCAGAGGTCAATTTCTCCAGTGTGAGATCAATAAAGTTCAATTATTACCGTATTTTCACGACTATAAGGCGCATATAAACGTCTCTTTTTTCCCTCAAAATGTGCGGCGCGCCCTATGTGTGTTGTTACTGCGGACGTTGTTGAGACCGCCATGAGAACGTTAAAGGGGGAAGTGTGGGCATGGATTGTGTATAAAAGAACAGGTATGTGCTTTATGCAGAACATTGTTGTCATAAGAACCCTGGAAATGGCAAAGAGACACGCCTATGAGTGCAATTTTTCCATCCGGACCAGGACTACAGTAGCTCAGCAACGTCCGGCAGATTATATTGAAAAGCTGGCGAGCTTCCACTCCTACTGCAGCAAACACATCGCCGACAGACGCATCCAGCCAAGCCACATCACCAACATGGACAAGGTGCCGCTCACTTTCGACATCCCGGTGAATCACACGGTGGAGAAGAAGGGGACCAGGAACGTAGGGATACACACAACGGGGTATGAAAAGCAACGCATCACCATCGCTGTTAATTTGTGACTCCATGCGTGCCCATCTCACAGCCGATGAGAAAAACATGGTGAAACAAATGAACGCTGTGCTCGCTGGTATTCCGGGAGGTCTGACGAAGGAACTTCAACCGCTCGACATCGGTGTGAACAGGCCGTTCATAGTAAGGCTGCGAGCGGCGTGGGAGCGATGGATGACAGACGGAGACCACAGTTTAACGATAAGTGGAAGGCAGCGCTGGGCAAGTTACGCCACAGTTTGCGGATGGATTGTTGATGCTTGGGCTAACGTGTCTGCTGGCACTGCTGTTCGAGCTGTCGCAAAAGCCGGCATCATTTCCGAGGAGCCGCACAGAAAGTGACTCTGACAGCGAAGAAGGGGAAATTGGCATGTCTGATTTAGCGCAGCTGTTTAATTCAGAAACAGAGGATGATGACTTTGATGGGTTCGATTAATACTTTGTAATAAATACATGAATAAAGCACAAACATAGTTTTGCTCCTGCTCTATTTTTAAATACGCAGTAGAGGTATTTAAACGTAGTAGAGGATATGTACCGGTATATAAAACCGGCGCCCAATAATCCGGTGCGCCTTATGTGTGTGTTAAATACAGTAATGGCACACATAACTGAGACTGCGCCTTTTAGTACGGTGCCCCTTATGGTCGTGAAAATACGGTACTAGTAAACAATCACATAAATCAAAGCAGGCCTTCAAATAACTTCAGAGATGCAGTAATCTGTAAAAACAATTAGGATTTTTGCTCAAAAAGACCCCAAAAAAATCCACCTCATGAGACAACCACAAAGTGCATAAATGAGGACGCTCTGAGAGACGGATGTTAGGGAACATTAGAGACCAATCAGCTTCACAGCAAACAGGTCAGAGAGGAAGATGTAAAAGTTTGAAATGGGGTCAGGTTATATCTGTAAAGCCTTGATCGTCTCCCAGAGCTCTGTCCACCAGCTTACATGCAGCACACTTTATGGAGCAGGAAAACCAGCACACTGTTATCATGGAGTGGGGAGGCTTTTAAATCAGAAACTACTCAGAGTTGATAGGAAGAGGGATGGAACCAATGATCACAAACGCAGAGCTACAATGGGGGTCTTCTGATCAAAGCCCACTCTAAGTCCAGACCCAAATCCAACTGAGAATCTGTTTTAAAAATTTGGATTTTCAAAGATGCTCTCCATCCAACAACACAGTTTCTAAGCCAATTTGGAAAAATAAAGATTTCACTAACCCTTTTATATCTGAACATTTAGAGGAAGCTGTAATTACAGCTGAAGTTACAGAAAGGGAATACAGGGGTTGAAATTCGGGCAAGTGGCTTTCACATTTCATTTGCCCAGAAACAATTTTTACTTGCCCAGTATAATGTTGGATAAATATAGTTCCTAATATTCATTTTTATATATATATCAATGAAACATGTTTGTTTTTTAAATGTTTTTTGTAATTCAGTATTTTTTAAGTTTCCAGGTTCCTGGTGTGTATCTGCATGCGTCAGATAATGAACTCAAGCCTACATTACCGTGTTAACATGTTTTTCAATCCTTCCTGCACATTCTTTTCAAACTAAACTTTGCTTTAAACTGTTGTGTGCTTGGAAAAATATAAATTGTAATGTTAAAAATCTAAAAAAAACTTGACAGATTAAAAACTTGCACTACTACTACTCACCAATTTAACATGTTTAGCTCTATAACATTTAAATGCACCGCTCCAATGTCTAAGAGAAAAAAATTTAATCAACAATTTTTAAAGAATGACCTGCATCACTGTACAGAAGACTGCCATATGATAGAAATATTTACACTGTGCGCATACAATTATTATTATTATTGTCCTAATCCCTGACTGATCATTTTTAATCTAGCGTGTATTATAGTATAGATTAAATTCATCATCCAGCTGCTGCTCTGCAGAATTCTCTCCCCAAGAGCTGAATCACTAGCCTCGTGAGACCATCCTGATCTCGCGAGCTTTCAAGGTTTCACTCGCTAATCAGTCTGGAGACTCTCTGTTGAAGAACATTTGGAGCCGTTCACCAAACGAACGTCCAATCAGCGTTGGCTTTGAGGCGGGTTGAGGTGTGACGCAACGAGAAGCGCGACAGTTCAGTCTAAAGAACATGGCGGCTTCAGCCAATGAAACTAGCGTTAGCGTGGCTATCGAGCAAGTTTTATCGGAATTAGAGTGTATTTCTTCACTGAAAGAAGAGCAAAACACTGCTCTGGAGGCTTTTCTCAGAGGAAAAGATGTTTTTGCTCTTCTCCCGACTGGTTTCGGCAAGAGTTTGATCTATCAATTGGCTCCTCTTCGTCGTCGCACTTTTACATCGTATGCTTCGTTGATCTGATTGGTTTATTTGGCCCGTCTATCACCAACATAGGCCAATCAGCAAACCAGTATTTTCACCCCTTCCCAAAATTACTTCTACGTAAGGTTTCCAGATGGATATGCGGAGCAAATCCATCTGGCGGAGTCAGGTTACTGAATCACGCCATCTAGCGGAAAATCCCGCGGCTTTTTCAAATCACGCGTGAATGTGTACAAAACAACAAAGATGGCCCCGGCAACGCTTGTGGGTCGTTTTCAGCGATTGTCGGTGATTTTAAAGTAATTTTGAGTGATAATGCAAATGCTATGAAATTTGTACTCCCGACAATAAAAACTACTTGCCCCGGACGATCGGCCGATGGTTAACATCGAGCCCTGGAATATAATCTCAATTTTAGATGCATCAATTCTCCAACAGCAAAAACCAAATATTTCTCTCATCAGGACTGTAGAGTCCAGGTATTAAGCCAATTAATTCGATCCAGATTTCTTAGAGAAGTGGAAAATTCAAAAGAACAGCATCCCAGCCATAAAATACCGACTCAGCAGGGTAAATACAAAAGCACGCTGCACCTGTCATGTTTCTACTTTTCTTGAAAATCATCATTTTCTTCCAACTTCCCCATCATACACTGCGCAGGTCTGTCATGTATTTAGCAATAGCGTCTTGAGAAATCTGGATTATGAACTTATTCTTTTTTCCAAATGGCCTTAAAAGCTGAGTTAACATGGACACACATCCTCTAATCGAGGCGTCTGAGGAGGAAGTGCGACGCTTTAGGTGTTGTGAAAGACTCGACAGATTTGGTCATGAAACCGAACATGGGGTGTGTGTGTGTGTGTTGTCAGGGGTGGGGGGGCGGGTGTGTGTGGGGGGTTGGGTGTTGGGGGCGCAAAGACAGATCTGAAGATATTGCTTCATTTCATGAAATTACTTAAAGGTATCAAAGCATTTCAGAATGCATTCGAAGAGGAGGACTTTTGGTGCGTAGCTGTGCAGACGGTGGCAGCTGTGGTGCTGAACCGTCTCATTTATTTGCTGGATTGAAACTTGCAGCAGGAAGAGATCATCACTAACTGCCCGTCGAAAGCAAGCCGCAAACAACAGAGAACATTGATAATTAATCTGTTGCAATCAGTCCTGCAAGGATTTTAACTTATTGCGCAATAGCATGTCAGCATCAAAATATGATTTTAGTGTGAGCCGAGTCTCTGAATCGTTGCTACAGGATCGTGGGTGCGTTTGAGAAAGCAGAGAGGACCGGTGTTGTCAATTCAGCGTACCGCATCAGGCCAGAATACCCTTAGCAATAAGCATGCGCGCATGATCATTATTAGCGGGTATCAGTCCCATTGAATGGTTTTAGATTGTGCCAGTAGGCTTATTAGGTTGTTATCATCGAGTGAATCCTAACCCTAACGTTATTTATTTTCCCCCCCGCGGAAATAATTTATCTATTTATGTGTAATCTGAAAATAATTTCAGTAGTTCTTCATGTGCTGTAAAAATAAATGAAATGATCCGTATGTGGCTCATATTAAACAAAATAAATAAATAAAACTCATATCCTGTCAACTGGGTTGTAGACTCTTCTCCCTATAGATATCTAATTCTCTGTGAAAAATCCAGATCATTCTTAAAAGTCGTAGGGAAGCGGCTGTTCCAACCGTTGCATTTCCAATTTCTCCCGAGTGGTGCCCGACTTTACACGAGTAAATAAAGTGAATGTGATTGGTCGATTATCAAGGGGGCGGGATTGTTGTAGCGGAAGGTTCGCAAGCATTTTGGTTGTGGCCGGTTTGTCGGAAGCATCTTGCTAACCAGTTAGCAACTTGTAACAATGGTAAAATAAATGATTATTTCTGATTTCATCCGTTGCGTATATTAGCTGCGACATATGAATCAAGATGCTATGACCGAAAAAATGTGATTGACAGATGACCGTTGATATATAACTGGCCATAATTGGCCGTATAACTAACTGGCCTGCATAAAATAAAGAAAAAAAAAACGTTTAGAGTTTAAGACTTTTTTTAAAAGAATTTTTTTTTTTTTTGGACAAAATGGTCTGATAAAGAGTACATTTATATACATGCTGAAGCTGGAATGATTTGAAATTTAAATATGACTTCTCTACGACTTTAATAAGTTTCTCGTCAAACAGACTTGCAATAGGTTTTTTTTTATTTTTTTTAAACTTAATGTGTGTAGCAAACCTAGTGAAGGACTTTTTCTGCGGTTTTATGTACAAAACAATGACAAAAACCTGAAACAAAATCGGGAAATAAATGTAACGCGTCTTACTAAGGGTAAGCTGACAGAACACCAGCTAAAAGCAGAAATCTTTCTAAAGGGAGGAAATAAAAGGATCTTTTGTATTCAGTTAAATGCATCTGGCTGCCATTTTGGATTTTAAGGTTGATGCCTAACCTTAGTCTTTCTCAGTCATTTTTTCAAAATAAAAAGCCAGAGGATTTGATATAGTTTCCAAATGTGACTTACAATCCCTCTCTGTAGCCATCGATGAGGGCTTGAAAGAGCGGCTTATTATGGGGAATGGTCTGCAGGATGTTCCCGTCGGCCGTCACATAGCCGATGGCCCACTGTCCCAGACGGGTACAGCTCAGTCTGAAGATGTAGCTGTAAGAAAAGACAAAAATCGGAACCATTCAGCCAAGGCTCACAGCCGTCTGTCAGTCAGCACTCTTCGGGTCTCACCTGCCGGGTTTGTGGATGAACCTCTGCAGTCGAGCCTTGACTTCATCGTAGGTCAGGAAGGCCATGTAACCAGGATGTGTGACTGCCAGGCTGTTCCAGTTCCTCAGAAGAGACGACCACGGCTACAAAAAGGAAGAAAATACAACGCAATACAGTTCATTCTTACATCAAGCTAAATCATTACCTCCAGGGGGATTAATATAATATAACTGCTGCGATTCAAAGTTCAGCCGTACTCAGAAAGGCTACCTGAAAGAGTCTGGTGAAGATGTCGAACTCAAAAACAGAGATGTAGTCATTGCAGGTGAGGTCGATGGTGGATTTTAGCGCCATGGCTTCCAAACCTGAACTTATGGGGTGAAACTCATGGAGAGCCTGACGGAACATCCTCCAGGGTACGATGGTTCTGAAACGGAGCCAGACAGACAAGAGATGCAGCTAAAAATGCAGCAAACAAGATGTTTAAGGTAAATGCAGATAAAAACAATCCAAAGTCAATTTTTTTCTATAATATTTAATATACTTCTATAGAAAAACTGGCAGCTGGTATCTTATATTCAAGTTACATTAAGCAGATTGAAAATTAGGAAAATACAAGATTATCTCCATGTTTAATGAAGATGAAATTCCTCAAAATTTGGGATTCCTGGTCAGAAAATGTATCATGATGCATTTATTGGCTGATTTGTTTAAAAATAACCACAAAAATATACATCTCTGAAATTTTTTTTTTTTTTAATCACAAATTTGACATTTCATAAATGCAAAATGAGGCTGAAGCAAAATTTACACACTGGTTCTTTTCCAGTACGTGAGGTGAAACATGACACTAGCTCTGTTTACGTGACGATCTAATCTAAATGTTGGTTGATCAGAAGTTCAACATGTCTGTTTACGTGGACAATAAATAAAATGATCCGATGATAAGATTACATTATTTGAGCATGTGCAGAACTGTCTAGTTTGTCGAAACACTTTAGCAGCAGCAGCAAAAGAAGAAGCTACCCGTTTGGTAAACAAACCTGACTTCTCTGCTCATCCTCAGCTTTAGCTACTCTATGCATCTGTCCTGCACATCTCTCATGTCTGCTGATGGACCTATTATGGACCTTTATCGCATCATACTTTTGTTTTCCGTGGTCATTTTAGTTAAGGGCTCAGCTAAGGAGCTAAGGAGTATTATGCTAACACTCCTTAGCTACAGGGGTAGTGGGCAGGATGTCATCATCATCCACACATTACATTCAGAGCCACCTCCTGCACCAAGGAGGAACAGGAGACAGAAAATGAAGGCTATTAAAAAGAAAAATGTCAGGCTGATGTTGATCACGTGCTGACATGATTTTACTCAAAAGATCCGAATGGTTGTGTAGGTGGACGGAGTTTAGAAAAGCAATCGAAGAATGAAATGACTTTCTGTTCAGACCGAACTGTATTAGAATCTTCACTCAGACATGTTTGATCTGATCAAACCCTAAATCTGATTATTTGTGTTCATGTAAACGTAGCTACTGTTGAGCCTGAGTAGCAGCAGGTCTTAAAGGGGAACGCCGTTATTTTTTTTTACATTGAGCCCTTGATTTTACGTTATTACATCATGTTCTACTCACCCATATGAGTTTTGTGTCAGTTGGAGCCGTTCTGAAGATATTCTGTTAGGTTATATCCAGATAAAGTCTTCCGATTGGCAACGACTTGAAGGCACAAACTAAACTGTTCATCATTTATCATTTATGGTACGCCAGCATTCAGAACATGTAGGTGAATCACTGTCCCCCGGACATCCACAGTTATATTTTTTATATTTATATATTTTTTTAAACAAAGCTGAGTGTGTATGATGTCATCCGCGCACCGAACTGGAGTTGTGACAGGCAGCCCAGGCCACAGGCGGCTACGCTCTACCCCTTCTATTCATTCTAATCTGAAGCGTTCAATTCCAACAGGAGAGCGACATCATCCGTGGTAGCAGCACTAGACATCTTCCAGGTATCTGAGGAAAACTAGCAGCAGTTCAGCGGACAGGATGAAGGAAGGAAGGAAGGAAGGAAGGACAGAGGGAAGGAAGGGAGGACAGATGGAAGGAAGGAAGGACAGAGGGAAGGAAGGAAGGACAGAGGGAAGGAAGAAAGGACAGATGAAAGACAGAGAGAAGGAAGGAAGGAAGGAAGGACAGAGGGAAGGAAGGAAGGACAGATGGAAGGAAGGAAGGACAGATGGAAGGAAGGAAGGACAGATGGAAGGAAGGAAGGACAGAGGGAAGGAAGAAAGGACAGATGAAAGACAGAGAGAAGGAAGGAAGGAAGGAAGGAAGGAAGGAAGGAAGGAAGGAAGGAAGGAAGGAAGGAAGCGTTTCCTTTTTCTGTACTTTACCTGTGAGACCAGGGAAATAGTGTGAAACCAAACTGTAGAGTTCAGCAAAAAAAAAAAAATAAAATAAAAAAAAACCCTCACTTGTCTCCAAATGACCTTCTCCAAAATTCGGCTGCATCGGCTTTGGTAATCCGGAAGTTGTCTCCCTGAAAAAGGCCATTAGGGAAGATGGCTTTTAGCTCGGCCAGCATGTGACTGAAGATCAGGGACAACTTGGTGAGGTTCCTCCTGAGGGAGACGCAACAAAAACAAAAGACCAGTCAGTCCAGAAGTCAGACAGCAAAGAAGGGACACAATCTCAACCAGAACAGAATTTTTATTTTTATTTTTTTTGGAGAGGTAGGGGCGGAGTGAAAGTAAAGATGAGGCAACAACAGAAAATAGCTTGAAGCGAGTGAATATTTTAGAAACATCAACCCCGTTTATAATTAAAAAGAGCTACATTAACCAACATTTTATTGAGCAGAACAAAACACATTTAGAGAACGAAGGAGGAAACGCTCGATAATAATCAGTGCGTCAGAGGAAGGATGGACCTTTACTGGTATTGCTTTTCTGAGAAACACAGGAACTTGGTGTGATTGTGACACAGCAATCTGTCCGTTATCTTACTTTCAAGCGGTTTTACTTCATGTTTTTTCAAGTTGAACAACTGCAACATAGAAAAAAACAAACCCAACACTTTACTGCAGGCTCCATTTAGCAAGCAAATATTTGGAGAACTGAGAAGTTCTATTTTTAAGCATCGCAGGTGCACCTTAATGCATCAAAATAAAAACCCGGGTTCATAATCTGAGCCTGGTCCACATATACGTTAGCAGGATATTTGGGAAAAACGCATGTATACAGTTATGCCTTTCAGCATTATATATCAATTAAAAGGAATGATCCTGAAAAGTCCAGCTGAAGCAGAGATTAGTAAATGCTCCAGCATTGTGGTTGTTTTGAAGGATTCTGATTGGCTGACAAGTTTTAGTTTTGTGGTACACTGCCCTCTATGGCACATTAAAAAAAAAAAACTGTAGCTGCAATGGGTTGGGGTTTAGAGATGCAAATCTCCAAGTCTTTAGTAATTCAATTCAGTTCTAATTTTTATGGTAACAGATCGATTTGGAAATAATTTTTGATTCAAAAACTTTTTTTTTCTATTCCAATACATTTTCAAAGTAAAAGCTGTTCAAAAAGTTACTAAATAAGCTAATTATTTATTGGATGTGTTTCCTGACCACCCGTTTGCCACATATATATTACATATTCTGTTGATGACTGCTGCTCAGTGGAACAGTGGGCAGCGAAAAGGTTCTGGGTTCGATTCCCGGGGGGCTTTCTGCATGTTCTCCCTGAGCATGCCTGGGTTCTCTCCTGGTACTCCGGCTTCCTCCCACAGTCCAAAAACATGACTGTTAGGTTAATTGGCTTCACTAAATTCTCCCTAGCTGTGAGTGTGTGTGTGAATGGTTGTTTGTCCGTTTGTCTCTGTGTTGCCCTGCGATGGACTGGCAACCTGTCCAGGGTGGACCTCGCCCGTAGACAGCTGGAGATAGGCACCAGCAGCCCTCGCCATCCCAGCTGGGATAAGCATTACAGAAAATGAATGGATGAATGGATGTCAACGATTGCAAGAAAGAATGAAGACTGACCCTCCTATGATCTCTCACTGGATCCAGAAAGTAAAACAAAGTCTGATGATCATGGTTTAATGATAACAAAAACCCCAAATCAAGTTTCTGAATAAAACCTATATTAGATGAGACCAAATGAAAAAATATATAATCTAGAAACGTTGGCCAACGGAGCAGCATGTCCATAGAGTCTAAACAGCATCTACTGCTGTGGGGTTTTTTGCCTGTCCTGGTTAATGGCTACGATTAAAGGGCCCAAATCAGCCCCAACTGTGGAAAATCCACACTGGACTTCAAACTCTCTACTTTTCCTCTGCAACCTTTCATACCTAAGGAGCCATTTTGCCCCAAGACTGGTCCAAGAAAAGTCGCTTAGAGCCGCAAAATATTGTGACTTTTTAATAAAACAAAATCTAATATTTTTCTTAAAATATCTCTGATAGGAAATTTGTTGCCATTGAAGACAACATACGGTATATTTCTGTGTTTTAAGCTTTTAAAATAATAGTAAAACATAATTTCTACGTTTATTAAAAGAAACCTAGCTCTAAAAACATATTTCTTTGTTCTTTACATGCCACTCTGTTGTGAAAATTATAAAAACCACTAAAGCGTCTAAGACAAGTATTTGTCATAATACATTAGTTAGTTCTTAGTATCACTTTTAGCCACTATTAAGAGCCATTGGTGAGGGTCCAAAGAGCCACAGTTTGCAGACCCCTGCTCTAGACTCTTGGATCTTCATTTCCCCACAAAATCCCACATTTGCATTTAATTTTCCCATTTCAAACACAGGTTGAACTCCTCTAACCTGGTCTCTGGAGTTTCCTAACACCTGACTTGTAGGATGTGCTGTGGCGGCTCTAGAACAGAGGTCACGGATTAGTGGACGTCGGTCCGGATGCGGACCCACCTGCTGGCTAATCCGGACCCAACCTGGTTTTAAAACATTTATAAATTACTGCATTCTTTCCG
Source organism: Cyprinodon diabolis (assembly GCA_030533445.1). Lineage (NCBI taxonomy): Eukaryota > Metazoa > Chordata > Actinopteri > Cyprinodontiformes > Cyprinodontidae > Cyprinodon > Cyprinodon diabolis. The sequence continues at coordinate 4,401,596 of CM060072.1, forward strand.
ACGGCAGTGTCTAATTTCTCTTGCGCCGGTTCTCCTGCTAATACGGTAAAGCCCCCGGAGCATCCGGCTCCAGGCTGCACGTGATCCAAATGAGCCAATGAGCTGTCAGTCTGGGTTGCTGCTGCTGCTACTTTTAGACACAGCAGGCAAACCTGTGGCAAGCCGGGCGATGGGAAAGAAGGAGAAGACGATGAGAAAAAGAGAGCAGAGAAAGTGTGGACTGCTGGAAGAACTGCGGTGAACTGGTGAAAGAAAAGTGAAATGGCGTGCTCAAAGATGACCCTGAACATTTAGAGGATGTTTGGCTCAACCTGCTGCTGTGAAGCAGGATTCTCCACCATGAACAGAATCAAAAATAAATCTGGATCCAGGCTCAGAATGAGCACCTTGATATGTGCTTGAGAATGGCTTAGTCTCCATTCAAAGCCAGGTTTAAAGCCTTGCAGGGCCGCCTAAAGCCCACTGCCAACATTAGGACAGAAAAAAGAAAGAAAATAACAAACAGTTCAGCTGTTTGATAAAATATGGGAATCAGGAAATTGTCTATATACCAAACTGAACAATTGTTCTCTACTTAAAAAAAAACACTTTAGACTTTTTTTTTAAGTCAGTGTATAACATGGATGCATAAACACCTGCATTTTATTTCAGTGTTTAATTCTGTTTAAAGTAACAGATTATAATTTAAAATGTCTCTGGACCTTTACTGGTTGATGATTTTCTTTATTCGGACCCAGCTGATTTTTAATTGGTTGCTCTAGAAGCTCCGACTCCAGCTGCAAGCTGTTTGCTTAAAAATCCTCTCAAGACTGTGGTTATCCCCGTTGCTGATGCACCTTTTTTATTCCGCCACACTTTTTCCTTCCACTCAACTTAGCATAAATGTGCTTAGACAGCTCCTCAAACAGTCGGCTTCTTTTACAAGAAGCATTTATGCCAACCCTCCTCTAGGAAAGCGGCGACAACTGTTAACTCAGCAAAATAACATTTTGTATGATCGGCCTTTTCTAAAACACTGATCTGTGGGTTTCCATCAGCGGTAAAGCATTAACATTTCTTCTCAATGATTTATTGAGATGCAAGTGTATGTTTTTGTGTTTAAACACAGTCTTAACCAAAGGTTGAGTCTGTGAAGAACAACACCTGAAAGGTAGATATTAAAAAAACAAAGCTTCAAGTCAGGAAACGACAGCAGTGCCAGATTAGGAATAATCCTGCTATCAGGATCTTAAAGGATTATTTTATTGATTGAATGCCAATAAGAGCAGCGATTAGCTCTGAACCATCTGTCTCTCATCCACCTGCTTCACAGCTTCTCCATGAGGAGCTTACCTGGCCTGAGAGTTCTCCTCATACATCCTTTCCTTGGCCTCCTTGAAGAGGCTCATGGTCTGCTTGGTCTTGTTGGTGAGATTATCGATGACCACGCGGAAATACTCGTTCTCCCCGAGGATCTCTATCTTGCCCTCGTACCTGGATAGGATGGTGCGTAGGTGCTGGTAGGTGTCTGGCAGCAGGTCCAGGATGTAGGGCGGGCTGTTCTTCAGCGCCACCTTGGGGTTCTGGCACAGACGCACCACCTGGAAATTAAAACAGAGATGCTCTGAAAAAAAAAACCCATAAACACTTAATACTGGTAGAGTTAGTCAAAAATACAAGCCAAGATAACGGAACGCTTACTCTGTTAATTAATTTTTTCCAATTAATTGATTAAGAATCAGATAGCCAAAGGTTATTTGAAAAGGATTTTTTTACAGATTTAAACCAGTTAAAACCTTAAGTCATAGAGAAGCGGCTGTTCCAACCGTTGTGATTCTGAATTCTACCGAGTGGTGCCCGACTTTACACGAGTGAATAAAGTGAATGTGATTGGTCCGTTATCAAGGGGGCGGGATTGTTGTGGAGGAAGGTTCGCAAGCAAGTTGGATTGTTGCTGGTGTCTCTGAAGCATATTGCTAACCAGTTAGCAACTTCGTGCTAGTAGGTTCCCAATGGGAAATTCCATTGGGACCAAGTAGCACTAAATTGGTGACTTAGAAACGACGCTGTCAAGGAACGCTATGGACAGCGGATTCAACATATGAATCAAGATGCTATGACCGGAAAAACTTGATTCACAGATGACCGTTGATATATGATTGGCCGAATTTAGGTGTTCAGGCTGACGTAGAACTAACTGGCCTGCATAAAATAACGAAAAAAAACACAGATTTTAAGACAGGATTTTTTTTATGTACATTTTCTAACTTTTGGGACAATATGGTCTGATAAAGAGTACATTTATATACATGTTTAAGCCAGAATGATTTCAAATTTCAACTTCCCTATGATTTTAAATGTTTATATTTGAGGAGTTCTGAATAGAGCATTTTGAGCAAAGAAAAAGTTATTTAATCTGAAATGCAAACATTTTATAGATATTTTTACAATTTTCATATAATTGCTGCTCTAAGTGGGACGCTCTGTCAGCTAAAGGCATGTTTTCCAATCTCTACACTCGAGTTAATGAATAATCAGTTACTAAAATAGTTGACAATTATTTAAATAATCTGTTTATCACGATTAATATTACATACTATACATGATTAAATTTTCTACTTATAAACAAATTATCAATGAACCATTTTTCTGTTGATCTGCAGCTAAAACACTAATCAAATTTATCAAATGAATTATGCAACAACAAAATTTTTTGCATCAACCAACAATGACTATTTTGGAGCTGACTAAAAACCCCACAACGGTGGGAGAAGTGCTAAAATTCATAATTCCTTTGTTTTCTATATGATTTTTTTACAGTTATACAATAATCTACTCCCCATTTTTTTATTATAGGCAAAATAAATACGAAATCTGATTCTTTTCCCTTCTGAAAATTAGGTAAATGCAATTTCTAGCAGTATATTTAAAAAAAAAAAAAGTAAAACATGAATTTGAAGGTGCATAATTACTTTTTTTCCTATCAATTTTTATTTGTTGAAAATCCTTATTTTTGTGATAAGAAACTAATCACACAAACTTCCACACTCTTCCTTTTTGATAAAAAAAAAAAAGAGAACCAAACTGGCTTTAAAAACAATATGTTCACATGAATATGTGATAAAGTTTGATTTTTAAACATTAAAGAGAAAGTTTTGATGCTTTGGGTCAACCCAACGCAAAATAAATGTGTATAGTTCTGAAAAACTACTAATAATAGTAATTAAGAAACAAATGGCCAAAAGGGGAGCGATCACTGCATCTCCATCTTCACTGCTGCTTCAGCTCAGGTACTGCAGTAAAGGTAGAGAGCTACTCCTTAATAATAGATCCTCCAAGACAAACTGGACTGCTGATATACAAATGTTTGTTAGGCTGAGTAACGGAAAATGCTTAGAAATGTTAATTTATCCTGAAATCGTACAGGAATAATCTCTAATCAATTCAAACATCACAAGCAAAATCAGGAGATTTTAAAAGTTATTTTAAAATCAACAAACAGGTTTTATTTAGTTGTCTGCACCGTTTCAAGTTGTTAAAAAATATAAAACCAGAGCATATTTTTTGACATGGGGGGAGGGTCATGTTTCAGTCTGTACGATGGCATCTTCCTGAGAAGCTGTTAGTTTCACTAATAGTGCAACAGCACACACAGGAAAAGGTCCACTCTTGTCTATTCAGTGTGAAATCTTTGTGATTATCTAATTTATTTTTTTTAGTAAATGTGAGACAGGCTTTTTGTGTCCTTTTGGCTCAGCAGTGGCTTTGATTGATGAATCACGATGTTGGACCTTAATCTAGGGTAGCGAGCCCTGCAGAGTTTCAGTGTTCGGGTTTTTTCTGTGACCTCCTGGAGGATTTTTTTAAATGATGTAAATTTGGGGATGTGGCCGCTCCATGAAGACTTTCCTCTGTTCCATGTTTTTGGATCGCAGTGGCATCATGGAATCCTTCAGCCTTAGAAATAATGTGTTAACCCTTCCCAGAGACAGATCTCAGAGAATTTCCTCACTTGCTCTGATACTCTGTGACAGTGGGAGTTTATGAATTTATCAGCCTCTTTCCTGAAGGAAGGCAGGATCCTCTTATGAGATTTCCTAAATCTGCAGGTTCTGCAGAAATCTCTCCAGGCTTTTATATTGGGGCCAAAAAGTATTTATTGAGCCAGCGATTGTGCAAGTTCTCCTACTTGGAATAATGGGAGGTCTGTAATTTTCATCATAGGTACACTTCAACTATGAGAGACGAATTGAGAAAAAAACAAATCCAGGAAATCAAATTGTAGGATTTCTAAAGAAATTATCAGTAAATTATGGTGGAAAATAAGTATTTGATCAAACACAAACCAGCAAGATTGACCTTTAACTTCTTCTTTAAGGCTACGTTCACACAGCAGCCTGAAGTGACCCAAATCCAATTTTTTGGCCGATTTGCGACATGGATCTGATCTTTTCATGACAGTCTGAACAACACAGATCCGATTTTTTCCAATGCGATCCAGGCCACTTGGCTCTGTGGTGCTGAATCCAATACGAATCTGATCTTTTGATCCTTACAGACACAGGTCGCATTCATCCGACCTGAACGCCATTAATACCCAACAAAGGTCACCATTCTGGGTCTTGCTATGAAGAAGCGGCAAGAAAAACAACAACCATGGCAGATGGTGATGCGGAGAGTACTATTCATGTTTAACCATCTTGAAAAGATAGCGTTTTTATGGTTGGGAAAGATCGCTAGATGCGCTCAGGCACTACCGTCCATGTTTACTTCCGTAAAACACGGAGCACGCTGGCTTGTGACATCATTGCGTCCTCTACTGAGCATGTGGGACACTTGCGTTGTATGAATGCAGTTCACTCAGGAGATCACATACAAGTCGCATATATTTGGAAATTTGGACAACGCAAAAAAAAATTCGGATTTCACAGAAAAAAAATCAGAACTGAGCATCAAGGCCTGCAACGTGAACAAAGCCTAAGAAGCTCTTCTGTCCTCCACTCGTTACCTGTATTATTGGCACCCGTTTGAACCCGTCATCTGTGTAAAAGACACCTGTCCACAACCTCAAACAGTCACACTCCAGACTCAACCATGGCCAAGACCAAAGGGCTGTCGAAGGACACCAAGAAGAAAATTGTAGACCTGCACCAGGCTGGGAAGAGTGAATCTACAATAGGCAAGTAAAGTGGTGTGGAAAAAATCAACTGTGGGAGCAATTGTAAGAAAACGGAAGACGTACAAGACCACTGATAATCTCCTTCAATCTGCGATCAAGCAAGATCTCTTCCCATGGGGTCAAAATTATCATGAGAACAGTGAGCAAAAATCCCACAATTACACGGAGGGACCTGATGAATGACCTGCAGAGAGCTGGGAACAAAGTAACAAACATAAGTAACACAATACACTGAGAGGGACTCAAGTCCTGCAGTGCCAGATGTGTCCCCACTGCTAGAGCCAGTACATGTCCAGGTCCGCCTGAAATTTGCCAGAGAGCATATGGATGATCCAGAAGAGGATTGGCAGAATATCATGTGGTCAGATGAAACCAAAATAGAACTTTTTGGTGAGAAACCAAGTTGCATTCCAAGAACACCATACCTACTGCGAAGTATGGGGGAGGAAACATCATGCTTTGGGCCTGTTTTTCTGCAAAGGGGACAGAAAAACTGATCCGTGTCGAGAGAAGAATGAACGGGGCCATGTATCGTGAGATTTTAAGCCAAAACCTACTTCCATCAGTGAGAACATTGAAGATGAAACATGGATGCATCTTCCAGCATGACAATGATCACAAACAAACCACGCAGGGAACAAAGGAGTGGTCTGTAAAAAGTATGAAATAAAACATGGCGGACACTGAGAAAATTCGCCCCGCGGCTCAATCACATTTCAAGTCAGATGCTTGGATGCATTTTGACTTTAAAAACAAAGAAGGTAAAAATGAAATTGATATGATGCATGTAATTTGCAAAAGGGGAAATATACATTTGAATGTTTTCATTTCATTGGTTTAAAGGACCACTGAGGCCAGTAATATTTCTGTCCAGTATTTGTTTTCATGGCAACACCTCCAAAAGTCATTTCAATAAATACAGCTATGTATGAATTCAGTTGCTTTCAGTTATGTATCAATTGAAGACACGATCCAGATCACACCCAGCCAGTCAGCCACTGGTAAGGGCTGTATCTTTTTCTTACAGTGTTCAGTGAAAATATCGCAATGCATCGCAATATTTCAAGTATCATGATGCATCGTGATAGAATCGCATCGTGGCATGTGAATCGTGATTCGAATCGAATCATGACTTCTTTGCCAATACCCACCCTTAGTTCAGAGGGCTCCAATATAAATTGCCCCACAGCAAGAGCTGTGAATAAACAAGAGAAAAAGAAACATAAGAGCCTATACACAACAAAAGTCCTACAATTGCATAAAAAACAGCACAAACAAACATACATAGAATGGACTTACAGGTCAGATGAGAAACAAATCTTGCTTAAAGGCAGGAACTGGATCAGGTTTTCTGTTGTTGGTTTCACTAGATGAATATATTTAAAATTTATTTTTATTTTTTGTAAAGGGGCAAAATGATTAATTTGATTTTATATTTTCAGTAAGTATAGCACTTACGGAGGATCTTTAACTGTGACGTCACCGGCTTCCGGGTAATTGTGATAACACGTCGGCACGGCAGGAGCACAGAATGAAGTTTGTTTGTTTTTTTTCCTTTTCCTAAATGATCGGTGGGATCCAGAACAGAGGCAAAATACTGAAAGCGCGAAGGATTAAACGGCCTCGGACTGACTTTGTTACTGGTTGACAGAACGGAATATGCAGACGTAGTAGCAGCAGCTGTTTCTGTTACGCTGTCTGCTGAGACACTGACATTTTCAAACTGGAGCTAGGAGTCAGATTGAACAGCGGACCAATCAGGTAAGTGCATGTGTTCAATGGGCGTAAAGAAGGCGTGTCTTTAGCTGTGAAGAAGCAGGAGGATTTATTAATAACGGTGCAGACAGCTCTGTGCAACAAGCAGGTTGTCACAATATAACCCATAAACAAAAAGGTTTGAAGCTTCAAACAGCATGAAAGGGATGGTATCAGCACATATCCTGAAGGTGTAACTGATGCAGCGCAGCACACGCATTTCACCGTCTGTCTTATCAGCTCTTCCTCCAGCCCTCCTGCATTAATATCTTCTGAAGTCTCATCTTTGCCATCTCTCCTGGCTTTTTTCCTCTTATCTCCATCTGAGCCCAAAGCTGACGGCCAGAGATAAAACCAGAAAGGCAGCGACAAATAGGACCGAACCAAACCTCCCCCAATGCAACATTATAGACTACACCTCATTCTGATCAAACACTGGGGGAAAAAGGGGGAGGGGGGGCACTAATGCGACCTACTTCACATTATCCCAATTAGGGAAATGCATCAGGGACACCATTATGGTCTCATTTGGAGGGGTTCGTTTTTCTCATACCGTTTAGATCAATGCTTCCCAAACTTTGCAGCCTCCAACTGAGAGGGAAAAAAACCAACAACAACACAGCAACCGAGACGGATTAATGGTTGGAGTAAACAGACACTACTAAAACAACAATTAAATGGCACGTTGTCAGAGCAAACAGCCTCTACAGCCATTCTGCTGCTTATTTATTAATGATCTGCTTCTCTATCTTCTTACAGAGATGAGAAACGAACAAGAAAGTTTCACTACTAGAGCATCATGCATAAAAGCTGCTGTAGGTGAGCCGTCAGGGACGACCAGACCAGGAAACGAGGAGAAACCCAACAATGTTCTGTTTCTATCTACTTTTAATCTGTTATATATTAACAGTGACTACTGTATTTACATCAAAGCACAGGGGTTTTAGCCCCACTGTACCTGTTTCCTATTTAGTCACATTATAATAAATGTGTAAGTATTTTATCTTGGAGCTTAATTGTCAACCTCAAGGAAAACTATCCATGTTTTTTTTTATTTTTTTTTTTTTTATTTAAAGATAGAAAAGAGATTCAGGACTAGCTCTGTTTGCATCAGCAGGTCTTCGGTTGTTTACCAGCCTTCAAGCGCTGAAGATTGAGTTTAAATTAATAGCTCAGTCAGACTGTATAAAGGAGAGCAGCAGTTTACTACGGAGGATAAAAAGTGCCAAAATTAAATAAATAAATACAGCATTAAATAAATAATTGAATGTGTCAATAATTAATTAAATGTGGAATTAAATAAATAAATGTGGAATTAATTAATTAAAACCACGTCACAAATATAAAGTGCCACAATTAAATAAATAAATACAGTGATAAACAATTAATTAAATGTGTTATTCATTAAATAAATAAGGATTTAAATATATAAATGTGTCATTAATTTAATAAAATACGTCTTCATTTTATTAAAAAATATATATAATTATTTCAGTGTGCATTTAATAATTTCATGGTCCTGTGTCGCAGTGCATCGAAACCATTAAAATAATCCCATCAAAGTTAGGGGGCGGTTATCTAACACCTGATTGGTCACCCTGCACATTAAGGCGAAGCAAATCGATTACAGAGACTCGATTCGCCCCCTAACTTTGATGGGTGAGTTTGACAGATTATTTTAATTGTTTCGATGCACTGCGACACAGGACCATGAAATTATTAAATGCACACTGAAATAATTATATATATTTTTTTAATAAAATAAAGACGTATTTTATTAAATTAATGACACATTTATATATTTAATTCCTTATTTATTTAATGAATTACACATTTAATTAATTGTTTATCGCTGTATTTATTTAATTGTGGCACTTTATATTAGTGACGTGGTTTTAATGAATGAATGACACATTTATTTATTTAATTCCACATTTAATTCATTATTGACACATTTAATTATTTATTTAATGCTGTATTTATTTATTTAATTTTGGCACTTTTTATCCTCCATAGTTTTCAAGCCCTAGATTATCACCTGGGATTAGGTTTGGTCTTTGACTAGGCCGTCATTATACACACACCGACCCGGTGCATTTCTTGCTGCCGATTTGGGGCTTTGGCCAAAAGCTACTTCTAGTAGATTTTTTTTATATTATTTATTTTATTATATATTATATTATTATATTATATTCAAACCCATCCAGAAACCAACATCGTCTCTGCTGAAAAGAAACATCTCTACATCATGATAAACCAACAATCCCCATGTGAGGATTATGGATTATTATCTTGCACTCAAACTTTTTATGAGGAGGAACATTTGCATAAAGGGCTGCAACTGACGATTATTTAGCAAATCGATTAATCTGTAAATTATTTTTTCAATTAATAATCAGATAGCAAAAATTTCCTTAAAGAAGATTTTCAAAGTAATTAAACCAGGGGAAACTCAAACTAACCAAACTAACTAACTAACCCTTTTCCACTTGAGGTGTTCTGGATAGAACATATTGAAAGATTAAAATATTTTTTCTCTTAAATTAAAAACAATGTTGTTTTTTTAAACAACTTTGGTGTAGTTGCTGCTCTAATTGGGGTTCTCTGTCAGCTAAGGGCATGTTTTAGAGTCTTTACACTCCAGTTAATGATTAATCGATTACTAGATTAGTTGACGATTATTTCTATAATATTTAATCGCGATGAATCCAATTTATTGCTTCAGCCCTAATTTGCACAGAAGCTAAAAAAGTTCTCAAAAGGTCTTTTCTGACTTTCCACTTCCTTTTAGGGATGGACAATATAAAGAAAATCTCTCACTGATTGCATCAGCAAAGAGACTGTTAACCTCCATCCATCATAATCATCGCTTTGGTACATTACAACAAAATGTGTCTCCTGCATTGAATCCATCCTTAAAGGGAAGGGACTCTTCCACGAACAACAGACACGTGGAGAACAGAACTAATAGCTGTCGTGCAGAAAGATGTTTCCACCTGAGGTGTAAATCTCTGCAGATCCCCCAAAGTAACCCCAGGTCTCTAAGCTGCATCTCTAATGAGTCATCTCTATGTCAGTTTCTGTGGTGCCACCATCTTTGAATGTCTCCAGTTCCTCTTTCCACGTGCAGACGATGGATTAAACAAGAGCTCTACGGACGTCCAAAGCCTGAGGATACTGCTTTTATACAAAACATTCACCCTGACACGTCTTCTGTGTTCCTTGGTCTTCATGGTGTTTTTTCTTCTCCCAAAAAATAAAAATAAAACATTTTAAGCAGCAATTTCTAAACTTTTGGCAACTTGTGCTGCAAATCACCAGGTTGAACGCTCTCAAGAGACAGACATAACTTTCTGCAAAAACCCCAACTGTGTTTAGTTAAGTTTAATGAATTGGTTTGTTTTTCACCCCATTCTATAGCAGCATCACAATTAAAGCAAACAATAAATAAAGAAATGTACACATTTATCTCTTCCTTAAAAATCTATGAGACTATCTACTAATTTGGATCTTTCTTGCAGATGGACAGCTCAGCTCTAGAGCCTTTAAAGAAAAGCTTTATTAGTGCTATGCTGATATTTATGGATTAGGGCCACTGAAAAAATAAAATGTAACTGATTTTTAAATTTAATTTCATTATAATATGAGGAAAAAAGGTCATAATTCTGAGATTACAGTCAGGATTCTGAGATTAAAGTCAGAATTCTGAGGAACAAAAGTTAGAATTCTGAGATTAAAGTCGGAATTTTGAGGAACAAAAGCCATAATTCTGAGATTGAAGTCAGAATTGTGAGATTAAAGTCAGAATTTTGAGGGGGAAAAAAGAATTCTGCCCAATTCCTTAATTTTCCACCAATGTGTTACCAGCCCTCCCAAACAACTCACATCTTTGTCAGTGAAGCAGGGTGTCCTTCATGATGCCATCTACATTAAGATCCAAAATTCTGAGATTCTGACTTTTTCCAATATCAAACTGAAATAAAATTTAAAAATCAACTTTTTTATTTCCATTGGCCCTAATCGTCTTCCGTAGATATCACCTAGGTGACTCTTATCTGACCTAGTGATTTCCAGGAAGAATCACCTTCACTAAATTTCATTGATATGGATCTAGATTAGATTAGATGAGCTTTATTGATCTCACAGCAGAGAAATTCACACTATTCAGTGTTAGTCTACATTTAAATTCTCCCTAAAATACACTAAAGTTGGTGGTTATGACGTAAAAAGAAACAGATGGGGGCATTTAACTTTGGTCACTGTTGCAGGAACTGTTATGCAGAGTTTTTCCCTTAACAGGAGGGATGTACAGGAAGCCGGTTAGATTTATTACAAAAAGAAAGGTTAATGATAATGGTGTATAGGTTATAACTCTGATATGATCGAGAATCGAGAAGGAAGTGAGAAATAAACTGTTTTATGATGCCAAAGAACTGACATGTTTAAAGTCATAAAAAAAACGTTTAGTTGAGTATTTGATCCGTTTAAAGCCAGAGTCTGTACCTTATCCATGAGCTTCCAGCATTTCTCCACCATTTTCTTATCGACCACAGCGGGCTGATGGGGCTGCAGAGGCTGCTGGTGGGGCTGAAAGGCGTCCTTCATCAAGCCGATGAGCCCGGCGCCCCTCCTCGGATTTCCTGCCATGGATTCGCTGGATGACCGGGGGAGGGGGGGTGTTAGCCCCACGGCAGGGGTTCACAACCTAGGAGGGATGAGGGGGGGGGGGGGATCCCGATAAAGCAGCCGCTGTGCTACCGCCCTGTCCGCTCGGAACAGTAGGGGCGGTTTGTCATGCAGAGGCTGTGCGGGAGCAGAACAAAAAGCCTGTTGTAGCTACCAGTCAGCGGACCCGAAGCAGCGAGCTAATGGCTATAGCCGTTTTTAAAGAAGCCTCCGCTCCGGCGCTGAGCCGCAGACATAGCCGCTGAGTTTCTGTTCCTGAAAAGCCCAGAGTGACTCCTCCTGGTGACGGCGAGCGAAACCTCCCTGAGATGAGCCGGCTTTTAGCGGAGCTGGCTGTTAAAAACCACCGAGACACCGACAAACAGGGCTGAGCAGCAGCTACAGTAAACACGGATGTCCGGCTGCACTTTCAAAATAAAAGCACGGTCAACAAGCACGCGACGATAAAAAAATTAATAGACAGACTATTTTATACGGAAGAGGATTAGGGCCACTCGGAAAAAAAATGTTAACTGAGTTAAAAAAGTTAACTGAGTTTTACATATTATTTCTGTTTAATTTGGGAAAAAATATATATTAATATATATATATATATATATATATATATATATATATATATATATATATATATATATATATATATATATATATATATACATATGTATATATACATATATGTATGTTTGTATTTATATAAAAATACTCTTTATCAGACTATATCGTCCCAAAATTTAGAATTTATTTTTATTTTTAATAAAATATTAAATCTGATAAACGATCAATCATATTCACTTTATTCACTCGTATAAAGTATGACTTCAGTCTTAGAATTCTGCCATCAATCTCGGAATGTTGATTTTTTTTTCCTCAGAATTCTGACTTTTTTCCTAAAATTCTGACTTTAATCTCAGAATTGTGGATCTTAATGTAGATGGGGAACATGAAGGAAGAGATGTGGAGCACTCAGCTTCATTAACAAAGATGTGAGTTGTTTCGGAGGGCCAGTATCACACTGGTGGAAAATGATGGAATTAGGCGACTTTTTACGTGCCTGAGGGGTCCCCGGTGATGCTATTCCATTAATGGAAGAGCAGAAGGTGAATAAACATGAGAGCTAGTGTAGTCTCTAAAACCGGCATGGCTATGGCTTGATGCTAACATGTTTGTTAGCTGTCAGAATTCAGTCAAAATTTTGAGAAAAAGTCAGAATTCTGAGAAAAAAGTCAGAATTCTGTGAAAAAAGTCAGAATTCTGTGATTAAAGTCAGAATTATGAAATTAAAGTCAGAATTAGGACTTTTTTCCCATATTTAACTGAAATTATGTTTAAAAATCAGTTAACTTTTTTTTTCAGTTGCCCTAATGCTCTTCTGTCATTTAAAACCTGAATAGCAGTTCTTTATATGTGAATACCATTCACATATTTTTATGTGAATGGTATCTATTTATGTCTAAAATAGGCCTATTCCTTTTATTGTGTGTTTGAATTATTATTTAACTCTTGCAGAATGATTTTTTTTTTTATTATTTACATTATATTAAGAAATTTGCTTGTAGATTTTTTACGTACTGATAATAACTGGATATTTTTTTCGGAGTAACATGGAATATAAACCTACATTTCTAGTCGGCTCTTGCGTGTCTTTCTTAGCTACTTCTCTTTGGATTTGAGTTCAATGTTTTGAAAGATGGAAGGCCTCCTTACCATTACCATAATTTTTTGTTTTTGCTCCCTTCAGTGTTTCTCACATATTCTATCATGCATGTCACTCAAATTCCAAGTTCTGCATAGAAAATTTATCTAGATAATGTAAATAAGACATTTAAAGTGAAATATTTCTGCTTCAAAGTCGTAGAGAAGTAATCTTAAAATACTTGATAAGTCCATATAATATTATTTTATATATAATTTTGCAAAAAATTCCAGGTTTGAGTTTTTATACCTTTATTTTTACAGGCAAGTCATTAAGAAGAAGTTATTTTTTACAATGGCGGCCTGACAAGTGGAGTAACCACTTAGGAAAATGGAAGTATAGGCTAACATAAATACAATACATTAGTAATACATACATAAAATAAAAATACAAAGCTAAAAAAATACATTTGTAATAAATACATAAAATATAATTTAAAACACAACAGACAACCCAAAAATGTCGATCCAGTTTAAGAGCATTTTGTAGCTGTAAGAATGGAGAACAAACCAGCCAAAATCTTTGATAAGGACAAAAAAAAAGTTTATCAAAACAGTTTGATCCAAATATTCCAGTCTTTCAGATTAACTATGAACATTTGATTTGGAGATTAAATGACTGTATAGACCATAAATCAAATCTTTTCTAGACACAAAGTTTGAAAACTTAAAAAAAACAACGTTGTTTCTCAACCATTTAATTTAAAACTTAATGCTGCCTGTTAAATTCACATTTCACAACTCTATCTCTGGGTCATAAATGCACATATGAAAGCTTGCACAGACATCCTAACATGAACAAAAAGCTTCAAGGGAAACATTTATCTGGGGATTTAGGGAATAACTGGGATTATTCTAACAATAGTTTCTTCAAACAAGTCGCCACGGTTTGAACAGAGGATTTCTTATGACAGCTTTTGTGTGCAATGGACGCAATAAGTTCACTATGTTCACACATCGGTTGATAAAGATTTATCCAAGGACGAGTGTGCAGGTGAAACAGGGGTAGTGTGTGAGTCGCTTACTGTAGGCTTCAGTCTTCCAAGTAGCTTTCCTGAGTTTGAAACCCAATTCAATGCCTACCTGGGATGTAATATTAAACCATTTCATATATTTATTACAGTATTCAGTAATTCAGTATTGTTTCATTAACATTCCAGCATAGAAAAGTCATTTTTTTCCCCAAAAAAAGTGCATTTGCTCTTGGATTGAGGAGGTAAAAGAGTAATTTTGCCAACGGAACAAGACAATTTACATTTAAAATAGGAAAAAACAATTGCATTGTCTTATTTCAAGTGCATATTATCTAATTATCTTATTTTAAGAGTAAAAATACTCATTCCATTGGTAAACTATCTCAATAACCTACTCAAATTAAGGGTAAATATACTTAATTTAAGACATTTTTACTTATTTCTAGATCGTTTTTCTAGTTATAGTGTTTCCAGAAGTGGGATTACGTCAAAAGTCATTTTATTCTTAGAAATTCTGTGTTTACCAGTGTTTTGCAGGTTTTATGGATGTTAATGAAGAAGGATTGTTTCAAATTCCAGGTAAAATGAAATTTGTACACCTCCAGGATCCTGGTGCGCATCTCCTTAGGCAGCGTCTAAGAAAGAAAGCTTCCCCTTAGGAGTTATGGGAGGTGGAATTTAAGAAGCTTTCCTTATAAAGGGAATCAAACATGTCAGATGGTTAAAAGCTCTGCCCAAAAGGAAGGACGTGTCGAAACGCTTTTTTAATCTTCCATCTCACAACACCTTCCACCCTCTGCACCAGGCTGTAGCGGAGCTGAGCAGCTCCTTTAGTGAAAAACTTTTACACCCTGTTTGTAAAAAGAAGCACTACCACAGGTCACAACACTACAATGGCAATAACTGCTGCAATGTATAATGTGCAATTACCATTTGATAACCTGTGCAATAACCTGTTTCTCTAGATCTGATACCCAGTGCAATAACTATATTTATATATCCATCTATATATATATATATATATATATATATATATATATATATATATATATACCCATGTAAACACCCTGTGCAATAACCCAGTATAATTAAGGTCTTCAAAGTTTTCCAGACCAAGGACCCCTAAACTGATGGCGATAATGGAGCATGGACCCCCTAATTATATATATTGTATGAAATTGTGTTATATCAAACTAGTAGTCACTCTATTACAGATGGAGTAATGTAACTAAAGTAATCCCTCCCTGGGATTATTAAAGTATTTCTGATTCCTGGTTGATGGGACAGGTGTTGTGAATGAAACGGTGCCCAGCTTGAAAGAGCTCCTGTGTGTCGCTGAATGTGTGCATTGATGACTGAAAGACATCTTCTGCCTCCATTTATCTGTTTACTACAGTCTGTTGAATTCAAGATAGTGTGTATTTTTTTAGAACTTACATTTTATTGATTTTTAAAACAGAGCAAATGCACAACATACAATGACAATTAACAGTTTTTTACAGTGTGAAATTTTACCATAGATTAACCGTCCCAGCATGACATTTTACGGTTTCAACATCATAATTGTGGTCTCAGCTTCACCATACAAACCTAGCACAATAATTCACCTTGGATGGCAGCTCTATGTAACACAATATAGAAAAAAAATGTAAAAACTTGTAAGACTTGTTTACCTTAGTAAATCTTCCACAGGACCCCAGCATTGGCTGAAAATGTCGTTTTAAAGTCTTAACGAGTACGTTATCTTTTCCATTTGGTATAATCGCCTTACAATTTGGACCCATGAGTTGTAGGAAGGCGGCTCTGGTTGCTTTAACTTAACTGTGATGCTTTTCAGTATGGAAGCAAATTGTTACCATATTTAAAATGAAAAAGCATTTCTGGAAATACTTTTTCATTTTAAGAATGTGGCTGCATTGTTTGACTCATAAATGAAATTAGTAATCAATAGTCCTGTTTGCATTTTCATTTTCTTCTTCAACACTGCTCATCCTTTTATATAATTAAAATTAAAAAAAAAGACATTTGAGATTTATTTTTCAAAATGTACCCCAGCAAATACATACAAAAAATTCAATTTGAAATGTAAACTTTGAAAATGAAAAAGCATTTTCAGAAATGTTTTTTCATTTAAAGAATGTGGCTGCATTGTTTGACTCATAAATGTAATTAGTAATCAATAATCCTGTTTGCATTTTCATTTTCATGTCTTTTTCTTTTTCATTTTAATTAAGTAAAAGGATGAGCAGTGTTGAAGAAGAAAATTAAAATGCAAATATGATGATTGATTACTAATTTCATTTATGAGCCAAAAAATGCAGCCACATTCTTAAAATGAAAAAGCATTTCTGGAAATGCTTTTTCATTTTAAATATGGTAACGATTTGCTTCCATATTTCAGGGCCGCTGTAAGAAGAACATTTAAGAGACATGATCTGGCTTGTCCTTGCAGCCCAACTGGAAAAATACTGAATATTGCAACCGTTACATCCTTGGGGCTAACCTCTTGAAAGATTTGGTTTATAGCCTTGTACACATCATCCCAAAAGTTTTGCAATTTGGGGCATGACCAGAACATGTGTGTTGTTTCTGCAACACAAACTTGGAACTTTAGGATGCATCTTAGCTACTATGTCCGGCATTTTAACGGGTATTTAAAGACATTTCAATTAGTGGAAAAAATTGCAGGGGGAATATAGAAAAATAAATTCTAATTAACCAGAACTTTCGCGACCCCCATTAGGGATGGGTATTCTCACCCAACTCCTGAATTGATTCCATTTTGATTCAAACAGTTCTAAATCGATTAATTTCGATTCGATTTGTTTTTACAATAATGAAAGTGGTTCAACTGTGTTTCAAAATACTCAGGTATTTTATTTTTTCCTTTCACCTTGAACACAAAGTGCAAACTTGTAAATCAGTTTAAACTTAAGATGTGAACAAAGCTGTCTCATAAGTGCAAACTTGTTTGTGAAAAGTGAAAAAGTGAAGCCTCACTCAAGCAGATAGACGTGACACAGCAGACATGCATGAGCGGCATTATCTCTAATGCACAAACCATATGTGCAGCGTTGTCTGTAACAACTACAGGGTGTTTTCTGCTCAGCCCCCATTTGTTAATGTCTTCAGTCAACCTATTGGCTATATTTGCAGCTGTCTGGCTTGAAATGATCTTGAGTGCATCTTTCCTGCTCATTTGAATGTGAACGTCACGCATCTTAAACGAATCGATCTCATTCCCTAGACATCAATTTTGCAAAAATGTAAAGGAATCGATTCAAAATCAATGAAATCGATGTTTTTACCCAGCCCTAATCCCCATGCAGTACTTCTGTCGATCCCCTAGGATCGACAGAAGTACTGTTGAAGACCTCCGCTGTATAATGATCCTACTATAAAAAACAAAATAATGTCATATGTGGATGCACTGTATATACTGTATATATCCCATGCACATTTTTCTTCCTTTGGCACCTTCTTCTTCTTTCAGTATTTGAGCTGATGAGTAAATTTCTCCAATATTAGATCAATAAAGTCAATCAATCAATCAATCAATATTGTGCTTTAATCAGCAATCATTTAATTATTGAGGTTCAAGACCTGACGACTGCGGTACTGATTTGAAGGAACCAACAGTTTCTGCACATATCAACTAGTGTTGCACTGATACCAGTATTAGATGGGGCCCCCATCCAGCACTAAAATGGTAGCATAGGTATCGGCGAGTACCAACAAATAGGGCACCGATACCATTTTCAAAAGTTTATTCAACTATTGTCACCCATTGCAGGTAGTCAATAATTTCTACTGGATTCACTTTGTATTAGTCTTTTTCCTGCTTCACAAAGGTAGGTAGCAGCTTGAAAAAGTTGTGATGGCAACTATTTTACATTCAAGTAGTATGCAGTTCTTCATACACACACACATTCATTTCACACAGATGGTATTGGTATGGGCCGATTCTGCACAGCCAGGTATCTGGTATAAGGGTAAAAAAATGGCATCAGTGCAACAATAATATCAACATTTCAGGAGTTTGTTTAGCAGCTAATGAGGAGCCCAATGGCTTATTCTTTAGAGAAGGGGTCACCAACCTTTTTAAGGCTGAGGGCTACTTCAGGGCTACCAATACTGACATATGAACTGGAGGGATCAGTGTTCACCTACAGTAAATCTCATCCATAAGAAACTCATTTTTATTCTTATTTTATTCATTTCTAATTTTCATTTTAATATTGTCATTTTGAAACCACTGAAATATGATGAACTAGATAACATGATGAAATAATACATAAATGATTAAAAAGAAGGGCAACAGAATAAAAAAAAAACAAAAATCAAACTTAACCCACTGAGTTGTTCTGTTTTCAGAAGACGAAGAGGGCCCCCCATGTGGTCCTTGAGGGCCTCTTGGTGCCCGCGGGCACCGCGTTGGTGACCCCTGCTTTAGAGCAAACCCTCATTTAACAGGAGGGATTTTTCTGCCTTCCAGTCTGGGAACCTCTGCCTCAAGACAGCAGTAAACAGAGAACACAAACACCTGTCAGGATGCTGACTATAAACTTCGAGAGATTCTATATGAGTCGTCTTCAAGGAAAAGCGCAATCTTTATGACAGAGCTCTCTCATAGAGTATTTAATATGATTTTAATAGATAACCAAGGAGACTGTGAAATACCTGTGTTTAAGAACCAACAGTCAATAGAAGTGTTACTGCAAATTCATTGCAATCAATCCATAAAAACTTAATATAGCAAATATGTGTTTTTATTTTCAAACTTCTTTTTTTAAAATAATTTAATGACCCATGACCCATTTCTAGTTTGAACATAACATGTTCAAACTAGAAATTAATAGTCATCTTATACGGAATAATCAACAGAGCATTCAAATTATTTCTCAATTTATTTACCATAATTCTTATAAGGTTTTTTTGGATAACTTGTCCATTTCACCCCCCCCCCAAAAAAAAAAAATATATTTGAGGATAGAAAATTATTTATCATAATGCTTAAAATTCTATAAATCTCTAGCATCAATCCAGAGGTAGACTAAAGATGCTCTATCGCCATCTGGTGGAAGGAATAGGAATAATTTTATGGTAGGATAATGTTTTCCATCTCCATCATAAACCAAAAGAAAATAATTTATTTTAGGAAAACAAAGCAGAGGGATTATTACTAACATTAGAAGTATAATAAATAAACTAAATCTGTCTGTTATAGTAAGTTAGCAGTGTTACATTATTCCTCACAATAGTTTTAGGAAGATTAAAGATTGTTTGCCTTGCTTGGGCAGTGGGAGCAGTAAAAAATGGCAAGAATTCACTTTTGTGCATTTAATTAAAGTTCAAAAGATGTGGCGCTTTTGCTGTATGGTGAGTTTATACTGGAGTTCCTTTAAAAGTTAAAGCAATATTCAGCAGCTCGGCTCCCAGCTCTGCCTGCTGCCCTGCAGGCAGAAACTCCGCAGAGAGCTCTCTGTATGTGCTGCAGACTCGGCGCTCCTGAATATCCTCCCTGTGAATGGCGTGTTTCCATCTGTGCCTGGCCTCACCGTATAACACCACCAAACACCTCCGAGGAAGCCGTACGGCCACGCGGACTTCCCCCGTCAGCCCCTGCTCTGGCAGGCCCTGTTCCAGAGACATGGTGAGCACGGTATCTGATAACATGTTGAGCGTGACCAGCCTTTCCCCCCACAGCCAGGAGTCATCTAGGTGCGGGTCAATGGCGGAGCCTCGCTGAGGGTGATAGTCCAGGTTGCACTGCTCCACCGGCTGGAAATCCTCTAAGTTTGGCACTTGTTGCATCCGCAGCACCAGTTTCTGGCTCAAAGCAGGGAGTCCATTAAAGTTCGCTAGACGTACTTTCCTTTTCTTGAAGTTCACCTTTGGACCATAGTCCTGTAATCATGCAAGAAATTGACAGATTTAATTCAAAATCAACAGATTTACAGGTTTGATATAGAAAAAACATTGAGCATAACCTGTTTCCTTCGACCAGACTGCGACGGATTCCAGACATCCTGATCCATGTAGCCGACCAGCTCCTTCTCCTCCTCCTCAGTTATGAAGTCCTCCCAAAGGAAGACACCAGGAAAAGGAAACGATGCACCTTCTCCATCTTTGCACTCAGCAATTCTTTGCTCAAGATTGTAGATGAAATGGTGTAGAGTCTTCTTCTTCTTCAAAAAAAAAAAGCAAAAAAAAAAAAAAAAAAACAACAATAAATAACCTAAAGCTGATGCATTCCTTCTGATTCTGGATCTGATTCTGATCATATTCGGGCCGATTTAGATATCTGATCAAATACTGCTTTTACAGCAGACAATTCACTTTTAACAATATGATGTATTTTTCACACCTTATGTCTTGAAATATTTTTCTTTTTGGGTGCAATATAGTCAACAATATAGATGCAAAACAGGCACAAAAATCATTCTTTATCCTTAAATTAAGGTTTCCTAAACAGCTTAGAAATATCGTAATATTTGTGTAGAATAATCTAGCCGGGGTAACCAGGTTTAGGCGGAATAAGAATACTTAAGGTGACTTTTTTTCCCCTAATTCTGACTTTAATCTTTGAATTCTGACAGCGAACAAACATGTTGGCATCAAGCCGTAGCCATGTCTGTTTTAGACTAAACTAGCTCTCTTTTTTTAATCATCTTTCGTTCTTCCATTAATGAAATAGCATCACCAGGGACCCCTCAGGCACGTAAAAAGTCGCCTTATTACACAATTTTCCTCCAATGTGTTACTGGCCCTCCCAAACAACTCGCATCTTGGTGCCCGTCTACATTAAGATCCAACATTCTGAGATTAAAGTCAAAATTCTGAGAAAAAAAAGTCAGAATTTTCCATATTAAGCTGAAATAATATATTAAAAATCTGTTTACTTACTTTTTTGTTATTTTTTCAGTGGCCCTAATCCTCTTCCATATTTATTATGAAGCATTAAGACTTTTGTTAAAGAAGCCCAGATGAAGCAGTGCCATGGAACTGTTGGTGTCTGTGAATGTTGACTGTTTTAAGGAAGTTTATGTAAACATTTATTTGCCAGCTAAATAATGATAATAAAATAATAATCCTAGTGTTGACAAACATTAAATACTGAGCAGTAAGATTTACACCTATATTGGAAACATTGGTATGATTGGCTACTAAAAGATTAGGAGTGTTTTTAATAAATGTTCTCTTTCATGCTTTCACTTTTATTCTTCTGATCTTCTGATGTTTTTCTGTGTGGTCTGGACTACTAGTCTGTAATAAATCTATTTATGTTTACAGTTAACAATGCTCAACTTTTGTTGTTCTGAACCTCAAAGAAAGCCTTAAATCATCTCTCGGTGAATTAAAATGCATCAGTAAAACTATTAGATAATAAATACCCATAGATCCACTTAAAAGGAAAATTAGTAACGCTCTAAAACAGAAACTACACACTTTGTAGCTCGGTAATACAATTTTGGCAAATGAAGCAATGTCCTAAGAAGGCTTCCGTAGATACTTTTCAAAGATACGTATATAATAATACGCTTATATAGGAGATGTTTAGGTACCTCAGGCTTAAATGTATCAGACTGAGTTTCTCCCTTAGACTTTTCGCAAATAAGACATCGCCTTATGCCTTTACAGCCGCATGGAGAAACATCGCTGCTGTCAAGAGCCATCTTCAAACCGCTGCTGCTTCTTCTTCTTTGATTAGAAACTGAACATTCACACAAATACTGACCGCGCGCCCCCTAATGGAAGAAAGCAGTATTGTTTATTAAGCTTCTAATATTTTAGAATAGAATAGAACATTGTAGAATAGAATATCATAGAATATAATATTGTAGAATAGAATATTGTAGAATAGAAGAGAATAGAAAAAAAAGTGTTTTAACAATATAAAAAACTGTGCAGCTGGAGAATGAATAACCAATATGCAGCTATTGGCATTTTTACAGTAATGGATATTAGAAAATAGGAGCAACAAAGATGTGCAAAATGACAGCAGCATGTTATTTAACTAACTAAGGTAGAAACTGTGCAAAATCAGCAATATGAATTAAAATAAACAGAAATGATAATAACTAAAATTAATACCCCTCTAAATTCCAAGTTCTATGTTTTGTTCTAAATTGGTTTCATGCAAGAGTTAACAGAAAATAGACGAATAAAATGGGGAACGCATTGAAAATAATTAACAATTAATAAAGTTAAAAAAGTTATGATTAAATTGGGGTACCTTGAAATCTTCTATATTGTCTTAAACAAAACAATGCTCCAAAAGAATCCTATAAAATATTATTAATCCAAAACCTTCACACAATGTTATGCATAGTTTTGGAAAAGGTGAAAAATAAGATTTCCAGGGAATCAAGTGGGGTAATATAGATAGCATATGAGCTCTTTATTTTTTTTTATCACAAGCAGTCGCAGATCTGCATGGTCTAGTCAAAATTAATTAAATGAAGTAATCTTTTTTTCTTTACAGCAGTGTGTCCACATTTATTTTGTGAGACACTTTTGAATATTTAAAAATACTCAGTTATACACACCTATCATGTTTGAAGTCCTTTTGCAAGGCAACCATGCTACTAATATGAAGGTTATTTTGTTTTTTAAAACTATTTGGGCATTTTAAGTGGGAATTTGAAGTTGTACAGAGAGCTTTCGTCTAAGTTTTGTATTTGTAGAATAAAAAAAAAAACACAAGTACAATTTTTTTGTGTGTCAAAAGTTAAAATTAAGGCGTAAAAAAAGTAAAGTTGAATTTGTGACTCACAGCAGCAGATTCATGGAGTTGTATTCATTGATTTGTATTTTTGTGAAGGAAAAAATGTATTCTTTTAAAGATTTTAATACAAGTGTTTGAATTTGTTTTGCACTATTTGTTTTAGATCAACCATAGCAAAACTGAACGGAAGACGTTTTGGATGTGCAACTCACAGAACACAATTTGTGTACTTGTACTTGAATTTGAAAGGTGTAACTTTCTTTTGTAATTGTCACAGATGAAAAAAATACAATTACTTAGACATAGACAGATTTATTTTGTCATTTTGTATACACGAGTGTAAACAAAAGAAATTTAGTTTATAACAGCTTACATTTTTAAAGTGCAGCCTTGAAAACAGTAATAAAAACATTAATATAAACATATCTAACATTAAATTTTTTTTTACAAAACACCAAAGTTAAAATGCAGTAATAGTTTTGCAACAATAGCTCTGAACCATTTGGAGAAAAAACTGAGAATGTCAGAGGTATTTGATGCGCAACTTGTGGAACTAATACTACTTTATAGTACTTGTACTATAAAATTGTACTTGTGAATTTTATTTTCTTTCTACAAATACAAAACTCAGACTCTACTGTTTCAAATTCACACTTGCAATGCACAAATAGTTTTGAAACAAAATAAGCTAACCTTTATTTACCAACGGCACAGCTGTTTCTGCCGCTCCTTACAGACAAAACTGAGGGATTAAAATGTCCTTCATGGTCACGCCCACCGGATGTAGACGCGCTGCCCCGGGAAAATTCCACTTCCGTAGTGGGTTGTTAATCGAAGACGTGTCCAGAGTTTGTAAGTAAATATTTTCATAAATATTTGAAATAATTGAAAAATGAGGAACTCAGATGTAACTAAACGGTAACAGCATGAAGCACAGCTGTAGGTTTATTTACTCGCCATATGTATGAGAAGTTAGTATGAGTTTCAGCAAACTTTGCTTCCAACGAAGTAAAATATATTTTGTAACTGAAGACTTACAGGTTAAATTTTTAGGTTTTTAATCATTCCTTTATTGGCGTTATCCCTCTATTCCAATTAAAGCATAGATCAAAGTGGATGGAGGTGTGATGGTACCAGTAGCCTGATGGTTTTAGACCTATGGTCGCTTTTTTGTTGCTGTAGCAGCAGCACACATTGTCCCATTAAACTTTAAAAAGCGACTTATTATTGTCAGATGTTTGTCAGCTATTCTGTGTTGCAGAATTAATTTTTTTTCTTTCTAAAACTATAATTGAAGTAATCACTAAATCGGATATTTTGAATTAATATATTTTCATATGTTGCAGTTAGTCATATTCAGTTTGAAAGATTTAATTAATTCATATTTATACATTTTGAACAGAGTGTATGACCTCTTAAAGGGGATTTATTGCTAATCAAATCGTTTCCCAGGTTTTTTTTTAATGAATAAATTTAGAAATCTTGTATCCCCTCCTCTTTAGGCAATTAAATTCAGTTTATTTCTATTCCGCCAATTCACATCATGTCATCTCAAGGCACTTTACAGTTCACCAGATAATCCAGTCAAATTGATTCAAAGTTTTCTATCGAAGGAAAACCAGTGGATTGCATGGACTTGAAGGCAAAACACCCTTTTAACAGGAAGAAACCTCCAGCAGAACCAGGTTCAGTGTGAGCGGCCATCTGCTGAGGCCGACGAGGGTTCAAGGAGACAGAAACAGAAATAAAAAAGCAGCTGTAAACTAGCTCCACAAGCGGCCCTGTCCAGGAAACACACAGCCAGGCAGAGGAGCTCTGAGCCAGCTCCGATATCAGAGGATGAAGAGAGCACATCCAGTTAGTCACAGTCAGAGAAACAGGACTACACTGGAAAACAGGCCTATCTCCAACATCTAGAAACAAAGGTGTTGATGGCAGCAGCACAGCTGATATTTCTCTCCAGGATGGAGTCACAGCCAAACAAGAACAGACCAGATGAAGCTACTATGAGAAAAAGCAGAGAGAGCAGAACGTTAGAGATTGAACTAACAGATTCTGCAGAGTGGGAGAATAGAGATAGAATGAAGCAGAATGATGAAAAAGGGGTCCCTATGTCCTCCAGCAGTCTAAGCCTATAGCAGCAGAACTATAGAGATAGCTCAGGATAACCTGAGCCACTCTAACTATAAGCTTTATCAAAAAGGAAAGTTTTAAGCCTAGTCTTAAAAGTAGACAGGGTGTCTGCCTCACGGACTAAAACTGGTAGTTGGTTCCACAGGAGAGGAGCCTGATAACTAAAAGATCTGCCTCCCATTCTACTTTTAGAAATTCTAGGAACCACTAGTAAACCTGCAGATTGAGAGCAAAGTGCTCTGTTAGGAACATAAGGAACAATCAGATCTCTGATATCAGATGGAGCTTGGCCATTTAAGGCTTTATATGTGAGAAGGAGGATTTTAAATTCTATTCTGGATTTAACAGGAAGCCAATGAAGAGAAGATAGGGTAGGAGAAAAAAATGAAGGAATATGAATGAATGTTCATGCAGGAATTATTTGTAAATTTGATGCTTATTAATTTCAAAGCAACTGATTTTTGGTTTCTAAAATCTATTTATCCTGCAGGAGAGCCATGGAGAAAATAACAGAGAAGCTTTTATTGGGGAAAGGCTCCCCGAAAACCAACAAGCTGGAACAAATCAAAACTCTAAAGTAAGTTTTGAATAGTTTTATTTTTTTACGGGGGTGATAGATCTTAATTCATCTTTATTTTCATTTGTCCGGTTCTTTTAGAAAATTCTTGCCTACTTTTTTTTTGTTGTTGTTGATGACATTTTTGATTTTCCATTTTGTAAAAGCAAGCAGTGGTAGTTACTTTCGGGGAACATACATGTCTTCTGGGGGAGGGTGGAAAGTAAGTGGCTGAACGCTGGGAGGCTGATTGCCTTCACACCTCTAGAAGAAGAAGCCATTCTCTTTAACGTTTGTCCTTTATGTTCTGCTGCTGAGCCGTTTTCCTCACAGAGGTGAGAAAATGGTGCCTCATCGCCTGGGTTGGAAACGAAAAAATGTTTTGTTGCCACAGAAAACACAATGAAGTGAATTCAGTTCTGAAACATTTAATTCAAATGTATTTATTAGCCCAGTCCCATTATTTATATGGATCTATACTAATATCGGATATCGGTCTGATTGGCCAAAAAACTATTATAGGAGTATATATGCCTGCATCTAAAAGTTTCAATACTGTCAGACTGATAGAAAGACTCCTTCTGTTTAAGTTTCTGTAACCTAATGGTCAATATTACATGGATCCTCATACCGTATTGTTGACGTTTTTTCTGTTTTTCAGTAACTTACACTTGATCAAACATTTTCTAAAATTCTACAATACTAAATAAGTAATAAAAGCATGTATGATTTCTTCTGATATCGTATCGGGTCATATCAGTATTGGTGAATTCTCCGTGCTGTTATAATGGCATGATGATCAGTAACCCTGCAGTTGGTGCTGTACAGGACTCCGTTGTCTGCAGGTCTGGTCAATAACATGTTGTCTTCCCCAATAACTTTTCACAGGGTTGGAGCAGATCAGGGAGAGCAGCCTTCATCCGGCAGCTGTAAAACATCTAATATAATTTTTCAAATGTTACCACGACAGGGTATTGGGGCCAGGCTAGAGATTTTTTCTTTCTATTTCGTGTCGTAACATTACGAGAATAAAGTCATAAAATTAGGAGAATAAAATGTCATAAAGTTAGGAGAATAAAGTCACAGAGAATAGTCAGAAAATTACGAGAATAAAGTCAGAAAATTACGAGAATAAAGTCAGAAAATTACAAGAATAAAGTTGCAACATTACGAGAATAAAGTCACAAAATTAGGAGAATAAAATGTCGTAAAGTTAGGAGAATAAAGTCACAATGTGAATAGTCATAAAATCATGAGAATAAAGTTGTAACATTATGAGAATAAGTTCAGAAAATAACGCGAATAAAGTCAGAAAATTACGAGAACAAAGTCACAAAGATAATAGTTAAAAAATTGCGAGCATAAATTCGGAAAGAGAATAGTAAAAAAATTACGGGAGGAAAGTCATAAAATTACGAGAATAAAGTTGTATTTTATGACAACTCTTACAAGAAGCCCTTTCTTCCCTAAAATGAGGAATGTGGAGCATCATGTGAAGTTCTACTTTAGCATCGGTTTGATAAATCAGGAAATCTTTTAGCAGCAGCATCAAACTGGGCAGGAGGTCAAAGTGGACTCTGCTTGCTGATTGGTGGAGCTGGTCGACCGTCATCTGCTGGGCGGAGCTCCAAGCTTTCTTTCTGTGTTATGATGACTTCATTCTCGTAATATTACAACTTTATTCTTGAAAAAAAAAAACAAAAAAAATCCTCTAGCCTGGCCCTAATACTCCTTCGTACCAGATCAACCTGTTGGCATCAATATGCCTAAACAGATTCAAAATTAGTAGGCCTCAGATGGACTTTTAGATTTTACTCTCACTCAAACCTTCAATGATTCAGGTGGGCTTTTATTCCCCACTAATTTATATTTGTAAACATCATTCAAAAGAGCTAATTTGAATATATTTGTATTATTTGAGAAAACAGATTAATATGTCAAAACAGGAAACGGAGAAGGTTGTTTATGTGTGTGTTCCTCTTTAAGGAGGCCTTTAGATTCCTGACTTTAACTTTCAGGGCTCACACACACACACACAAACACACACACATGTTGTGTCACAATATCCTTGTGGGGACCTTCCATTGACTTCCATTCATTTCCCCCTAATTTATATGGCCTAACCGTGACCCTTGCCCTAACCCTAACCATTACCGACACATACCTATCCCTAAACCTAACCTAAACTCAATTCACACCTTAGTCCTATTCCTACACCCCACCCCAAGAAGAGAGACTTTCCTTATGGGGACCAGTTGTTGGTCCCCACAAGTACCTATGAGTCCCCAAAATATAGCATATTCCTAGGAAATTGTCCCCACCAGGTATTAAAGACATGGCCACACATCACACACACACACGTGATGGAAAGGCATGTGTTATGGGCCATTGCTAAAACTTCACCAGCAACTTTGCAATAGAGTATACAGTCTTTTAAAACCATCATCCTTATGCGGACCAGGTTTTAGGTCCCCATGAGGGGGTAGGTCCTTATGACGTGACTGTGTAAACAGACTAAAGACCCCGTGAAGTCATAAAAAAGAGCAGCCACACACACATACACACACACACACACACACACACACACAAATAGTAGATGGCCGTTGAAAAACTGTTTATCCAAGCTGACTGAGGCCTCTTCTTTCTCTCAAATAAAAGACTGGATAAAAACTGCTAAAATTCAAAAGGACCAAGAGGTGGAATAGAGAAAAAAACAACAACCTGAGTGTTCATATTATTTAGTTACATCACACTGGTTTATTATCACATTTTCAGTAAATGTTTGAGGAATGTATCCATTAAAATATACGGTAGATTGTTGAGTCTAAATTTTCTTCTCTCAGTCTATCTAAGATGGGGCTGAAGCTTGAGGACCTCCCGGTGAAACTGCTTTCCCGTCTGAAGTCCTTGGAGCGCTGGGATCTGTCTGGAAACAGACTGCAGGAGTTCCCAAAGTGTTTGGAGCTGCCTGCGCTGCGGTGCCTGGACCTGAGCGACAATCAGATGGAAGACGTCACCACCCTGGGCTCCCTGAGGGGTCTGGAGGAGCTCAAGATGGACGACAACCTTTATATCACTGTGAGGATCAGGCTTTTATTGCAGAGGACTGCCAACTTAATGGATCCTGTTTGGTTCTTTAATGTAACTCACAGTAAAAAGTGATAAAATATTCAAATATTCATTAGTTACTGCTTTGGGGTGCAGTTGGAGGAAATAAAAAAAAAACAATTCTTTGTTTCCAAGCTTCCCATCCAGGAAGCTTTTTCAATTCAAAATGTCAGAAACAGTGTTGAGTTCGAGGTTTTATACAGTAGCCTAGCAAAGCCTTGTTTTAGTTTAGTTAACATCCACCACATTTTGGGAAATTCTCGCCTGTTTTGCATACCCAAATGGAAAATCAAAAAACCCGAGGAACTGTAAGCCCAAATTAAATGTGTGATACTTTAGCTTCTTCATCAAAAACCCGGCATTCGTTAAAATGTATGCCATGTTATGAGCACAGGTGTTTCTGCATGTTGGATGCGTTTCCTCCAGAGGATATGATTGCAAAGCGCCTTGTTTCCATCTTTTTCTTCCTTAAAATGAAGCCAAACTTTTGATCGCTTTACCCGATGGGGTGCCATTTTTTTGTTCTTCTAGACTTACGCCTGGTCACGTCGTACTTGCTTATTAAATACTATTTGCGTAAAAAAACGTAACGTAAGTGGTGCTGCTCAGAGCGGCTCTGGTGCCGCCTGGAACCGTTAAGCGAGCTGCCAAACGGTGCCATGGAATTGGAACACACGGAACCGGGTCTGAACAGGACCCGGTTTTTGATTCCCATCCCTACTGATCAGACCACTGTTGACTAGGGTTGGAACGGTTCACAAAATCCACGGTTCGGTTCACGGTTTCTGGTCACGGTTTTCGGTTTGGTTCGGTATATGTTGATTGTTACTCCGAAATCCCATAAAAATTAATGAAATTAATGAAAAAATCGAAAAAAATGAATGAATTGTAATTATTTTTATTGATCCACAGAAACCCTGGATCATTTCCGTATGTTTTGCTGCTTTGAATTTAATCATCTGGCGCATGCCCTCTACCATCTCCAAGGGACTCAGAGCGGAGCGGACGGGAGCCACAGCGGAGGCTGTAGGCTTTGCTTTGTGCAGGCGGTCTGGAGCGCAGCGGGGCGAAGCGCTGACGGAGTATGAGGGATTTCGGGGTTAGCCTGACATGTTGGTCATGTTGCTGTTAGCATAAACAAAACGTGTTGCACTATGCTCGCACACTGTTGCACTTTTATCCACAACTTTCTTTCCGCCGTCATCGTAGGTCACTCTAAATGCAAAGTGGTCCCATACAGCAGACCTATAAAGTGCTGCTGGCGCGTCTTCCAACTCCTGTTCTTTCCCACTCGCCATACCCACACAATTCTCCACAACAACTGATTGTTGTAGAGGTTCGGACGGTTCGGACGGTTTTCAAAAACTACTACTGTTGACACACAAGGGGAATAACTGACTAAAAAACTAAGAAACAAATCAACTTAATTAAACAGATAATGGCCAGACACTAAATACTTTTTAAATTGAACAAATTTACAAAACTATCCAAAACAAAGAATATCTAAATGATCGATAAACAAATTTCCCTCTCCAATACAACAAATGGTGTGACCGGCTGATTAGCCTTTAACGACCAATGGAGAAGAAAGCTTGAGCTGATTGCTTCCCTAAAACAGCAGATATAAAGGAAACTGGCAACTCATCTAACTGTGTGCACTGCAAATAGCTAACTTAAAGTCACGCTATTGAAAATATTTGAAATATGCAACTCATTTTGCTGTTAGAATGTGAAAGCAGGCTGTCACAAAATGATCAGTTGAATGAAATAAGTCAAAACGTCTTTGTGTGATCAAATTACAGACAGGGGAATGCAGGAGACTGAATGTTGCCTTGTAGTTAAAAATGTAGGAGTGTCTATTTCTACTGGTGGAAAGAGAAGGCCTTCCTACGCCGCAGTGTGTCTGGAATAAAACAGATAAGAGAGCTGATCCTTTGCAATATTTGCTCTGAGGCGATCAGGTCTCCATAATCCCAAAATCAACAGAAGCTGCCATTTTCACCTTAAAATAAACAACCGGATGCTTAACGAGCGATTGAAGCTGTATTCCTAGAAGAACCATGGGGTCAAGGAGCCTCACCATGTAAACATTTTAAAATAAATGTAACATTTTTTTATTTTGTTCAGGGAAAAAAATCTTAGTTTTTCAGTAATGTGATATAGCAGAGCTTTCCAGTGATTGCAAGGTTAGAAATAATTGAGCGTATAAAAAAATTTGCAGCATGAAATAGTCAATACTCTCTCTAATTAGCCTGAAAGATAATTGGTTCATGTTTTTTTATATTTGTTAATCACTAATTTAAATAAAAATCAACAGTTTAGGGTAGAGATGCATCTATATGATTCTGCAGAATAACGTAGAAGGAATTTGAATGAATCCCCCTTACTTTACATACTTTCCCCAACTGATCTTAAATAACTGCTTAGATTTTCATTGTGAGATCACGCTGCTGCAATAGGACATCAATGAAATGTTTCCCATTTAAATGGAAAGAAATAAAATGGGTGCTTTTTCAGTAGCAGCTCGAATATAAATGATTTTTTTTTTTTTTTTTTTAGGTGAGTGATAATTACAAGTTGTTTGTGTTGCTGCCCAATCTGAGGATTTACAACAGCAAAGACGTGACGACCACAGCCAACCATGTGAGATATGTCTACAGCGACAACCTGAGGAGCAGGGTATGAAACCGACGCTTTGATAATGGAATTAGGTTAGACCAGGGGTTTTCAAAGTATGAAAGGGTGAGCCCCCCTCCAGGGAGCACTATGCCTTTCCAAATATACAAATGCCATTACTAAACACCTTGTAATTGCTTTTATTTTAGAACCATCTCATCTTTTAAACTTACACTTTAACTGAATGAAATTTAACACATGAACATTTTAAAACATTTCCTCCCATTTTGATTATTTTATCGGGGCCTTTGTATGGCAAATACGCCCTTTTTTCATTTGATAACAACAACCCCAAACTCACTTTTCAACTGTTTTCTCAAACAAACGTTACATCTGAGATTCTGAGTTTAATGTTTGAGATACCAACA
Organism: Cyprinodon diabolis; assembly: GCA_030533445.1. Classification (NCBI taxonomy): domain Eukaryota; kingdom Metazoa; phylum Chordata; class Actinopteri; order Cyprinodontiformes; family Cyprinodontidae; genus Cyprinodon; species Cyprinodon diabolis. Next base: position 4,433,430 of record CM060072.1, read on the forward strand.
GTGTTTTCACATCTTAACAAAAACATTTTGATCAGATCTTCATTGAGAGCTGTGGAAATTCAGTCCCTACTGACAGCCAAAAGTGCGCAAGTGACACGTCACTCGTTCTCTGTTTCAAGTCCTTGTCACAGCTCAGCTCAGCCAGAGCCTCTTCCTCTCCTGTGGGGTGTCAAGGTATGGGTAATGGCAGAGAGCTCCACAGGATATGTGACCAACTTCCAGGTGTATGCTATATATACTAGGCGTTGACACAGTTGCTGAATTTACAGAAAAACTTCAGGTTTTAGGGGTATTTTTTAAAATCGGCCATAGGTTTTTAAGGTGTTTTTTCCAGGCGTTTTAGGCCTAAATGGGTTAAAGTCCATCTTTGAGCGTCACAGGGAAGGAAAATGGGTTTCTCACCCTCTGGTTTGCCATTGTCTCCTCTCCAAACTGCTCGCGCATCCCCTCCAAATGCGCGCAGACAGCCTGCTGTAAAAACTCCACCTTCAGCCCCGCTCTGGCCAAAACATCCTCTAAGGTGGGAAACATTTCCACTGATCCCCGCTCCACACGCGCACCCCACAGTTCCAACTTTGTCCTAAATCCATATTTATTTTTTACCCTCGCACCGCGCCTCCCCTAAGATGCTCTGGCGCCCCCCAGGGGAGGCGCGCCTCACACTTTGAAAACTGATGGGTTAGTCTGTAATAAACTGGAGAAAATGATAATCATGGTTGACAGAAGCAGACAGAATCTCCACCTGTTGAACATCTGCTATCTGCTTTTCAGTGACTGGAAATCTTAAGTCCTTGTTTGCGTTGATATACCACCATAACGCATTTATTTCAGCTGTTTCCTTATTTCTGTACATTTTAATTCTGTAATTTTATTTAGTGCTGTTCTCACTTGAATCCAGGCAAGAGTATCATGTCACTTCATTTGCAGCAATCCCTCTGGTTCAGTTCATATAAGATCCATGTGCATATTTTACAACGTAAATTGAAATCTTTAAAAATGATTCATGCATTTATACACCTATGCAAACACAGTTTAGGCATAATCATTTATATGAATTAGAAGTAGCCCTTCCCCTTAAAGATTTTTTTGTTTAGTTTATTGCCTTAGTTGCATATTTTTAAATCATGATTTTATTTGATCAATTGTGTTTATTTTTATATTGCCAAATCACAGCCTGTCATCTCAAGACACTTTACAGAGATAATTCAACCAGATCGAACAGTCAGATTGGTTTAAAGTTTTTCATCTAATGAAATCCAGGTGATTGCATCGCTTCCACAGCAATCCCTTACACCGAGCATGCTTGTGGCAACAGTGGAGAGAAAAACTCCCTTCTAACAGGAAGAGACCTCCAGCAGAATCAGGTTCGGTGTGAGCGACCATCTGCCGAGGGCAACTAGGGTTCAAGGAGACTGAAGCAGGCATTCAAAAGGAACGTTGAAGCACTGATCTATACATACTTTCTATGTTAGAAAATTTTAGTGATAACTGATAACCTCTGCACAAGTTTTAATGTCAAAGGGATGTAAGAGATCTCCTAGAGTTAGCCAGTAAAATCTAAGCCCATAGTTATGACTGGGAGAGAAGCAGGACAAAAAAGAAAAACAGGCCCAGTTCTATTATCTGTCAACAGAGACATTAATCGCAGCTGATATTTCTCTCCAGGATGGAGTCACAGCCAAACAGTAAAGTATCAGATGAAACTACTATGATGGGAAATGCAGAGAAAGAATAGTTAGAGGCTGAACTAACAAATACTGCAGAATGGGAGAATAAAGATGTAAAGAAGTAGAAAGATGAAAAAGGGGTCCCTATGTCCTCCATCAGTCTAAGGCCCCGTCCACACGAAGCCGAACCCTGGCCTAAACGCACAAATTTTTCACCAAACCAGCCTTTTATTCATACGAAGCCGGCGTTTCGGGGTCTGTAAACGATCTTTTTTTTATTAAGCCTTCAGAGTGGGAAGATTTTGAAACGCCGTTTTCGCGTTTGCATCTTTAAGCTCTAACCGCATTTTTTTTCTTACACGCATGCGTCATAGCGTCGCCTCGAAACACGCATGCACGACACAGTATCACAACAACAATGGCGCCGTACTGTGTTGAATGGTTGCTGCTCATGCTACTCACCCTGCTGTCGGGCTTACAACAGAATCTTCTTCTTCTGGAATATCTCCAGGAAGAACAGAGCAATATCGACCACATAGTTCAGCACCTGAATTTGACTGAACCACGAAAAGGGACCCGCAGGGCAACCATGTATAAATATTAGTGCGCATGCCCAACATTTCGTCGCCTATTTTTGCTTTGGCACCACAGCGCCACTTACAGGGCTGGCATACATTTTGCAGCGTTTTCATGCATTCATGTCGACGATCACATTTATTTTACGTCTCCGTCTTTACGACAAACATTCTGGAAAATATTAGCGTTTCGTGTTCGTTTTGACTTCTTGTGGACGGGGCCTAGCCTATAGCAGCATATCTATAGAGATAGCTCAGGATAACCTGAGCCACTCTAACTAGAAGCTTTATTACTGAAGAAAAATCACTGGACTAAATACAGGACTCTTTAAAAAGTAATTACTTTAAAGAGCTCCTTCCAAAACCTTCATTTGAATTTTTTTTGCGCCATTTCAAAGTAGATTTTAATGGATTCTGGAACTGCAGTTTCTGTTGAAGTAATTCCAGGGGGCAATCCCCCCTGTGAAGGGTCATCATCTTTCTCCTTACATGCAGTTCTCGCCTCAGTTTTCTGGTTGCTGAGCTTCTAACCATTTGCAAGATAATACCTACTTAACTCAACGTTTTCCATCCACCATGATGGCTTCTCGTACTCGGGTCTTGAGACGTACATTGCTTCAAGAATCAAACTCATGTCAACAGTGGAATCTAAACATTGGTCAAACAACAAGGTGCAATTATTTTATTCGTTTAGTGGCTGATTGGTGTTACAGATATGCTGGTGAAGAAATAGCGTTGAGTTTGAGGTTTTATACAGTATCCCAACAAAGCCTTGCTTTGTATGTTCTGCATTTGCAAGCCATGTTTTCCAAGCCTTGTTTGGCATTTGCATGTTTTCAAAACAAAAACAAGGCTTTGTTGGGCTTCTGTATAAAACATCGAACTCAACTCTATTTCTGACATTTTGAATTTAAAAAGCTTCCTGGATGGGAAGAGAAACGACTTTAAACTTGGAAATAAAGACCAGTGGACTGTTTTTCATTTGCATTTTTTTAAATTAGTGTTACAGAGGCATTTTTCATTGCAATCATCTTACATTCCTTTTCCAAACAGCCTTGCTGCGTTGTCCACACTAACATTCAAGTTGTTCTTATTTGTCATAAAAATAGAGGAGTGTAAAATTTATGAGAGTAAAGTAGGTGTTGATGGATGTATTTGCCCTTAATTTGAGTAGGTAAATGAGATAGTTTTAGTATTTTTACTCTTAAAATAAGATATTTAGATAATATGCACTTGAAATAAGACAATGCAATTGTGTTTTCCTATTTTAAATGTAAATTGTCTTGTTCCATTGGCAGAATGTATCTTTTACCTCCTCAATCCAAGAGCAAATGCACTTATTTTAACAAAAAAAATGAATTTTCTAGATTTCTGTTTTTTCCAGTGTGGTTTTTCTTTTTTTAGATGATTGCAGTTTGGGAGAGGAGCTTCAGCCTCCCGGATCCCATCTCTGCTGAGAAAATGTCCTCGTTGGAGAAGAGCTTTGTGAGCGCCGCTCGTCAGCAAGTTAAATTTGGCCCCAGTTCTGTCTCTGATTTCACCAGGTGGAGGGTAAGATCTGGAATGTACTCACATTCTATTTTATTTTAGTCTTTTTAATTTTAATTGCTTATAGTAACGCTGTGATTGTTAGGTGGAGATTCTTGCGAAGGAGTATCTGCGCTCTCTGACGGAACCAAAGGAGGATTCTGATGACAAAAACCAGATGGAGGATAAAGAGGACGCTGTAAGGTTTTCTTTAGTTACATTAACACAGTTACTTTATCCAATATGGCTGGCTTAATATTTAGCTTTAAACATTGTGATGCTTTACCTTAGACTTTATCTACACCTTCCAAGAGGAAACAAACTGACCCAGCATCGGATGCCACCATGAGTCTGACTCCACGCAAAAAGCCGCGCGGCGACCTTCCCGATTCACCAGCCAAAAGCAGTCCTCGCAAATCCAGCCTGCGCCTTACACCGCAGAAGGAACCCCAGATCAGGATGAGCCCCCGGAAGCCAAACAATGTTCCCTCTACCCCCTCCAAGGGACAGACGAGGACTGAGACGCCCAAAAAGAGTGCCAAAGGTCGACAAGCAGAGGAACAGAAAGAAAACCGCAGCAGAAAGGATGCGAAGGCTGGACAGCTGCACAGAAATGCACATGTGCTGCCCATCATAAAAGCTTCTATCAAAACACAGGTAATATAAAAACTGGGATGCTCCACTTTTTCCATTAATATATTTACTGCATTAATAGAGTCTAAGAATTGATGAGGACAGTTACTTCCTGTTCTGTAAAGAAGGGCCTTTATTTCTGTATGAGGATGGGTTTATATCTCTATTGATAAGCAGTTAATATTCAGTTGTAAAACCTGTTTCACCGCAATTAAATGTTTAAACACTAATGCTTTGTTCAGACTGCAAGCAGCAGAAGCAGCGAACACGCGCGTGCTGCTTCATTTTGCTTCATGACCAAACCACAGGGTTTAAAAGTTCACAGCTCACGATGTTTGTTCTCACACTGTCCGACCCGACGCTCTGATGCGATCCGCCTGCTCACACTGTATGTCTAAAAAGCAAGTCGGACTCAGCTCCGCAGTGAGATGGCGCTACTCGGACTCGTCTATCCTGAAGCCAAACGAGTAGAAGAGGAATATGAAGCAAACAGTAATTTGAAATTTGTAATTTTGAACTGAAAGCCCTAAAAAGAAAAGGCGACAACGTATTTGGGCAAAGACATGGCTGAGCAAACATGGCTACTACGGTCTGTCAATTTTACAGAAAGAACTCCATTTCACTCATTGCACCCCCGCCATGCTTCTGGGTTTTCGTCTAAGAGGAAGAAGAAGAATCCTTGTTTGCGCACTGAGCGATTTGCCAGTGACCACCTTACTGCCGATTGAATTTCTAACAGGTTTAATTTTCATCCCGACCTCTCGATTCCTGATCAGAGGTGGTCGTGAGAGACGCCCCTCGTTATCCCCTGTACACTACATGAGCCACAATCAGGCTGAAAGTCGGCCCGATCGAAAAATTTACCCACGGCTAGAAAATCGGCCCGAAAAAGGGAAAAAAAATCGTACAGTGAATGTACAGCAGATCAGCATACCCATAGTCAAAACCCGTTTATCCCCTTAGTTTTGTATGAAAAATACACTTTAAAGCTACAGTGTGTAATTTTCAGCGACATCTAACGTCCAGACTGCAGACCGCAGCAACATGAACATCTCCCCCCCACCGCTTCTCCCCCCCAACAGTACGGCGAGCGTTACGGGAAAAAATGTCTTCCACGACGTCCGCATCACCTACCTTCTCAAGTGATGAGGTTTGTTTACATAGATAATTTTAATACTGCCATCTATTGTTCAGTACCGTCTCAGTTCATCTCTCTCAACTTGCCGTAGTTACTTTCGAGCGTAATGGGCGATCTCGCAATCGCTAGTTTGTTGGCTCTGCGCTGCCGTAGCGCAAAGATGTCTGCCTCCATGGCTGCGAGACCCGCTCCTATGTAATTATAAATAACGAATTCTAAGGCAACGCAAATATTAAGGTTAAGAGGCTGAGCTCGTAGATGATGATAAAATAACATAGTTATGTATAATATATTACATTTCTGACTGTATATCCCTGTAATTATTACGCACTGTAGCTTTAAACTACATCAACGGGTGTGTATCCCTTTAGTCATGCACAAAAAATAAAAACAATTTTATTACTTACTTTTTTCGTGTTTTTGAAGGTATAGCGATCTGACCTTACATTGTTTTTTTGTACATGACTAAAGTGATGCACGCCCGTCGAGGTAGTTTAAAGTATATTTTTCATTTTTTAGCCTTTTGGTTTGACTCTCACATCGATGACACCTCCATGAGGTTCTGTTGGTTTTTCTGGGTGAAGTTTAAGCTTAAAAAGAGTGAAAGAATATGAACGTTTAGAGTGGCTTTAAAGTATTGACACTCCTTCCCTTTCCATCCTGTAACACCAACAAACTCCAGTCTTTAGCTGGAGGTGGAATGGACTGTTTGGATAAACAGTGTCAGTGAATATCAGATTTGATATCCTTGACTAGGTCATTGTTTGGCCTCTTTGCTGCTTATTTCATTACTGTTGAATAAAAAAGCTCTATTATGGCGTTACATTTGTGTCATAACCAACGCAAGCAAAATAAACATACTCGCATGTATGTTAGATTACTTCTGCGCATGGTTTATCTACCGCCACGCGAGAAACTGCTGCTTCAAGAGGAGAAAATCTCTCTCCGCGCGCGCCTGCTCCTCTACGCGCGCTCGGAAGCTCTACACACGTGCCAGCCCCTCCCACGTGCGCTTATTATTTTTAATAAGATCAATCTTATTTATAAAGAATGGACGGTTCAACAGAGCTATGGCTCTGGGTGAGTTTGGCAGCTGTATTAAAAAGAAATCTAGGATTATTCTTATTCTCCTCTATTAATGAGGAAAAATATGCTGCCCTTGCTTTACAAAGGCTCCTCTTATACAGCAGTAAACTATTTTTCCAGACTAGGTAGGATTCCCGTAGGCCTGTGGAGCGATATTTTCTCTCCAGTTTCCTAACATTTTGCTTCAAAGTGCGCAGCTCTGCATTACACCAAGGAGCAAGCTTTTCGGTTTTCATTTTCAAAGGAGCTGTGTTGTCTAAGCCAGTACGCAGAGAACTAGCAACCCCATCAACAAACTCATCAACCTGGTGTGTGTGATGATTTTGGAGTCTGCACTGTATAATCACAGAGCTATTGATTAAAATAGGATGATATTAATGGTTAATAACAATAAAAAAATTCTAAAAAATAGGTAAAGGTGTCTTTTTCAAAAACAGCTATTGTAGTATGTTCATCTGGAGTCCCTTGGTGTGTGTGGTGATTTTGAAGAGTCTGCACTGTATAATCACAGAGCTATTGATTAAAATAGGATGATATTAATGGTTAATAACAATAAAAGAAATTCTAAAAAAAAAAAAAAAGTGTATTTTTTCAAAAACAGCTGTTGTAGTGCGATCACCAAGAGCCCCTTGGTGTGTGTGGTGATTTTGGAGTCTCTGCACTTTATGGCAGTGGAGTTATTGATCTTTATTTGCAACGTTTTTCTGTTGTTTTACCATTTGCAGACGGTCCCTAACCACTCGCCTGGCCACTGCCTGTGCATAGAGATCAATATAATACATCCAGCTCGGAGAACGGCTCGTTTTTCTCGAAAATAACGCTTTTTGATTCTTGTAGTTCATAGTCTGTGCTATCAGGACATGAAAGATGCCTCATTTGTGTTTCAACAATGTTTCGTGTGAGAGTTATTGATACCAGAAGTCCGAATCTGTCTTAACTGACGAGCTGTCAGTCAAATGCTTCCTGACACTACTTCCTGTGAGATCGTGTCTGCAAGGCCCAATCAGGAGGAGGCTCACAGCTGTCTCCGCCCAACCTGTCAAAACCACTTTTCCTCCGCGCGAGGAGAAAATCTGTCCGGACGCAGAGACGCTTTCAAGAGGGCAGCCTATGGCAAGCCAAGAAGGTCACATTTCGCATTGAATTGTCGCGTTAAGATTGAAGTTAACCCTAAAAAAACGCGCGTTCTCCCGAGATTACGCCGCTTTTTACGCCGTCTTTTACCAGCGTTAAATACGCGCGTTGTGACCGACACAACGCGCGTATTTAACGCGCGTTTTCCTAATATGATAATGATGTCCTTCCTTCTTTTCCCACAGCCAATGCATTTGAACTGGTTGCATCCAATCGCTGATCAAGGCAGCCAGACCAAGAAAGTTCAGCACAGATCTGCTTTGTGGAAAACTGCACAGAGCTCAATGTTGCAGCATTGCCAAAATTCACTGCATTGCCGTTTCACAAAGCTTTAATGTTAGGAATATATCCACTACATACACTTTGCTGTTATTTTGAATCCATTCCATGCCTATTTTCATGTAAAAAGGTTTTGCATCAACATGCATCGCCAACTAATGTTTTGTATTTACAGGTATTAGTAGGAATGTTTCACGAATTATTACTACCGAGAGGTGGCGTAGTGGGTTAAATATGCGCGTTGTGACCGACACAACGTGCGTATTTAACGCGCGTTCTGACCGAGACAACGCGCGTTAAAAACGCGCGTCTGCGGTACTATCATGACGCGCGTAAAAGGCGGCGCTTGTTGGTAAAAGACGGCGTAAAAAGCGGCGTAATCTCGGGAGAACGCGCGTTTTTTTAGGGTTAATTTCAGTCTTAACGCGACAATTCAATGCGAATAGTGACCTTCTTGGCTTGCCATAGCAGCGGTCTTCGAGCGTGGCCGCTGGATAGAAAATTGTGCACGCAGGGAGATCCCGCGCGCACGTGGGAGGGGCTGGCGCGTGCGGAGAGCTTCCGAGCGCGCGTAGAGGAGCTGGCGCGCGCGGAGAGAGATTTTCTCCTCTTGAAGCAGCAGTTTCTCGCGCGGCGGTAGATAAACCATGCGCAGAAGTAGTCTAACATACATGCGAGTATGTTTATTATGCTCGCGTTGGTTATGACACAAATGTAACGCCATACTCTATATACAAAGATAGTTAACCTAACTTTTTTCTCTTGATGTTTATTTTATTGAGAAGATACCGTTTCGATGTAATTTGTAACTTGCAGCTTTATGTTTTGTACCTTTTACAGCATTTTTTAATTCTTGTCTGTCATGTCTCTCTCTAATATTGTTTTTTTCTGTCATGCTCTTTCCATCCACCTGCAGCCAGTATCTCTGAAGCCGCTGCACGTTCTGCAGTGCCATAGTAAACAGGACAGCTCAGAGGACTTCTCCACTCAGCTGTGGGCTTGCGCCTTCCAGCCGCTCTCAGAATCTAATGGTACCAGATCAGGAGAAAACAGCCCGAAAGATTAAAATATTGAGAAAGAAAAATTATTTGCATCGTTTTAATCTCTTTAGGGGCGGATTGAACGTAAGTTTTTTTTTCTACTTTAGCAGGAGGGAACCGATTGGTAGCAACGTGTGGAGGAGACTCTGTCTGTGTGATTGACTGTGAAATGGGGATGGTGATGAAGAAGTACAAAGTTCCAGGAGAGGTAATTTTATCCACAATACATGGAAAATGTGATCACACTTTAAATTCTTATGTTTTTTTTTTTTTTTTTTTTCAGATGATCAGGCCAATTTTATTTCATTTCCAGCCAAAGAGAAATTTGTAGATGATGATTTAATTTATCAATGAAAAAAACAATCTGAAACAAATGTGAAAAACAGGACTGCCTCCTAAATGTAATGTTTGACCAAATCCTTCTATTATCTCTGCTGGAGAAGGTTTTCCAACCTGAATAGCCTGCTCAAGGTCGGGGTTCCCGCGGGTCCTTAAAAAGTCTTAAAAGGCATTGAATTCTTCAAAATAAAATTAAGGCCTTCATTGGTATTAAAATGTCTTAAATCAGTCTTTCGTAGGTCTTAATTTTTAAAACATCATAAATAGGATTATTTTTATTACGATTTATTTTTGTAATCTAAATAAAACGTTAAAATTGACATTTTCTTTTTTTTCATAAAAAAAAAAATAACGGCTCACCATTATTGGTTCCGTCCCGATAGCAGAACCAATAAAGCGTTGTTGGGGCCGGGACATTTGGGAGATGCGCCATTAACTTTTTGTCTGGAAATATGAGCAAGTGTAAATGGAACCAAAGAGTTTCCTCCATGGCTAAAACCAGGGAACATACATGAGGCTCAGTGGATTTTGTGCAAGAAGTCATTCAAGCTCAGAACGATGGGAATTAAGGCAGTGGAGTCGCACATGCGAAGCACGAAACACAAAGCGTCAAAATGGAGTTACGGAGAAACAGCCGGTATTTTTCAGTTTAGTTCCACCCTTGTCTCTGCAACGCCTCCACTTATCACCAAATCAAACATGCTAAGAAAACCATACAAAGAAAAATAGCTGCAAAAAAGACTTAGCACTGGTTATGTTGTGGCTTTAAAACTGATTTGTTTTGTTCCCTGCTAAAACAAAGTTTGTGAATTCAGTTAAATAATTGTTAAAATATATCTGTCATTTGTGTGTTTTTAGCTTTCTTCCTGTATGGGAAGCTTTTCAAAATTTGAAACATTAGTGCAGTGGTTTATGTTAAAATAAACCTTTGGGTTTAGTTGTCGCAAGCAGGTTTTTCTTGTGTTTCTTGTAAATTTGGTCTTAAATTTTTTTTTCAAGTGGCATTAAAAAGTCTTAAAGTCTTGAATTGAACTCGCCTTATGCTTTAGGATCCCTGGATAATCTATTAGGTTTAGTAGGATTTCATAATTAAGGATAGAAATAAGTACTTTACATACTGAGTATTTCCTAAAGGGCATTTGGTCTTCATCAGGAGGTGCTTCCAGGACAGGAAGTGACCAAGGTTTAATTAGTTTTAGCATAGCTAGTTTAATTTTTAGTTTTTGAAAATGCTTAGTTTAATATTAGCTTTAAATAGTTTCCGTTAAAGTTTAAGTCTTGCAAGTAATATGAAGTATATTCAAGGGTTAAGAATTCTAAAGAAATTGAATAAATAATAGAAACGAATCTTTAAAACCCAAAATACATTTTAGATTAATACCTAAGATGCTTCTATACAGACTTCTGAGCATGTGGCGTTAAACATGCTGGTTGTTGCTCCACCTGACAGGAGTTCTTCTCCCTGGCCTGGTCCAACGTGTTGATGTCCAGAGGAGGCAGCGCTCCATCTCAGGCATGCAGCATTCTTGCCGCCGGGGGGAAGAGAGGACTCGTCAAACTGATCCACCCCAGGAACAACGTGGCGTACGGCGAGTTCAGAGCCAGCCGGAAGTCTCTGTCCGTTCTCCGCTTTAACCACCGACAGGGAAACTTCCTCTTCAGTGAGTTTCCTCTGATATGTTATCTCAAACCAAACAGGGATAAAAATAAACGTTCAGTTCCTCTTTGCTTTTGCTTTATTTTTCATTTTTTTAGATTAAATGTGAAGGTTATAACAACATGTAGAAATGGAAATGATTATCCAAGCTGCCTGTGTTCAACATTCAGTATGGATTAAACATCAACCTTGTCTTCGTCTTAGATAAACGGCACCATAAATCATTGCTGCCCCTGTTTTTCTATTGAATTTGAGCCTTATCTCCCATTATTCTTCACAATGACTCTTATAGTTTATAAATATGAAGATTATTTTGAGGTTTTCCTCACAGTTTATCAGATATTTTGCATTCAGATCACAGTTTTTATGCTTTCCTACATTTGGAACGCTTTCTAACTTTTAGTATTCTTTGTTAACGCATCCCTTTTTTTTATGTCCCTTCAGCCTGTTGTTTTTTTTTTTCTTGCAGCGGGCTCCTATGACAACAAAATAATCATGTGGGATGTTGGAGGGGTGGACAGCCATTACAACTTCAAAGTTGTGTAAGTTTGATTCCATGAGTATCTTTCAATCTAACCTTCACTGTGGAAAAAAAATCTAAATCTAGATTAGTCATTTTTACTTAAAATAAATGCGTTTTTTCTTGGATTGAGGAGGTAAAAAAGGACATTTTGCCACTGGAACAAGGCAATTTACACTTAAAATAAGAAAACACAATTGCATTGTCTTATTTCAAGTGCATATTATCTAATTATCTTATTTTAAGAGTAAAAATACTCATTCCATTGCCAAACTATCTCATTTACCTACTTAAATTCAGAGTGAATGCACTTAAAGAAAATTTTACTTATTTCTAGATCGTTTTTGCAGTGTAAAAAAGACATTTTGCCAATGGAACAAGACAATTTACACTTAAAATAAGAAAACTCAATTGCATTGTCTTATTTCAAGTGCATATTATCTAATTATCTTATTTTAAGAGTCAAAATACTCATTCCATTGCCAAACTACTTCATTTACCAACTCAAATTAAGGGTAAATACACTTAATTTGAGACATTTTTACCTTTTTTCAGATCGTTTTTCCAGTGCATATCATCGTTAAAATGTATTTATGTAGAGCTTTGTCACATTTTATTGCTTTTTTCGTGACAAGCCAAATATAAAGTTTTTGGGAAAAGGTGCATGCTTTCTAAAGTCTTTACTAATAAAAATCAAAGTTTTATAATTGTATGTAACCCCTTCTGTCTGAAACCAGTTTAACCTTTAGCCTCCAAGAGATAATTACTAAATAGACTTTAATGTTGAAAACGTATGCTAAGTTATACTAGAATATTTATATGCATGCCAACAACAAAAAACATTATAAAAACACTTGATAAAACAAAACATAATTTCATGAACAGGTTTTATTTTTGTACATAAATCTTGCCCTTCTGAGGCTTTGTGAAGGTAAATCTGTGTTTTCCATGGTCCAATATGGTGTCACAAGCCTAAAAAACGAATGTACCAGTTTAATAGTGGAGAAGCTTTTGCTCAACCTTATATTTTTTAATATATAAAAACTATTTTCTGACAATGTGTTTATTTAAGAGCAACTATTCAAATTACCAAACAACTAGAAAAAGTAGACCATTGTATTATTTTCCATGTGAATCCCAGATTGTTCATTCTTCTTTGCTTTTTCTAAAAAGTGCTTTAAATCAGTCCTGGCTGTCTTTATCCACGCTGGGTCAGATCCTGACTTTAAAAAAGGAGGCAGGGAAAGCAGAATAAAGCTTTAGCCTCACTGCATGCAGCTAGCCTAGCCTTGTAGCTAAACCACGTCCTGGAAAAGGACGTTCGTTGCACCATTTCTCTCTCCCTTGGGCTACGTTCACACTGCAGGCCTTGATGCTCAATTCCGATTTTTTTGTGAAATCCGATATTTTTTTGCGTTGCTGTTCACATTTCCAAATATATGCGACTTGAATAGGATCTCCTGTGTGAACTGCAGTCATACAACGCAAGTTTACCACATGCGCAGTAGAGGACGCAATGACGTCAAAAAGAAGCATGCTGCGTGTTTACGGAAGTAAACATGGATGGTAGTACCGGAGTGGATCTAGCGATCTTTCCTAACCATAAAAACACAATCTTTTGAAGATGGTTAAACATAGATACTGCTCTCCGCATCTTTGTCTGCCATGGTGTTTGTTTTTCTTGCCGCTTCTTCATAGCAAGACGCAGGATAGTGACCTTTGTCGGGTATTAATGGCGTTCAGGTCGGATGAATGCTACCAGGCCATTCAGACACAGGTCGCATTTAAAACGATCAGATACATTTCAGATTAAGGACCATATAGCCAAGTGGCCTCGGTGGAATTGGAAAAAATAGGATCTGTGTTGTTTAGATTGTCATGAAAAGATCAGATCCAGGTCGCATATGGGTAAAAAAAATTGCATTTGGGCTGCAGTGTGAGCGTAGGCTCTCTCTCCCTCCAGTGCGTCTCCAACTCCCGCGACTCGACCTATCAATCACCCGCCAAACGTCTGCGCTGTGGTAGGAGGTGGTTAGCAAAGACACTTCCTGTCAACTCGGGGCGCAGCTCTCTCCTATACTTCTGTATTGCAGTAACATGGCTCCGCCAGATGGATTTGCTTCGCATATCCATCTGGAAACCTTCCGTTGAAGTAATTTTGGGAAGGGGCGAAAATACTGGTTAGCTGATTGGCCTATGTTGGTGATAGACAGGCCAAATAAACCAATCAGATCAACAAAGCCTATGACGTACTGACAGAGCGACGACAAAAACACAACCACAAGCCAGGCTACTCTTGCCGAAACCAGTCGGGATATATATCTATAGATAGATAGATAGATATCTATAGATGGATGGATGGATGGTGTCTGATTTTCCCTCAATCTTTGTGGTGCTTAAAGGCTGATTTTAGAAAAACCGTAGCAGTTATCGACATACCGTTTTCAGTTTTTGAAAGTTGAATGATTTATCTACAAATGGCCCTTTAAACTGTGTTTGTAGGTTAATGTATGCCCACACAGCAAAGGCTCAAATATATATATAGATAACTCCAATTGCTTATATAAGTAATCACACCCTTGCCTAGATGGAGCCGGACGTTTTGATACCTATATTGTGTGTTTGCCACAATAGAATAGGAGCATAGAAAGACACAATGGCGTTCTATGCTCCTTGCTTTGCAATGGAAACACCAAATAGATTCTAGTCTAATTTTGAACATAAACAAAAGTAAACTGTAATATTCATTGTTTATGTTCAAACTAATTCTATGATGTCATTCTAATTCTAAGACCTCCCCTAGACATTCTGATTCCTCCCATTCCACACATTCTTCCAACCCCAGTTCCCTGGACCCACAGAGCACACAACACGTACAGTGAGTTTCTAGCAAACATTGTTTGATCGTTTTCATTGAATTATTTTCCTCCAAACGTATTTGAGTAAAAATGTCAAACCAGACAAGAAGATTCCAGCCGAGGGGGCAGTATGTCCAGGAAAGTGGACGGAGAAACCAGTACAACCAGGGTGCCTGGGTTCAAGGCAGAAATCCTCCGCCTGATCATTACTTTGACGCGGAGATGAACCGACTCTTACATCTTTTGGATGTGGAGAGAAAAGCGGTGAAAGAAGAGCAGCGTAAGGTGAACTATTTGGCAAAAGAACTACAAGATACAAAGAACCAGCTGCAGAATCAGAAGAATCAAACCGCAGCATGGGAGCTGAAAGTAGAGCATGGACGAACGCTTATAAGCACTTTGAGAGACCAGAACCAAACTCTGCAGAACGAACTGGAGCAGCTTAAGACCTCCAGTCAGGAAACCATCTCTAAGAACGAGACGGAGATTCTTATGTTGAGGCAACAAGCGGAGAAATTAGAGCAGGAGTTAACTAGAGAAGGAGAAAACAACTCAAAGAAAGCAGAGAATGAGTTCCAGGCCAAGGAAGCGAAGGTCCATGAATCCCTGGAGCTAAAAACTGAAAACATGGTGGCCGATTTGCAGAGAGAGCTGGAAACCGTAAAGGCTTCACACAGGGAAATGACTGAGAAGTATGAAAAAGATACAGCTACTCTGAAACAACGGGCAGAAACGCTGAAGCAGGAACTGATGGAGGAGATGGAACGTCATTCAAAGACGTCCATGACCAACATCCAGATGTTTAACAACCTGACGGCCAAGAACAAAGCTCTCCGGCAAGAAATGGCTGAAAAAATGGCGAGCCTTGAACAAAGCGCAGAGGAGACAGAGACACGTCTGCAGAGACAGCTGCAAGAAGTCACACTTTCTGACAAAGAGGTCATAAGGAAGTATGAGGTGGAGGTTAGCCTGCTGAAAATAGAGCTTGATTGTTTAAAACAGCAGCTGAACGCAAACAACCAGAGAACCTCCAACAAAATGACCGAAATGGAGGTCCTGAATAAGAGCATGTTTGAAACCATGGACAAGATGTTAGAATCCCTCGAACAAACGCCTGAAGACACAGCAGCTGGTTTCCAGGAGGAGGTGGACCGGATTAGGGCTTCACAGCAGGAAGCTATCAGGAAGTACCAACAGGACAATCTGACCCTGAGAGAACAGACAGAAACACTAAAACAAGAGCTGGATGAAGAAAGAGAAGCCCATTCAGAGACATTGGCGTCCAACCTTCAGGTCATCAACGGCCTGACAGCAGAGAACCAGGCTCTCCGTCAGGAAATGGCTCAGAAAATCTCAGGCCTGCAAGAAGAATTCAAAGCAACAGAGACTCTGAAGCAGAGAGAGTTGGAAGAAGAAAGAGTTTCCCACCAGGAAATCGTCTCTGAGAAGGAAAGGGAGGTTCTTCACCTGGAAAGAAAGCTGGAACGTTTAGAGACGCTCCTCAATGATGAGGCAGAAACGTCTGTAAAGAAATCAGCAGAGGACCTTGATCTGATCAACCAACTTAGAGCTGAAAGGGATGAACTGCAGCAAGAGATTTCAGCCCTCAAACAAACATCCACTGACGAGGAAATCAGTCAGGATTCCATCCTTCAACTCACCGAGGAGGAAGTCCCAGAGAAAAGGAAAAAGAGCCCCTGGAAAAGGTTTCGCCACTCTCTGGGTTTGAGGAAACCAGAACAATTCAAGAGAAAGAAGTCCACCTCAGAAGAAAGGGCCTAGAACCTTTTAGTGACGCAGAGAGACTTTATCAGGGTTTAATTAAACTGGGACTGAACTGGACACCATCAGCTCTAAACATCCTGAACCACCATACTGAAAGAATTGGCCTTGGAAATGTTTTAATCCAAACATCCCAAAAATTAAAAAAAAGGGCAGCATGGTGGAGATGTGGTTCTCCTCATGTCTGCGTGGGTTTTCCCCGGGTGCTCCGGTTTCCCCCACCTATCTGGTTAATTGGCCTCTTCAGTGTATTGGTGCGTGAATGATTGTGCCCAGAGACGTGCTTCCTTGTCACCATAAGAACCAGACCTTCTCAATGGAAGCCCCTTAAAAAGACTCCAACAGCCAAACCCTGTTTGGATTCCAGTGGATTCCAGTCCATCTGTTGGGATATTGCCAGTAGATCCATCAGCATCAGCCTCAGGCACCAAAGCAGAAAAACCCAGAAGACGTCTCCCTATTAGAGCTTCAGCTACAGACTCTAAGCGAGGCAGGTTGATCTATGCAGAAGATTTCAGTGGCAGACAATTCAAAGAGCTGAACATGAGGAAAACAGAAAGAAAAAGAAAAGCAGACTGTAGCGCCAAAGAGACAACAGAAAATTAAAGAGAATAAAAGTGAATCATCAAAATAAGATGATTGTATAAAAGATCACAAAGATTATTTAAAAAAATGCTGTTTAAATCGCTCAGTCAAAACGTCACACCATGACATCTCAGGTCATTTTATAGAAAAAATTCAACCAGATCATCCAGTCAGATTGATTCAAAGTTTTCTATATAAGGAAAACCAGCTGATTGCATCGACTCATTGACTCTTCAGCAATCCCTCACAATCTCCGAGCCAGCTCCCATGTCAGAGGATGAAGAGAGCACATCCAGTTAGTCACAGTCAGAGAAACAGGACTACACTGGAAAACAGATCGATCTCCAGGATCTATAAACAAAGGTGTTGATGGCAGCAGCACAGCTGATATTTCTCTCCAGGATGGAGTCACAGCCAAACAGGAACAGACCAGATGAAGCTACTATGAGAAAAAGCAAAGAGAGCAGAACGTTAGAGATTGAACTAACAGATTCTGCAGAGTGCAAGAAAAGAGATGGAATGGAGCAACGTAGAAACGTCCATTCAGACTGAAATTCTCCTCCGCTGGATCGGGCTGTTAACGCTCTACCGCCACCTACCTCTCTACTTACCCAGTGACTACATTTATTCCAGATTAGTGGAGCAGGAGGACTAAAAGCTGATTCTATATGATTTATATCTGTTCCAGCAGTTTAAAAAAAATAAATAAAATTGAAAAAAAAAAAAAAGTGTTTTTAATGGATGGATGGATGGATGGATGTGTGGGTTTTTCATGTGATGAAGAGTCATCAGGCTGTAAATTAGAAACATCCCAAATGTTTCAAAGGGCAGCATGGTGGAACAGTGCTGATAGCATTGTAGCCTAGCAGAAAGACTGGCAGGTATTGGCTGCTTTTCCCCTCAAATATCTGGTGTGAGTGTGTGAGTGAATGTTCCTCTCCGGAGAGTCGTCACCTTGTCGTGGTGGAGAGGCTTGGGTCCCAAGCTCCTGCTAAGGTCCACCTAGGCAGTAAGGTCCATGAGCACGGTACCAGACAAAGAGCGACTCAACAAGGACTCCAACAGCCATTCAGCCATGGGAGAAAACTATGGCAAGCTGTTTGCCTAATTAGTTCTCACTGATAGGCTATTTTATAGCCTATCAGTGAGAACTAATATTATTAAATATATTATTAAAATATTTAAAGAAGCACTAAAATGTTAACCTGACTCCGCCAGATGGATTTGCTGGATTTGCTCCGCATATCCATCTGGAAACCTTCCGTTGAAGTAATTTTGGGAAGGGGTGAAAATACTGGTTAGCTGATTGGCCTATGTTGGTGATAGACGGGCCAAATAAACCAATCAGATCAACGAAGCATATGACGTAATAACAGAGCGACGACGAAAACACAACCACAAGCCAGGCACAAGCCAATTGACAGATCAAACTCTTGCCGAAACCAGTTGGGAGAAGAGCAAAAACATCTTTTCCTCTGAGAAAAGCCTCCAGAGCAGTGTTTTGCTCTGTCAGTGAAGAAATACTCTGTAATTCCGATAAAACTTGCTCGATAGCCACGCTAACGCTAGTTTCATCGGCTGAAGCCGCCATGTTCTTTAGACTGAACTGTCGCGCTTCTCGTTGCGTCACAACTCATCCCACCTCAAAGCCAACGCTAATTAGACGTTCGTTTGGCGAACGGCTCCAAATTTTCTTCAACGGAGAGTCTCCAGACTGATATGCGGGTGAAACCTTGAAAGCTCACGAGATCAGGATGGTCTCACGAGGCTAGTATTGCAGAGGAGCTGCTGCGCATGTGCAACTTCTAACGAGAGTCAATGAGCAAAGACTTTTGCGCCCTAAGGCGGAAATACATCACCGATCCCACGAAAAATGCAATGACGCTTAACACTGGAAAAAAAAATCTAGATGAGTCTTTTTTTCTTAAAATAAGTGAATTTGTTCTTGGATTGAGGAGGTAAAAGGGACATTTTGCCAGTGGAACAAGACAATTTACACTTAAAATAAGAAAAAACACAATTGAATTGTCTTATTTCAAATGCATATTTTCTAATTATCTTATTTTAAGAGTAAAAATACTCATTCCACTGGCAAACTATCTCATTTACCTACTCAGATTAAGGGTAAATACATTTAATTCAAGAAATGTTTACCTATTTCTAGATCGTTTTCCCAGTGTACTAGTCATTGAAATTGATATTAATATATTTTGAAATATTATACATTTACAATTTAATTATAAGTATATATATATATATATATATATATTTTTTTTTTTATGTCTTAATCATGGTCATTGGGTGCTAGCGCCCTCTATTGGCCAGCCGCCGCTGGTGTTAACTGAGAAAGCTGAGAAAGACAAACTCATAGAAGACTTTCAGTTAGACCTGCAGCTAAACCAGGTTTTCCCGTTAAAAAGGAGGTTGAGAACAAATGGATGACACATTTTTCAGATTGATTTGATCATTTCCTTCCCTCTTGCTGTCCATGTAACTGTTTTTGTTAGTCTTTACAGTCTTGCAATTATTTGCAGAGGTTTGCAGTTTTAATCTGAGCCAATTTCAAAACAGCTGAAGGAGCACTATTTAAAAAATTGGCAAACATTGTGAAATTGAACTATTGCCCCCCCGCAGTCAGCTGCTGATGTTTGAGCTCTCCGCTACGCCTCTGCACATCTGCCTGCCCCCATCTTCCCCCGACACACACCTGCTGACGGCTTGTGAAGACGGCTTGTACTGCTACAAAACACAACTGGGAGGAAACAGCACCACAAAGAGGTGAGGGCATTCTGCAGCTTTTAGGTCTGATCAGAAAAATATGGGAGAATTATCCTGCCATAATGCAAGAGCACATCATTTCAATTTGAGAAAAGAATTTCATCTTCTTGCACTCAAAACTTATAATGCTCACACTCAAATCATGCGCTCTCTCTCCAATATTTTCTCTTCTCTCTCAAATCTTTGAGATTTTCTTTTGCTCTCTCTCAGACTGCAGTTGGATCGTCGCCTAGCAACCTTTCCAGCCAATAGAACAACAGCCTCAGAAAGGGTGCGCTTGTTTAACCCTACTGAGCGTGCCTGTGCTACTTTGAAATCAATACTTGTTTCTACTTCTCCAAAATTATACTTCATTATACTAACAAAGATAATAATTTAATATGTCGGTTCTTTGCTTTTGTACATAACAAACCACTAATTGTTTAAAATTACTTACTTCAGAATTTAGGGATGCACGATATAATCCGCCCCCTATCGGTATCGGCCTTAAAACTGAATATCGGACATCGGCCACCCCACCGATATTTAACCCAATATTTGATCAGCTTCTGAGTTTCTTAAGTTTAAAAAAAATAAATAAAATACTACTTCTTCTTCTTCCTCAAAAACTTCTTTTTACAGACTTAAAAACTTCTAAAGACGAGGGGAAAAATATTGATACATTAAAATATCCCAATATCTTCATATGCTGATATATTGCCATTTAACAACACCATATCAATCTCTTTTACTAATGAAATATTGCTATATGTCATCGTTATGCTACGAAATCCCCCGAAAATTCACGACATTTTGCCATATTTTTATATGTTGATATATTGACTCGGTATCGATCTATTTTACTGACAAAATCTCACAAGACTTTGCAAAATATCACGAGAGCTTATAACAGAACGATGAAATTTCACGAGATTTTGAAAGTAAAATAGATCGATACCGCGTTTTTTAAAATCAATTTAATATCAGCATATGAAAATATATTTGAGTATATTATTTTTCAAAGTGTCAGAAATGGATAACAAACTGCTATTTTCAATGACTACTTATTTTTGTCCAGCTTTAACATCGGTATCGATATCGGTTATCGGCTACATGAGTTTTAAAATATCGGCATATCGGATATCGGCCAAAATCCCAATATCGTGCATCCCTATCAGAATTTCTTGGGTTATCCATAAGTACTGAACTTTGCTGAATCGAGCCACAAAACTACTGTAAATAGCAGTTTCAGCTGACGCTCTTATAGGTGGCGTAGTAGCACAGGCACACTCAGTAGGGTTAAACAAGAGCACCCTTTCCGAGGCTGTCGTTCTATTGGCTGGAAAGGTTGCTAGGCGGTGAGCCAACTGCAGTCTGAGAGAGGGCAAAAAAATCAGCAAGCAGAGCCTACGGGTTTGCGAGCGTATCTGAGACTCGAGCAGAGCGCGGTTTGTGCGCGAAGAGAAGGAGGCAAGTGGGAGGAGAAAATATCTATGCAAGAAGCATTAAATCTGAGAGAAGAAACAAAGATTTGAGAGAGAAGAGAAAACATTGGAGAGAGAGCGCATGTTTTGAGTGTGAGCATTATAAGTTTTGAGTGCAAGAAGACGAAATTCTTTTCTCAAATTGAAATGATGTGCTCTTGCATTATGGCAGGATAATTCTCCCATAGAAAACACAAAACAAAATTCCACAAAGAGCGGCTTGTGCTGATTACTGCTGTTTCTTCCTTATCAGGTCGAAGGAAATGGAAATAACTTTTCCCATTTATAAAAAGGAGGGCAAACAACACGACTATCACACTATCGATGGTTTGAGTTTTCTTACTGATGATGTTGTGGGTAAGTCCGGTTCCTACTGTCTAGCATTTAGAACAGCTACTTGTGAAATTTGTCGGTGTTTTCCAACCTGTTTGGGACATCTGATTCATGTAATGTTTCTTAAAGACCACATGGTGGCGGTGTAACTGTTTCTGTCATTAAGGCATTTAATGCTTATTACTCGCATGTCTATTTTCCAATATTTTAGACCACTCTGTTAAAAAAAATGTATTTAAATGTAATTTTTTTCTTAAAATATGTGAATTTTTTCTTGAATTGAGGAGGAAAGTGAGACACTTTGCCAATGGAATGAGACAATTTACATTTAGAATAAGAAAAAACAATTATATTGTCTTATTTCAAGTGTATAATATCTAATTATCTTACTTTCAGAGTAAAAATGTTTATTCCATCTGCAAATCATCTTATTTACCTACTTAAATTAAGGGTAAATACTCTTCATTTAATACGTTTTTTACTTATTTCTATATTATATTTGCAGTGCATAAAGGGAGATGGGATAAAGTGGCTTTAATAAGTATAGTTCTTAAAGTTTATCTTGTTTTATTTTCAAAAAGAGATCAAATGAAAGCCATTTACACACAGATATTCCTTCTTTGTTTTGAAGCAAACTTCTAACTCTTTTCCTGGTGTTTCTTTTTCTGCCTGCGTGGGTCTCAATGGTAGCCTCTAAGAGCCACACCCATGGATCCATTTACCTTTGGAGCTGGAGCAGGACCAGGTCTCAGCGGCCGGACAAGAAGAACGGCTCTGTGTGTGCTGTGGTTCTGGCTGAGCTGCAGTGGGCCAACACTGACATTCCCTACCTGGCTCTAAATACCTGCCCAGGTAAATCAGGGATCCTGCTGAGTCTGGAGAAACCTGGAATCTGATTGCAGAAAAAAAGGCTGTTTTCCTTCCTTCCTTCCTTCCTTCCTTCCTTCCTTCCTTCCTTCCTTCCTTCCTTCCTTCCTTCTGTCCTTCCTTCCTTCCTTCCTTCCTTCCTTCCTTCCTTCCTTCCTTCCTTCCTTCCTTCCTTCTCATCTGTCCTTCCTTCCTTCCTTCTCCCTTCCTTCCTTCCTTCCTTCCTTCCTTACTTAGGTTGAATTGCAAAGTTAAGTCATTAGAAGGAATCTGCAGAACCTTGTGCCCTGTTTTACAGATGTGTTCATCCAGAACTTGTTGGACTCCGGTCATTAAGGACTGGAGCTTGAAACTTATTTTGGGGCTACCTGCTGACTGTTTGATATAACAAACTGCTAACTTCCTGTGTCTGTTGTCTTCAGGACGGAACTACATAGCATGTGGTGATGACAAGGGCCAGATATGGACTTATCACGTCACCAACCTCCAGAAAAACAGCTTACAGACCGGGAGACCCATTCCACCCACTGAGGTATTTTATTCCTTTTGCTCTTCTCTCTCCATTTTCTGCATGTATAGGGCACAATAGGAGAAACATCCATCTGAGAGATGTCATCTGGTGCTTAGGTAATGATACCCCATGAAAGATATTTGCTGAAATCTGAGAGCATGGCGGCCGGACTGAAATGGAGCCATATGGTGGAAGAACTTACTCTGTAAACAAGCAGGATGTAAACAATACCCCCACTGCAAGCATCTGTTGCAGTTTCCTAAAACACACATCTGAAGCATGAAGGGGGGGTTCTTGTGCAAAACTGATAGTTTAACACACAAACTCCGCCCTTTTACTTGACCTTTTACTTTTATAAGAATACAAAAAGTAAATTAATATTGCACCCAATGTCTTTCCTAAGCTAAAAATGGGTTTTTAAAATATAGATCTTTCTCAAAAAGTAAGAAAGTTGCTAAAAAGTTACATTTAATTTAAGATATTTTGATGTGTTTCCTTTTTTTCTAGGTGTTAGATTGGCCAGCTCCGATGAGAAAAGGCCTGGGCCGCATGGAGGGCCCCTCCATCAACAGCGTGGTGATGGACCCTGAGCTTCACTACCTGGTTGGCCTGACTGATAAGAACATGGTGATGATTTGGAAAACTGAGGCGTCATCCTGAAGAAACATGGACATATATTTTAGGGATTTACAGCCTTTTAGACCTTGAGGCTTTCTTTGTCCCGTCGGAAAAGAGGTGAAAATACCATATGTTGGTATTTTCTTTAGAAACAGTGTTCCTAATTTTCCTAACAAAATTACATATCTTGAGAATATGATCACAACTTGCTTTTAAAAAAATGTTTTGTTTTGAAAATGTAAGTTTTTTTTTTTTTATTATTAGTTTTGGATTTTAGCCAACTCTGTTTAAAGAAAAGATCTCTACCCATAACAAAACTGTGTCTGATTTTACATATATGATTACTTTGCAGTGTTTCGGTTAAAGATTGAAGCTTTAATTTTTCTTATTTGCAAACTTTTATATCAGCGTTTGGTACAGATTTTTAATCTAACCTTACAGCCAAGATATATAACCGGTCCGGTATGTGGGTTTTACATACATTTGATTTTACAAACACAAGTTTAATGGTAACCAATCTGAAAATAGCCTGTAGTGTTTTAAAGAAATGTCTCTAGTGCTGAAACTTGCCGTGAAGCATAAAAATAGAGAGTCCGGGACATTGTGATCATTTGCGTAGCTGTTGAGTGCAACATATAATTTGCGTCTTGAAGCTGTGGAACACAGCATGTGTGAGTTTGTTGCTACCTCTCTTTTTTGAGAGGTTGGTGACGTTTTACATGTATGTTTTTACATGTAATTAAAAGGCTTTTTGTATTTGTTGGTCTGAAGTGTTTTATGTAGTGGTGTAAAAAAAAACAACATACTGGATCAAACATGAATCTTAACTTGCAGGTTGAGATTAGAGATATTTTAGGGCGATATTAGCTGCTTTTTGTTTTTTTGGTAAACTCATCAGCCGATATGTTCATGTTTTCTTATTCATTAGTACTTCCAGCAGATATTGAGATCACATGTCTAATACTGTTATCATTCCTTTATCTCCTGTCGTTTTGTTATTGCTTTTTCTTCCTGCTTTTGCTCTCTGCTGTGTCCTACTCTCCACGAATAATTGAACAGATATAAAGGGTTTTGCTTTTTTTTAACATAGGTTTAGAGCAGCAATCCCAGAATTTATAGGCAAGAAAAAATAGGTTGTAAAACACCATCATGTAAAGATCTCCAGATATCAAACTTTTTGTTTTCTTATATGAGAAAGATTAATCACAGAGCTTATTTTAATAGTTTTTGATGTTTATGATTGCTGGTGATTGACCTGTTTATCAATATTGGTGAAAATATGGACCAAAATCACTACGGGTTCCACAGGAACCGACGTGGTCTGTGTTCTGCTGGTTCAATCAGAATCTCATGAGCCTACTTTGGTTTGCTGCCGGTACACACATTTCCTGATTGATAAACAGTCAATTCAGTTTATTTCTATAGCACCAATTCACAACACGTCATCTCAGTCAGATTGATTCAAAGTTTTCTAACTGAGGAAAACCAGTTGATTGCATCGACCCATTGACTCTTCAGCAATCCCTCACACTAAGCATGCTTGTAGCGAAAATGGAGAGGAAAAACTCCCTTTTACCAAGAAGAAACCTCCAGCAGAACCAGTGTGAGCGGCCATCTGCTGAGGCCGACTGGGGTTCAAGGAGACAGAAGCAGAGATACAAAAGGCAGCTGTAAAGGTAACAGTCGAGGGTAATCCTGCACCAAAAGAAGCGACAGCAAATGTATGACACTGAAATAGCTCTAAGACTCACAAATAACCTCATGGCAGTGATTGCTGGCTCTCCCGTATCCTTGTTGGGACTATTGCATTTTATCAAAGCATTCTCCCTCGTCAGCTTCACCACACCATCAGACCCCTCTAGTACCTTTATTTCAAAAAAGCGCCTAGCACAAAATCTAGCAACTTTTCTCTGCTACTGGAGACTTTGGCGACAACATCTAAAAGCAGCGAACTCTGCTCTCCAGAGCAAGTAGATTGGTAACCCCGCCTCCTGCTCTCCTCTATCTTGTCTGCTGTCATGATTCATGCAGCTATTTTTTCATCCAAATGAAAAATGGAGAACAGATAAGCAGATCATGGCTTGTCTACAGTGAAAAGAAGGACTGGGTTATTTACTTTTGCCGTCGCCATTTTGGAAACACAGGAAGGAGCAATCAGCTAAGTGAGCTTAGTGCTTGGAAAAAATCTTTCATTCCTTTAGAGACAGCATGAAAAGTCAGCTGAGTACAAAACATAGAGAGGAAAAGAAGAAGAAAAGGGACAAGAAGAGAGGGACAAAACCTAGAACAAATAATGGATGTCTATTCTATTAACATTTCTCTATCTGTATAATGGGTTTGTTTTATGTATTGCCTTCTCAATTCAGAGTGCCCCTGCCTGTCTTTACCTAGGGCCCCAAATATCCTAAATCCGCCCCTGATCTTATCTCCTAACTATGAGATAAGCTTCTCTAATTTTCTTCAATTTTGTAAAATGCAGCTCAAATCAAATGTTTTCTTATTATTACAAGGCAGAAAAGGTCATTTGTTATTGCATAGAAATACACAGTGAAACTGTTTGGTTTAACTAGCGTAGTTTGGTTGTCTAAAAAAAAAAACTAAAAGTGGTGTATTTTTTCTCTTTTTGTGGGAAAATGTTAATAAATGCTGAGGTGTTTTTTGGCACTGTTGTTCTTCCTTCGGTTCTAGCCTGTACAGTACAGTATGTGCCTTTGTGGTGCGGTAGTTTATGGTACTAAGCTCCGCCTCTGAGCTGCTCGCTGATTGGCTGAACCGCCCTTCTGCTTCCTTACATCTTTGACCCACTGGCCAATGGGTGCAAAGGCCTCTCTGTACCCCGTAGTTACTGTATTCAGATCAGATACGTGCCTTTGTGCACAAAGCTGACAAAGCCCTCATGGCCTCATAGCAACTAGAAAACTCAAGTTTCTTTTCTGCACCGGGAACGGGCGAGCCCTGTTCGCGCTTTCAGCTCGTCTCCAAATGCGACCTGGCCTGGCAGGCATAACGGCGGAGATGCTGAGCGGTGTCACCGGTGGGGCAAGGCCGAGGCTCGGCAGCCTCTTCCTCGCTTTGACAACCAAAACATCACCGGCTGTGCTGCAGACCGGCAGTGGGAATCAGAGATTCCGGTCGACATCGTCCGCGCAGGGTTTCTCAGAACTGGCGAGAGAACGGTCAAAGACGGTCACTACGTTTTACAACCAGTCTGCCATCGATGTATCGGCGGAAAAGGTAACCGTTTAAATGTTGTGTCTGCAGCGAGGGGAGTGTTAGCGCGAGCCGGCTGGAGCTGGCTCGAGCTTGACGAGCATAGCTAGCGAGGTTGGTGCTACGTTCAAGGAGTAGGGAAATTTGAAAAAAACATTTTTTTTTTCGCCCAGACTGCTCACATAGCTACAAAATAGGGTGAGGAAGAGAGCTAAATTTGTTGTACATTAATGTAAATGTAATTCACTCAAATAAACAGGCGGCCAACCTCGCCCTCTTTAACCTAACAGGAGAAACGACGTTAAACGGTAAAATAAGCAAATGGCTGAGCTATATTTCGAAAAATTGGTTAAGCGATGTTTCTTAGCAAGATTATTCTGCTCAGAACACAGACTTCTAATTAAAAAACAAACAAAAAAATCTATTTCTAAAAAAAAATTAAAGATTCGGTGAACTGTCACATTTTTGCTCTGATTTGTTTAGATATCAATGTGGCCTTGAATGCAGCATCAAAAGCACATAAACGTTAATCTAAATAAGAGGGTTATTAATTTATCCTACTAATAAATTCAGTTAGTCGATAATTTAAAAAAGGTCACAAGATTAGAATAAGGTTTCAGCTATGACCTAGGGCCCTGATCTGATCATTTGACCCTCTTACTTTAATTTGAATTTAAATGGAACAGTGATTGAAAGCAACCCTGGAAAGACAAAAAGAAAATACATTTAAATTCAAAGCAACCGAAACGCCTTAACCCCTGCAAAGAGGTGGGTGACATTGTTTTAAATGAATTGTTTCATTATTACAAACCCACGGAAGAGGATTAGGGCCACAGAAAAAAAAAATTTTAATTTTATTTCTGTGTAATATGAGAAAAAGTTCAGAATTCCGACTTTAATCTCAGAAATGTGACTTTTTTCTCAGAATTCTGACTTTAATCTAAAAAATCTGACTTTAAAGGCACACTATGCAACATTTTTCAGTTAATTAATGTGTTCCATAACGTTTTGGATGATTAAATGAGTCATTTCAGGTTGAACAAAGGTATTCTCGGCCGCCCTGGTGGTCTGTGGGGGAAATACCGCACTTGCAATTGCAGGAGCACCGACCCGCACCCACAGGCTCAGAAGTCTCGCGAGAGTCGGTCTTGCCTTACGGCGAGAACTGCTACACGCCCCCAGTTAAAAGCATGCTCGTTGCTAGCACAGTGGCGATCTTTGTGCAGTGCTGCTTTCACACCGGACGCAGCAAAAGCAGCAAAATCGCGTCTGCTGCTTCATTTTTACTGCTTGTACCAGTTAGTTCTGACTGCTTGTACCAGTTAGTTCTGGCGCGCGGCTGAAGCAGCTTTGCTGCTCTCGCTGCGCGGTGCAAAAGTGTGTCTGACGCACGTTGGGCGGAGCTTCACTATCCTTTCTCTGCCTTGCAGCTATATTTGCTGTGATCAGTGGGAATAA
Organism: Cyprinodon diabolis; assembly: GCA_030533445.1. Lineage (NCBI taxonomy): Eukaryota > Metazoa > Chordata > Actinopteri > Cyprinodontiformes > Cyprinodontidae > Cyprinodon > Cyprinodon diabolis. The sequence continues at coordinate 4,461,488 of CM060072.1, forward strand.
AGTAGTTTTAATTTGTTTTTAAGTGAGAAAATACACCTGAAAACGTAATCAGTGCAGTCAGTTCATTCAGATTATAATTCTGCCTTCCAATATTTTTTCTGTCGGAGCCGCTCAGACCCCCACATACCAGCGGTGCGCCGACAGTAGGAATCCCTTCATCAGCAGCCTCTGGCCGGGTCGCCTCCTCGCGGTTCACCGCGGCAGCTGGTAGGTGTTTTTCATCTAAATAATCCAAACTTCAGGCAGCAGGATAATAAAAGCCAAAATATTCTGCCGGCAGATTTCTGCATTTTAAGTTAATTTAGGCGTCAATAAACTGGAGTGATCATAGCGCTCTGATGATCAGTGCTGTGTCTCTCTTCAAGCCAGCTCCCAGATCAGCTTCTCTGATTGGTTGACGTGGCGCGTCAAGCAGCAAAAATTCAATTTTTCCATCTCGAGCAGCAGCGCGTTTGCGGTCAGATCCTTAAACGCGCCCGACGTGCTGCTTCAGCTGCTCAGACGCGCTGCGCCTGCTGCTCAAAACGCCCGCGGGACCTTTTGCTGCGCCTTGAGGCGCGTCAACCATTGACTTTGCATGCAAACTCGCTGCTTCTGTCGCGCCAGCTGCGTCCAGTGTGAACGCAGCATTAGTCATTCGTTGCGTTCGCCTGTCTGCTAAGCTCAAAACAACCGCGCCTGGCTTGACGGAGAAACCAGGAGAACAGCTGTGCATATTTACGACAGTGCACTTTTACTTTCGCCCTCTGGGGGGAGCCTCGCTGGAAAATCAACACCAGTTGCATAGTGTAACTTTAATCTCACAATTCTGACTGAATTCTGACAGCTAACAAACATGTTAGCATCAAGCCGTAGCCATGTCTGTTTTAGAGACTAAACTATCTCTTGTTTTAATCACTCTTTGCTCTTCCATTAATCAAATAGCCTCACCAGGGACCCCTCAGGGATGTAAAAAGTCACCTAATTCCACCATTTTCCATCAATGTGTTACAGTTCCTCCCAAATGACTTGCATGTTTGTCAGTGAAGCTGAGTGCTCCACATCTGTTCCTTCATGGTGCCCATCTACAATAAGATCCAAAATTCTGAGAAAAAAGTCTGAATTCTGACTTTTGTCCCTTATTAAACTGAAATAATATTTAAAAATCAGTTAACTTTTTTTTTTATTTCTTTAATGGCCCTAATCCTCTTCCGCACAAACCTCTGCTTTTTTCACACTGTTGAAATTCTTCCTTCCTCTTTTTTCTTGGCGAAGTCAGATGTTTTTCTTTCCCACATACACTCTATCTGCCACCTGTTCCCTCTTGCTAAACAGTCTTTTTTCACTGTAGAAATAAACCAGAGGAAGTGTAATTTAAAGTGTTTACATAAGTTCAAGTGAAGTTTTACAGACCTTGTATTTCTTAATAGGCGATGCAGTTTTTTTTTAACATAGCCAAAGTCAACTAAACTCCAACTAAATGAAGTTGGACATTAATCCAGCATGGAGTGTCTCCCTGCTTGGCTCTGCTCACCAGACAGAGGGAAAGAATTTCCCTGGGTTGGACCAGGGGAAGTAGGTCAGGTTGTTCTCATTTTCACTGTCCTCCACTTGTAATAAAGCTAAAATAAAGATGTTTACCGAAGGAAAAAAAAAAAAAAATTAAGTGACACCAAACTAAGAACTTCTATTGGAGTTAAAGATGTGTTCCTGAGTTACTCAATAAAAATATTAAAAGGAGCTGAAGGTCACGGCTCAGCTGAGGACTGGTACTCTTCCTCTGCTGGTTGCAGGGGGCAGAATTAAAGAGGTTCCTGCAGAACAATATCTGTGTTTTATGTGAACATTCAGTATTATATTCCTCTGTCCGTTGCATTTTTGACCTGAGAAAGGATTTCTATCAGGCAAAACTAGACATTTGTGTACATTAATTATGTTTTGATAAAAATCCTTGCGTTAAAACCCCCCCTTCAGTGTCCACCACATTGGATCAGTCCAACAACCTATTATTTTTGTTAAATATCTACCATAAGAAATCTGTTGCCATTTTAAATAACCAAGAACTTTTTTTCCCCGATTTTTTTTTTTTTGCTTTTAAAATAAGGGAAAACATAAAACGATTCATAAAACTGAAGTATGCTCTATATAAAAAATGCTAATAATATAACACCTACCGTAGTTTCCAAGCTAATTCAAGGGAAAATTACTCTAAAAATATTTCTGGTGCTTTCCGGTATTTTTATAAAACCCACAAAAGACTAAGACTGGTATTTTTTCTTACAGTACATTATTTAGTTCTTTATATCATTTTTAGCCACTATTAAGAGCCATTGTAGAGTGTCCAAAGAGCTACATGAGGCTCCGGAGCTGCAGGTTGCAGACCCCTGCCCTGGTTAAAACGGTTGGAAAGTAAACAGTACATGCGCTACAGCATCGAGCAACAGTTAATTTTTCATTTCCAGGGGGGCTTAAGACTTTTAAAATAAAGTCATGCATTTTACACACACTTGCTGATTCTTAGCATCAGTAGATTACTGTAGTTTATGGTAAAAATATAACAGTGCATAGTCAGTCTAGAATCATGTAATGTGACATATTATACAAATCCATCACATCAAAATGAGTGTGTTAATGGAGCATAATAATACTGTAGTCAGATATCAAGAATATTACACATACACACACTATCTGATGATGTGATTAAAGTGCTAAATTGATTATGTACGTGTGAAATACATGTGTTGATTACATCGTTATGGTAATTACATTACAGGCCTTTTATTGGCTGACTCCATTAAGGTTTTTTCGGCCCTATCAGCAATCCAAAGAGCAAATCAGTGGTGGAGATCAGTGGTAATAACTGGAAATCTGTGTTTTCATTGAGGAGGGTTTTTGATCCACTCTTCTTTCCTAAATCAAGCCATTGATTTGGTCCAGATGATATACTTTGGATTATTGTCCATGTTCTTGACCCCTAACTGTCGAACATCATCTTTTGTGGCATATTATTCAAGAATCGGAGTCTGTTTAATCAGCCATGATTTATGAGTAAAATCAAAGAATATGACTGTGGTTACAGAGCTCTCCGCATACAGATATTAGGTATACAGGTTACAGTATCTACATTTGAACACATAAATAGTTTTCTTAAAGTCTGAAATATCATCTGCATGTTTTAAAATAAATTTTTGACTGGTGTCACTTCAGGTCAGCCGTAGTTTTCGTCCTCATAGAGGCCAGTTTTAAGAGTTAAAACCTGAACTCGCGTTAAGCTTTAGATGTTCTTGTGTAAACTTTGATGTTGTGATGTGGTGCTTTTTAGGATTCTTTAGCCTCCTCTGTGTTCTCAAAGCACTTCTATTTAAACTTCGATTATTCTAGTCATGCAATAATTAAAAAAACATCTTTTAAATGTTAGAATATAAAGTAAAAACTGTAATTGTTGGTGAATTCAGTTGAAGAGCAACGGTTCTTTGAATATATGTTGGAAGAGTTCTTGCATCAACTGTTACCACCAGTAGTCTGGAATTAAAAATACATTTTTGTGGCATACATAGCATAGTTAATATAGTCTATTAACCTAAAGCAATACGCATGGTCTGGTTGTTACATGTCAGATACGCCGGTCACTGACCTTGACTGAAGCACCTTACAGTAGAACTGCAGTTAGTCCCTGGACTAGTTGTCATAGTTAGCATGGCTATCACTGCCCCTACATAGTTAGCATGACTATCACTGCCCCTGCATAGTTAGCATGGCTATCACTGCCCCTGCATAGTTAGCATGGCTATCACTGCCCCTACATAGTTAGCATGGCTATCACTGCCCCTGCATAGTTAGTATGACTATCACTGCCCCTGCATAGTTAGCATGGCTATCACTGCCCCTACATAGTTAGCATGGCTATCACTGCCCCTGCATAGTTAGCATGGCTATCACTGCCCCTGCATAGTTAGCATGGCTATCACTGCCCCTACACAGTTAGCATGGCTATCACTGCCCCTGCATAGTTAGCATGGCTATCACTGCCCCTACATAGTTAGCATGGCTATCACTGCCCCTGCATAGTTAGTATGACTATCACTGCCCCTGCATAGTTAGCATGGCTATCACTGCCCCTGCATAGTTAGCATGGCTATCACTGCCCCTACATAGTTAGCATGGCTATCACTGCCCCTGCATAGTTAGTATGACTATCACTGCCCCTGCATCGTTAGCATTGCTATCACTGCCCCTACATCGTTAGCATGGCTATCACTGCCCCTGCATAGTTAGCATGGCTATCACTGCCCCTGCATAGTTAGCATGGCTATCACTGCCCCTACATAGTTAGCATGGCTATCACTGCCCCTGCATAGTTAGCATGGCTATCACTGCCCCTGCATAGTTAGCATGGCTATCACTGCCCCTACACAGTTAGCATGGCTATCACTGCCCCTGCATCGTTAGCGTGGCTATCACTGCCCCTGCATAGTTAGCGTGGCTATCACTGCCCCTGCATAGTTAGCGTGCCTATCACTGCCCCTGCATAGTTAGCGTGGCTATCACTGCCCCTGCATAGTTAGCGTGGCTATCACTGCCCCTGCATAGTTAGCGTGGCTATCACTGCCCCTGCATAGTTAGCGTGGCTATCACTGCCCCTGCATCGTTAGCGTGGCTATCACTGCCCCTGCATAGTTAGCGTGGCTATCACTGCCCCTACACAGTTAGCATGGCTATCACTGCCCCTCCATAGTTAGCATGACTATCACTGCCCCTGCATAGTTAGCATGGCTATCACTGCCCCTACACAGTTAGCATGGCTATCACTGCCCCTGCATCGTTAGCGTGGCTATCACTGCCCCTGCATAGTTAGCGTGGCTATCACTGCTCCTGCATAGTTAGCGTGGCTATCACTGCCCCTACATAGTTAGCGTGGCTATCACTGCCCCTACATAGTTAGCGTGGCTATCACTGCCCCTACAGAGTTAGCATGGCTAGCACTGCTCCTACATAGTTAGCATGGCTATCACCGCCCCTACAGAGTTAGCATGGCTATCACCGCCCCTACATAGTTAGCATGGCTATCACTGCCCCTGCATAGTTAGCATGGCTATCACTGCCCCTGCATAGTTAGCATGGCTATCACTGCCCCTACACAGTTAGCATGGCTATCACTGCCCCTACACAGTTAGCATGGCTATCACTGCCCCTGCATAGTTAGCGTGGCTATCACTGCCCCTGCATAGTTAGCGTGGCTATCACTGCCCCTGCATCGTTAGCGTGGCTATCACTGCCCCTGCATAGTTAGCGTGGCTATCACTGCCCCTACATAGTTAGCGTGGCTATCACTGCCCCTACATAGTTAGCGTGGCTATCACTGCCCCTACATAGTTAGCGTGGCTATCACTGCCCCTACAGAGTTAGCATGGCTAGCACTGCTCCTACATAGTTAGCATGGCTATCACCGCCCCTACAGAGTTAGCATGGCTATCACCGCCCCTACAGAGTTAGCATGGCTATCACCGCCCCTACAGAGTTAGCATGGCTTGCACTGCCCCTACAGGGTCCCCTTGGATCTAGAATAAGTTGCTATATAGTGTGGTTCATGGTTGCCTGGATGTCAGCAGGGTGCTTGAGGAATGTTACTGCAAAACTAGCTTAAACCATTGTCCCATCAGCCTCCTGTCAATATGGCTGATGGATCAATGGTTTACACTGTTTGTGTTTATCTGCTTCGTTTGTTTGTCCTATGAACCTCTTAACAAAACATTTCTTGTTTTGTTGGTAATTCTGATACTTTAATTTCTATTAGCTAACTGTGGCCTGTATATTCTTTAGTCCGAGTTGCAATCTACCCTAATTTTTTTGGCTTTATAAATCTCTGTCATGGGTGGCTATCACCTTCTGACCATCTGAACAGGCTAATATTGTTGCTTGCTCATTCATTAACCACTCTGTTTGTTATTGACCTTAATAATAAATTAGGTTTAATTATAATTTTTTAAATGTATGAAAATATACATAATTTTAATTGGAATGGGATAAAGGTAGGATCTGGTTCAATATAGATGACAACAGATCCACAGAAATCCCTTTTCCAGTTGCCGTTTCGGGTTTTAGTCTCCGTCCTCTAACTGTGTTTCTCTGCCTACAGGCTTCAGTGCGACTGACCTTAGCCACCCTCCTGTATTCTGGGAAGTCTCCTGATGGACACCACATCTTGGTAAACACTTCGCCCACACTGAGAGTACTACTATAAATAGTCTGTCCTCGTATTCTGTAGCTTCTCACTGATATTTCTCTGTGTGCGATCACAGAGCAGTGCCAATTACCTTCACAAGGAGCTGCCTGTGCGGATCGCTCATCGCATCAAGGGCTTCCGCAGTCTGCCCTTCATCATCGGCTGCAACCCCACCATTCTTCAAGTGGTAAGGACACCATTCTGAAAAAATTCCCTGATAAAGTCTGCTTTTTTGAGGATATGTAGAACGTTACGTGAAGCACACCCCTACAGCTGTGCCTATGATAAGAGCAGAGGCTGTCCTCCTGAGGATTTGTTGAACTTTGAAAGACAAGAGAAGCTTGGAATAAATTATGCGCATTTTTCAAAATATTTTGGCTGAGAAGACCTCAAGGAAGATAGAAGTGTAACTGATGTTATCGTAATTACAGCAATATACTGAAAGAAAGTCCAGGTGTAAAAACGAATGCGAAAGGAAAATCTCAGCCAGGTAAATATGGCATATAAGGTATCTGACGCAAACTTAGTGGTGTTTAAAAACTGATTAAATAAAATATAAATATATTTTCCAATGAGGTACAGTAGTAGCCATTCAAAATTTCCCCACTTTCCTTGATGGGCCCTCGGCTGGTCCCCTACAATTCCTTTTTAAACATCAATCTTTGTTCTAAAATAGTCTTTCTGTCATGATTTGTGGACATTAAGATCTAAAGACACGTGTCGTCTCCTGGCCAGACCCTGTAATTCATTGAAAGGGTGGAGTCAGAGTAAAGATACATGTACACCAAGGAGAAGCAGGGGGACCCTCCAGTGGCTGGAAGTTGGAGGTGATTTCATTGAGAGTTTGAGGGAAGTGGGCTGGCGTTTGACTGGGAAGGGCCATTTTGAATGGCTGCTACTGTAACAGCATTCTGGAAATCTTATACACCTGTGTGTTGGATAATTTCTTTGCTCAGCTGGATACATGCAGGCTAAACTATAATGGCATCTTTTAGGGGTCAAAAGCAAACTAAGGGGAACCAGGAGCAGTTATATTCTCTAAATGCTTATATGGGCAGGAAATAAGGTCTCAGATTGAAGTTTCTATTCAGCGTTCAAGTCACAAGCTGGAAGTCCTGTGGGATTCTCTGCTGTTATCTCATTGGCTAGATGACCTGTTGTAGCACTGCAAGCGACTGACATTTTGTGTGTTATTACACAGAAATGAAAAGAAAGGAAAAGCATCTAAAGCCCCATTTACACTACCCTTGAAAAACCGATCCACCCTGAGACCGGTCCGAGCTCGGTTCTGACGACCGTTTACACATCACGCTATCTCGGTTCCTCGACTCCTCGCCTCCTAGCAGTGTTGGGCACGTTACTTTGAAAAAGTAATTAGTTATAGTTACTAGTTACCTCTCCCAAAAAGTAACTGAGTTACTCCACAATAAAAGTAACTAGTTACTAGTAAAAGTAACTATTGCGTTACTTTTGCGTTTCTCGCCCCGGTAACCCTCACCACCCAGCCCCCACCTTCTCCCCGTGTGTTTCCAAAGCCAGCTGAATAGTGCGGACGACAAAGACAAGAACCTGCAGAGAGTTTAGCATTTATTGCAACTCAAAGTAAAAAACGTCAGGGGGGAACGCCATGGGAAGTTTTTAAACAGGGCATTCAGATCTGGTGAAATTAATAACTGGGGATGTCTAATTCTGAAATCCTGTGTGTTTGGGTTGTTATAGATATTGCAACATCTATCTATCCATCTATCTATCAAGATGTATACTCTGCGTGTGACATAAAATATGGATCTCCATCCCTGCCACAAAGGCCATCAAATAATGTTTAAAATAAAAAATACAGTAGGTTGAAAAGGCAGAGTATCCATCCATCCATCCATCCATCCATCCATCCATCCAGATTTCTCCCTTTCATTTGATCGTTCACGCTCTCCATAGTTCTCCTGTGGCGCGAGCACAGGGCGACTGTTGCGCGCCTTTAGCGAGCATGCGCGTTTCCTGATGCTTGCACGGTGACTCGTGCCGCTTGCGCTGTGCGGAGATGCAGAGGAAACCGTATCTGATGGGGAAACGCAGCTCGACGTAACACCGGTATTTCCATCAGGAAAACGCTGTTTTGCTGCTGGAGTCCTCCTCACTCTCCATCTCTCTGTGTGTGCTGTACGTTAACACCCGCCAGCAGAAACACCCACCTACCCAACTGACAGACGGAATCTCACTATACATCAGCCATTCTCATCCTCCCCTCTCTCATGACAAGGCGCGCACCTCTGGATGACCTAAAAAATAATCTTTAATATCTCTTAAACAAAAGTAGCACAAACAATATTTTTTTTCTGCACAAATCTGCACTAACGTTGCACTAACCATTCAGTCTATTTGCAGAGTTTTTTGACGTGGGTGGGGTGTCAGCTTCACGCAGCTGCGCACGAGTCCTATCATGAAAAAAGGTTCATTGTGCGACCTGAGTAACGCGCAGTAACGGGGTGTCTGCAATGGTAACTGCGTTATAGTTACAGTCAAAGTAATTAGTTAGATTACTCGTTACTAAAACAAGGTAACGGCGTTAGTAACGCCGTTACTTTCAACGCTGTTAGTCCCATCACTGCCTCCTAGTGACGATCTGCGGTATTACTGCCAGTATTGAAGGAGGAAATCAAGCAGCTGGTGGCGGTAATGCACCAAAAGTTGTTTGCCAACCGCCATAAAACACAAGAAGAAGAAGACGAAGAAGGAGGGAATCAAGCAAATCAAAATGGCGGTACCTGTCACATTCAGAAAGTTGTGCTTGATTATTATTGCTCTACTTCAGTGTTATTATTTAAAATGTTCATTGGAGAAGATTTCGATTGTTGTTTATAGTTAAAGAAAAGTTGTTCTTCTTCTCCTGTTTCCGGAGGGGCATTACCGCCAACTACTGGAATGGAGTGTGAATCGGGATGTGCAGCCAGACGGAGATGACGCGTTCTGCTCATATGCTCTTGTTATCAGAGAACCGAGCCAGGGAAAAACCGAGCCAAGCCCACCTCTGGAACTGGTCTGCAGTTAGCTCGGTCCGGTTGTGTCTAGCTCGGTTCAGTTCAGTTTGCTTTCCATTTACACACAATAAGTTATCTCAGTTACTGAGCTCGGACCGGTCTTGGCACGGTTTTTCAAGGGTAGCGTAAATGGGGCATATGTGTGAGACGATGTGGGAATGTCCAATGTCAGTTCTGCGTCTTATGTTCTTCTCATATTCAGAATGGTGATGGGGACGTTTGGGTTTCTGTGGCATTATTTCTTTGCCCCAGACCTGAGCTCAAAGTGACACAGATGAGCTGCGCTTAAACTCGCACATCGTCACTCTCACTAGTCCTTTTCTTCACTCAGTGAACGTTTCTGCATTCTGACTGTTTGCTGGCAATTCTTTTTTTTTTTCTTTTTTTCAACCCGTGTTAGATTTGCTCTCTTTCACATGATCACAAATTACATCTATGTTGTTTCAGTGTTAAATGTCAATTGCTCTAAAACGGAAAACGCACTTTTCCCGTCATTTTGGTACGAAAATTTTCGGTGCATCCTTAATGGATTTTCTTCCAAAGATATCCTGCTGGGTCTCATTTCTTTGACACAGGAGCTTTAAATAAATGCTATCAGTCATTATAAATGTTCATGAATGTAAACCCAACATTAACGAGTCTGCAGTGAATCGTAAATCAAACGCAATAACAAACAACCCTGCCCCAGGGTCTAATATTTCAGCACCTGGTGATTAAAGCTTAAGACCAATAAACATTTACAGCAGCTTCAGAGGTTCCCACCTGGGAATGAATGTCTTTCCAAACGAACCTAAAATCTACATGTTAGGCGGTGTTTTTTGTATATTTTGTCCTAAATTGGAGTAACTTTCAGAGAATGGTCAATCATAAAGCTTTAGTTTGTAGATGGTTTTATTCAGGAAGTTCCTGTGGATGATGTTTAATTAGAGTCAGTTAATTGTCTTTTCTTTACAGTTTTTGGTAAATTTTAACATAAATCTTTTGTGAATTGAACGCGAGAAGGGAGATCAATGTATTTTTTTTTTACCAACCTACTATCAGGACATCATTCAGGTCCTTTGCTTTGTGCTCCTTTAAAATGTGCAGCATGAAGGCCACTGCAGGCAGGATGCAGACATAACATTCATATTGGGCTCAGCTTAAGTAAACAATGTGAACGGTGACAATGAGCCATTAATCAAATGCTGGACCCATAACTACCTGAATGATGTTTACTGTGGGAGTTATTAGTTAGTTCTAACCTTACAGGCTAGACAATGTTTCAAATTTGAAATAAATCAATGAAAGCTGTAATATCGTTATGCATTTTATTTGAGAAACTACAGCAAATAACAGAAGTAGAAAAGTTGCACTCCACCTATCCCTATTAAAACATCATTGACTGAAAAATAATAATACCTCTGCGTTATAGATTCTGAAAGGCCTTGCATCAAAAAATACGACACAAAATGAGTGCAATGCAATACCTCGGGTCCGGAGTGTCGACGCCCCCGCCCCCTCCGCTGCACCTCTCCCAAATTGTAGCTGATCGCAAACAGTGCCGCTGACAGGAGGCCGGCTTGTTTTGTATTTATGTCCAAAATTGCGGAAAACCGTAAAGCTTGACCCGCTAGAAGAGCGAGTTGCGCGGGAATGCTGGGACTCTTTTTCCACCTGGATCTCCGCTCTTTTTTGGCCCTCGTGTCCCTCCGTCGTCGGACTAAACTCGCCCCCACTTCCTCGCCGCCTCGGCCGTATCTAGACCCACAGTGTGTAGCACAGACCACATTTCCATATTGAGCTAATTTAAAAATGTCTGTCAAGCTCACTACAACAAAGTGCTGTAGGAGTATAACCAGGAAGCGAGGTAGGAGGGCAAAATAGGTTTAGCGGCACCGCAGCACGGGAGGGAGAATTACGCCCAGGAGCAAATGGATAAAAATAGACGGGAGGAAAAAAAAAAACTTTTTCTCTCTTCTCTTGCGGACGATCAATGCATCGGATCGTCGGCTGTTGGATCGATGCATCAATACAAAACGATTATTATTTACACCCCTATTAGTTTGTAGTGTTTTTGAAGAGTCAAACCACCTATATGTGCAGACAGTCCTTACCCAGTTCATTTCCATCTCTTTAATTGATATTTGTTTTCAACATTAGAATGTAAAACAGATTTCTTGCCTTTGTTTCCCCAAAATATATAGAAAAAACAGGTTCAATTTCTATGAAGTGTAATCTCTGTATAAATCCAGCTGCACTGTAAAGGATTTATAGGTTTATTTAGATTGACAGCACCTTCATGAAGAACAGGGAACAGACTGGTTGGGCAAGAAGATCAGAGAAGCAGATCAGGTGATTAATGGGCTTCAGCAGCCCCTAAAGCAATGTTATTGTAATGTAATGTAATGCTATCTCTTAAATCAGGCTTCCTTGGCAGAGAAGAATCTAGATTATGAAGGGCAATAAGCCCGGAGGACCTCCTACTGATGTAGAGGACACATTGAATATGTGGGAGAAGAAGCTCTGCACTCTAACCTGAGTGAAACACAGCAGTGGAAGCATCATGATGTGGGGAGGCTTTACTTTAGCACGGACATGGAAGAGTTGGTAGGAGAGTGAAGAAATGCGGACGCTTGAAGAAGTTTGCAAAACATTTCAGACTAGACTGGAGATTGAACTAATCCATTAGTTGATCCATTTTATTAATGAGGATGATTTTTCAGCAATCTCTTAAGCTTTTATAGCCCAGAGTTATTTCTTAGATGTGTTCTTAAACTAATAAACTAGCTCACTGTTTGAGACCACTAGCTGCAAACATTTAGCATGCTACATTTTCATTGTTTGTTGTGAAACATGATCATTCATTTCCCTTCAAATTAATAGCTGCTTGTAATCAAAACTAGTTTTTGAAAGACTTACCGTAATTTTCGGACTATAAGCCGGGACTTTTTCCTCATTTTTCGACCTTGGGCTTATATAACAATACGGCTTATCTATGGACTTTTAAAGCTAACGGCCACTAGGGTAATACCTAAATCTATGGATTTTACACTCCACCATGCGCGGGGGAATGCGGAGGTCCTCCGGAAGCAGACTTCGACCGCGAGTGGTATAGTCCGGTGCGGCTTATAGTCAAAATTACGGTAATTTAATTTTTTATATTTATTATGAAAGTCTATGTAGTGAAAGGAAAAAAAAATTCAATTCATCTCATTTGGTAGGAAAACATCTGAGATTAGTTTTTTAAGCCGTTTCACCAGGACAGCAATAACATCCTTTGTCAAAGCAGTCAGAATGGCCCAGTCAAAGTCCAGAAATAGATCCAGTGGCAACACTTGAAGATTGATGTTCACAGATGCTCCAGTTTGACTGAGCTTGATCTGCTTCAATTCACTTCAGGTTATTTATATTCACAACACAATTACATCACTTTACAGTTCAATCAGATCATGCAGTCAAATCGTTTCAAAGTTTTCTAAGGAAACCCAGTTGATTGCATCGACTCATTGACTCTTCAGCAATCCCTCACACTAAGCATGCTTGTAGCGACAGTGGAGAGGAAAACTCCCTTTTAACAGGAAGAAACCTCCAGCAGAACCAGGCTCAGTGTGAGCGGCCATCTGCTGAGGCCGACTGAGGTTCAAGGAGACAGAAGCAGACATAGAAAAAGAAGCATAGATATAAAAGGCAACTGTAAAAGGCGGCCCCATCCAGGAAACACACAGTCAGACAGACGAGCTCCAAGCCAGCTCCCATGTCAGAGAATGAAGAGAGTACAACCAGTCAGTTACAGTCAGAAAAACAGGCCGATCTCCAACATCTATAAACAAAGGTGTTGATGGCAGCAGCACAGCTGATATTTCTCTCCAGGATGGAGTCACAGCCAAACAGGAACAGACCAGATGAAGCTACTACTAGAAAAAGCAGAGAGAGCAGAACGTTAGAGATTGAACTAACAGATTCTGCAGAGTGGGAGAATAGAGATAGAATGATGAAAAAGATGTTAAAGGTTTATGGCTAAGGTAAGCAAAGAATCCAGTTGCCTGCCACACTAATCAGATTTTTCTAAAGAGATTTTTAAAGACGAAATCTTTTTTCCTTGTTCTCTGTTGATCTGTTATGTAAAACAAAAACAACAACAGTAAAATACATTTAAAGTATTAAAATGAATCATAATGCTGGAAAGTTGAAGGAATATAAATGTTGATTTTTTTGTTGTATTTAGCAGCTTTTATATTGTATTGAATCTGTTTTTGTCTCGTCTTGGCTTCCTACCAGCTCCTCATTCAGGATTGTTGCTTTAACATTAGGTGAAGGATCAGCTTGCGGGAACACATTGTTCCTCGAGGTTGAGATTAAGCAGGCAGCATTCCTGTACGCTACTTTGTACATGGGTGACGTTCACACAAGCTGTCGTTACAGAAACCCAGCCTAAACTGTTGCGATAACTGTTCCTCTGGAACAAAAGGGTGTTTTTGTGACATAGCAGAGTCAGTGTCTCTTTCAGTCTGTTTTTCTCTCTAAACTCTTCCCAACTTTTGTTTTGGAGTTGATGAACTTTCCCCTAGATTCCTTCTTCCCTGGTATCTCTAGGCTTTCTCCACTGGTTGCATAAACCTAGGCCCCTTTCTCTGTGCGACCCTTTGAAATGTAGGTTAGCTCAAATAACAACTTGGACATTTTTGCACATTTTTATATTTGTCCGATCCACAGCAGCAGGAGCATCCTGAGAAGTTCTGTAATGTAACCCATGTGAGAGCTTATTAGTGTTTCTGTGGGGCCCAGTCAGGGGGTCGCTGTGGGTTATGTGATGCTTGAATGGATGGTTACAGAGATCCCTCTCTCATCTCTCTTACAGCATGAACTGTATATCAGAGCCTACCACATGCTCAGTGACTTTCCACAGGTAAGAATCGCACACAAACATAACCAGGAAATGCTGCACATGCAGACGGTTTAAGTTCAGGAGTTCAAGTTCAGTATTTTTTGGGGGGAGGGAGGGAGGGAAGATGGTTAATTGCTAAGTTGAACAGGCAGGTTGTGATTTACTGCTAACCCTGAGGGCTGTTCATCTGCTCATCTCCAAAGCAGCCAATTTAATTAAGACCAATTTAAAGGGAAAGTCAGGTCAGCAAGGAATAATCAATGGATCATTATTTATACCTAAAACTAATACATTCCAGTGATTAAATGAATTAAGAGTTAATCCGTGAACAAATGAAAACAATAGTTTGTATTGCGATTATTGAGTCTGGGAGCGTCCATTTTGCCCCGAATATGGTGGTGGTGTTCTGTCAGACCAGCATACCCATAGTCAATATACCCATAGACAACGTTAAAAGATCAGATCTTTTAACGTTTACATCGTCTACCCTAATCTGCCACAACTGACAGAATTGTTCAGTCTTGTGATTGAGAGAGGCTGTTTTTCTTTCCATTTTATATATTCAGTTTTTAACTCAATTCAGTTTAATTCACAACACATCTCATCATAAGGCAGTTTACAGTTCACCACATACAGTCATATCTATTCAAAGTTTTCTATCTAAGGAAAACCAGTTGATTGCATCGACTCATTGACTCTAAGCATACTTGTAGCGACAGTGGACAGGAAAAACTCTGTTTTAACCAGGCTCAGTGATATATATATATAATCTCAAGTTGGTTTGCCTTGTTATAACCAAGTCATCAAATATTTATTCCTTTTTGATTTAATTATTTATTTTTGACATTTTTATCTTGAATGCAATCAGAAACTTTGTCATCATTAAAGGAATAGTACACCCAAAACATGATTAGCCTTCATTTTCTACTCACCCCCATGCTGAACAACACTATGGAGTACTTTTTTGATATCTCAAATTCATCTGGAGATCTGGGAGGCTTCTTGCTGTCTGCTGACATTCAAATAATGGAGGTCTATGGTGCCCGAGGCAGAAAGGTCCATAAAAGTCCACAAAAAAAGTGTCAATATTCCTCCATACTGCTTGTCCAATGTATTCCAAGTGTCCTGAGTGGGTAGCTTCCATAACTCGCTTCCATTTACTCGTAACGAAGTCATTTAGAATGTTTTTAGAGCATAAACAGTAGTGTATAGGATTTCCTAAAAACGCGCCCCTGCGAGTTCACGAGTCTACGGAAACCGCGGCAGACCAAACCAGATGAAAGTGCGCATTCAGCTCGGCAAAGAACTCATGCTCTTCCTCAACACTGAAGTCCTCAGACATTTTTCTTTCATTGTTTCTTTCTTTGCACAGGTAAACAGCACATTTCTTCTTCTACGCTTGCATTATCAAGAGCAGACGCTGAATGCGCACTTTCATCTGGTTTGGTCTGCCGTGGTTGCCGTAGACTCATGAACTCGCAGGCGCGCGCTTTTAGGAAATCCTATACACTACTGTTTATGCTCTAAAACATTCTAAATGACTTAGTTTCGAGTAAATTATGGAAGCTACCCACTCAGGAAACTTGGAATACATTGGACAAGCAGTATGGAGGAATATTGACACGTTTTTTGTGGACTTTTATGGACCTTTCTGCCTCGGGCACCATAGACCTCCATTATTTGAATGTCAGCAGACAGCAAGAAGCCTCCCAGATCTCCAGATGCATTTGAGATATCAAAAAAGTACTCCAGAGTGTTGTTCAGCATGGGGGTGAGTAGAAAATGAAGTCTAATCATGTTTTGGGTGTACTATTCCTTTAAATAACAGATAAAGGGAAACCTGCTGAGTGCCCTTAATGTCCTAATCATACATTTCTCCACCTATTTCTAACTTTAACGTTAGAAACTTCCTAAATTATCTCAACAGGCACCTTTTTAAATTGTATCAATTTCTCTAAACTGACTGAAAAATATTGTGGATTACATTTACTAACTTTTGATAAACCCCTCTTCAAGCTTTAGCCCTTACATCTTTTTTTCTTTTTATGAAAGGTGCTTTAATTCTTTGACTAATTGTAATTTTTTTTTACTGTTTATTTTTTTTCTACAGTTTATGTTATAATAAAAAAGTTATTATAAAGTACCGCTACATGTAAAGAGCTTTTTAAAAAAATTATGACCACAAAGGAGAATATATGTCATACTGTAGATGACTCTTTTAATATTTAGATTAAATTAAGAACTGCAGATTGTATAGTATAACATTAAAATCTAGACTAGGATTAAGTATATAATGTTCAGATTTAATGTGAGGTTTGTTTCTCTTGGCAGATCAAGGATCAGGAATTCGAGGCTCGTTTCTGTAAACTGGTGCAGCAGCTGCTGGACGACCACAAAGACGTGGTCACCATGCTGGCCCAGGGCTTCAAGGAGTGTCGCAGGCACATCCAGGCAAGAGCCAGACTCCTCAGATCTACCAAGCTTTCTATCTCCTGGAGTTATTACTTTATTTAATAGACTGATTGTTTTTTTTATTATTTATGTTTCCATCTTCCAGGATGAGACCATCATCAGGAACTTCTTGGATACAACACTGTGCTCTCGTTTAGGAATCCGAATGTTGGCCACACACCATCTTGCTCTTCATGAAGATAACGTACGTCCGTCTGTTACAGAAAATCTGTCTTTGTTTTCCCCCCATCACACTCACTGAGTCAGTAAGTGACTCACGCACCTTAGTTTAGTTTTGTCTTCAGTAACTCTTCAGTGCAATATTCAATAACATACAATATATATGTATGTGTATATATATATATAATATATATACAGTGTTGGGGAAAGTTCTCTTTCTAAGTGAACTAGTTCAAAGTTCAGTTCACACATTTTAAAATTAACTAGTTCAGTTCATAGTTCATAATTCTAAATTTTGAACTAAGTTCACAGTTCCAAAAAATGAACTGTTTCGGTCTTTTTTTTCCATATATTGCTCAATTACACCATAGCCTACTGTAGAACCACAGACAACAATTATTTTATCAGTTGTAACACTGAAACTGTGCATCAGATTTCATCTTCATATCCAGTTTTGAATCCTTATCCAACCAGGGTTTACATTAGCGTTGAGGGGACAGCATTTCCCCATTGTTGCTTTAACGCTTTGTTGCTGTCCATTCACTTCACACTAGTAGCAGCTGCAGCTTTCACCCCTACAGTATATTCTCAAAAACATCAGGAAAAATGTGCTGCTTGAATGGTCTTTTTTATGAGGAATTATTAAAAGAAAAACAAGAAAGTAGTATTTAAGGTGCAAATGTTTTTTTTATTATTTTAATAATTTTTTTCCATTTGAAATTCCATTTCAGTACATACTAAAAAGGAATACTGGAATCCTGGAAATTTATACCAGGCAGGTTTAACAAACAAGTTACATGAATAGTAAAACATTTTACTAACACAAACTGAGGGACCAGGCTGAGGTAGGAATTTGAGGTTACTGAAGTGCGGATTTTTTTCCTGAAAGCCGGCGGGCAAAGTTTGAAGAGAAATGTAAGACTGTTGCCGTCATCCTCACCGACCACCTGGTCATAAAACTGTTTTAAGTCATCATACTGCTGCTTTGTCGCCTCCACGGTCGCCTCCATGCTGCTGTGGCTTCCACGCTGCATTTTGTTTTGATGACGCACACGGCTGTAGGCTACGACGCTGGTAGCTGGTGTTGCCAGATTGGGTGTTTTTCCTGCTACATATTAAGGCTTGTTTACGGTGTGATTTAGCCGGGTTTTCGCCTGGAGGGCTCTATAGAAATCTGGCAACCTATTGAACAGAGTTGAACTGAGAGAGCGAGCCGTTCACAGACACCAGAATGAACGAGTTCACAATAACGTTCATCAGGCAGTAATGCAGTACGTTCAGTTCACGTTCGCCCAAAATATGAACGAGTTCATGAACTTTCGTTCAATGAATGCGTTCAGGCACAACACTGTATATATATATATATATACTCTTACCCTGTATATAGCTAGCTCTTACTCATAGAAAATATATTTATTGTGCAGGAATAAGGTCTTAGCTCTGTTACATTGGTAGCCAAGTAATCGACATTTCATTGTCAAGATTCACCTTGTTGTTTTTTGTGCAATGACAATAAAAGAAGTCTAAGGACGTCCTCCATTGCAGTAGAGATAAGATAGAAACCAGTTTTGGTCTCCAAATAGGAATAAAGACCAAAAAGCATGAAGCCTTAAGGGAACTTTGGTGTAGATTTGGAATTGACAGTTTGAAAACACTTTGTTTGCATAATATTTGGTTTTAAAATTATGCTGTTGATCTATAAATGCTTTAAATAGTCCTGAATACATGTGAAGTCTTCAGATCTCAGGTCTTAGTTCTGAAACCTGAACTAAACAAGCTGCTCATCAGCTTTGGAGCAAAACCTGAGATTAGTAAAACCTACCTTGTTCCTGTAAAGTACGAAATAAACATGCAGAGGTCTTATTCTTTAATCTCTTTAATTTCCTTTCATATTTTCCTAAGCATTTTAAATGATGATTATCTGATTTCTGATCTTCATTTTGACTCACATCACCCGCTGGAACATAAACATAAACCGCAGGACAATATTCCCTCAATTACAAAAGGAACAAAAACATGTTAGGAAATCACTTGAAGGATGTGGTTTTTCAAACTGGGCAGAACAACTAGCAGGAAGAACACTGCATGCAACACAGAGGAGGAAAAAGACGCAAAATCGGGTCCATCCTAAAGGCAGAACACCCAAACTGAAGCTAAACGGTGCTGTGTATGAGACCTAGTGCCAGCATTTCTGGGCAAGATTCAGCTGTACACTTGCACCTCAAAAGCAAAGGACAGGGAATGTCAAGGAAGCTTCTAAGCATTTAATATTCAGTCATTGAACTCATTCCCAAGCACTCCCATTATGATATATTTAAATTCAGTTTATCTATACATAGCACCGATTCGCAACAAGGCACTTTACGGTTCACCAGATCATCCAGTTAGATTGATTCAAAGTTTTGCATGCTTGTAGCGACGCTGGAGAGGAAAAACTCCCTTTTAATGAGAAGAAACCTCCAGCAGAATCAGGCTCAGTGTGAGCGGCCATCTGCTGAGGCCGACTGGGGTTCAAGGAGACAGAAGCAGAGATGGAAAAGCAGCTTTAAAAGGCGGCACCGTCCAGGAAACACACAGCCAGGCAGATGAGCTCCGAGCCAGCTCCCATGTCAGAGGATGAAGAGAGCACATTCAGTTAGTCACAATCAGAGAAACAGGACTACACTGAAAAACTGGTTGATCTGATTCAAAAGATCAATCACATAGGCCATGCACAACAAAAGGCTCTAACACAAGGTGGCTATTTGATTAGCATTTGACTTGGAATGTGTGCAGGAGGATGGACCTTACTGCTGCTTAAATACATCAGCGCTCCAACTAAAGTTTGCTGTAGTGCGAGCCAACAGAATTGACAAATGCTCCTTGATGTGTAAACGTCTTAGAAAAATGAGCAATATAAGCCTGTTTATAGTTGCCATGACCTGGATTGCAGGGATTGCACACAAGCACGTCTGATCTTATAGTTGATTCTCCCATAACGACTTTGTTCAAGTCTTCAAATAATGGATCATCATTTTCCTGAATATAAATGAAATTTTCCCACTTCTGTGTGCTTTCAGCCGGATTTCGTCGGGATCATCTGCAGACGCCTGTCCCCTAAAAAGATCATAGAGAAGTGGGTGGACTTTTCCAGGTGAGCTTTGTTTGCTAATCGCCTTCAGATGACATTCTGTTTCAGCGCTTATTGACTGAGGGCAGTCAGAGGTCAGCTGGTAAACACATTAGAAATAGATATGAGCCATCACTCTGTTTACCCGGGGTAAACCTATCAGTTCCGTCTGCCATCAATTAGGTTTGTCAAAGGCAAGTTTGCTGAGAAGCCTCCTGCTGTGTTTAGACCTCTCATCTATTGGCAGGGGTTGACGTTAAGGATTTTTACCACTTGCCCTTTGGGCAAGTGGTAAAAATCAATCTTAGCAGTTTTTCAGATTGTCACTTTTTATTAAAGCTACAGTGTGTAATAATTACAGGGATATACAGTCAGAAATGTAATATATTATACATAACTATGTTATTTATCATCATCTATGAGCTCAGCCTCTTAACCTTAATATTTGCGTTGCCTTAGAATTCGTTATTTATAATTACATAGGAGCGGGTCTCGCAGCCATGGAGGCAGACATCTTTGCGCTACGGCAGCGCAGAGCCAACAAACTAGCGATTGCGAGATCATCCATTACGCTCGAAAGTAACTACAGCAAGTTGAGAGAGATGAACTGAGACAGTACTGAACAATAGGTGGCAGTATTAAAATTATCTATGTAAACAAACCTCATCTCTTGAGAAGGTAGGTGATGCGGACGTCGTGGAAGACATTTTGTCCCGTAACGCTCGCCGTACTGTTGGGGGAGAGAAGCGGTGGGGGAGAGATGTTCATGTTGCTGCGGTCTGCAGTCTGGACGTTAGATGTCGCTGAAAATTACACAATGTAGCTTTAAACTTTAAAGAAAAATGTCTCCTGTTGCAAAATTTGATCCGTTTAGGATGAGGTTGATGTCAGTTTATGTGGGATAAATTTGCTTGTTCTTTTTTTACATAAACCTCCCAGCTGGACTACAGATGGTGATTAGTCGTCTAGTTGTAATGTCATGTATTTACAATAAGTATATATAGATGGCACAAACATGAACAGAAAAATGAAATAAAGCATCTCTCTTGCTTCATAATTAATTTTGTGATTCAGGATTTTTTGAGGATCTGCTGTAATTCAGATAATGTCTATAATTTAGGATTAAAAACTTTTAAAAAGTCCTGTTTGGTTGAGCTGGAACAAGCTGATTAGAATGACTGTGACCTGGATGACTGAGAATCTTCCCCAGGCCAGCAAACTGCTTTTCCTTAAAAAGTCTTAAAGGCATTGAATTTTTTCAAAATAAATCTAAGGCCTTAATTGGTATTAAAATGTCTTAAATCAGTCTTTCGTAGGTCTTGGATTTTTAAAACATCATAAATAGGATTATTTTTATTTATTTTTGTAATCTAAATGTACATAAAAATTGACCTTTTTTTTAATTAAAAAAAAATAACGGTTCGCCATTATTGGTTCCGCTATCGGGACAGAATCAAAAGCGTTGTTGCGGCCGGGACATTTGGGAGATGCGCCATTAACTTTTTGTCTGGAAAATATGAGCAAGTGTAAATTTAACCAAAATTGTCTCCAGCCAAGAGTTTCCTCCATGGCTAAAACCAGGGAACATACATGAGGCTCAGTGGATTTTGTGCAAGAAGTCATTCAAGCTCAGAACGATGGGAATTACGGCAGTGGAGTCGCACATGCGAAGCACGAAACACGAAAATGGAATTACAGAGAAACAGCCGGTATTTCTCAGTTTAGTTCCACCCTTGTCTCTGCAACGCCTCCACTTATCACCAAATCAAACATACAAAAACGATACAAAGAAAAATAGCTGCAAAAAAGACTTAGCACTGGTTATGTTGTGGCTTTAAAACTGATTTGTTTTGTTCCCTGCTAAAACAAAGTTTGTGAATTCAGTTAAATAATTGTTAAAATATATCTGTCATATGTGTGTTTTTAGCTTTCTTCCTGTATGGGAAGCTTTTCAAAATTTGAAACATTAGTGCAGTGGTTTATGTTAAAATAAACCTTTGGGTTAAGTTGTCGCAAGCAGGTTTTTCTTGCGTTTCTTGTGAATTTGGTCTTAAATTTTTATTTCAAGTGGCATTAAAAAGTCTTAAAGGTATACTATGCAACCGCTGTTGATTTTCCAGCGAGGCTCCCCCCAGAGGGCGAAAGTAAAAGTGCACTGTCGTAAATATGCTCAGCTGTTCTCCTGGTTTCTCCGTCAAGCCAGGCGCGGTTGTTTTGAGCTTAGCAGACAGGCGAACGCAACGAATCACCATGTCTACTTCGGTAGAGAGCCCTTTTCCTCTTTCTTGCCTGCTCCGACATGGGCTTTCACTGTTTTCACGCTGGTTCCGCCATGATAACTGCACAAATATCGCCACTGCGCTAGCAACAAGCATGCCTTTCACTGGGGGCGTGTAGCAGTTCTCGCCGTAAAGCAAGACAGACTCTCGCGATGCACGAGACTTCTGAGCCTGTGGGTGCGGCCAAAGGGCTCCTGCAATTGCAACTATGGTATTTCCCCTACAGACCACCAGGGCGGCCGAGAAAACCTTTGTTCGACCTGAAATGACTCATTTAATCATCCAAAACGTTATGGAACACATTAACTGAAAAATGTTGCTATGCCTTTAAAAAGTCTTGAATTGAACATGCCTTATGTTGTAGGAACCCTGTACATGTTTGGTGGGACTTCAATGTGTCGTTCGTTTTCTCTCGTGTCCAACAGGCGTTTGTGTGAACACCAGTATGGCAACTCTCCCAGGGTCCGGATCAATGGGCACGTCGCGGCCCGGTTCCCCTTCATCCCCCTGCCTCTGGACTACATCCTGCCAGAACTTTTGAAGAATGCAATGAGGTAAAGCAGGGAAGATTAGCTCCATCTATCGTAGAACCGATCTCTCAGCCATGCATAGTAATATTAGGGAATGTTTAATGTTACTCCTTGGGAGCATATATTACACATCTTAAGTTTTTTCGACACATCTTTGAGTATTTTGTTAAACTGGGCTATGTTCATAAGTATCTTTTTTTATTATTATTTTTTTATTTTATTTATGCTTTTTAAACAGACAAGACAAAAGAGAGAAAAAAAAATACAGCAAAAAAGTAAACAAGTCCGGCAAAAACAAAAATCAACAAGACAAAACAGTGTCTGCAACCTGGAGAACTGATAACTGGATAAAATATGTACTAATCAAACTGTAGAGCATATTAAAGCACGAGGCAAAGTCAGAGGGGACAACAAACAATTCTGGAGACATTATGTCAAGCGGATCAACATGAAACATGGGATATCAATAAAAGAAGAGTGCAATAAAGGATGACAGTATTGAGATAATAATGAATAATAAGGAAAAAAGGACTAGCAGTCTTCTTTAACATCTTTGCATTTTATGCTGGTTTCCACTTCTTTTAGTAAACATGACAAAATATGATGGTTTTAAAGTCATTTCATGTTGTAAAGGTTTTTATGCGTCCTCCTTTTCTAGGGCCACCATGGAGAGCCACCTAGACACCCCTTACAACGTGCCTGATGTGGTTGTTACCATCGCCAACAACGACATTGACTTTGTCATAAGGTGAGCGTCATTTTAAATTTAAAAAAGTTCATATTAAGGTCTTAGTTTTTAATTATCTTAAGCCGGGCATACACTGGATGATTTTTTTTTTTCAATCGTCGCACGCAGCTACAGCTCACAACAAAAGTTCACAGCTCATGATGTCTGTTCTCACACTGTGTGACCTGACATTCTGATGCAATCTACCTGCTCAAACTGTACATCTAAAAACCACGTCGGAATCAGCTCCGCAGTGAGTTGGCGCTACTCGGAGTCGTCTATCCGGACGCTTAATGAGTAGAAGAGGAATATAAAGCTAGCTAGAGTGAAACGCGCTGCCTTGGCTATTTGGGGAATTTTGTGCTGAAAGCCCTAAAAAGAAAAGGTGACTATGTATTTGGTCAAAAACATGGCTGAGGAAACGTGTCTACTACAGTCTGTAGCTTCTGTGCATTCATCTGAGAAGAAGAAGAATCCTGGTTTGCCCACTGAGTGATTTGCCCACGACCACCTGACGACGGCCGACTGAATTTCGCGTGTTTGATTTTTTTCCCAACCTCACGATTCCTGATCAGGAGGCGGTCGTGAGAGGCTGATCGCCCCTCGTTACTCCCTGTATACTAAACAATGCACAATCAGGCTTAAGGTCATCCAGATTGAAAAATTCTCGCATGATTGGAAAATCTAGCCTCATGAGACCATCCTGATCTCGCGAGCTTTCAAGGTTTCACTCGCAGATCTGTATGGCTACTTTCCGTTAAAGAAAATTTGGAGCCGTTCACCAAACGAACGTCCAATCAGCGTTGGCTTTGAGGCGGGTTGAGGTGTGACGCAACGAGAAGCGCGACAGTTCAGTCTAAAGAACATGGCGGCTTCAGCCGATGAAACTAGCGTTAGCGTAGCTATGGAGCAAGTTTTATCGGAATTACAGAGTATTTCTTCACTGAAATATAATATCCTTTGCCGACATGTTGCGTATTTGCTGAGCTAATGAGCCTTTACCTGCAGCAGCAAGAGTAGCCTGGCTTGTGGTTGTGTTTTCGTCGTCACTCTGTTAGTACGTCATATGCTTCGTTGATCTGATTGGTTTATTTGGCCCGTCTATCACCAACATAGGCCAATCAGCTAACCAGTATTTTCGCCCCTTCCCAAAATTACTTAAGGTTTCCAAAATTACGGAAGGTTTCCAGATGGATATGCGGAGCAAATCCATCTGGCGGAGTCAGGTTATGGAAAATCAGCCAGAAAATGAATCGCTGATCACATATCAATCTACCTCAATGGGTTTCGTTAGGATTTCCAGTTACAAATCAGCAAAACGTGTTTCATGATTCTAATGTCATACAAAAAAAAAAAGTAAGTTACAAATATTTGGTATGCATCTCTAATGTCCCTGATGACATAAATCTTCACCTAAGGGGACGGTTTGTTCTTTTTTTAGTTTGATCTCAGCAGAGCGCCTTCTGTCATATCTTTGCCATGATGTCATCATAGCCTGCGGGACTCTTATAGAATCTCTACCTACCAGAAAGACCACATTTGTGGAGCCCTTGAATAATAGTTTTACTGTTAACAGAGCTGTTGATCTCTACAGCTCCCCCAGTGGCCACAAGCCTCTTTGCTGCATTCTTTGAATAAAGGGCTGTGTATCCTCCTGCAGAAGTGTGTCGCAGTTAGTTTGTCGCACTTATATGACGCAGATATTTTTGATTTATGCCCAATTTTGAAGCCTGGTTATTCCATGCCACAACGCAAGAGGGACAATCACCAACTAGCCAGGATTGTGGGTGTCTGTGTGTCGGTTTGGCGAGCTTGTTTGCCGTTTACATCTAAAGCCAGACACACAGTTCACCCGTGAGTGTTCCTGAAAGACTGGACGTGGTGCTGTTATTTTTTGCTTCGGATGCAAACCAACAGATCGTCGCACAGATCACTTTAAAAGTGAACTTTTAAACCCTGCGGTTTCATTGTACAGTTTGAGCTGTAGCTCAGTGCAACGATTGAAAATATCTCAATGTATGGCAAGGCCAACATAAAAAGAAAATAAATAATCATTTAAAACATTTATTTTGGTTGTATTCACTTTAGTGAGCTCTGACAATGATTGTTTTTTTTCTGTATTTAGGATTTCTGATCGTGGAGGCGGCATCCCTCACAAAATAATAGACAAGGTGATGGACTACCACTTCAGCACGGCAGAGGAGAGCGTGCAGGACCCCCGCATGAGCAACCTGTTCAACACCATCACTAACAGTGTGAACCAGTCCAGCCCCATGCATGGGTAAGAACGAGACAACAGAATAAGGGATGTTTGCAGTGATACCAGACAACCTGCTTTTTTTGTTTTGCTTTCCTAGACCTACGCCTGGTCACGTCGTACTTGCTTACTGAATGCCGTGTGTGTAACTTGACGTAACTTATGTAGAAAACGTGACGTAATTCGTGCTGCCCAGCGCTAGGCTCTGGTGCCGTTAAGAGAACCGTTAAGCGAGCTGCCAAACGGTGCCATGGAATTGGAAAACGCGGAACCGGTTCTGAGCAGGAACCGGTTTTCGATTCCCATCCCTATTCATTGGTGATAATAAATTCCTTACTTATAGATAATTTTTATACATTACATTATTTTTATAAAACATTTCTGTCAGCATATACCTGTAATTTTTACACGCTGTACCTTTAAGTTTCGCAATTAAAAAGTCAAAAATGTATTGCATTATTTTAAAAAACGTGCTTTTATTTGGAAATAAGAACATGCTTTCACAACAAACGATGAAAACGTTAGTCACAGAGGCTACGTTCAAACACAGCAGCTTTGCAACAGTTTTGTTTTTTGCTCATATGCGACCTGGATCTGATCTTTTCATGGCAGTCTGAGCAACACAGATCCGATTTGTTCCAAAACGACCCAGGCCACTTGGCTATGTGGTCCTGAATCCGATGCGAATCTGATCTTTTGAAATGCGACATGTGTCTGAACAGCCAGGTCGCATTCATCCGACCTGTACGCCATTAATACCGACAAAGGTCACTATTCTGCATCTTGCTACACAGAAGCGGCAAGAAAAACAAACACCATGGCGGATGATGATGCGGAGAGCAGTATTTATATTGAAAAGATTGTGTTTTTAAGGTTGGGAAAGATCGCTAGATGAGCTCCAGCGCTAACATCCGTGTTTACTTCCGTAAACACTGAGCACCTGGCCTGTGACATCGTTACGCCCTCTGCTGCGCATGCGGGACACTTGTGTTTTATGAATGCAGTTCACACAAGAGATCACATTCAAGTCGCATATATTTGGACATGTGAACAACAACGGAAAAAAAAATAACGAATTTCACAAAAAATTGGAATTGCATTAATGCCTGTAGTGTGAATGTAGCCTAAAGCCCAGTTTATGCTTCTGACGCATAGCCTCTGCAACCATCAAATCTGTCTCTGTCTCATAAAAATCCTGACAGACCCGCACAGACAAAAAGCAGCTGTGATTGGTTCTTGGTACGCCTTTCTGGCTGTCTTTGTGGTCGTCCTTCTAGATTCGGTCCCGGGGCGCGCCATTTTTAAAAACAGAGGAACAACTACAATGGGCGACTATGATGAAAGGTTAATCGAGGAGGTTCCCTCCATTAACAGAACCTGTTCCTCTTTGATGTCTAGCAACTTTAGATCAAGCTCCAGGACTGTGATATCTTGCAGACGCGCCATTGTTTTTTTGGAAGGTAAATATGGAAGTAAATCTGTATCGCTGGGATTTGAATAAAAAATGCCAGCGACAAAAATGCACGTGACGTGACGCTTGTGGCGCTCATACGGAAGGAAAACCAGCATGACGGAGCCGGTCATGCAAGCTAACGCTAACTCAACGGTGAGTTTATTACTTTCATTTTTCTGTAGTTGAGTTAGCGTTAGCTTGTATGACCGGCTCTGTCATGCTGGTTTTCCTTCCGTATGAGCGCCACAAGCATCACGTCACGTGACTAAGAAAACGTAACAGGATTGGCTGGGTGTTGGACGCCACAATCCATTGCTAATGTCTGTGACCTGAAGTAACCCTTCCCTTTAAACACTGAATTTAGACGCCGAATTTAAGACGGTGGAATAGAGCCAGTTGAATCTCAGGAGGCTGAAAATATTGAGTTTGAATTTTGAAAGGTTAAATTTTTTAATATGCAGATTTTTTTAACACTGGAAAATTAAACTAAAAAATAAATATTGAAAATATAATCACTTTGAAATAGTAATGTGAATTTTAGCTTGAAGAGAAAATAACAAATGAAATTTAAACTGTGTAGAAATAATGACAATTAACTTCTTTTTAGGTCAAAAATGTGTTCTGAATATATTTTAACACTGAAACAGTAAGTACAAACATACAACATTTAAATTTCAGTGGCATTTTTAATTTAAATCCCAGCGACACAGATTTACTTCCATAGATGAACACTAGGGATGGAACAGTTTATGAAACCCGTCCGAACCGTTCGGTTCGACTGTCTCTGTTCGGTTCGCGTGTGTTGCGTTCGGTTCATGCGCTGCTCCTTTTTCTCATAGGCGAAGCGATTACACTCCAGAGCAGAAGGTGGCAGTACTGCGACCAAAGCCAACCACCAGTAGTAAACAAGAAGAAGAAGCGAAGCAGCGTAGCAGAAAAAAATCGGTTGTTGTGGAGAATTGTGTGGGTATGGCGAGTGGGAAAGAACAGGAGTTGGAAGACGCGCCAGCAGCACTTTATAGGTCTGCTGTATGGGACCACTTTGCATTTAGAGTGACCTACGATGACGGCGGAAAGAAAGTTGTGCATAAAAGTGCAACAGTGTGCAAGCATTGTGCAACACGTTTTGTTTATGCTAACAGCAACATGACCAACATGTCATGCTAACCCCGAAATCCCTCATACTCCGTCAGCGCTCCGCCCCGCTGCGCTCCAGACCGCCTGCACAAAGCAAAGCCTACAGCCTCCGCTGTGGCTCCCGTCCGCTCCGCTCTGAGTTCCTTGGAAATCGTAGAGGGCATGCGCCGGATGATTAAATTCAAAGCAGCAAAACATGCAGAAATTATCCAGGGTTTCCGCGAATCATTAAAAATAATTACAATTCATACATTGTTTGGGGATTTTTTCATTAATTTCATAAATTTTTATGGGATTTCGATGTAACAATCAACATGTACCGAACTGAACCGAAAACCGTTACCAGAAACCGGGAACCGAACCGTGGATTTCGTGAACCGTTCCACCCCTAATAAACACTGCCGCCGGCGCCGCCGAAGTTCTCGTGACCATCCGCCAAAGTTCTCGCTAGTTCTCGAATACGCCCCCCCTTGCGCTTTGACGGGAAACTGCTGTGCGTCCCTAAAAATTCCAGACCGACGGTGCAGAAGCAAACTGGTTCGCGACCAGACCCAAGTGACATTTGATGTGTGCGATAGCAGAACTATAATCTGCCCTTAAGTGTTTGCAGCGAGTGGTATTACACAGTGAGCTTGTTAATGAGATTCTAATCTAGGAACAAATGTTCTGAAAATTTTAATCTCCATTAATAGAAAATTGGACTAAAGCATTAAGCTGATTAATCGGCCATCCCTATAGTATTATTTACTGTTTGGTGTGATTTCATCTGTGTGTTCAACAGGTTTGGGTTCGGTTTGCCCACATCCAGGGCCTACGCAGAGTACCTGGGCGGCTCCCTCTCCGTTCAGTCCATGCAGGGCATCGGCACCGATGTCTACCTGCGTCTGCGCCACATCGACGGCAAAGGAGAAAGCTTCAGAGTGTAGAAGTAACCCTCTGATCCCTGTAGGTCCAAACCGGGGAACCAGGCCATGTCAGAGGGCTTTTTCCCCACTTAAAGGCAGGAAGAGACGAAGTTTTATGTCTGCTGAGTGGCAGCATTTCAGATCACTCTGCCAGATCTCCTTTGTTTAGCCTTTGACTGAATATAAGCTATGTTAGCTCTCCTTTGAATGATTTTGGTTGTTCTTTTGTTTTGTTTTTTTGCATTTTGTACCCCATGGCACGTCGTCTCCTTAATTTTTTGAATGTTTTGTTTATCGGGACAGACTGCATGATAAAAGAGCAAGAAGAAGATTCCTGTTTAAAGAAGTTGAGAATGAAGTTTCCTGTTTATAACCTGATTTGACACATTTTAAACGATGGTTTAGAAACACTCCAAGATTTCCTTGAAGCGCACAAAGCTGCTAAAAAGATCAATGGATCATTAAAACGTTTAGTCTTTTGTCTTCTGAAAGTGAAAGTAACCTAGTAAACGAGTTAAGACCAAGTGTCCATAGAGATCAAGGAGCTTTAATACGTTGGACCTTCAGACACCTTCAGATTTTACAGAAAAAATGCACAGAAATAGAAATCTGCCAAATCCCTGAAACTCATGAGTAGCATTTAGACTTTCTGATTTGAGGAAACTCGCCACTAAGGATGTCCCAATACTACGTTTTCATTTCTGATATACAGATATAGTGTAATGCAGGTATTTACCACATCAAGACGTACGTTTAGTTATTCCATAATGCTGAATATTAGAAAAGGCTGGGTCATGTGATATTACGTACACAAAGAAGCGTAGCTAGCAACAAAATGGCCCGAACCATTTATTGTGAACTGATTTCTGCTGTGATCAGTATTGGATTGGGACGTCCCACTGATTGAGTATTTCTGTGGAGCAGAGATGATCAGCTGCCTTAATGTGCAACGTCCTCCATGGACTGAGTGATTTCCTTGCTTTTCCGTTTGATGCCTCCATTGTCGCCCTCAGATATAATGTTTTGCTTCGACCCGACAGGTGTTAGATTTCGTTGTAATCATGGTTCACATCGGTTTTTGACATTTCTGTAACAACTCACAAGCTAACCACATAACAGAGAAGTGTTTATTATCTACGTCGTTATTTTTATTTGAAAGAGTTCTGTTTGAAGTTTGCATATATTTTTCATTTGTTTAAGGAGCTAAACAGGGTTTCTTGCACTGTGTAACTTATTTTAATCACCTGCATTTATTTAGCTTAGTTACCCACAGTAACGATAATCTAGTTCAGTTCAGTTTATTTGTTTCTATGGCGCCAATTCACAACACATGTCACATGTCATGGCACATTACAGTTCACCAGATCATCCAGTCAATTTGATCCAAAGTTTTCTATAAATATGTCACAAATAGAATTAATTGCCCACCCCTATTTTGGACACAATTATTTGAAAGATTGACTTCGGTTCTCGACCAGATTTTCTTTCAATTCAATTCAGTTTATTTCTATAGTGCCAATTTACAACACATGTCATCTCAAGGCACAGTTCACCAGATCATCCAGTCAGATTGATTTAAAGTTTTCTATCTAAAGAAAACCAGCTGATTGCATCGACTCATTGACTCTTCAGCAATCCCTCACACTAAGCATGCTTGTAGCGAGAGTGGAGAGGAAAAACTCCCTTTTAACAGGAAGAAACCTCCAGCAGAACCAGGCTCAGTGTGAGCGGCCATCTGCTGAGGCCGACTGGGGTTCAAGGAGACAGAAGCAGACATAGAAAAAGAAGCATAGATACAAAAGGCAACTGTCAACCAGCTTCACAGGCGGCCCCGTCCAGGAAACACACGAGCTCTGAGCCAGCTCCCATGTCAGAGGACGAAGAGAGCACATCCAGTTAGTCACAGTCAGAGAAACAGGACTACACTGAAAAACAGGCCGATCTCCAACATCTAGAAACAAAGGTGTTGATGGCAGCAGCACAGCTGATATTTCTCTCCAGGATGGAGTCACAGCCAAACAGGAACAGACCAGATGAAGCTACTATGAGAAAAAGCAGAGAGAGCAGAACGTTAGAGATTAAACTAACAGATTCTGCCGAGTGGGAGAATAGAGATAGATTGATGAAAAAAGGGGTCCCTATGTCCTCCAGCAGTCTAAGCCTATAGCAGCATAACTATAGAGATAGCTATATAATGGTTCATTTGTCATTAAATTTTATTTTTTGAATTTATTTTAACCCCTCTTTTAAGATGGAACATCCACCTGAGAAGAAGTGTCCACCTGCCCCAATCAGGCACCCTGTTCCTGGGAGCCTAAAGGAAACAGCTTTATGATGCAACTTTTAGATGTGCCTTTGGTTGAGTCAGCTGAGTGAATACGATGGAGGTAACTCAGCTGTTTGATTCAGGCATGTTGGACAAAGGATGGATCTAAAAGTTGCAGAATACCGCCCCCTAGGAACTGGAAAATTGCCCACCCATGGGTTCCAGGGTAAAATAACCCAGTGGAGTGGTCTTGATCTATTGTGAAGTGGCACATTGGATCTATCTACGTTTCTTTTTTTTTTTTTTGCAAAGTCTCAAAAGTTTTTTTGTGACACAACCTCCCAACATCTGAAATATTTAGAAAGCCACTTGGTTCATGTTAAGAAATTAAAAACATGAACACTATAAGCACTCCTATCAGTGTGATGAACATTCCCCTGAGTGGTTTTTATTCAACAGATCAGCCCAAATGCTATTTTTCCTTTTTTTTGTTTGCATGCATCACTTCTAATTGCTTTTTCTTTTCATTTTCTTTTGATTTTTAATCTGATTAGAAATCCCAATTTGCATACGTTAATATTGCACTGCCTATTTTACTGTTGAAAACTCCAGGCAAGATGATAACGTTCTTTGGTTTCATTTAGCAGTCAAAGATATTATATATCAGCTATTTTTGATGAACTCGCAGCAAACTAAAAAGTTTAAGCAAATAAATTGAGATGAAAGGTTGGCTTGTGAGCTGTTGCCTTCAGGTTATTTTATTCATTTCATTCAATCTTTGCTTTAATTTTAAAAGGCTCCAGTATTGATGTTTCCCTCATACTAAAGAAGAGATGCTCATAATCAGTACCTACATATTTTGGGTTTAAATGTGTGTATATGGAGTAAATTTTTACTGCAACTCGAAGGTTTTGGAAATTGTAAAAAGAAAAAAAAATGTAGCTTATAACAGTAAAACATTTGTAGTTTAAAAGCATCCTTATTCCAAAATGTTGCTGGAACGATGTTGAAGGGAGGCAGGAGATTCTCATTTTTATAGTGCCATAAAATGTGCACTGTTGCCCTCTGCTGGTCTAAAAGAGTAAATGCAGGGTGAAGAGTTTGATGAAGATTATTTTTTTTGTATTTTTCTTTCCCCTTTTTTCTTGTTTGAAATCAGTAACTAGATGTTCAGATTAAAATAAGAAATGGATAAAGAGCTTATTGGAGTTATGTTACTGAAGAAATATACCCTCATGGGTGTTTCGGCGTCTCATGGATTCTGTTTTATTCAAGATTTTGTAGAAATAAATTTTACCTCTTCAAATTCTTGACTGAGCTTTCTTTGATACATTAATGATGCTCTTTATTGCACCAACACTTCAGATCACACAATGTTTATTACCTTACAGAACTACACCAAATATAGTATGACCTCTGTATGGACCTTAACAGTGTTTGTCAGATTGGGCATAAAAAAATGCTTTTTAAATAAAGTGATATCTTGCGCAACACAGTAATGAATAAAAAACAATATAATACTATGGATATGGAGGAAATTGCTGGTACCGGTCTCTTAATGAAAGAAAAACCTACAGAAATTCTAATTTGATAAAAATGATAAATACAAATTCTATGAAAACAAAGTCAGACCAAAAAAAAATCTTATAAAACAGGCCTGGAAAAAATGTTGGAACTCCTAGAAAACTGAAAATAAAGGGTGTGTTTGAGTTCAGTCAAAATAAGGAGGCCAGAAGAGTTTGACTATAGATGCAAACAGGTACAGCCTTCTGTTCCCTCAACCGCCCCTCACTTAGCATACCTTCTGTCGCCTAGCAACCATGACAATAAAAAAGCAGGCAATAAAGTGATGCTGAACTGTGGACAGTTTTTGTAGTCTTCTTTTCTGCTGATCTTGTATTTGGTTGCTGTAAAATCTGTCTTACCAAAGTCTGGGTGACATAATACCCACAGATAAATAATGCAATACCACCTTTAAAGGTATATTTATATAAACTTTGAAAGTTTAATTTAATTGCAATGTTAAATGCTAGTACTGTTCATATTTTTTTAGTTGTTTCATCTATATTTAAAGGTTAAATTGAGTAATGAAAATCTTGGCTGGCAATTGAAAATTTCACAACTTTCCGTAAATTTCTTTGTAAAGAACCAGAATTTTTTTTAGAGAAGCCAAACAGATCCGTTTACTGCCATCAGATAGCTATGGAAGAGGATTAGGGCCACTGAAAAAAAAGATTTATAACAGATGTTTAACAGAGTAAAAAATTGTATTTTAGTTTAATTTGGGGGGGGGGATCTGAATTCTGACTTTTTTTTAAAAATATTAATGTAAATGGGCACCATGAAGGAAGAGATGTGGAGCAATCAGCTTCACTGACAAAGATGTGAGTTGTTTGGGAGGGCCAGCAACACATTGGGGGAAAATGCAGTGTTGGGCACGTTACTTTGAAAAAGTAATTAATTATATTTACTAGTTACTTCTCCCAAAAAGTAACCGAGTTAGTAACTGAGTTACTCCACAATAAAAGTAACTAGTTAGTAGTAAAAGTAACTATTGCGTCACTTTTACGAGTGTATGAAATTAATAACTGGGGATGTCTAATTCTGAAATCCTGTGTTTGGGTTGTTATAAATACTGCAACATGTAGCTATATCCAACCATCCATCCATCCATCCATCCATCCATCCACTAGAATGATGAAAAAAGGGGTCCCTATGTCCTCCAGCAGTCTAAGCCTATAGCAGCATAACTATAGAGATAGCTATATAATGGTTCATTTGTCATTAAATTTTATTTTTTGAATTTATTTTAACCCCTCTTTTAAGATGGAACATCCACCTGAGAAGAAGTGTCCACCTGCCCCAATCAGGCACCCTGTTCCTGGGAGCCTAAAGGAAACAGCTTTATGATGCAACTTTTAGATGTGCCTTTGGTTGAGTCAGCTGAGTGAATACGATGGAGGTAACTCAGCTGTTTGATTCAGGCATGTTGGACAAAGGATGGATCTAAAGGTTGCAGGATACCGCCCCCTAGGAACTGGAAAATTGCCCACTCATGGGTTCCAGGGTAAAATAACCCAGTGGAGTGGTCTTGATCAGTTGTGAAGTGGCACATTGGATCTATCTACGTTTCTTTTTTTTGTGCAGTCTCAAAAGTTTTTTTGTGACACAACCTCCCAACATCTGAAATATTTAGAAAACTGGTTCATGTTAAGAAAAAAATTAACACTATAAGCACTCCTATCAGTGTGATGAACATTCCCCTGAGTGGTTTTTATTCAACAGATCAGCCCAAATGCTATTTTTCCTTTTTTTGCATGCATCACTTCTAATTGCCTTTTCTTTTCATTTTCTGTTGATTTTTAATCTGACTAGAAATCCCAATTTGCATCTGTGAATTTTTCACAGCCTATTTTACCGTTGAAAACTCCAGGCAAGATGATAACGTTCTTTGGTTTTCAAGGCCAAAATGCGATTTGATCAATGCAAAAGCAGAAGGTGATTAAAACAAGAGAGCTAGTCTCTAAAACAGACATGGCTACGGCTTCATGCTAAT
Organism: Cyprinodon diabolis; assembly: GCA_030533445.1. Lineage (NCBI taxonomy): Eukaryota > Metazoa > Chordata > Actinopteri > Cyprinodontiformes > Cyprinodontidae > Cyprinodon > Cyprinodon diabolis. The sequence goes on from CM060072.1 coordinate 4,496,439, forward strand.
CTCAGCATTCTGAGATTAAAGTCAGAATTCTGACTTTTTTCCCATATTACACGGAAATGTTTAAAAAACATGTAAAAAAAAAATTTAAAAAACAACTTTTTTTTATTTTTTTTCAATGGCCCTAATCCTCTTCCGGAGATATCAGCACAGCTTGAAGCAGAAAAACTGGAGGGAAATGCCCAAGGTTTAGTTTGTTGCCTGAAGTTCAAGCGGTTCTGTATGGAAGCAAATCGTTACCATATTTAAAATGAAAAAGCATTTCCAGAAATGATGAGTGGTGTTAAAGAAGTGGTGTTAAAGAAAATGAAAATGCAAACAGGATTATTGATTTCTAATTTCATTAATGAGCCAAACAAGGCAGCCACATTCTTAAAATGAAAAACCATTTCTGAAAATGCTTTTTCGTTTTAAATATGGTAACGATTTGCTTCCATAGTTCTGCACACAGGTCAGCAGCAAAATGATGCAAAAATTCACCATAGTCTCAGGGAGAAAACTAAAATAAATATACTAAAGTTTTCTATTGAACTCATCTTAGTTTGGACTCCTGTTTGTGCTAAAAATCTCTCTGCAAAGAAAAATATTACATTTATAGGCATAAATATATATACATACAAATATACACTGCTCAAAAAAATTAAAGGACCACTTTGAAAACACATCACATCTCAATGGGGGAAAAAATCATGCTGTTTATTTATACTGATATGGACTGGGTGATGTGTTAGTGTGCTGATGAAGATTCTCAGTCATCCAGGTCATTGTAATTCTGTAAAAGTTTAAAACAATCCACTGGACTTGGTTTCCAAGGTTTGAAGATTTTTCGCTTACGTCCAGGAAGTTTTCTCAATTCAAATGCCTGGATCCACAGTGAGTTTGAGGCTTTATATAGACAAGGCCTTGTATTGCTTAGAAACATGCAAATTGTGATGAGCGGGTCGTTTGGTTCCATTGTTAGCCTGTAATATCTGAAACCTGTCTATGATTGTGAAGGTCGGTCGTTAAGGGGGGATTGTTCCCCGGCTGAAGAGAGGAGGTGCTTTGTTCCTCTGTGATGGGGTGGGGGATGTAGCGATACCTGGAAGGAATCAACTCAATAACTGAATCGTTAGTTTTTTGGAAGTTGGAATCTGAGTCCACCACCTCTGTTTAAGGTTGTTTTTTCTCAAACCACCTATTTTCTTTATCCAGAATGTGAACATTCTGGTCCTCAAAAGAATGTCCTTTGTCCACAAGGTGTAGGTGTACTGCGGAGTCTTGTCAAGAGGAGGGCGCTCTTCTGTGTTGGGCCATGCGTCTGTGGAGAGGTTGTTTGGTTTCTCCAATAAAAAGATCAGAGCATTCCTCGCTGCACTGAACAGCATATACCACTCTGCTCATGTTCGGTCGGGGGGTTTTATCTTTAGGATGCACTAGCCTCTGTTTAAGGGTTTGGTTTGGCTGGAAATGTACTGGGATCTTGTGGTTGGAGAAAATCCTCTTGAGTTTGTGTATATATATATATATACACACACACACACACACACACATACACTGTGCACAGCAGAATTATTAGGCAAATTTTGAAGATTATTTTTATTATTGGGCCACTATTGTGTTCTCAATCAACCCAAAAGACTCCTTAATATCAAAGTTTCATATTTTTGTAAGTTTTTTTTCCTTTTGATTTGGGCATTTTATGAGGATTTCTTGGTTTGCACATAAATATTGCTGTGCAGAATTATTAGGCAACGTAATAAAAAACAAATATATACCCATCTCACTTGTTTATCTTCACCAGGTAAACCAATTTAACAACTTAAAATTCAGAAATAAACATTTGCAACATTCAAAAACAAATCAGTGACCAATATAATCACCTTTCTTCATCATGACGCTCTAAAGCCTGTCAGTGTCTTGATCTGTTTGTGATCCACGTTGCAGCAGCCGCCACAGCCTCCCAGACACTGTTCAGAGAGGTTAACTGTTTTCCCTCCCTGTCGATCTCACATTTCATGAAGGACCACAGGTTCTCCATTATTTTTTTTCCCTTTTAGACTTTTTCTGGCCAGCCACGCTGTGGTGTATCTGATGCGTGTGACGGAGCATTGTCCTGCATAAATATCAGGTTTTTCTTGAATGATGGCGACTTCTTCTTGTACCACTGTTTGAAGAAGGCGTCTTCCAGAAACTGGCAGTAGGTCTCGGAGTTGATCTTGACTCCATCATCAACCTGAAAAGGTCCCACAAGCTCATCTTTGATGATACCAGCCCATAGCATTACCCCACCTCCACCTTGCTGGCATCTGAGTGAATAAGGAACTTGCTGCCCTTTACTGATCCAGCCTGGTGCGCATCCATCCATCTGGCGCATCAAGACTCATTTCATCAGACCAAAACATCTTCACTCTTCAGATATTTCTTGGCCCAACCTTGATGTTTTGTCTTTTTTATTTTTTTATTTATTTGACAGGGACAGTACAATTAAACATTGCAACCAAACAGGTGGCCGAGGTCCAAGTACATAAGGCTTGTAGCAATGGGCTAATTTGCAGCCGTGTGTCTTGTTCAAAGGTGGCCTTTTTTTGTCTTTCCTTACCTTGGCCAGGCCCCTAAGTATTGGGCACCTTGTTCTTCTCGGCGCTCCAGACATGTTGCAGCTCTGAAATATGGCCCAACTGGTGGCCAATGCCTTCCTGGCAGCTTCATGCTTGATCCTTCTCAATTAATGGGGAGTTATTTTGCGTCTTTTCAACACACTTCTTGCATGCCTGTTGGCTATGTGCGACCAACCGCTTGATTGTGCGATGATCCCGCTTTAAAAGCTTGGCAATTCCCCAACTGCTGCACCCCTCTGAAAGACCTCAGCCAATTTTTGACTTTTTAAGAGTCTGTAAAATCTCTTTTCTGACCCATTTTGCCAAAGGAAATGAAGTTGCCTAATAATTAAGCACACCTTATATAGGGTGTTGATGTCATTAGGCCACACCTCTTCTCATTACAGAGACGCACACCACCTGATTTACTTAAATGGTAGTTGGCTTTCAAGCACATACAGCTTGGAGTAGAACATGTATGAAAAGGATGATGTGGTCGAAATACCCGCCTAATAATTCTGCACAGTCTATACATATATATATATATACATATATATATTTTTAGCACTTTCATTTGCTCGTTTTTGTCTGAAGAGATGAAATATGTAAACTCTATATACTCGGATTACATTTGATGTTCTATCTACAGCAGTCTAATGTAACCCACAAGAAGGGTCACTCCAATTACACCTGATAATAGTAAATGGTAAGTATGTTAATCACTTCGACGACTGATACCAACACTACACAAGTATAAAGAAAGTGGGGCCTGATCAGAAGATTTTAAATTCACGGGAGCCTAGGTGTAAGCAACAGCAGAGGAGAGCACACAATGTCTATAAGAAAGGGTAGAATTTAATACAGTGAACAATTGTGGATCCACATTTACAAATAAACTAAATTGCGAGCTTTAGGAAAAAAAAAAAAGAAGAAATAACAGAAATAATCCAGTCGTTTCAATGTTTCTGTCAAATGTTCACTCAATGCCTCATGGCTAGCGACCGGTCGGGTCACCATCTAACAGTTCACTCAGTCCTCTGGGCTGAGGCTCGCCATCCCAGTTCTGAAGAGGAGGATCTTGGGGTGTCTGGGCACTACAGACCAAAAGTGCACCAAAACGGGAGGGGGAAAAAAAAACCTGACCTGGAACAAGGCCAAAGTAAAGCATCTTAAAATATAGGATGCTATAGATAGAGATCTTTCCTCATCTCTAACGTCTTTTTCACATTGTACAACAATATTCATATAGATCTATATTTCAATCTAATAGTGCCAATGGCGAACATCTATAACACTATGTGTAACATCAAAATGTGGATTAGAAACTCACATTTAATCTGACCTACTCAGAACAGAAAGTTCCCAAGCAATGCTAACAGAACTGCACCTTTCAGCACCATGAACCATTAATTAGCACTGCTGAGTTAACAGATCATATGCGAATAGAGAAATAAATGACACTACCTAGGAAAAAAATACAACATACACAATAATACAAAAATACAACTTACAATATCAGTAACTACGTATTTTAGCCAAATTTCAGTGAATTTACTGGGCCAACCGCTGAGCGCGTGCGATCACTCACCGATGCTCTGATGCTACATGAAGCTACACTGGGAATTTTCCGGATTCAGTCACTCACAAGGGAAGCTTTCTGAGATTTAATAAAACAGATTTACTATTTTGAATGATATATTTTAGGAACTATTTTAACATTGTTTTTCCTTACCGATTTTCAAGATTCTTCATCAAATTTTTCCAGGCTATCAGTGGAAACAACCATCAGCTGTGAGCTCTCTGAGCAACATCTCAGAACAGCAGTTAAAGGGGCAGGACAATCAATCTTATTGGCTGATGTGAAATCAGCTTGTGCCAACTATTGGTTGTTTAATCTGTCACTGAAAACAATTGCTAAAGGCATATATCAAAGTTTTTAAAGATTTTTAGCAGTTTTTATCTATATTTATGAACATATTTATCAACTTATTTTTAACTAAGACATGAAATCCATACATTTTAAGTAAAACAAGCATTATAGAAGAAGATATTAAATCAAGATCTATATATATATTTTTTTTTTCTAAACAGTGGAAACTTTCGGGTATTTGATAAAAATTTTCAAGATGGGAAAAACCAAAAGAAAACAAATGTCCAAATTTCTGCACGTCAATTAAGTCCATTTAGATGGAAGCTTTAGATAGCTTCATCATTCAGAAGCAGCTCAGTATTTAGACACTGAAACGCTGACCTTCTAATGGTGCGTTTACTCGCCCCGATAAATTTCCACGGGTTTGAGTTACATAAAAAAAAAACATTTTCTGTTTTTACAAGTGAGCTTCCATGTGGACTCCCTTTTGAACGGACAAATTTGACACACAAGACAAAGTAAACATCAATCTTTGTTTTATTCAGCGGGACATGGCAGGCAATGACATAAAAAAGGAGCAAGTTACAGATGAATTTACCGAAGGGACAAATAGAAAAAGTGCACTTTTGTTTTTTCTAAGAACAAATAAAAACAAATAGCTGAGTAGCACTTTGGTCAGTCCTGTTATTTGGAATGTAACAGTTTGGTACATGTTCCTTTAAAAAAACAAAATAAAAACACAACAAACTCAAGGCAATATTTCTTTAAGGCAAAAGTAAGGAGCTTGATTTGAACGTGCAAACGTGAAACTGGCAGACCTTTAAATCTTGCGTAACAGGCAGCAAAAGCAGCTTTAACTCAGAAACAGTTTCAGGCATTTGTGAAACTATGAAAACACAGTGATGCTAATCACTCATATTTTTATTTAGACTTACCTGCACCTACCATGCTACTTAAAAACACTCAAAGAGCAGAAATACTCAACCATAACAGTGTATTTGTGTAAATAAAGGCAAATCTTAAATTAAAATCTTAACTAAATGTCCATTTATTATGGAGCTCAGACAAAAAATTGAAGCTCAGACTCAGACTCTGGTTGTACACAGTGTTTCATCTGAGCATGTTTAAAGAGAGTTAAGTTTAAAAGAAAGCGTGGGGTAGAAAAAGCATCATCATTATCATTTTGCACATCCTTCAGGTACAATTCTGCAGTGGAGTGCAGGCAAGTGTGCGGCACAGGTGAAGACAAAAGCACGGCGGTAGATACAGGCCACAAAAACTTGCAAAACGAGCCAAAATGTGCATCTTTTAAAGTTGTAAGGATAGCAGAGATCTCCTCTCTCCTGAGAACAAACATATTTCTCCTACTTTGTGTCGGATCCAACTACAAAAAACCCTTAAAGAAAAAAACAAAAAAAAAAAACACTTCTTCCTGTTTTTCTTTTGCTGAAAATCGGCAGAGATGCTGATTTCATTTCCAGGGACTTGGCATCGGTCCACACAGTGGAAAGAACTGCTTTAATTGTATCACCACAGTGATTTATTTTCTAGCAAATTCCTCATAGAGAATCAAGGGAGCATTGTGAGGAGGAGAAAGATGGAAGTCCTGAACTAAAGGAGAACCACAGGCTGATCTCTTCCATGCTACGCCACACTTATGCAGCCAAAGAAGCCGTCACTGAGAGCAGACATGACAGTAGGAGGTCATAATGTTTACGCTTCTCTATCTAAATTAGTTTCATATTTGTCTGAGGTGGGGCAGTCGGTAGCACTGTGGCCTGCAGGAAGGTTCTGTGTCCGATTCCTGGGGTCTTTCTGCACGGCGTTTGCATGTTCTCCCTGAGCATGCGTGACCTGTCCAGGTTGTACTCAGGGTTCCTACAGCATAAGGCAAGTTAAATTCAAGACTTTTAAGACTTTTTAATGCCACTTGAAATTAAAATTTAAGACCAAATTCAAAAGAAACACAAGAAAAACCTGCTTGTGACAACTTAACCCAAAGGTTTATTTTAACATAAACCACTGCACTAATGTTTCAAATTTTGAAAAGCTTCCCATACAGGAAGAAAGCTAAAAACACACAAATGACAGATATATTTGAACAATTATTTAACTGAATTCACAAACTTTGTTTTAGCAGGGAACAAAACAAATCAGTTTTAAAGCCACAACATAACCAGTGCTAAGTCTTTTTTGCAGCTATTTTTCTTTGTATGGTTTTCTTAGTATGTTTGATTTGGTGATAAGTGGAGGCGTTGCAGAGACAAGGGTGGAACTAAACCGAGAAATACCGGCTGTTTCTCCGTAACTCCATTTTGACGCTTTGTGTTTCGCGCTTCGCATGTGCGACTCCACTGCCTTAATTCCCATCGTTCTGGGCTCGAATCGCTTCTTTCACAAAATCCACTGAGCCTCATGTATGTTCCCTGGTTTTAGCCATGGAGGAAACTCTTGGCTGGAGACAATTTTCATTACATTTACACTTTCTCATATTTTCCAGGCAAAAAGTTAATGGTGCATCTCCCAAATGTCCCGGCCGCAACAACGCTATTGGGACGGAACCAATAATGGCGGGCGTAATTTTTTTTTTTTTTATATAAAAAAAAAAAAAAAAGTCATTTTTAATGTTTTATTTAGATTTAAAAAAATCATAATAAAAATAATCCTATTTATGAGGTTTTAAAAATTAAGACCTACGAAAGACTAATTTAAGACATTTTAATACCAATTAAGACCTTAGTTTTATTTTAAAGAATTCAATGCCTTTTAAGACTTTTTAAGGAGCCGCGGGAACTCTTATACTCCACCTCTCGCCCGTAGACAGAGATAGGCACCAGCCCCACCATGACCCTGACAAGTAGCCTAGGAAACTAGCCCCTCCCACCAGCGGCCAAAACCATTTTTGCCTGCGAGTTTGGTCTAGCCTCGATCCATGCCCCAGGCCCTAGAACTGGTGGGCCAATCACAACGCAAAGATGTGTTTTGAATTTTTGGATGCAAAGTGGGCGGGGTTTTGACGGCGTGACGACAAAGTTGCATGACTCTGGAGAAAACACAACAACAAAGATGGCAACAACTATTGAACAGTTCTCGTTTAACTCTGCTTTGGAATCAGTTTTGGAAGGATTAGACTGGGGGGGTTTGCAGGAAGAGGCTCTACGCTCATTCATTTTTAAGAAGGACGTATTCGCTGTTTAACAGACCAGCTTTCTGTCGCACTTACTTCGTCACGGTCAGTTGACCTCATTGGTCAATAGGCACTAGGGTTGTCAAAAGTATCGATACTCAAAAAGGTATCGATACTGAAACGTTGTATCCGGATACAATACTCGTTTTTAAAAGTATCGATACAGTGCTATCACCAGTGGCATCTAAGCAGTCATTCATCTAAAGTGCAGAATAGAGGACAATGCACTTTCAGAACTCTGTGTGAATAATTCTACGCACTTTTCAGTTTCACACTTTTTTTGTTAGAGGTGCAGCTGCTGAGAATTATTTTTGTTTCTTAACCGGTTTGGCTAGTGTCTTTATGTGTGCAAAGCATAGCCAAGGAAGGAACACTTCATTTTATAAGTTTTTTATCAAGCTTGTTTAATATTGTGCACAGCATACAACCTCAAAATATTGTTCTTATTGTTTATTGTATCTATTTATTATGAAAATATTTCTGTTGAATTTTGGAGTCTTTGTTTTTATCCTTGTGTTATCAAAAATGGTATCGAGTATTGAATATTTTCCTTAGTATCGGTATCGAGTTGAAAAGTTTAGTATCGTGACAACCCTAATAGGCACAGACATGGTTTAAAAAACAACGGGTTGCTCTCATCAACAATTTTCTGATGTCTCGTTCATCGGGACTAAATTACACATTTAATCTCACATTTAGTGTGGTTTATCAGGCTACCTGACAAGTACTAAGTGGGGGAAAATGGAGGGATTTTCTGAATGGGATACTGTGTAATGCTGAGACTGGACTTCAAATGTTTTTTTTAATACAAAATAAAACAAATTTACTGTGAAATGATGTAGAATTTTTTACATTGAACTTCTGTATTGATGAAATGTCCAGATTGTATTATACAGTATAAAAAATTTAGCTGTAATTCCCTCCAGATTAACCCGATAAGGTGTGAAGAAACATGGCTGCTCTGTTTAGTTCAGTTAAAGGCCCTGTTCCTGATTCTGCAGTTTTAAACCAGACGCCAGGAAAACAGTTTAGATTGAACTATAAGCCCCGCCCCTAACCTTCTTCCATTGAGAAACTTTCCTGCCACTCTGCATGGAGATGATAACGAGCGCATCTTGTAGTAATAATTATAAAAAGATACCCGTCTAGGAGCATTTCAAGTCTCTCTTCTTCTGTTCTGACCCTTTAAGGCTGGTTTGCTTAACTCGCAGTGACAGCAAGTAGAGGGTTTGCATCTGTCGCCTATGTTGGCCGCCATGTTTTATAAGACGTTTGGGAAAACAAGCTCTTAGAAGCTGACTGGAAACTGGAAGCTCTACAGAATGAACCCCATTGGCAGAGAAAACCGTCACGTTAAAGATTAAAAGCCTAGACTAAAAACGACTCAATTCCTGCATCAATCAATGAGTAATTCATCCTAATAAAACAAACTCCTTTCCCGCATAATAAACCGTGTAAAAAAACAAAGAGAAAATTAAACTAAAACTAACAAAAACTAAACTTTGGACTGCATGTCCAAAAGAAACTCAGTTTTAGGCACAACAGCAGAGTAAAGTTTTGTATCTATGCGTCTTTTTCTATGTCTGCTTCTATCTCCTTGAACCCCAGTGGGCCTCAGCAGATGGCCGCTCACACTGAGCCTGGTTCTGCTGGAGGTTTCTTCCAGTTAAAAGGGAGTTTTTCCTCTCCACTGTCGCTACAAGCATGATTAGTGTGAGGGATTGTATTTGAGTCAATGAGTCAATGCAATCAGCTGGTTTTCCTTAGATAGAAAACTTTGAATCAATCTGACTGGATGATCTGGTGAACTGGAAAGTGCCTTAAGATGACGTGTTGTTTAGAAATAAACTGAATTAAATTAACACACAGATTCAAATCAAATGGAAAATTTGCTCCGATTCTTTTTGCCCTTTTTGGTTTATTATGAAATCTATTCAGGAAGGACGACACGCTCCAGCTTCTGGATGGCAGAGAGTGGTGGATGTGCTTTGGCAACCTGTTCCATCCAGCAGAGCAAGATAAATACGCAGATTACTGCTCAACATTTTCCTGAAAGCTTTCATACCACATGACCTCCTTCACTCCAGGCTTAATGGGAAACATAATGGGAGCAATAAACAATCTTTGGCTGAGCATGGAAACAAGCTTGGGCTTGAATGAGACCAGCAAAATGAATCCTAAGGGATTTACCAAACAGGGAGAGATGTTGTGAAACTAAATCCTCACAGAGTGAAAAAAAAAAAAGGCATTTTCTCATTTAAAAAGAAAACTAATTTTAACTACCAACCCCACTATAAACTAGAGGCAGACCATATATGGCACTCTTTATGGAATAGCCCTTTTTGTCTGTAAACCTTTTACTTTTGACCTCAGTAAACAAAGTATTCAGGTCAGACTACAATTCCTAACAGATCGCTCACACCGAACGCGCTTTGGGCGTCAAAGCAGCGGTCCAAGCGGAACATCGGGAGCGGCATAACCGAGCGTTCTGGCGTCTGACGCTGAATTTCAGAAAATTTAACTTCTACTGCTAGTGTGTCAACCAATCAGAGAAGCTGATCCAGGATTTTTTTGGGGGGGCGAGATAGACACTACATAGAAGCCGTTATCGCTTCTGCAGAGCTGTCTGCATATGGAAAATAAATATAAAGGGGGTTAAACTGCAAAGGTTTTTCCTCTGTACGAGGAAAAGAGAGCGAGCTCTGATCATTACCGCTGAATTGAAAAAGCTTCCTGGACAGGAAGTGAAACGTCTTCAAACTTGGAAACAAAGTCCAGTGGATTGTTTTTAATGGTTTTTGGAAGGACTATGACCTGGATGACTGAGAACCTTCACCAACAAATGGCAAAACTGTTTAGAAAGATCCAAATGAACTAAAACTGTTAAAATATTTAATTGCATGTTCTGGTACTTGCAGTTTTACCAAGTTTTACCGCTGATGGCGGCAGTTTGCTGGAGGTCCGGTGCTCCGAACAAGAACTGCATATGTGTGGAGGAGGACTTGGCTGCTTAAAATGTGTCAAAACTGTTCTCCCCCTAATCAAAGTAAATAAAGAAAACAACCAGAGCGCAGAACATCGAAGCGTCAAAGCAGCGTTTGATCCAGCATCCAGTGGGAACACACCATAAGACATTCCTTTAAGAATAATTTAGCAATCCGAGGCCGTTTGGCTGTAAAGCTCGCTGTGACTTCAAGGAGTAAACAAGGACTGCAGAGAAGACACAGTTTTATAAATATGCATCTTAAGCATATAAGTATTTAAAGGCGCCGTAGATTCTCACACGTTTTGAAGGCCTCTCTCGTGGCCATCCAGCTGCACCTTTATCTTATGCAGTTCCTCGATCTCCTGGTGGTGGCGCTCCGTCTTGTGACGCACCAGAGAGCGATAGAAGTGAATGGTGAAGAGCAGAAAAATGATCCCGACTGGGACCATGATGATGGTGGAGGCCAGCGCCGCCTGCCAGCCGCTGTTAGGGCCCGTAGGGGTTATAGGCTTTGCCCCTGTGGTGCAATTCACGGTGGTGCTGGCTGCTGCCTCCTTGACCACGCCGGAGTCTACGGGCAGGAACTTGACCCAGCAGAGGAGCACCACTTCGGCTAAAAACAGCAGAATCCCCAAAGCCGTGGAGAAACCCCACGCCAGCTCGATGTAGTGGTGCATGCGTTCGTGGGGCGACTCGCTGACCGAGTTCAGGTTGTGGATGTTGCTCACGGCTTCGACGTTGGGCAGGATGCAGGTGCTGATCAGCAGAGCGAAGAGGTGCACAGCCACTAGGACCGTCGTGCACACGCTGAAGGCGATGAGAAGCTCCCGGGGATAAGAGTACTTGACATCCAGCTCCACCTCCACCATGGCCACCTACGCATGCAAGTTTAAGCTAATTAGACAAAACTAATAATCAAAAGAGCTCAATAAGCAAAGCATGTTCTGGTCATTCAAAAGAAAACATCAACAACAAAAACTAGGAGTTTCCTTTAAAGAGGAGGCCTAAAGCTAACTTCTAAATTCTTTATCATGTTTAAACATTACTTCTACTGAAAACTGCTGTCATCAGTGATTGATTGACTTTATTGATCTCACAGTTTAGAAATTTACTTGTTACATCGGCTCAATAGTCAAAAGAGGCTTAGAACTTTCCTTTTTGATAAAGTTTATAGTTAGAGTGGCTCAGGTTATCTTGAGCTATCGCTATAGTTATGCTGCTATAGGCTCATGCTGCGTTCACACCGGACGCAGCAGGCGCGGCAGAAGCAGCGAATTTACATGCAAAGTCAATGGTTGACGTGCGTCAAGGCGCAGCGCGTCTGAGCAGCTGAAGCAGCGCGTCGGGAGTGTTTAACCATCTGACGCGCCGCAAACGCGCTGCTGCTCGAGATGGAAAAATTGAACTTTTGCTGCTCGACGCGCCGCGTCAACCAATCAGAGAAGCTGATCTGGGAGCTGGCAGAGAGACAGACACATCGCTGATGATACAGAGAGCTATGATCACTCCTCTGAAACAGTTTATTAACGCCTAAATTAACTTAAAATGCAGAAATCTGCCGACAGAATATGTTGGCTTTTATTATCCTGGTGCCTGCAGTTTAGATTATTTAGATGAAAACATCCTACCAGCCGCCGCGGTGAGCCGCGAGGAGGCGACCGGGGAAGAGGCTGCTGTTGAATGGGATCCTACTGACAGCGCACCGCTGGTATGTGGGGGTCTGATCGGCTCCGACAGAAATAATATTGGAAGGCAGGATGATAATCTGGATGAACTGACTGCACCGATTCAGTTTTCAGGTGGATTTTTTCACTTAAAAACATATTAAAACTATTTTATTCCCACTGATCACAGCAAATATAGGATAGAGTAGCTTCGCCCAACGCGCATCAGAGCCACTTTTGCACCGCACAGCCAGAGCAGCAAAGCTGCTTCAGCCGCACATCAGAACTAACTAGTACAAGCAGCAGAAAGGAAGCAGCAGAGGTGATTTTGCTGCGTCCGGTGTGAACGTAGCATTAGACTGCTGGAGAACATAGGGACCCCTTTTCACCATTCTATCTCTATTCTCCCACTCTGCAGAATCTGTTCATTCAATCTCTACTGTTATGCTCTCTCTGCTTTTTCCTCATATTAGCATCAGCTCGTCTGCTCCTGTTTGGCTGTGACTTCATCCTGGAGAGGAATAATAGCTGTGCTGATATAAAGACGGATGTCAGAGAGAGGGGAGCTCACCCAGATATGTGCAATGTAAGAAAAAAAAAAAGGTCCTAGCCCCCAGTTTTACACGTCTCTACATGAAACAAGTGTTTTTATTTCTAACCAAACATGACAGGACTCATTTAAATCATGTTTGTTAGGTAATATACGCTTCTCAGGACAAGCATGAAGCCTTGAAGAGGAACTTTAAACCCAATTTCCTGTTTGACATGCAAGAATTTGTGGTGATGTATCAGATTGAACAATCTTCAATGTATCAGAGTTTTGACAGGTTTGAAGAACAACACGCAGGCTTCCTGGACAAGAACAACCAAAAAACAAACCAATTTCAAATGTAAAGTTAAGAGTTTCTGCACAGACATTACCATTGCAAAGCCAGAGAGCAGTGCAGAGGTCCTGCTGGAGGCCTTTAGTTTGGCACGACTCAGGTAGAGCTTTCTCCAGGACAGGGCCTGCACTGAGTGATGGTTGGAGCTCACCAGCTCCAAGTAGCTGCGGCGTACCCAGTCCCTGTAGTCCATCCCTCCATTGTCAGGAGCACGCTCAGAAACCCCAGGGGCAGGAGACCCCGTCGGGGGGTTCAGCTCTCTGCTCATGGCACCTGGTGGAAATAATAAAAGAATCACAGCCTGATGTTTCTGAAGCTTCATGTCACTTATAAATCCATCTTCTTTTTCTTTAGTTTTTAGCTTTGATTGCACTGAATTTTAAGGAAAATCTAAAAACAAAGCTGAAAAAGCACAAGGCTTCAAAAGTCCTGTTAATAATCTCTTTAATGTGGAAGAGCTGCCTAAAAGCTTGGTTTATATAAAGTTAATTAAAGAGATAAAACCGCCATAAAGGAAAAGTCCGGTCATGTTAAGAATTCAAACTTCTGAAAGGATGAAATTATTCCATCCTGTTCAATAAATGATCCGTGTTTTTAATTCAGAGTAATTTCCATTTTTAATGTGTTTTACTGGAGGCATCCATGTTTGTCAAAGAACACTACTGCCACCTACTGGTTAGTGACATCATGGTGCGGTATCAGCTGTTGATCAAGTCCAGTGCTGTATCTGGTGTTTGTCACAACGCGCTATTATCCAAGTCATCTTGAAAACATTCTTCTTCCAAATGTTGGCTACATATTACGGGTTTTTTCTCTGGCCAGAAGTTCGATGGCAAATCCTCCCTCTTCAAGTTGGCGATCCAACGACCAACCCGTCCGTGGAGGATCAGGAATCAGAAAGGTGGAATAACTCTTTTTTTCACTTTTACCCGATGTATTCCAGCATCCAGCTGCCATGCACGTGGGCATTGTCAGTTTCACTATAGCTCTGGTGAATTTCAATGGTGAACTCCTCTGGAAATCTTCAATAATTGTTGTTGATTGCAGATGTGTCTAGTAGTTCCCATTGATTTTGCTTGGAAAGCGGGGAGAATGGCTCTAGGAGTGAGGTGTCACTATATTTGGGCAAAAATGGCCGCTCCTGGTGTTCTGTCAGACCAGCATACCCAAAGTCAATATGCATGCGCAAGCCGTCAGATTTGTATACGCGTATGCTAGTTCCATTTATCCCTTTAATTTTGAAAAATACGCTTTAAACTACCTCGACGGGCGTGTATCCCTTTAGTCATGTACAAAAAACAATTAAATTACTTACTTATTGTTGTTTTATGAAGTGTATGGAGAGGTGACCTTAAATAGTTCTTTTGTACATGACTAAAGGGATACACGCCCTTCGAGGTAGTTTAAAGTGTATTTTTTTTTACAAAACTAAAGGGATAAACAGGTATTGACTATGGGTCAGTGATCGCGATGAAAAAATTTGTTTTTATTTCTTTACTGATTAACGCAAAATTCATTAAATCACTGCAAACGTATTAGTTTTAGGTATTAATAATGATCCATTGATTATTCCTTTCTGACCTGACTTTTCCTTTAAAGACCAAGGACCAAAGTAACTAAAACATACAAAAACACTTAAACCCACAGGGTGGGTAAGGGGATCACTAATCAGAGAAGCAGAAGCAAGAGACTGTGGTTGGAAAATTCCATTTCCTATCACATCCTTCCTGATATAAATTACAAGTGCTGCTGATTTTTAATTACTTTAAAAGGAATTTGCTCAGGCTGTGGCTCACCTGCAAGGCTACACAGTCTGGGTGAGACTGTTTGGACCAGAGGCTTTTAAACTCAAGGTTTATTCAACATTTTACTGTTTTCTTCATCTTGTTTGGATTAACTGTATGTAGAGAGCCTGGCAGCTCTTTTACGGACCTTAAGTTAGTTACAAAAACCTTGTGCAGACCAGAACAGGCAGGAACATTGCAAGACTGAATGCAAGGATTGATAAAAGCTGCCTGAATGACAAACACCAATTTCTTCTTAATAAAAAATTTTTTTTTTATACAAAAAGATTGATAACTGGAGCTGCAGAGATCCACAGCTCAGATGCACTCCACCGAGCTGGTCGAAAAAAGCTTTATGAAGCAAAGATGTGGAGGAAGACGCTCTGAGGAAACCAAAAACCACATGATGCAACATGTTTTTACTGAAAATTACCCTGAATAAACCAACCCCCCCTAAGGAACTTTATTAAACTTTATTGATCTCACTGGAGAAATTTATCTGCAATTTGACCAATCCCTCTCAACATATTCTCATTATCAGTTCGTATGAAATCGTACGAAAAGTTATGCACAGTATTTCGTACGTTTTGGACGTTTTTTCCTCGAAAAAAACAGATCAGTGCGCATGCGCAGCCACACAGACGAAAAAAGCAGATCCGCGGACGGACGTAAAACTGGGAAAAACAGTGCAATAATCACTTCTTCAGGTCTCTAACTAGGTTGCCTGCTGTTTTGTATCTTAGGGTTAGGGTTAAGGTCAGGGTTAGGGTTAATTCTATGTTAAATTCTATGTTATTTAATGCGTAAAATGCGCATGCGCAAGGATATCTTGTCTCGAGGCAAGACGTAAAAATACGACGAAATGCAACGAAAAAAACGTCTAAAACGTACAAAATTAAGGTGCATAACTTTTCGTACGATTGCATACGAACTAATAATGAGAATACACTGTCCCTCTAGGACTAGTGGGCTGCCATTGTGCGGCTGCCTGGAAGCAGTGTGGGGTAAAGGGTCTTGCTCAGAAACCCAGATTGCCGGCTGTGGGGATTGATCCTGGTACATGTAACCTTCTCACAAGCGCACTGCTCTAACCACTAGGCCAGGCGTCTGCAACCGGCAGCTCTGGAGCCTCCTGTGGCTCTTTGGACCCTCTACAATGGCTCTTAATAGTGGCTTAAAACGATATAGAAAACTAAATGTACTATAATAACAAATACCAGTCTTAGACGTGGTTAGCGCACACAACCCATGTATGGAGGCCTTAAAGCCAGATTATAGTTCTGCTATCGCACACGTCAAATGTAGCTTGGGTCTGGTCGCGAACCAGTTTTACTGGTATGCTTCTGCACCGTCGGTCTGGAATTTCTAGCGACGCACAGCAGATTCCCTCCTAAGCGCAAGAGGGAGCCTATTCGAGAACTCGCAATAACTTGGTGGTGACCACGGGAGTGTTTATCTTCCAAAACAACAATGGTGCGTCAGCAAGATATCATGGATCTAAAGATGGAACTAAAGTTGCTAGACATTAAAGACTATCAGGTTTTGCTAATGGAGTCGGCAAAAAATGGTCGTACTTCCGAACCTCCTCGATTAAGCTTTCGTCGTTGCTATCCATTGTAGTTGTGCCTCAGTTTTAAAAAATGGCGCGCCCCGGCACCGAATCCAGAAGGACAACCACACAGACAGCCGGAAAGGCATACCAAGGACCAATCACAGCTGCTTTTTATCTGTGCACTTCCGCTTGAGGTCTGCACGGGTTTGCGACTGTCTGACGTGTAGTCAGGATTTTTTTTTGAGGTGCACAACAACGGTTGCAGAACCTCTGTGGCCATGCACAGAGACAGATTTGACAGTTGGTGAGGCTATGCGTCAGAAGCATAAATTAGCCATTAGTCCTCGACGCGGGCGACCCGTTTCAAACCTGGCCAGTGGTCCTTTCCCCCAATGTCACTCCCACTCTCTCACAACCCCTTTCCTGTCAGCATACTGTCCATAAAACAGGCAAATAAAAAATAAAAAATTATGAAGTATTTTGCGGCGCTAAAGGAGTTTTAATGTGCTGGACTGAGGGGAAAATGGCTCTTTGGATATAAAAGGTTGCAGACCCCTGCAGGTCTGCAGAATGAAGCAACGATGGCAACGGAAAAATTAATAAAGCGGAAAAAAAATCCTGAAAGAAACCTCCAAGCAAAACAACAAGCCTAAATCTATCTTTGCATGCTTTATGCTGGTAAAACTTTCCTGTTGCTGAACGAGTTTCTTAGAAGAAAAATTTCAACCCCCATTGCGAAATCTAAATACTCCACTTGGGGGCAGAGGTTCCTCCTTATCACATAAGTAACTAAAGCTTTTTTAATAAAAGTAAAAACCACAACCTACTCATAAATAAGAGCATTTGAGTCCAGGCTGGGAAGCGGCTGCAAGGTTTCATAAACGGTTTGAGTAGTTCATGTTTTTTTCTAACATGATAGTAAAAACTAGTAGATAAGCATAAGGAAACTTGGTTGATCTACAGGAAACTAGCTTAGTGGAACTTAATTTAAATGTAAGCCTCAATTTACAGATTTCTATTGAAAAAGAAACAACAGTTTTATTTACGCCTCACACTTCACCGCTGCCGTGCATTGGTGTATTATGAGGCATTCAAGCAACACCAGGCTAAAAAGCTTTTCTGCCAGGCCCTTTCCTGACACAATCAAATAGCGATCTCAGCAGACACTGAACTAAAGCTAACAATAAAATATTAATTACTCTGAGAACGATGGGGATAAACACACCAAAGATAGCAGCAAACGCTCACGTTTAAAACAAACAATGAGATATGGCATTTTATTCCACGGTTCGCTGGCAAAGAGCACTCCGTTTCCAGCTTTAGATGGCTATTTTTGATCCTCCCCAGTTTTTAACGCAAGTCTGCAGTCTGTGTTCTCCTGTCAATTTTAAAAAAAGTCAACAGCAGACATTTTTACTCTGATAAAATTCCCACAATAAGCTTATTAGGGCACAGAGTCTGTTAAAGGAATGTTTTGCTCCAAAAATGTTGCTGCCTGAATCCCTGAGGAGCCATGATAGGAATGCACGAGGAGGAGGAGGAGACGGGAAGACACACATAAATACAAATAAACTGTCTGCAAACTACAAAAATATTTGGATTGAGAAAAAGAACAATGCAGCTGGACTTCCAAAAATCAGAATTTGTAAATATTTCATAGAGATTAAGATAATATCCTATAATATTGTTATTGTTTTGTATATTTAGCCTGTTTAATTTTAGTTTTTCACTCCATGTTGAACAGATTCCCTGTAGAACCTTTTTGGTTTCAGTGTTTGGCTGAACCTCACAAGACCAAAGCTATTGTTTGGTGTGCATTTCTTACTGTAAAATTACACTGGATTAGCAGGACCTAATAAGTTTAATACTTAGAACTTGACGTGGAATTTGCAGTTTAAGAAAAAAATTATCCATCTTTTTGAGGGACACGGTAAAGAGAAACATTTTATTTCAGAATGCAAAAAAATAGGGCCTAAAGTGTGGAAGGGTTTATTTCAATTTAACCGTAAAACCCCAAAAATGCTAGTTGAAAGAACAAAAAACAACCTTTAAAGGGGTTATCATATAAAAGTTATCATATATATCCAAACAGGATAAAAATAGTTTTTATTTCTTCAAAGAAAGCAGAAAACATCTGCCCAATATGTCACTTTTAGCCCTAACCAATCTTTCCATACAGAAAATTTAGTTTTTTTGTTAAGCTGAAAGTTCTTTCTCTGTTTATATAAAGGTGTAGAGGACGATCATTTATTTCCGGGTGGATCATCTAAAAATGTGATCCTCCTAATTGTCAATCGTTCTGGTGATATGTTTATGTTAGCTGGCTATTCTGTGCACCATCAGGTGTTTATCTGTGGTGAGCTATGGTTTCGGACAGTCATTGAAGCTCACCTTTCTCACCGCGGTTCTTTGAAAATGTAAATGTAAAAGTGTCTACGAAGTGTATGAGAAGAGAAGTAAAGCCTCAGAAGAGGCAGATATATCCCAGAATGCTTTGCGCGGGGAGCTCTCCTCGCAGAGTATAATGGGATTTGCTGTCGCCACAGGCTGTCGCTACCCAACAGTGGTGACTAATAACTAAGACGGAGCAGTTACCATCTTTAGGAGTTTCGTGACCAACGGGGAGTAAAAAGCAGTGATCATCTGTCTAAATGGTCAGTTATCCGAGTTCACTATAAAGTCCATCATGTATAATCTATATCAGGGGTGCTCAAGTCCAGTCCTCAAGAGCTACCATCCTGGAACTTTTAGATGCATCTCTCCTCTAACACACCTGAATCCAAAGGCTCAATCCCCTCATTTAGCTCAGCAGAGGCGTGGTAACGAGCCACTCATTTGATTCAGGTGTGTTAAAAATGGGGTGAATCAAAAAGTTGCAGGATAGTAGCTCTTGAGGACTGGACTTGAGCACCCCTGATCTATATAGTGATGGAGGCATTTATGGGTTAGAGTGGACGTTCGGGTACAGTAATCTTGTATGAGCCGTGAGAACAGCAACTTTTAAACAGAGTGTGCACGAGGAGAAATGGGCTTGTGCACGCTCTTGCACGCTTTTAATAGGTGTTCCCTCTCTGGAGCGGGTAAAGGGTTGTGCATGTGCAATATTTTTAAAGTTGAGAGGGCGGTCTTTTAAAAAAATTTACGAAAATTCTCCATATTACTTTTAAGAAGAAAATGCATGGTATTGACGTTTTCCAACTCAGTAGATGCCATTTGAATCACATCATGGGGATCGTTGGACTAGTGGTCAGAGCAGTGCGCTTGTGCTCTGAGAAGGTTGCAAGTAACTGGTTCGATCCCCAGACTGCACTCTGTGCATGGCAGTTGGATGTTGGAATACATTTGGTAAAAATGAAAAACAAAGTTATTTCACCTTTCCGTTTCCTGATTCTCCACAGACGAGAGAAAAAAAACATGTAATATGTAACCAACATGTGGAAGAAGAATGTTTTCAAGATGACTTGGATAATAGCGCGTTGTGACAAACACCAGATACAGCACTGGGACTCGATCAACAGCCGATACCGCACCGTGACGTCACAAACCAGTAGGTGGCAGTAGTGTTCTTTGACAAACATGAATGCCTGCAGTAAAGCACATTCACATGAAAATTATTTATTGAACAGTAATATTTAAAGTACTTTCAGAAGTTTGAATTCTGAATAAGTCTGGGCTTCTCCTTTAACCCCACATTGTTCCCCAATGGGATGTGTTAAATGCACAGAGTAAATTTCCCAGAATAAAAGGGATTAACATTACATTACATTTCAAATATTTGTATTTTTGATTGGTTGATGAAAAAAATCAATGTAAACTTATAGATTTGATTCATACATATCAATTGAAATGAAAATAAGACATTGTCAGATATTCATAAAGGGAATTAACTTTAGAAAAAAAATACAATTAAGTCCAATTCGGTTTAAAAATTCCCAGAGTTTGTTGGACAAACAGTTCAGCAGATATCAGCAGCTTTATGCCTCCATGTATATTTAGAAAGCTGGTAGATGCTAGCAGGATACGTTTACATGCTGATGGTGGGACTAGCTAATTAAAAGCTCAACAGTTTAAGTTTGAGAGTATTAACTGAAGATAAAAATAAGGACTAATCAACACAGTAAAGAAAAAAAAAAAAATGACAGTATGTTATTAACAGATAAACCTTTGAAACCTGACGTTAAGTTTTCAGGCAATGTAAGAAGACTCCTCTTTGCTAGCTAATATAGCTCAGAACAGAACAGTTTTAAAACCATACGCTTTTATTATTAAGTGACTTTTATTATTAAGTTAATCTATCTAACCTGCTCTAAAAGCAAAGCTACCGTAGGAACCATTGATTTAAACTATTATCACTACCTTGTTTCCACGCTGTGAATCTGCTTCGGTAGATTAACGCTTTTTTTCATGAACCATCGACCTGTTTTTCTTTTTCAGCCCCTGCAGTAAAAACCAGGTTCCGACCCCGAGCGAGAGGGCTGACTTCCTTCCGCACCGCCACCTGAAACCGATCTGTGTGTGCTGGTGATTTCTAGTGGTGAACAGAGTCGGAAAGATTAAAAAACACGACGGTTTCCGGTTGGGCGTGTCGTTTCAAAATAAAAGCACACGCAACATTTGCAGAACGTGCAATAAAAGCCCTGTCGGCTTTTCTGATAGTCATAAGAATATTATTATTATTAGTTTATGACTTTTTTTTTTTAGCATTTGAGGAACCTTAAGAAAATTAAGATCATTTCTGTCATAGACTGAACTAAACGGGCTTGAGCGGCTATCGTTTCAAATACTGGCTACTGCAAGAATTTGGGACACTTTATCCAGACAGGATTTATTATGTTATTTTTTATTAAAAATAAATAAATAAAGTAAACTAATAAATAAAAAATAATAAAATAAGTTATTAATAATAATAAATACGTAATAGTAAGTTATAATTAATTATAATTATAATTAATTAGGTAATAATTCATTTTAAGTACTTTTATAATTAATTAAATAATGATTAATTTTGTACTTATAATTGTTATTATCTATTTTATTTATTTAATTTTTATTTATGTTTTATTTAGATTTATTTATAATTATGTTTCGAGTTGTATGCTTTGTGCCTCTATATTTTAAAAAATTTTTGCTTGGAATGTCAATAGTAGTGAAAGATGCTAAAGAAATACTTTTGACTTTTTTTGTTGTTCCAAAGCAACGACTCATTAACTTACCCGCCATATTGTGAGAGGCAAGTGGCCAAATTGTAGGCCTATTTACAATTTAAGCAAAAAAGAAAAGACGTTAAAAAAAAATCAAAGCAGTTGAGTAGTTATTTTGTTAATTAAAGTAAGATTCCTATTATTATTATTATTATTATAAAACAGGAATATTCACATTGTTCTTTGTCTAGTTTTAAAAATGAACAAAAAACAAAAACAGAAAACACAAGTTATTAATAAAAAAGAAAGAAGAAAGTGTTGCCAAAAAATCATTGGTAATTTTCTGCTTTTATTTCGAGTTCATCATTATTATTATCAAAATCACTAACTTATGAAATACTAAAAGCTTAAATGTTCACTAAATGTAATAATCCTGACCAAATCTTGTCAATCGCTGCAAGTTTTATTCTCACCTGTGTAAACCACATAATAATGTCTACTTAGCAATATTTGAAATTGCTTTAAAATAGAGCATTAAGACTGGTGTTCAAATAAGCCATGTAGGATCCGTTCTTCCGTTCAATTTTATGTGATCTTATTAGTCAGTCATTGAACAATAAGTTGTAGCTAAACAAAAACACTGTTTTGCTCACTTTTTATAAAAAGAAATGTTTGAACACACATTTGTTTCAGGTGCAACCAGTCGCTTATCTGTTGAATTGTTTTACACTAACATAAACTTACTGATAAAACTGTTAAAATATTTCCATCAAGCCAGGCTCCTCTATGGGCTGATGTTGGATCCAGCTGGTACACAAATGAAGCCTCATACAAAAAGCTTCTTTTGTTATGTCTCCTATGTAACCATGCTGCAAGTGGAAATGTCTTGCATTCTCTAATGCTCCTTTTTCAAAAACAAAAAAAATCATTTGCAGTTTATGCAGGGGCGGATTTAGGAAATTTGGGGCCCTAGGCAAAAGAGGCAGGGGACCCTCTGAATTGAGAAGACAACACATAAAACAGACCCATTCTATAGATAGAGAAATGTTAATAGAATAGACATCCATTATCTGTTCTAGGTGTTGTCCCTCTCTTCTTGTCCCTTCTCTTCTTGTTTTCCTCTCTATGTTTTGTACTCAGCTGACTTTTCATGCTGTCTCTAAAGGAATAAAAGATTTTTTCCAAGCACTAAGCTCACTTAGCTGATTGCTCCTTCCTGTGTTTCCAAAAAGGCCAAAGTAACTAACCCAGTCCTTCTTTTCACTGTAGACAAGCCATGATCTGCTTATCTGTTCTCCATTTTTCATTTGGATGAAATAATAGCTGCATGAATCATGACAGCAGACAAGATAGAGGAGAGCAGGAGGCGGGGTTACCAATCTACTTGCTCTGGAGAGCAGAGTTCGCTGCTTTTAGATGTTGTCTCCAAAGTCTCCAGTAGCAGAAAAGTCTCTAGATTTGGCGCTAGGAGCTTTTTAGAAATCAAAGTGCTAGAGGGGTCTGAAAAGTGGCTAAATATAGCGACTAAAGCGCTAAGTTGGCAACACTGCTCTTTGCATGGTTTGTTTTCAAATGGTTTGCTGCTGTCTGTTTGGACCTTTCTGAACATGTGCAGCAAATGGACTGATCCAATATAGTGAACACTGAAGGGGGGGCTGAGACACACTTAATATTATCAGTGTTTTGATGGTATTTTTATCAAAAAATAATTAATGTGAACAAATTTGAAAGTAGTTGTATTAGCTATACATATAAACAGAGTTTTATGGGGCCCCAGGAACTTGGGACCATAGGAAACTGCCTAGTATTGCCTAATGGTGAATCCTCCCCTGAGTTTATGTCTTCTTCATTTTAGCATAAAACCATCTTTGGTGTCTTGTTAAATTTAAGGCAAGCTAAGTATACCTGTATGGCACAATTCAGTACAAGGACATTTCAAAGTGCTTTGCAGAAATTAAACAATTAAATAGAAGGAAAAAAGACATAATAGCAAATTAAGGTAAATAAACATGATAAAAGCAGGTAGTAAAACAAATATAACAGTTGGACCACAATCTTTAATGATACCTCAGATGAGTTTAACTTCAATACTTAAAGGCAGTTCTAAACAAATGGGTTTTCAAGTTTAACTTTAAAGACTTTATTATAAAATAACCACAAACCTTTGTATATTCCATTGTGATTTTATGTGATACGCACACCAACCCAAAGTAGTGCATATCTGAGAAGTTCCAGGAGACTGACATTGAATGGCATCCGAGATCAAACGCAATGGGTGCCTTTAAAAGACACTTAAAACCAATTTATTCTCAAGTCTTTTATGCAAGAGGACTTCAGAATTAGGATGATCTTAGCTTTACAAGGAAAAAGAAATTAGGAGTACTGGACAAAAATAAAGATTAAAGAGATATTTTAAACATTTATTGAAGATCATCATAAAGTACAAGAGAATCATCTGTTAAACTGGCTTAATGAACAGCTCTAAAGCTCTCCTCTAAAACCCTTATTCAGAGATTTCAGCCGCGTCGATGGATTGATGTTAAGGCATAGAGAAACCATCAAGCCTCCCTAGTGAAGGGATCACATGATCTGCACTACGTTGGCACTTACAGCATTTTAGATTTTATTGTTCATTTGAATTCCATTCATAATTTCTGTTTTGGAAAAATACAAAGAGATCATAGAAAACATGTATTCAAAAAAAACAAAACACACCTCATGTCTTACTGTGCAGAACAAAGAAAGTCATTTTAAGTCTAAACAGCATCATTTTGCAATTGACTTAACATCACAATGGACACAGTTAATATTTTCCCATCAGTACAGAGTTACAGTTAAAAAGTTTTTTCTTCTAGGACACATCAAAGGATACAATCAGCCAGTCAAACATTTCGATGATTTATGACGATCTTGGGGTTAAAAAAATAGCTTATCCTTCTTATTTATGTGTTTATGCATTTCTCAGACACTTTTATCCAAAGCAATTAGGGACAAAAAATCCCAGTTATTTTCAAAGCTATCAATAAGCAACATAGATGGAAATGAGTTACAACTTTAGTGACTTGGGTGGAGTGCTAGGTTTTTACAGACTTCTATTTGCTTTTAGAAGCTTTTTTTTAAATTTGTCTATTTTTACGACACTAGTGGCTCAATTTTCTGACAGTAGGCTGAGAGGAGAGGGGATATGAGAGAGGGGGTGAGACGTGCAGCAAAAGACCACAGGTTGGATTTGAACCCAAGTAGGCTGCGTCGTGTGCACCAACCACTGCGCCACCTGCACGCCCACTTTTAGAAGCTTCAAGGTTCAACACCACCAGTGTCACTTCTGAAAAAAAATGTTGAATAAAACTTTACATATATTACAGATTCTACATTTAAAAGAAAAATATCAACTTTAATGTCTTTCCATCTAAACATCATCGTCTCTGACTTCTAAAATTATTTAAATCAAACTTGAATGGTGCAAAAACTGCACATCAGATTTCCTACTTCTGTTTTTATTTAGACAAAAACTAAGCCAAAACCTACAAACAAGTCCTCATTCATTATGACCCCATACAAGTTTTAATAGAATAGATATTATAAAACAATGTTGACTTTTATTTAAATGACCTGAAATGAAATAACTTTCTAGAAAATGTCTTCTTTTATAGAGCTGATCAGTTTGCTGCTGATTGGCATGAACCTGACTTCTATGGTCTCTCTTAAAGACGAAGAAGGTTTTTAGACAATCTGTGTCTACGCAATATTTGTTTGATTTATAATCAGCAATCAATCAAATCTTAAACAGTCTGAAATCTCTTATATGTTTATTTTTTCTGCAACTGGGACAAGAACAAACCACTTTAATTTATGGATTTAAAAAGATCTGCATTTCGTGTTACTACGACTATGCTTTTACGCTTTACACCAGGGACCTGATTTGTGACTTTACAGGATAGAGAGGGAGGCTGAGGATGTCTCCTACTCAGGACTGAGGTACATGGCTGAGCACTTTATCCCATCCCTGCACCTTTACGATAGATTTAGGTGTAAAACAAGTCAATACAACCAAATATTAGTCACTAAAAAATATCCTCAAATGTTTGTAGAGCAGAAACCGATTGCCATTTGGGCATATTTTATTTTGCCTTTAAACGTTTGAGAGACTTTAAAGACTGTTAGTATTTTAGTGATTGATGTGTGTTGCTATTAGGGTAGCAGGGTAAACGCAGACTGAAACAGACTGGATTATCTCTTCAGAAACTTCAGAATCAGTTCTTTTCTATTCTTCATTTGCATGTATTTGTGCAGGATCTCCTATTCAACCACAATGAGTGATTGCAAAGTATATAGCTGTATAAATGTTCTACTTGTATGCAGCTCAGAGCCATCAAACAATAAATTACTACATGCTGGTGTAAACCCTACTGCCCTATCAGCACAGACTGCTCTGCTGCATGCCGCCGCAGCCGCTGCTCACAGCGTCTTCTAGATTTTCCATCAAGAATTTACTTGACAGTTACTACTGTGGTGTTGTGAATAGACTCCATAAGGGCAGCCAGGCGGCTGCACAGGTCGTGGGCCTGGTTGACGTGGACTTTTGGTGGATCTTTTAGCAGAACCGTGCCGGTGGAACCATCAAGGACCCGAGGCAGCAACTCACTCAGCTTTACCTGCAATGAATCTAAAAAAAATAAATAAAAAATAGATGGTTTATGTATAATAAACTTACGGAAGAGGATTAGGGCCACTGCAAAAATAAAAAAAGTTAACTGATTTCTTAATTTTATTTCAGTATAATATGAGAAAAAAGAATTCTGACTTTTATCCCAGAATCTGAGTTTAGCATCAAGCCGTAGCCATTTCAGTTTTAGAGTCTAAACTAGCTCTCTTGTTTTATTCACCATCTATTCTTCCATTAATGAAATAGCATCACTACGGACCCCTCAGGCACGTAAAAAGTTGCCTAATTCCGTCATTTTCTACCAATGTGTCACTGGCCCTCCGAAACAACTCACATCTTTGTCAGTGAAGCTAAGTGCTCCCACATTTCTTCCTTCATTTTGCCCATCTACATTAAGATCCAAAATTCTGAGATAAAAGTCAGAATTCTGAGACTAAAGTGAGAATTCTGATTAAAAAAGTAAGAATTTTGAGATAAAAGTCACAATTCTGAGAAAAAATTCAGAATCCTGAGATTAAAGTCAGAATTCTGAGATTAAAGTCAGAATTCTGATAAAAGAAGCCAGAATTCTGAGATTAAAGTCAGAATTCTGAGATTATAGTCAGAATTCTGATAAAAAAGTAAGAATTCTGAGATCAAAGTCAGAATTCTGAGAAAAAATTCAGAATCCTGAGATTAAAGTCAGAATTCCGATAAAAGAAGTCAGAATCAGTCAGAATTCTGATAAAAGAAGTCAGAATTCTGAGATTAAAGTCAGAATTCTGATAAAAGAAGCCAGAATTCTGAGATTAAAGTCAGAATTCTGAGATTATAGTCAGAATTCTGATAAAAAAGTAAGAATTCTGAGATCAAAGTCAGAATTCTGAGAAAAAATTCAGAATCCTGAGATTAAAGTCAGAATTCTGATAAAAGAAGTCAGAATTCTGAGATTAAAGTCAGAATTCTGAGATTAAAGTAAGAATTTTGAGAAAAAAAGTCAGAATTCTGAGACTAAAGTGAGAATTCTGATAAAAAAAGTAAGAATTCTGAGCTCAAAGTGAGAATTCTGATAAAAAAAGTCAGAATTCTTAGAAAAAATTCAGAATCCTGAGATTAAAGTCAGAAAAGTCAGAATTCTGAGATTATAGTCAGAATTCTGATAAAAAAAGTAAGAATTTTGAGATAAAAGTCAGAATTCTGAGAAAAAATCCAGAATCCTGAGATTAAAGTCAGAATCCTGAGATTAAAGTCAGAATTCTGATAAAAGAAGTCAGAATTCTGAGATTATAGTCAGAACTCTGAGATTATAGTCAGAATTCTGATTAAAAAATTCAGAATCCTGAGATTAAAGTCAGAATTCTGAGATTAAAGTCAGAATTTTGAGAAAAAAATGTCAGAATTCTGAGATTAAAGTCAGAATTCTGAGATGAAAATTTAAAATCAGTTAACTTTTTTTTTCTCAGTTGCCCTAATCCTCTTCCGTACAAGCCAGTATTTCTGTCAGTGTATAGTTATTTTTTCAATGTTAATGACTCACCATCCATGTCCTGACCCAGGCAGCAGCACCAGTGGCTGCGTATATTCTCCATTGCATCCCGGTCCTCCTGAGATAAAGCCGTATCCCGGCTCATCAGGTGAAGGCAGGGGATGACAGCTTCGTCCATGATGGAAAGAGCCTCCTCTACTTTGCTCTCCTCACCGCTGCAGAAAAGGCGCGATGCGCTTTCATTCAGAGCCTGTTCAGTGGATGAACACAAGGAAAGTTATGTCACAAAATCTGCCTTTAATATTTAGATTAAATGCTTTTATAGCAACTTATCATCTAATTATTTTGATGCCACTTGAAGACGATTGATAGCAGCTTTGTTATTCTTCTTATGGCCTTTGTTAAAAAATGACTTTCAAAAAAGCCCATATCTGTGTAGAGACTATTTATCTTCTTTTCTGAGCTGAGGCTACCTTCAGCTCCACAGACACCTCATAAACTCTTTTTGCCCAGACTGTCAGCTTGGGTGGACTACCATGTCTTAGTAGGTTTGGAGTTGTGGGATACTCCAAGGCTTCCATCTCTCCAGGACCTGTACGCCTCTAGGAGTCTGAGGCGTGCACGGAAGACTGTGGCTGATCTCTCGCACCCCAGCCACAAACTACTTCAGTTACTTTCCTCTTGCAGGAGGCTGCAGTCCATCAGGACCAAAACCTCACACCACAAGAACAGTTTCTTCCCATCCGCTAGCAGCCTTGTCAACAAGGCCCAGAGATCCCTGTAACACTGACACTGCCTCTCTCCCTCCCCCGTTCAGAACCTGGTAACTAAACCAACGTAGCATCTCCAGACCTCCTGCATTACATTAATGCACAGTCTACTTTCTATATAGTATTTAGCTATATACTGGAGGTCTTCAACAGGGGTCTGCGACCCCTAGGGGGTCAACGTAGGTACTGCATGGGGATCGTGAAAGTTTTAGTTGATTATACAGTTTTTGTATTCCTCCCCTGCAATTTTTTCACTAATTGAAATGTCTTTAAATCCACATTAACATGAATTCAACACGCTGTAGTAAACAGATAAAGGCAGAAGATGTCTTTCAGTCATCAATGCACACATTCAGCAACACACAGGAGCTCTTTCAAGCTGGACACCGTTTCTTTCACAACACCTGTCCCAACAACCAGGAATCTGAATTAGAAAAACTTTAATAATCCCAGGGAGCAATTACTTTCGTTACGTTAATCCATCTGTAATATAGTGACTATAGGACCAGTTTCATGTAGCACAATTTCATACAGTATATATATTTAGGGTGATCTCACAATCAGTTTGGGGGTCTTTGGCCTGGAAAACGTGGAAGACCACTGCTCTATGCTATATATTTCATATAGTATATTAAGGATGCACGATATAATCGGCCCTCTATCGGTATCGGCCTTAAAACTGAATATCGGACATCGGCCACCCCACCGATATTTAACCCGATATTTGATCAGCTTCTGAGTTTCTAAAGTCTAAAAAAAAAAAAAAAACTACTTCTTCTTCTTCCTCAAAAACTTCTTTTTTACAGACTTAAAAACTAAACTCTAAAGACGAGGGAAAAAATATTGATACATTAAAATATCCCAATATCTTCATATGCTGATATATTGCCATTTAAAAACACCATATCAATCTCTTTTACTAATGAAATATTGCTATATGTCATCGTTATGCTACGAAATCCTCCGAAAATTCACGAAATTTTGCCATATTTTTATATGTTGATATATTGACGCGGTATCGATCTATTTTACTAACAAAATCTCACAAGAATTTGCAAAATATCACGAGAGTTTGTAACAGAACGATGAAATTTCACGAGATTTTGAAAGTAAAATAGATCGATACCGCGTTTTTAAAAATCAATTGGATATCAGCATATGAAAATATATTTGAGTATATTATTTTTCAAAGTTTCAGAAATGGATAACAAAACTGCTATTTTCAATGACTACTTATTTTTGTCCAGCTTTAACATCGGTACCGGTATCGATTATCGGCTACATGAGTTTTAAAATATCGGCATATCTGATATCGGCCAAAATCCCAATATCGAGCATCCCTATAGTATATTGCGTGTTTTATATTGTATATAAACATAGATCCTGTATTTTTTAAATATGGCAATAAATCTGTTTCTGATTCTGTTTAGAACAGGGGTGTCAAACTGGTTCCAGAAAGGGCCGTGTGGCTGCAGGTTTTCTTTCCAACCAAGCAATAGCACACCAGACTCCTATCATCTCATCAAGTCCAATGTGAACATGATGACATTATGAAATTATGAAAAGTTCTGTAAAAGTTCTGTAAAACGTTCATAGTTTTGGGATTTGATTTAGAACCTAACATTGTTCAAGTTTTTTCACTGACCTGTCTGCTGTATTCATCCTTTTCAATTCTGCTGTTAGTTCTCTGATGTTCTCCAGTAAACCTCTGAGTCCTTATCAAATGACTTTATTGAAACAAACTTTAAATCACACTGTTAATTAGGGCGTTCTCTGAAGGCAGCTGGTAAAGATGGAATTTATTTGGGGGTTTCTGAATGCAGAGGGGTCATGGCCTCCTCTGTAGATCCAAGGTTCTCCACAGGAGAAAGTTAATGTGAATAAATTGCTTATTCCGATGTAGACCTAGTAAGCCAAGACTAAAAATGGCTGAAAATGTAGCGTCTTTAGCAAACAATGATCACAGGCTCAAGAAGATGCCTTAATATTTTAAAGGCATACTATGCAACATTTTTCAGTTAGTTAATGTGTTCCTTAACGTTTTGGATGATTAAATGAGTCATTTCAGGTCGAACAAAGGTTTTCTCGGCCGCCCTGGTGGTCTGTAGGGGAAATACCATACTTGCAATTGCAGGAGCCCTCGGCCCGCACCCACAGGCTCAGAAGTCTCGTGCATCGCGAGAGTCGGTCTTGCTTTACGGCGAGAACTGCTACACGCCCCCAGTGAAAGGCATGCTCGTTGCTAGCGCAGTAGCGATATTTGTGCAGTTATTATGGCGGAACCAGCGAGAAAACAGCGAAAGCCCATGTCGGAGCAGGCAAGAAAGAGGAAAAGGGCTCTCTACCACAGTAGACATGGTGATTCGTTGCGTTCGCCTATCTGCTAAGCTCAAAACAACCGCGCCTGGCTTGACGGAGAAACCAGGAGAACAGCTGAGCATATTTACGACAGTGCACTTTTACTTTCGCCCTCTGGGGGGAGCCTCGCTGGAAAATCAACTCCGGTTGCATAGTATACCTTTAAGAACTGTACGTTCAAACTGAAGCAAAAGCCTGACTAAAACCCCCCCACAAAGGAACTCATCCATGGACCAAAACTAGCTCCCATGGTTTTAACAGCTGTTTAGTTTTTCCTGTTTATTCTATAACAGGCGAACATATTTCCGGATGATGTGCATTTCGCTGTGTAAATGCTGTAGAAAGAATAAATAAGACCTAAATGAACGGAACTGAACATGAAGGACTAGTTCAACTCATGGCAACCCTATAAGATTTTATTGTTTCGGAGGTTAAATGAGAAACTTCTAACTTTTTGACTCAGAAATTGAGCACAGAGAAACATTGACTTGGTTGTATTTCTGCTTTCTCTGATCAAGGTAACTACAGTTGATGGTTAAACTAGAATTGGATCTATGTCAAAATAAAGATGGATGTAAAGTTTGTGGCAACATAACTATTGTAAAAACAATGGTAGATAATGGATAAACTAGCCGCCTTATAGATTTATAAACATTACGTTTTATTGCCTGAATTAATCAAGCAGCCAATAACATGAAAATCAACTTTAAATACTTTGACTTTTTAAATTGGTGCATGGACCATTTTTTTTTCTCTCCATTTTATTGGGAAAACTAACCAAACCTCAGTCCTGCAGCCGGAATACAGGAATGTTGGCCTAGTGGAAAGTTCTGGCCTAGATAAAAATACTTCTGCAGCTGCCTATAGTGCAAACTGAGACCTCTTTAATAAAGAACACTTCATTTAAGGGATGCTTTGGGCTAAAGACTTAAACAGGACTAGTTTCAAGTGTTGATTTACTCACAATTAGGCACTTTCTTCTGTACAATGCAATAAGAGCCTTGTCCAAACCACATTTGTCTCCCTTTCCCAGCAGGACAGCATTGGTCTCATATGCATGAGCCAAGTAGTTCAAAGCCTCTCGTATCCTGTTACACAATTAAAAGAAACCAAATAAGTACAAAAAAAGCCTCACGTTTGTTCTTTAAAAAATATAAATCAGACTGATGAGTCTAAACACTCAGGGATGCTAAATTATACAGGGTTTCTATGTTTAAAATGGACTGTACAATATATATCAATGTACCTGTATATATATATATATATATATATATATATATATATATATATATATATATATATATATATATATATATATATATACTTACACAACATTTAAAAGTAGACTAAGTTATCAAACAGAAGTTACTATTTTACGTTTGGTTTTTCTACTGTTTTATTTCCATGTCATTCAGTAAAATGGATCTGATGCACTTTTAGAGTAGATTATGATATAATAGAATAGAATCGAATAGCAGAACTGAATATAATAGAATAGAATACATGTATCATCCCACAGTGCACTGTAAAAATATTATAGAAATAGGTTTAAATTAAGAATTTTTACTCTTAATTTAAATAGGTAAAAAATGTGATTTGCCAATAGAATGAGTTCTTTTACTCTTAAAGTAAGATAATTACAGATTTTGCACTTGAAATAAGACCATGTAATTGTTTTTTTTCTCATTTTGTATTATGTAAATTGTTTTCTCAAAATTTTTTTGTCTCAATAGCCTCCTCAATTCAAGAAAAAATTCACATATTTTAAGAAAAAAGTACTTATTTAGATTAAATTTTTTGCAGTGTGTTGAAGTTTGGGTGTGACAGTGGCAAAAACAAGTAATAGGAGGAACTCACACAATCAAGCAATACAAAAAGAGAAAGCGAAAAGAAAATAGACGTGTAAAGAAAAGGGATATTCAGGTAAAAATTAGAAATTTTAAAGTTTAAATAAAAAGAAAAATGCCAAATGATTTTCGAAAAGATGAAAGCAATGTGCAATAATGATGGTTAAAAAAAACAAACTTTCCAGCTAGAATTGAGCAAATATTCATTTACATCTGTTAAGATAAACATTGGAAAAACGATCTAGAAATAAGTAAAAAATATCTGAAATTAAGTGTATTTACCCTTGATTTGAGTAGGTAAATGAGATAGTTTGCCAATGGAATGAGTGTGTTTATTCTTAAAATAGGATAATTAGATAATATGCGCTTGAAATAATACAATGCAATTGTGTTTTCTTATTTTAAGTGTAAATTGTCTTGTTTTATTGGCAAAATGTCTCTTTTACCTCCTTAATCCAAGAACAAATGCACAAATTTTAAGAAAAAACTTACCTAGATTTTGATTTTTTTCTAATGAGGACATTAATGTACAAAAACCCACTGTTTAGAAATATTTTTAGTAAATTTACATTTTAATTTGAATAATAATAATAATTGTTCTAAACTATACCAGTCCTGTCCCTGCTAAGGTAACATTCCCCCAGCATGATGCTTTCACCACCATGTATCACTGTGCTGCTGATGTGTTCAGTATGATGTGTGGCGTTTATTAGCTCATAGTATATTTTTTCTATTAGATGGACTCGCTTAAGCGGAATGATACTTTTGCAAAACACTGTATAGAGAATAATAATTTCTTACTTTCCGTGCTGATATTGCTCCAAGCCAGTCAGCAGATAAACAAACACTGTCCTGAAGTCCCTGTAGTCATCATGCCACTGCTGCAAGAGAAATACAAAAACAGTAATCAACATTTGTTTATTTAATCTCTTTGATTGTAATATTAGTGCACAGTAGGGAGATGTATCAAGTCATCATGATTCCACTTGATGTTTGTAGAAATATAAAATAATCTTTTTTTATGTTTTAGAGCAGATTTACAGACTGAGATGCAGCAGGTGCAGTTTTATAATCTCTAAGGGGGAATCTATTGAATGCCAAGAAATGGTTGATAAGAAAATTTCCTCTTAAATGATAATTTTACACAAAGATAACCAATTAAAAAAGAAAAAAAAAACACTTTTTAAATTATGATTTCAGTTATTAAAGCAAAACAACATCCTATAAAAAATGTTAATCTGCAAAAACTAAATGTGACGAAAACATAAAAACAGAAAATCTGTTAAACGGTTAAACATGTTTTTATGGCACTGTAGCTTTCTCAGTGATCTTCAATGTCTCCAGCTGTTTTAACTCACTAACTAGTAATAACTAGTAACACAAATGAGAGACAATCTTTTCTAATACAAAGGTTAGCTTGTAGAAGGATTTCCCACCGGATTATATAAAGCCAACAGTACCATGTATTCCTCCATGTCCATGTCTTCTGGCTTAATGAGGCGGAGCTTGGCCCGAGCTTCCCTCATTATGCTGATTGCTCTGCATGCACAAGAAAGTCAACTGAAGTTTAATGATGCAAAATATTCTCACAACTAGCAGGTCTCCAAAATGGACACTAGATGGCAGAAGATGCACGTCATCATCATCAGTTATTTAGTGCAGCTGCTCATAAAACAAACATAAAATCTTTCAAACCATTATTTGTTCTCCAGAAAACCTGTTTTTTATAGAAAGAAAGGTTGTTAAAATAAATAAATAATAACAATAATTGTAATATATTTTTTATTCTCTTTTGCTTTACAGTTGAACTGATTTTTTAATTTTGTGTTAGCTTTCTTTTGTCCACTTGTTTTGCTCTATTCCATTCTATTGCATTCCATTCTATTCCCTTCCATTCTATTAAATTCTATTATATTCAATTCTATTAAATTATATTCCATTCTATTCTAGTAAATTCTATTCTATTCCATTCCATTGTATTAAATTCTATTCTATTCTATTCTATTCTATTCTATTCCATTCTATTCCATTCTAGTAAATTCTATCCCATTCCATTCTTGTAAATAATATTCTATTCTATTCTATTCCATTAGATTCTAGTAAATTCTATTCCATTCCTATCTAGTAAATTCTATTCCATTCTATTCCATTCCATTCCATTCCATTCCATTCCATTCCATTCTATTCTATTCTATTC
This sequence comes from Cyprinodon diabolis, assembly GCA_030533445.1. Lineage (NCBI taxonomy): Eukaryota > Metazoa > Chordata > Actinopteri > Cyprinodontiformes > Cyprinodontidae > Cyprinodon > Cyprinodon diabolis. Next base: position 4,531,386 of record CM060072.1, read on the forward strand.
TATTCTATTCTATTCTATTCTATTCTATTCCATTCCATTCTCTTCTATTCTATTCTATTCTATTCTATTCTATTCTATTCTATTCTATTCTATTCTATTCCATTCTAGTAAATTCTATCCCATTCCATTCCATTCTATTCTATTCTATTCTATTCTATTCTGTTCCATTCCATTCCATTCTATTCTATTAAATTCTATTCTATTCCACCCGTTCCATTCCATTCTATTCTATTGCCTTTGAGTCGATGCAATCAACTGGTGAACTTTGAATCAATCTTGAGATGACTTGTTGTGAATTTGCGCTATATAAATAAACTGAATTGAATTATTCTATTCTATTCTATTCTATTCTATTCTATTCTATTCTATTCTATTCTATTCTATTCTATTCTATTCTATTCCATTCTACACAGAGCCACAGAGATGATGGCTCTTAAAATTTGACCCAACCCGTCCAGCTATCACAGACAACAAGACTTTGCTCACCTTTCATCAAAGCTGAGGTTGCGGTCTGTAAACTGCTCCAGCAGCGTCCTCTCAATGACACGCTTGGGCGCCTTGTTTTGAAAGAAGTAGACCAGAGCATGCTGCAGACGGGCATCCTCCTGGGGCGTGATCTCCTCCTGAGAGAGTTCATACAGGCGGGAATACTCCTCATGAAAGGCCTGCAACAACAGCAGTTAGCATTTAAGTCAGTGTCTAGAGGCAGAAAAAAACTAGCAACATTAGAGGAGATTTTGCATTATGTAAAGCAAACTGACTAAAGTGATAGATGCAGGGACTTGACATATTAAAGATTTGAATATGCTTACAGAAAATTTGACATTCTCTGTTAAGAATTTGAAACACTTATTATATTTAAAGCTGATTTAAGTGTGCATAAATTCAAGAAACAACAAAACCCTCATGAGAAATGTGTGTACTCTGAGTAGGCTTTACACTATTCCATACACGTTGTGATTTTATGCATTTCAGAGTAAACCCGAAACGTAACGATCTTAAAAATCCGCTTGTCTTACCCTGATGAGGCCAGCCTCAGGGCCCTCTTTGTCAAACGTTTGTCTGGCCTTGGCTATGGCCAGGATGACACCTTGCATAGCTGGAGTGAGCATCATCTAGGAAACGACACATTGAGGAAAACAAAGACAGGAAATTTCACACAGAGCAACAAACACAGTGCACACACAAAGTGAGAAAGCAGATGATTTGTGTTACCTTTTTTTTGTCTTAAACTGTGCCTAAATGTGTTTAATTTTTAATGATATTAAAGTAAAACTAATTGGGAAAAACACTTAGCCTTTTTATGGCAGCAGTTCCTTATCCTGACCATTAGTGTGTCAATTGTGAAAAAGAAAACTCACCTTTAAAGAACCATGTTCAGTGTGACTAAATAACTAGATATCTGGGGTGTGAGAAGATGGAGCAAACACACACAGTGAGAACATAAAGCAATGATCTAGAGCGTATTTTCTATGCGATAGAAAAAGAAAATCAAAGCCATAGTTACCTAAAATCACTGCAAAAAAGTTAATACCATTTTATCATCACTTTTAATGTCACACACTAACTAACACAAAATGAATAGCCCTTTTCTGACAGTACTTTGCACCTTATATAGTGGTTTTAAATAACCAATCAAAGATAATACGGAATAAACTCTTAAACTGATATAACAGCTGCAGTTTTTTCAGCGAGCCTTTCATGGAATAACCACTGATCTGTATTTACTCACTGAATTGCTGATAGGTTCTTGGTAGCACAGGGTGCTGCGAAGTCACCAGCCGCCATATTGGTACTCCCTAATTAGACTGGTTGGATTGTAAACAATACGTGCGGGGGGCTTAAGACTTTTAGAATAAGGATAAAGTCATCACTTTGACACACTTGCTGTTTCCTAGTATCAGTATATTACTGTAATATATGGTAAAATATAGAAAGGAAACATTGCATTTTCAGCATGAAGTCAATGAAGTCTCTAAATCATGTAGTATAACACATACAAATCTATAACAACAATATTAGTGTGTTAATGGAGCATTCACATTCTATTGATGTGCTAAAAGTGATGAATTGATGATGTACATTAAATATACATGTACTGATTACATTGTTATGCTAGTTACACCACATTAAAGGCATTTTTATAGCGCGATTCAGTGGGAATGGGGAGTACCAAGATGGCGGCAGTTACTTTGGTTTTTTTTCGGTCTATCAGCAATCCATTGAATAAATAGAGAATTACTGTTGAAAGAACCAACAATTTTCTTTCAGATTTGTTTTTCCTGTTATTAAGTTGGAAAAGGTTCTGCTGGAGGTTTCTTCCTGTTAAAAGGGAGTTTTTCCTCTCCACTGTCGCTACAAGCATGCTTAGTGTGAGGGATTGCTGAAGAGTCAATGAGTCGATGCAATCAACTGGTTTTCCTTAGATAGAAAACTTTGAATCAATTTGACTGGATGATCTGGTGAACTGGAAAGTGCCTTGAGATGACTTGTGTTGTGAATTTTCGCTATAGAAATACACTGAATTGAATTGAAAACTAGGTGGGATTTTCTATTTTTTCTGTAATCTTTCGTAGATATTTACATCCCAAATAAGATAATTTATCCATTCTTGTTTTGATAATGTTTAGACATTATTCTCTTTTTGTTCTTTAAAAATTGTATTCAATTTCTTGTAGTAGATATTGGTCAAAAATGATAAGCTGTCGTTTCTCAAAGCTTAGGGTTAGTCAGTTAAACAGTTTTTATTTAGCTGGAGACAAAGGTAGCTGTTTAACCAACTTAAAGAATAAACTGAACTTGACTGCTTTATTTATTAACAGTAAATACTTACACTCCATTTTAAGTCTGTCATAATATTCAAACAGAGACAACAGTTTGTCCATTTGGTATGAATAACCTGAATTGAACTTAAAATAAAAAATGAACGTTGGAATTGAATTTTTTTGGTAACATCTGCAAACCTCTAACTTGCTATTTTGAACTGTTATAATTCTATCAACATTAATACAACCTCCTGAGACCCAGAGAAAAAACTTTTTGAATTTCTTTTTTTTTACACTACATGACTCTTTGGAGTGAAAAAAACATCACTACAATTGAAAAAAGTTCAAAACATGTTTTTATTTATTTTTCAGAATATATCCTTTGGAGAGAACATCAGGACTCTCTTGTGGCAAATATGAACACATTTCGAGGCATACATTTACCTCTGAACTATGACAATCTTTAGTGCTGTAAATTTCAAATGGCTTCATCATTTAAGCCAGTGGTTCAGATTTCCAGGCACCTCATGCAACTTATCAAAAGCAAGGTGATTTGTGTAGTTTAATCAGATGTGTTCGTTCTGTTTTGGTTTGTGGTAGTCCATAAAGCAGTTCTTCTTCTTTGAGATGCAGAGGTACAGTGGGGCAAAAAAGTATTTAGTCAGCCACCAATAGTGCAAGTTCTCCCACTTAAAAAGATGAGAGAGGCTGGTAATTTTCATCATAGATATACCTCAACTATGAGAGACAAAATGAGAAAAAAAAATCCAGAAAATCACATTGTCAGATTTTTAAAGAATTTATTTGCAAAATATGGTGGAAAATAAGTATTTGGTCAATAACAAAAGTTTATCTCAATACTTTGTTATATACCCTTTGTTGGCAATGACAGAAATCAACCGTTTTCTGTAAGTCTTCACAAGGTTTTCACACACTGTTGCTGGTATTTTGGCCCATTCCTCCATGCAGATCTCCTCTAGAGCAGTGATGTTCTGTGGCTGTCGCTTGGCAACACGGACTTTCAACTCCCTCCAAAGATTTTCTATGGGGTTGAGATCTGGAGACTGGCTAGGCCACTCCAGGACCTTGAAATGCTTCTTACGAAGCCACTCCTTCGTTACCCGGGCGGTGTGTTGGATCATTGTCATGCTGAAAGACCCAGCCACGTTTCATCTTCAATGCCCTTGCTGATGGAAGGAGGTTTTCACTCAAAATTTGACGATACATGGCCCCATTCATTCTTTCCTTCACACGGATCAGTCGTCCTGGTCCCTTAGCAGAAAAACAGCCCCAAAGCATGATGTTTCCACCCCCATGCTTCACTGTAGGTATGGTGTTCTTTGGATGCAACTCAGCATTCTCTCTCCTCCAAACACGACAAGTAGAGTTTTTACCTAAAAGTTCTATTTTGGTTTCATCTGACCATATGATATTCTCCCAGTCATCGTCTGGATCATCCAAATGCTCTCTAGCAAACTTGAGACGGGCCTTGACATGTACTGGCTTAAGCAGGGGGGCACGTCTGGCACTGCAGGATTTGAGTCCCTGGCGGCGTAGTGTGTTACTGATGGTAGCCTTTGTTACTTTGGTCCCAGCTCTCTGCAGGTCATTCACTAGGTCCCCCCGTGTGGTTCTGGGATTTTTACTCACTGTTCTTGAGATCATTTTGACCCCACGGGGTGAGATCTTGCGTTGAGCCCCAGATCGAGGAAGATTATCAGTGGTCTTGTATGTTTTCCATTTTCTAATAATTGATCCCACAGTTGATTTCTTCACACCAAGCTGTTTACCTATTGCAGATTCAGACTTCCCAGCCTGGTGCAGGTCTATAATTTTGTTTCGGGTGTCCTTTGACAGCTCTCTAGTTTTGGCCATGGTGGAGTTTAGAGTGTGACTGTTTGAGGTTGTGGACAGGTGTCTTTTATACTGATAACGGGTTCAAACAGGTGCCATTAATGAAGGTAACGAGTGGAGGACAGAGGAGCCTCTTACAGAAGAAGTTACAGGTCTGTGAGAGATAGAAATCTTGCTTGTTTGTAACTGACCAAATACTCATTTTCCACCATATTTTGCAAATAAATTCTTTAAAAATCCGACAATGTGATTTTCTGCATTTTTTTTTTTCTAATTTTGTCTCTCATAGTTGAGGTATATCTATGATGAAAATTACCGGCCTCTCTCATCTTTTTGAGTGGGAGAACTTGCACTATTGGTGGCTGACTAAATACTTTTTTGCCCCACTGTACATGTTGCATTTGATGCACTTTATGTAGGTTTTTCCAGTGCACCCTTCTGCTCTGCACCTGGAAGTATTAGGATTGTCCATCATCTGTGGCAAATGGACAGCTCCATACTTTCTCACTTCCTTATCTGGCTACCTAGACCCAGTTCAATTATGAGGAGAAAAAAAACCCCACAGCATGATGCTGCCATCACCATTTTTCAATTAGGTCTTGGAATGGGCAAAATTACCTGGGATACAAATGTTTCATGTGGTCTTACCACATCATAGAGATATCAAAGTTAGGAATAGTTTTGAATTTATTCATTAGGGCTTATGTTTTTATTTAGCAATGACATTTGAACATTTTTTTTGTCATCTACTTTTTGCAACATTAATCCATCCTTCTAATATATATTTCCCCATCCTTACTAGGTGTGAGTAGATACTGAGGCATTAATGCATTCATTTTAAAATTAATTTATAACTTTTTGAGGTTACATAGGTAACTATGAGGTATGAGATAATTTTGTAATCCTCTCTTGTCTGAACACTTCCTTACCTCCTCGTTGTATCCATCAGCATCCGCCCTCACCATGATCCTCCCCACATTGGGGATCTCCACCTCTGACACTTCATTCTCAGCCTGCCTCTGCCTGGCTGGGACCTCGTCCTGCTCCTGGTGTTGCCCCTCGTTTTCCGGATCTGCTTCCAGTCCAGCAGCCTCGCCAGATGCTCCCGGTTCATCATTTGTCTCAGAGCTCAGTCCTGCCACCTCCGCGTGAACGTGGAGTCCAGACGGTTCCTGATTACTAACCTCTGCATCGGAGCCAGAGGTCTAAAAAAAAGGAAGTGAACAAAATTCGATAAAAAAAAAAAATCTAATAAAATATGACAAGTATATTTAAGCAACTGAGTTTCACGGCAGATATCTAACATCATCTAAACTTTTATTATATTCAGTACAATTCAGTATGGTTTATTTCAATAGAGCTAATTCACAACAAATATAATCTAAAGGAACTTTACAATCCAATTAAAAAACAGATTGGATAAATGTTTTCTATCTAAGGAAACCCAGATGATTGCATCTAATAAATGACTTTGCAGGATCCGCTCCTCCTTAAGAAGACCCTTGCCTCAGATACTTGCGTCTGTGACCCAGACATTTTAACCCACTTTCCAGTGTGCTGGGATATCAGGAGGAGGGTTATAGACTGAAGGACTTCCCCACCTGACTCTGCAGCTCAGCTGACTTTGGGCTTGATTCCAGGGTGTCGCTGACTGCAGGGGTGTCGGTTGCATCTGCTCTGCATCCTGGACTTGCAGATGGGGGCAAAATCTCAGGAGCCTCTGCTGTTCAATAGGATGTGAAGAGGGCTGGATTTATTATGCATGTATGTATTATTAGTTCTTAAAATAAGTATGTTTCATTTCATTTTTTATATAAATAGAATCAGTTAGCCAAGCCCACGTGGCTCTATGGAAACAAATTGTTAGAACTGGTTGTTCCAGCCCAAAAAAAACTGCCATTAAATATTTTTTAATAGCTGGTTATGAGTTGTTTCCATCCCTATGGAGGAAGTTTGGTCTACTATTTTTGGAAGAATATTTTTGGATGTTCTGAAGCAGGAAAAACAGCCTTCCATCACTCCACCACTACCATGTTTAACTGTAGATATGATATTCTGTAGAATATAGAAAATAATACCTACAGATAGTGTCTAATTAGGTGATTGAAGAGTGTATGTTATATAACCTCTCTTAGCACAACAGGCTTAAAAGTGGTTGCCATGACCCAGATGACTAAGAATTTGCACGGAACACATCCAGGGGCGGATTTAGGACATTTGGGGCCTTAGGCAAAGACAGGCATAGGGCCCTCTGAATTCAGAAGACAACACATAAAACAGATACAGGAATTTTAATAGAATAGACATACATTATTTATTCTACCTATTGTCCCTCACTAAAATGGCAACAGCAGAAGCAAATAACCCAGTCCTTCTTTTTACTTTAGACAAGCCATGATCATCTTATCTGTTCTCCATTTTTCATTTGGATGAAATAAAAGCTGGAAGTAAATATGCGGCCATCTCCATTTCTCTGTTCTCCATTAGAAAGGACACCCAAAAACTTGATGTTTACCTCTCTAACATGAGAGGAAAAAACAAGACAAAAAAAACCCTACCTAAATAATTGATTTCTGGTTGTCTGTAGCAAATACAAACAAAATTCAAACTTAGTTTTAAGATGACCTATGTTCAATATTGTAAATAAATACCTATTAATATAGGGTGACATCCCCTTTTACTGTTTAATAGTTGTTCATCTCTTATTCAACGGGTGTCAAATTTGAAGCTGAGTTTGCTGCTGATTGTGGGCTGTGGCAGGTGTATTACCGCCGCCGTAAAGAAGCCGCAGTCACTTTGGATAACTTTGAGAGCAGCTTTCTACTTTCCTCCTTCTTTCTCCTCTTTTTAGCACTGCTAGGGTAGCTTCTTTTTGTTAGGAATCCAGTGTGTGTGGGCTGCGGTTGTTTTTTTGTGTTCTCTCCCTCCACCACCAGGTGGCGCCCTGTTCTCGTTGGTCCTCCCACACACCTGCGGCTGGTTCTGCTCATTACTGAGGACTCTTAAGGGGTGTACTGCCACTGCCTCGACGCCAGAGTGTTTACCAGTTTTGTGTACTCTAGCCAAGCTGAGTTTTGCTGAGTCTAACCTTGTTTTTTGTCTTTGCCTTTTCGGCAGGAAGTCATCCTGCAAACTGGATGTTTTGGCCTTCTCCCCCTTGAAGGATTGTTTTGAGCTTCACACTGAGCAGGGGATTATTTTCCACACCACCCGTTCAAGTTCTCCTTGAAATCGAAGTGGCAGTCTGCTCCATTGCTCCTCAAGGAACCAACCAAACCAAAAACCTGTCCGCCCTCCAACTAGCCCCCCAATCCCGGGATAACCCCACACAGACTGGATTCTGGGAAGAGAGCCTTTTTCTACTAACGTGAGTCACGTTCATCTTTGATTTTCTAAGACGTTGTTCAAAGTTGCCACAGACCCTGAATTTACTTCTGAACTTCCCTTCTCACTTCCAGTTCCGGTGCACCAGCTCTCTGAGTTACCCTGGATCAACCTGATTTCAATAAACCTGTTAAAACTTTTTCTCTGGTTCTCTGAGTGGTTTCCTGCATGTGGGTCAGACCTCTTAAAAACAAGTAATAGCTGTATTAAACATATATGTGAAAGGAGTTTTATGGGCCCCCCAGGAACTTGGGGCCCAGTGCAACTGCCTAGTTTTGCCTAATGTTAAATCCGCCCCTGATCACATAACTTAACTTGTATAATTTGTGTCCATTGCATACCTTCAGACGTCGCCCTTGCATCACAGTCTGCAGCTTTCTCCTCTTCTGCGCCTGACTGTGGCCCTAAAACGGCTCCTTGGTCCAGCTCTTCAATGGACGGTCCAGACTGTGGTGCCGGCTCCACAGGTGCTTGCTGTGTTTTCTCCACAGAGGAGCTCGGAGGCTCCGCCGCGGTGGCGGACTCTTCCTGTGGGGTGGCAGTCTGGCAGAACTGCTCTTCCCATTCGCTGAGTTCTCGCTGGAACCATCGGTTATCTTCCTGAACGAAGCGTCTGAGGGCGGCCGGCAGCGAATCCATGCCATGAAGTACCTGGCCTGTCTCATCATCTGTGTCTTCTGGGTGGATGGCACACATGGTTAGGTCAAAGGTTCCCTCAACAAACCCTACACAACACCTAAACAACATCTAAACTTGAAATGAAAGACTTGATTATTTTTTCAGATATTATAATCATATTATGTAAACCAGTAAGGAACTTTCTAAGAAGATATATAGAAACAAATACAATTTTTAGATCTGACAAAAAAAGAAAAAAAATTGTAAACATGAATCAAAAACCAATGAACAAGAATGATGTCAGGTTTCTGTTTCTGTTATGTTTTTCTTTTGAGTATTCAGTCTTACTTTACTCCTTGTTTTCTAGTGTTTAGCTTTCTTTTCTCCATGTTTTATAGTCCTAGTTATTTGATTATCATTTTGTTGTTATTTCCAGTCTTCCAGGTTTCTATTTGTTGCTCTCTGCTGCCCTCTTGTGTTCTCCTTCTTCCCTAGCTCTTTCCCTCTCTTGTTCTTTGTACACCTGCTCCCAGTTTCCTCATTAGCCACCTCTTTGTCTCAGTCTCCTTTAAAAGGCCCTCTCTCTTCAGTTCCCCTTTGCTGGGTCCTCGTCAAACACGGTCAAACATGCTCCAACTCCTTCTCTCTGTGCCCTCCTCCTTATGATTGTGATTCCCCTGCTGTCTCCATGGTTGCTGGTACGTTAGACTAGTTTTCATGTTTTTGATTTTTGGACTCCTGGTTTCATGTTTGTTTGGACTTTGTTTTCTTTTTGGATTTTTGGATAACCGGCCTCTGTTTTCTGTTAAGTCATTATTAAATCCACAAGAGATTCACCTCTGCCTCCCTGCCTCTGCTTTTGGGTCAACTGACCATAGCCTAATCGTGACAAATTAATTACTACATAATATGGAAAAGTATGCCAATTTAATTACACCGATCTCAACCTTTGAGCTGTAAACCAATAAATATATTTTATTTTGTACACATTAACATCATCTCAAAAAAATTAAATCCTATCAAATTGTACCTAAATTCATGCTTAATAACGTAACTTTATAAAAATACATGTTAAACTTCATATGTCCCAAAGCCATTGATGACTATGAGACACTGGGTAGTTATATTATATTTAGAAGGTTGTTGGTGCATCAACATGGATGAGCAGCTCTACCATATTTAAAAATAAATACAGAAATAAATAAATTCTCCATGAATAAATAAGCATCCAATTAATTGCCCCCAAAAATACAATAAACAAATAAATGTAAGCAGAAATTAAATTATTCAGTGAGACATAAATGTATATATCTCTAATAATTAGCTTCTTTATTTATTCACCTTTGTAATAATTACCTTATATATTTATTTATAAATTAATTACATACTTTTTAAGTATTTATTTATGTGCATGTTATAATACTTTAGTTGCTTTATTCTTCCTTTGTATTTTTTTACCCTATTTTGTCATGATCTGGCCTGTTTGCTCCTCCCTAAGTAGTAATTCCTTTCACCTGTCGTTTTTCCTCCCTGCCTCAATTATAATTCATTCCTCTCACCTGTTTCCTGTTGGTTATATTGAGTTCAGCCTGAGCATTCAGTGCCAGATCAGTACTTGTCTTTCTGTTAGCCTGTCTGTTAGATTTGTTCCTTGGTTCATGTCCTGGATCCTGGCAGCCAGTGGAAAGAGGGTTTTAGTGTTTGTCTCGTCTCCTGATCGTCCACTGTTCCTCCCCCGTGGAGTCCTCTGGGTTTTTGGCTCAATAAGTGGGGAGGTTCAGTTTTTATCCAGTGAGCCTGGCTCCAGGAGGAGACCAGTTTAAAGTCCTGCTTCAAGTTCCGGTTCTACGTCCTGTCTTGGCTACCCTCTTCCACTGAGCCTGCCTGCCTGTCTGCACCTGATCCTGTCTGCTCCTGTGCGTGACCACCTGGTCACGCTTCTGGTCCCAGTCAGACTCTGAACCCTCCTGGGAGCCTTTTGATGCCTGTAAGTCTGGATCCTGCCATCCTGTTTCTGTTCCTGCCTGATCTGGATCCTGCCTGTTCTGTCTGTTCCTGTCTGTTCTGGATCCCTGACCAGGATCGGCTTCCAGCATGACCTCTGGGACTGCAGCACTTGGGGACATTCTTGGTTTGGACTGTTAAACCAGGTAAGTGACCAACTCAGATAATCTTCTGTCAGATGATCGTGGTCACTTACCTGTGTTTCTCCCACTACAGAGTGTCTGAGATTGGGCGGTGCCCCGCCCCCCCGCCTGCAGTGTCCGCGAGCCACAGCTCCGCTTTTGTTTTGTTTGCTAATTTAATAAACGTTTTGAACTTTCCTACTGACTGTCTCTCCTTGAATATTGGGTCCATCTGTTCTCGTTTCATGACATATTTATTTCTTCAATGCTATTTAGTTCTGCCTGTCGTTTTTACATTTCTGTTTGCATTTCTGCTTCATTTTGCAAATGAGGAAGAGCTGTGTCTTAGTGTCATCTTACATCAACAGTGTCTATATGTAAATATGATTGGAGGAATTAAATCGATGTATCCATCAGTGTTTTAAATAAAATCAGAACTAATGATTTTTGGTTTAAGTGAGGCCATTTGTGTACCTGTGATCAGCTGAGGTAGCCTGTCATCAATGTACATCAGGCAGTATGCGCTGGCGTTGGTCATCCCACCAAAAGAGTCTCTTTCAAGCTCCTCCCACGAAGACTCTGTAATGCTGACGTCGTTGTACTTCATCCAGCGCTGGTTAGCGTGGTCATAGATGTAAGCCCAGTAATGACCTGCTGATGCCTGACCTTCATGAACAAGCACTGCGTGTAGTCTGTAGGGCACCTATTGAAAATATCATTTCTTTCAGTTAGAAGACATTATTCTACAACCAGTGTTTGACACATTACAACCACAGACTTTATGTTTTTGTTTTTTGGGGGGATTGAATGTAAATGAGAATAATAACGTTTGGTTTCCAAGTAAGTTAAAAAAATAATCTATTCCTTGAGCAGTGGCGGTTGTAGACCAAATGTACCAGGGGGGCCCGGAGGGGGCCAGCGTGTTTTCATGGGGGCACGGAAAAGCATGAAATGAAAAATAGGCCAAGGGATTCAAATAAATTAAGATAGCTGCATGAAGTGAAATTTCTATTCAATTAGGTTTCATTAAAATTCTAAATGTCTTAATAGGTCAATACTGGAAAAAATCCAAATCTAGATAAGTTATTTTTTCTTAAAATAAGTGCATATGTTCTTGGATTGAGGAGGTAAAAGAGACATTTTGCCAATGGAACAAGACAATTTACACTTAAAATAAGACAATGCAATTGCCTTGTCTTACTTCAAGTGCATTTTATCTAAATATCTTATTTTAAGAGTAAAAATACTCATTCCATTGGCAAAACACCTCATTTACCTACTCAAAATAAGGGTAAATACACTTAATTTAAGAAAAGTTTACTTATTTCTTGATCGTTTTTCCAGTGTATACATTCAGAATTTAGGAATTGTACTTTTTTTTTTTTTACTTAATTTAAGTTGAAATTACAGTTTTCTATAAAATCTGAATTAGAATTTAAGAAAAACTGTAAAAATTAGCTATAAAAAGTGGAGTATTTTTTTTACATTTGTTTTGGAAAAAAACATTTAGCAGATGAAAACTGGGATCCTATCTCAATACCACTTATGCCATGTTTTTAAACAGTTAATAAAACAGAATTTGTAAAGAAAAAAATAAAATAGATCCAAAGGATCTATCAGTAACCATGTCTGTTTCTGCGCATATCATCATTAGAATTTCTTTGAGTATTATGTCTTCAGTACAGGGGCCATAACAGGACATGATCTACAGGGGCCCTGGCCCCCGTTGGCCCCTGTCTAGAACCGCCCATGTCCTTGAGCACACTGAAAACAAAATTAAACCAATCACAGCTGCTCTTTTGATGCTTTTTCCTGGGTTAGACAGCCACAGCTGGATCGTAACGCTATAAAGAAGAGCAGCTGTGATCGGTGTGACTGGGGTTGCAGTGGGCCCTTGGGTAACCAGAAGGGGGACGGAAATTATTTTTGTAAAGCAAAAATAAAATGCGATTTCAAAAAGGAAATCAAAATGCAAGTTGGAAATGGATTAAGCCAGGGGTCTTCAATGTTTTCCAGGCCAAGGACCCCCAAACCCATGGCGAGATGGAGCGGGGATCCCTTAATTATATATATATATATATGGTAAGAAATGTTAAATCAAACTGGTCCTATAGTCACTCTATTAAAGATTATGTCATCTAATGAAAGAAATTTCAATTAGTGGAAAAAATGACAGGGTGAATTATAAAAAAAAGTCTAATCAACCAAGCCTTTTTAAATGTGTGATTAGGAAAGCTATTTATAATCAGATTTATTCATTTTGGTTTTCAAAATTTCCATTTAGAAAAATATTTAGTCCTTGACTTTGGGCCTATCTGACTCATTACTATATTTTGATCTATTCCAAAAAAAAGTAAAATAAAAACAAAACACTAGACTTTGTTTTCTAAGTTTGAAAACTTGAAAAACAAAGTCGTTTTTTTTTTTTTTTTTACTTTTTAAAAAAAATAAATAAATTACTATGACCTGGATGACTGGGAATCTTCAACAGCATATTTTTATCTAAAACTGTAGCTTTGGATGTATTTATTTAGTGTCTCTAACATATTATCTAACCTGGATTTTTCTGTATTTAGTTTTACTCCTTAAACTGTGGTTCCTTGTTTCCTCTAAAAAGAAGCAACCTCCTAATGCTGCCACTACCATGCTTTACTCAAAGAATGAGGTATGCAGGAAAATCTCTATTGTAGATGTAACATTTTAAAGACATCTGAGCAGATCCCCTCCCCCACATGTTTGCTGAATCCTTTTGATAGCTTTGGCAAACTTCAAATTGACTTTTTACGGCTTTCCAGGTATCACCCTTCTCGAAGGCTAACAAATATCCTGTAAACCGATTGTCCCTTTTTAGCCGCGAATCAGATAGGTGTTAAAAAGTTAAGGTGGTGTAAACCTCTGAAGCCTTTTGAAAGCAGAACTTAATTGAAAAGTAAAGTCTTACCTGGCAGAGACTGTTGTCAGAGTACATGCCCTCCAATGTCTGTGTGAGCTTGTCTATGCTGGTCTTTAGCTCTGTAGCGGAAAAATAAAACACACTGAAAACAGACTCTACAAATTTATACCTCTGAAAAGAAAAAACAAGAATTTCTGTTTAAAACTTTGAATACAGTAACAGTTAAAGAATACAATCATCACTCTTTACAGAAAGTGAAACTCAGAAATCATAAAGATTCATTACAAGCAGTTTTGCTTGAAATTTTACATACACCCCCCCCCCCCCCCCCCCATGAAAGAAAATGACCAATTCACTCTAGGAATTAAAATAACACAAAACTGGAAAAATTAATACAAAATAAAAAAATGCTAAATTATATTTTAGTAAAATCTAATATTGATTTGGAATTCTTGTTTAAAAAAACACAAACTGTCTGAGACAAATTAAAGCAACTTGCTCATGATCAGTGAACCAACAACCAGCCTGTCAACAGCTGCAGAAATCATGAACATTTCCTGGACATTACAGAAAACACCTGATTTCAGTCATTGCCTCTGTCAGGAATCCAGTTTGTATAGTCTGTTTTTGTGTTTCCTTTCCTCCTCCACCAGGTGGTGCCCCATCCTCCTTGGGTCTCCCTGCACAGCTGCAGCTCATTGCCTCATTACCTGATGAGTGTTCTTAAGCTGCTGACTGCCACTACCTCGACGCCAGAGTGTTTGCCTAAACAGGGTACTCTTGCCATGCTTAGTTAGCAGAACCTAACCTGAGTTTTTGTTTGCCAGTTTTGGATTCTCTACAAATATTCGTGATATTTTGCACTGAGCCTGAACTAACCGCAGTGTCTTCCCCTCACCTTTCAGTCCCTGTTGAGCAGTGTTCAGAGCAACACTGGACTCATTCCGTCCTACTCTGAGCAGCACTGGTTTCATCTTCATTCTCAAATAAACCTGTTAAACTTTTCCCTGGTCTCTCTGTTTGGTCTTCTGCATCTCGGGGTCAGACCTTAGACAAAAATCATGACAGCCTCAGTGTTGCTCAGGAGCTCCATCAGTTTTTTGAATTTTATTTAATTTTTTTGTTGCTTTCATAATACATGTTTTTGTGTGTATATATATTAAAAAATTGGTTGATTTACTGTTGTCAAAAATTGTTTAAAATAAATTCCTATTCATTTAATGAAATATTTTTTTTTACAATTATTACTTTTGTTTTTAGTGTATTTTACTGGCAGCTGATTTTTTTTTTGTCTTAAAAGGAAGGGCATGTAAAATTTCAAGCACAACTATATAGTCAAATATGTTAAGCTTTTGTCATTTTGTTTAATATGGCTAACGGGTAATCTGTATAATCAATATAAAATCAGTTTCACCTTCTGAAATGAGGAACCAAAAGTAAGGTTTTTGGTTCCCCAAATTTTACTCGTATACTATTCAATTCAGTTTACGACACGTCATCTTAAGGCACTTTCCAGTTCACCAGATCATCCAGTCAAATTGATTCAAACTGGGGATGCACGATATTGGGATTTTGGCCGATATCCGATATGCCGATATTTTAAAACTCATGTAGCCGATAAGAGATATTGATACCGATGTTAAAGCTGGACAAAAATAAGTAGTCATTGAAAATAGCAGTTTTGTTATCCATTTCTCACACTTTGAAAAATAATATACTCAAATATATTTTCATATGCTGATATCAACTTGATTTTTAAAAACGCAGTATCGATCTATTTTACTTTCAAAATCTCGTGAAATTTCATCGTTCTGTTACAAATTCTCGTGATATTTTGCTAATTCTTGGGAGATTTTGTTAGTAAAATAGATCGATACCGCGTCAATATATCAACATATAAAAATAGGGCAAAATTTTGTGAATTTTCGGGGGATTTCGTAGCATAACAATGACATATAGCAATATTTCATTAGTAAAAGAGATTGATATGGTGTTTTTAAATGGCAATATATCAGCATATGAAGATATTGTGATATTTTAATGTATCAATATTTTCTCCCTCGTCTTTAGAAGTTTTTAAGTCTGTAAAAAAGAAGTTTTTGAGGAAGAAGTATTTTTTTTTTAGACTTTAGAAACTCAGAAGCTGATCAAATATCGGGTTAAATATCGGTGGGGTGGCCGATGTCCCATATTCAGTTTTAAGGCTGATACCGATAGGGGGCCGATTATATCGTGCAACCGTAATTCAAAGTTTTCTATCCAAGGAAAACCAGTTGATTGCATCGACTCATTGACATGAACCAAGGATGCTTGTAGCGACAGTGGAGAGGAAAAACTCCCTTTTAACAGGAAGAAACCTGCAGCAGAACCTACTATGAAGCCTGAACACTGCCAAAGGAGCACATGCACAGTCAATACTGATGCCTGCCTTTATTCATGACAAAAGACACTAAAAATAATCTCTGCAAGCATTTCGAAGGTTATATGCATGCAGATCCAGTACCAAGAAGTCAGAAGTTTGACTTCATAGTATACCTTCAGACCCTGTCCAAGTTGAAATTTCATGAGCCATTTAAAAAAAAAAAAAAAAAAGATTACTGGGAAACATTCAGCTTGATTTCTGTGGAACTTTGCATGTGAAAAGACTGCATTTTATTCAAAGTCCCGTTCATTTCATTTTCATTTTATAGAGAAGAGAGGCCATCGACAGTTAAAACCATTCTCTTTATTGGGGATAGATATTAGGAGGGATTTCACTGGTGTACCGTTTATGTCGTGCTCTACTTCAGTCCTCCAGCGTCGCAGGCAGGTCTTAACAAAGTGCAGCTCTTCTTCAGTGGCGCTGTGAGGCGCTGGGTGTGGTGGGCAGTCAGAGGGGTGCTTACACTGGGTGAAAGGCTTGTAAATGGGTGTCTGCTGGCAGCTGGAAACACTGGAGAAAAGGTCGTCTGAGACGTCTTTATCTCCAGATTCACTGATGAAAAAAAAATAGTCTGCTTCAGTTCTGGTGTCAGTAACAGATTTTCTAGACTTAT
This sequence comes from Cyprinodon diabolis, assembly GCA_030533445.1. Lineage (NCBI taxonomy): Eukaryota > Metazoa > Chordata > Actinopteri > Cyprinodontiformes > Cyprinodontidae > Cyprinodon > Cyprinodon diabolis. Next base: position 4,548,061 of record CM060072.1, read on the forward strand.
TATATTAACAACCTTTATCTTAATTGTTAACTGTGGTGTTTGTCTGTATTTGCATATATGGAGAAAAGCTCTTTAAACCTGCTGTCTTTGGCAACGGCTTCAGAGATGGGTGGGTTTGCAGGAGTCGGTGAAGATGATGCGAGTCTCGGGTCTTCAGCCGGGGAAACGCTGGTGGGTCGGGTGGAGGCGAACTCCAGAACAAACTGAAGCATATCGGCCAGAGGATACTTTATAGGTCCTGAGCCATAGTTCTTGTAACTTTGACCAGAGAAAAAAGATGTTCATGAAGAGCTATGATGGCCTGCTGCATCTAATTTTAGATTTTGTTCTTTAGTTTCTCTGTTTAATATCATGGTTTTGAATTGCAGCATGTGGTTCTCTAATTTTAAAGGTATAGTGGAGGATGTTCTTTTTCCAGGTGGATCATCAAAATAGGTAGTCCTGCAAAATGACAATCATTCTGGTGATATGTTTACATAAGGCGGTCCTACGTGCTTTCACTTACTTTTTTTTTGGAAAGTAAGCTTGCATGAGCGATGGAAACAGCAACTTTTAAACAAAGTGTGCATGAGGAGAAACGGGCTCGGGGACGCTCTCGCATGTGTTTAATACAGTAGGTGTTCTCTCTCGGGATCGGGTAGAGGGTTGTGCATGTGCATTTTTTTTTTCTTAAGTGGAGTTGGTGGGTGTTTTCAAATATATGCTAAAATCCTCCAGAGTACCTTTAAGTTCTAGGTCTGATAATTTTCAGTTTTTTATATGTCTTGATTTCCTTTAAATTACTGTTTACAAGACTTTTATAATTGTAAACAATAGCTTTGCCTTTTTGATCACCTTTTGGATCATGTTAAATTATAATAATCAAGCGGATCAAGTTCAATTTATCGTAAATACATATCTGTGTTGGAAGTTTCTTACCACTCAAGTTTCTGTTGAAAGACGGCCAGCTGCTCCTTAAGCTTCTTCACTTCCCCTCTCCTCTCATTGGTCTGTTCTATGTTTTTATGAAGATATCTGTGAAATAAAATATAATCCTTAAAAAAAAAACATCTTAGGAAAGGTTGTTTTGTCTCATTCATTCCACTCCTATACACCAACTTCTCAAAGTTTATTTTCATGATGTTTTACTCTTTGCAACGTTGAATGTCAGATTATAAGAGTAAACAGGATAAATTAGGACTTAAAATATGTTGCACTATGTGTATTGGGATATCATGTAAGTTTTTGATTGGTGGTTGATTGACTTTATCGATCTTACAGTGGAAAAATGTACTTGTCACGTCAGCTCAATAGTCAAAAAGAAGGTGCCAAATGCCAATATATAAATATATATATAGATATGGATATATAGATGAATATATATATAGATATGGATATATAGATGAATATATATATAGCTATATATCTATATCTACGTATATCTATATCTATGTATATATATATATATATATATATATATATATATACACACACACACCTATATATACCTGAAAGTCTCTTATTCAACAGCATTATTATACAGGCAATTAAAGCATAACTATAGCTATCTCTATAGTTATGCTGCTATAGGCTTAGACTGCTGGAGGACATAGGGACCCCCATTTCATCATTCTGCTTCATTCTATCTCTATTCTCCCACTCTGCAGAATCTGTTAGTTCAATCTCTAACGTTCTGCTCTCTCTGCTTTTTCTCATAGTAGCTTCATCTGGTCTGTTCCTGTTTGGCTGTGACTACATCCTGGAGAGAAATATCAGCTGTGCTGCTGCCATCAACACCTTTGTTTCTAGATGTTGGAGATCGGCCTGTTTTTCAGTGTAGTCCTGTCTCTCTGACTGTGACTGGCTGGATGTGCTCTCTTCATCCTCTGACATGGGAGCTGGCTCGGAGCTCGTCTGCCTGGCTGTGTGTTTCCTGGACGGGGCCGCCTTTTACAGTTGCCTTTTGTATTTCTGCTTCTGTCTCCTTGAACCCCAGTCGGCCTCGGCAGATGGCCACTCACACTGAGCCTGGTTCTGCTGGAGGTTTTTTCCTGTTAAAAGGGAGTTTTTCCTCTCCACTGTCGCTACAAGCATGCTTAGTGTGAGGAATTGCAGTCTAGTCAAAGAGTCGATGCAATCAGCTGGTTTTCGTTAGATAGAAAACTTTGAATCAATTTGACTGGATGATCTGGTGAACTGGAAACTGCCTTGAGATGACGTGTTGTGAATTGGCGCTATAGAAATAAACTGAATTGAATTTATATAGATTAGTATATATATATATATATATATATATATATATATATATATATATATATATATATATATATATATATATATATATAGTTATTGCACTGGATATTAAATATAAAATATTTAATACCCAGTGCAATATTTTATAAATATAAAATATTTATAAAATATTTTATATTTATAAAATATTTATAAAATATTTTATATTTAATGAATATTTAAAATCTATTTAATAATTACTCGACATAAAATCTACTGCGATGCAGCTTTGAAAGTGTCTCTGTAAGATTAGATCAAATTAGATGTCTGAGTCTTGGTTACCTGTCCATGTAGACGATTTGTGGAAACTCTAATTTTTTGTGTATTTTCTCAGGACGCCCGAGCTGAGTGTTGAACTCAAATCTAGACAGCTCAAAGGTCAGGACCGGTGGTAGTTTTTTAAACCATCTCTGCAGGCCGAAAAAGACAAAAGATTCTTAGAGGGGCAGGTATTTACAAAACAATCAGTGTTTAATCTTTACTAAAATTAGTAATTTAAAGGGCTCACCTCTCGTCCAGATGTTGCCACATGATCCGAGTGCAGCGATTCGATCTCCTTCTCAACCATCGCGCCTTCCAGGCATTCATCAAGGTTGTTGAAGCCATTGACTTGCAGAGGATACTGACCAAACTGCTCAATGTTGTACAGAGTCTTGCCTGAATCCAAACACACAAATGCACAAAAAAACAAACATTCAGTGGGCGACAGCATGATGAAACAGAGTCTTATAGAGACATACCTTCATGTCGCCTCTCTGTCACGAAGGTGCCGTAGAAAAGTTGGACCAGTGGGTTTTGCTGCTTGTCTTCTGCATTCCTGATTATTAATGTGAAAGTTATATTTGGTCCATTGATTCATGAAGAAGTTACTAAAAAAACAAACAAAAAAACAACAGACATGGATGATGCTGACAGCTCTAACTACTGACTTACGTTCCATTTGCTGCTAGTTGAAATGCATCCTCTAACCAGTCGAGCAATTTGTGGGAAAACTCACTGACATCCTGAAAATAAGAAAAAATAAACATTTAAGAACTGTCTGTCTATTTATCTATCCTATCTATTTATCTAGGCCAAGCTTGGTTTTTCTAACAAAAATGATCATCGAAAACTTCCTTTTTGTATTTTCTGTTGGGTTATCTACCTAAAAGCAAGTTTTAAATGATAATTTTAGCTATTTGATCCAACCTTACCCAATGTGAAAAGTAATGGCCTCCTAAACCTAATGACAGCTTGTGCCTCAAATTTCTGTCATAATTGACAGTGATTGAGTCTCCCTGTGGATGAACCACAGAAGGGTTTTTGAGCACAAACAGCCTGGTTACAGATAAAACATAGTATCACAATATACATCAAGTTCAAACTTTGACAAAGCTGCTCTAAAACCTTTATTTTAAGTTAGAAACCACATTGATTTTTTTAAGCTTAATGACTGATAGCTGGACTTCCTCCTTCAGGATTTTTTGTCCATTATCTCAAATGGCTGTCAGGGTCACAAATTCATTGTGATTTTTTAAGAAACTTTTTGGAGATGATCTGAGGTTTATGGCATCATGCATTATCCTGCTAGAAGTAGCCATCAGAAGATTTGTAAACTATGGTTATAAAAGGCATGGCAGGGTCACCACCAGTAGGCAGCGGTGCTAAATTACGCTCTATAGGTCAGAGATGGGGACTCGAGTTTGTGACTCGTACTCGAGTCGCACTTAAGTCGCATATTTAATGACTTTAGACTCGATTTAGACTTGCATTTGAAGGACTTCAGACTCGACTAAGACTCGTGATTTCTGACTTGTGAACAATATTTTATTTTTAAGTGTTTTTTGTTTTACTAACTTGACTGATCGCCGCTCGCCTTACCCGCACACAGCAGAGGTAAAAAAACAACAACAAAAAAACGCAGTCGTAGAGGAGAAATACACTATATTGCCAAAAGTATTTGCTCACCCATCCAAATTATTGGAATCAGGTGTTCCAATCACTTCCATGGCCACAGGTGTATAAATTCAAGCACCTAGGCATGCAGACTGTTTTTACAAACATTTGTGAAAGAATGGGTCGCTCTCAGGAGCTCAGTGAATTCCAGCGTGGAACTGTGATAGGATGCCACCTGTGCAACAAATCCAGTCGTGAAATTTCCTCGCTCCTAAATATTCCACAGTCAACTGTCAGCTGTATTATAAGAAAATGGAAGTGTTTGGGAACGACAGCAACTCAGCCACGAAGTGGTAGGCCACGTAAACTGACGGAGCGGGGTCAGCGGATGCTGAAGCGCATAGTGCGAAGAGGTCGCCAACTTTCTGCAGAGTCAATCACTACAGACCTCCAAACTTCATGTGGCCTTCAGATTAGCTCAAGAACAGTGCGCAGAGAGCTTCATGGAATGGGTTTCCATGGTCGAGCAGCTGCATCCAAGCCATACATAACCAAGTGCAATGCAAAGCGTCGGATGCGGTGGTGTAAAGCACGCCGCCACTGGACTCTAGAGCAGTGGAGACGCGTTCTCTGGAGTGACGAATCGCGCTTCTCCATCTGGCAATCTGATGGACGGGTCTGGGTTTGGCGGTTGCCAGGAGAACGGTACTTGTCTGACTGCATTGTGCCAAGTGTAAAGTTTGGTGGAGGGGGGATTATGGTGTGGGGTTGTTTTTCAGGAGCTGGGCTTGGCCCCTTAGTTCCAGTGAAAGGAACTCTGAATGCTTCAGCATACCAAGACATTTTGGACAATTCCATGCTCCCAACTTTGTGGGAACAGTTTGGAGCTGGCCCCTTCCTCTTCCAACATGACTGTGCACCAGTGCACAAAGCAAGGTCCATAAAGACATGGATGACAGAGTCTGGTGTGGATGAACTTGACTGGCCTGCACAGAGTCCTGACCTCAACCCGATAGAACACCTTTGGGATGAATTAGAGCGGAGACTGAGAGCCAGGCCTTCTCGTCCAACATCAGTGTGCGACCTCACAAATGCGCTTCTGGAAGAATGGTCAAAAATTCCCATAAACACACTCCTAAACCTTGTGGACAGCCTTCCCAGAAGAGTTGAAGCTGTTCTAGCTGCAAAGGGTGGACCGACGTCATATTGAACCCTGTGGATTAGGAACGGGATGTCACTTAAGCTCATATGTGAGTCAAGGCAGGTGAGCAAATACTTTTGGCAATATAGTGTATGTTGTGAAAAATGTGTGAATTGGCACTAAATAAATAAACTGAATTGAATTTAAAATACTGCCCGCCAAGTCGATTCTGTCTGTTCCAGGGCATTAAGTTACAAAAAGTTATTGCCACAATGTTTCTTTTATGAAAGAATTGTTATTGTCCTGGTATTTATTTAGGGTTTTTCTTTATCTATTGTAGTTGCTAACTTCATATGTATTAATAAAAATCAGGATTGTGATTTTTTTTTTTTTTCACAGCCCTCATTTTCACCTAAAAATAAAAGAGCAGACATTTACTCCTAAAAGTAGAAAAAGTTGTAACCACAAATGTCAGTTAAATACTGTAAGAAAAATGTTGTTTTTGAAAGAAAAAAATAAAGATGCAAAATTTAACTGGGAAAAAAATTGCGTGTGTGCTTTTTTAAATTGTATTTTTCATTTACCAGTTCAAGATAATGATAATTCCATAGATATAATAGCGACCTTCAAGCTATACCGTCTCAGTGACGGAGATGAAAACACAAGGAGAAACAAGCAAGCACGCAAATTATTGCACTTATTTTAATTAATCGAGTGATTAGAATTTATTGTGCGATTAATTGATAATTGTGACAGGCCTTCTCAAGACTTGAGACTTGACTTGGACTTGCAAAAAATTACTTGTGAACATGTCTGCTATAGGTACTAAGGGATCAAAAGTGTTCAGTAAAAAACCCATAATGGCATAAAACTGCCAGCAGCAGCCTTAAATGTTGATATAACATTATGAAATTATGAATCTAGGTTGGATTTATGATTCCATGTTCATCCTGTCAGGGTCGCGGTGGGGCCGGTGCCTATGTTCGGCAGTTTATGGGCGAGAGGCAGGGTGCACCCTGGACAGGTTTCCAGTCTTTTGCAGGGCAATACAGAGACACACAACCATGCACACACGCACAAACACAGGACAATTTCAGAGAAGCCAATTAACCTAACAGTCATGTTTTTGAACTCTGGCAGGAAGCTGGAGTACCTGGAGTACCTGGAGAGAACCCATGCATGATCAGGGAGAACATGCAAACTCCATGCAGAAAGACTGCTGGCCGCAAATCGAACCCGGAACCCGGAGCATTTTGAATTTGAGAATTTAATTTAATAAAAAGGAGCTAGTAAACAAGGAAGCAAATGGCAGGATTGCAAAAAAAAAGAAAAAAAAATGAGGAGCAACTGAAAAACGAAAGCTCACTGAAGGCTTAAGAAGTGGGGAAAATAGATGCAAAAAATAGGCAAAATAAAGAGACACAGGTAATGTTCCCTTTACTTGTTTCCATTTGTTTGGGGATACACACAAGCCTCCTGAGTACACTGACGACCGCTTTGAGCAACACCAGATGCGCACATTCAGGCCACACACCAATATCGAACTTGTTATAAACCTGGGATCATAGAAAGTTATATCGTATATTTTAAGAATAAGAGACAAGAGCACCATATTCAATTACATACTGTTCATAAAAATGAGTTGCCCCACTTATAATGAAAAAAAAAAAAAAACTAAAAAACACTTGTTGCTCATGGGAAGTGTAGCATGTTATATGTTAGAGTCCTGCTTTTGCCAGAGTGAGTGTCCTGCTCTGGAAGAAATTAGATGTTACACCTTTCAGACATTTTGTTCACATTAAAACACTCCTAATGTTGTTCAATCTGTCAGGTTAGGATTGCAGTTGTATCAATGCAGGACGTTCATTAAATTCCCCTTTGGGAGCAATGGGAACATATTCCTGGAAAACTAGAAAGATAAGCTGGTCTAAAACTGATAACGAGGTGCCGCTGGATATCCATTGCCTATTGTGTCCGAGACATGAACCAGTCGGTTTTTATCTTCAGGTTCAGTGTTAATCCGCATTCCTGTTTCCATTAAAGAGCTTTATGATCAGCCAACAAAAGACTGTAAAAGAACTTCACCTTTGCAGCTAGAAAAATATTCTTCTGCAGTGGGTCATTGAAAAAAGTTCCTTCTGTCTGTGCTTGGAGTAAAATTATTTTTGAACAAATTCCTCTGGAATATCTAACCGATGTCATGCATCATAGCGAAGACCAGTTCAATCAGAAAGACTCACATGAAGAGAAAAGAGAATTAAAAGAAAATTATCGATAAAATTACTCAGTCTGTGGCGCTCAGACCTCGGCAGGAAACATAGCGCTGAATTTTGATAGATAGGCATGAACAGGACTCCACCACCAGGCCTGAAACTGGTGGTGGAGTGGAAATGGATGAAGGTGGTCAGTCTGTAGACTGCTGGTTAGCGAGGCGGTCTGCTGAGCTTTATGGGGAGATCCAGTGGACTGTGTGAGCTGATACTTGAGCTTCACTCAGGGACCTGGAAGATGGCAGTACAGTTTGGATAACACAGGTTGAGAGAACCTGTCCATGATGAGCAAGCATGAAGCGACAGTGGAGAGGAAAAACTCCCCATTGGGAAGAAACCTCTGGCAGAACCACGCTCAACATGGTGGTCTTTTGGACCTCCCCTCCAATCTATGAAGAGGTTTGCTGTGGGCCTGAACAGTATATGTGCATTATAAGACTGAATCACCACCTTTTGCACCATGTTATATGTTCATCTGCCATGTAAGAGCTGTCATGGAGGTTTTGTGTTTGTTCTGTTCTGTGTCTAATATGATAGACACCGTTTGTTGAAACACTTAGAATGCAGTAAAAAAAAAGGAGCTGTATATGTGTTTTGTACCTGCTGGGCCTCGCTCGTCCTAAAGGCTTCACGCAGCAACTCCACCGCAGCAGAGGGATCCACAAACCTGCGGGTAGATCCTACCATGAGGGCGAAGAGGCACCGCAGCTCCTGCATGAAGGCTATGTTCCTCTTGTCCTGTTGTCACAAAGACCCAGTCTAAATTCAGCTTAAAGACCATGAGATGCTTTTCAAATGGAAATCAGCTTTAAGGACAAAATATATATAAATTTGGCCGTTACTTACTGCATGGCTCTTACACCTCTCCAGAACTTCTTCTGACAGACGGTAGTTGAGAACCAGCCTCCTGAAGACGGGTAAGTGGAACAGAGACTGTAAAAAAATCAGAAAACAAGCCACATTAAGTCCACCTTAAAGGAATTCTAAATATTTAAAATTTAGGTGATTGAAAAAAAAAAAAGATCCACTCTCTTAAGAGGGCATGTTTCTTAGAGGAAATAAGGCTTTACTATACATGGAACAAAGCAACATTGTGGTGACTATATCTGGATTACACTTTTTGGAGTGAGTGTATCTAAATTAAATGCAACATTTTGATTATTTTACCTGAGAATGAGTTGGAATTTATGAGATTTAGTTTCAGATTAACTCTATAAACACATGACTTATATCGTTATCTGATTTTAGATTTAAAAAATGAAGAAAACTGATGGGATTTTTTCCCACAGCATGATGGTTCCACCAATATGTTTCACATTAATCTTAATCTTTCATTCAGGGTGTTGAACAGTATTAATTTTCATACATGTTAGCCTAAAAGTTCAATTCTGGTCTCCTCTGAGCAGAGCAACTTTGACCTGTCCCCTACTGCAGTTGGGGCAAAACTGAAAACCAAGATTTTTTATGGATTTCTTTTAACAATAGCTTTGCTTATTGTCACTCAAATGATGCTGTTATAGGCTTAGACTGCTGGAGGACATAGGGACCCCTTTTTCATCATTCTGCTTCAGTCTATCTCTATTCTCCCACTCTGCCGAATCTGTTAATTCAATCTCTAGCGTTCTGTTCTCTCTCCTTTTTCTCATAGTAGCTTTATCTGGTTTGTTCCTGGTTGGACCATCCTGGAGAGAAATATCAGCTGTGCTGCTGCCATCAACATCTTTGTTTATAGATGTTGGAGCTCGGCCTGTTTTTCAGTGTAGTCCTGTTTCTCTGAATGTGACTGGTTGGATGTGCTCTCTTTATCGTTTAACATGGGAGCTGGCTCGGAGCTCTTCTGCCTGGCTGTGTGTTTCCTGGACGGGGCCGCCTGTGGAGCTGGTTTACAGTTACCTCTTTTATCTCTGGTTCTTTTCCTATGTCCGCTTCTGTCTCCTTGAACCCTTGTCGCCCTCAGCGGATGGTCACTCACACTGAATCTGGTTCTGGTGGAGGTTTCTTCCTGTTAAAAGGGAGTTTTTCCTCTCCACTGTCGCTACAAGCATGCTTAGTGTGAGGGATTGCCTTCGAGTCAATGAGTCGATGCAATCAACTGGTTTGCCACATGATCCGAGTCCAGCGATTGAATTAATAGGACTGAATCTTGTTGAATTGTAAAGTAAAATAAGCTGAATTTAATTTAATTGAAGTGCTAAAAGAATAAATACATTATGTAAATCCCAGGTTGCAATGTTTTAGTCCAAATATTAATGGATTTTATTCTAAAGGCCAACACCCAGCTCAGTTTTGTTACCCGATACTTGGGTTGCTCTTGATAACCCTGCGACATTGGTGGGTAAGTGAAGGAGGTTTCTAAGTATTGTCATTTGAGAAGGAAATTCAGTTATAGCTTATCTAAGTTTTACTGTTTATTTATGAGCTGCCTGTTGAATCCTACTATCACTGGAGTTCGATCTGATAGCATGGATGCCTTTTAGATGAGACTCCAAAGAAGGAGTTTGAACGCAAAGTCAAAAGATAGTTTCTACCAATGCCTCTAGATAATATCACCTAATGTCTAATGGAGCAGAAGCCTATCTCGGTTCAACAGACATATAATCACTGTCTCCCCTGTCCATCTGCTTTGGACGTCCTCACATCACTCCCTGTTTAATTAACCGCACAGCCTGCAGTACCTCAGAGGGGGTTTCTGGTTTCTGTTGCGCCACTTGATATCCCTGGTTGAGTCCAGTCTGCAATGGACTTATAACACAGTTAGCAGCTGAGATAAAAACAGTTTGCTCTAATTTAGCAGAGGGCCGTTCCTCTACTTTTGGTTTTTCAGGTCGATTTTTAACCTCATTAGCACAAAGTACTGATGAGAAGGAAATTCGAGCAACATCTCTTTGTTGCCACTTCACCCCTACAAGTTGGAAGTCATGCTGGGCACCAAATCAAAAACATGAAAAACAACAACAATGATACCCTTGAGGGTTTCTTAGATTAGTAAAAGACGTTATGATATTGATCAACAAATAAACTGAGTTTTTTTTTTTTTTTTTAACTGATAAGTTTTTTTTTAAAGCTTAAATCTTTGGACAACTGTATCTGCTTTTGTTCCACAGCTGAGATAATTACATGATTGCGCCCGCATGTGGGGTTTCTGTTTGTATAATGGCAGCCCTTCTGTTTGTGCTTCTGCAGCCTCTGGTCCTTTTTAATCAAAATATGCATCTTGACAAGTAGATATAAAAAGAAAAAAAAAATCAATTCTACAAATATTCTTCTGGAGAGATCAAATATTAGAAAAAAAAAGAACTGTCAGGAAATTTCCAGAGGCTTAGGTATTAGTATTGCTGCAAGTAGGCCAGAAATTTCTATCTTAAGGCAGGCAGTGATAATTAGCTGCCACATTGGTCCAATGATAACCTGACTCCTCCAGATGGATTTGCTCCGCATATCTATTGGAAACCTTCCTTTGCAGTAATTTTGGGAAGGGGCGAAAATACTGGTTAGCTGATTGGCCTATGTTGGTGATAGACGGGCCAAATAAACCAATCAGATCAATGAAGCATATGACGTACTAACAGAGCGACGACGAAAACACAACCACAAGCCTGGACGGGGCCGCCTTTTACAGCTGCTTTTTGTATCTATGCTTCATTTTCTATGTCTGCTTCTGTCTCCTTGAACCCCAGTCGGCCTCGGCAGATGGCCGCTCACACTGAGCCTGATTCTGCTGGAGGTTTCTTCCTGTTAAAAGGGAGTTTTTCTTCTCCACTGTCGTTACAAGCATGCTTAGTGTGAGGGATTGTATTTGAGTCAATGAGTCGATGCAATCAACTGGTTTCCTTAGATAGAAAACTTTGATTCAATTTGACTGTATGATCTGGTTGAACTGTAAAGTGCCTTGAGATGACATGTGTTGTGAATTTGGCGTTATATGAATAAACTGAATTGAACTGAAATTGAAGCCAGGCTACTCTTGCCGAAACCAGTCGGGAGAAGAGCAAAAACATCTTTTCCTCTGAGAAAAGCCTCCAGAGCAGTGTTTTGCTCTTCTTTCAGTGAAGAAATACTCTGTAATTCCGATAAAACTTGCTCGATAGCCACGCTAACGCTAGTTTCATCGGCTGAAGCCGCCAGATTCTTTAGACTGAACTTTCGCGCTTCTCGTTGCGTCACACCTCAACCCGCCTCAAAGCCAACGCTGATTGGACGTTCGTTTGGTGAACGGCTCCAATTTTTCTTTAACGGAGAGTCTCCAGACTGATCTGCGAGTGAAACCTTGAAAGCTCGCGAGATCAGGATGGTCTCACGAGGCTAGTCCGATGCAGCTACATCAAATAGCTGAACTACATTAACAGTATGCTTTTAGAATACTGCCAATGATCTAATCATGTGATTCCTGTGTTTTCAAACAGTGAAATGTAAAGGTAGCAGGACAGCATCAATGTAGATAATCGTGAGTCATGGATCCACTCCGATGAACTCATTAGCTTACCTTTCAGAGGAATTCTTTTGGATTTACATCTGAGACGGTCATGGGGACGGTTGATTTTGTAGCTGTTTTTCCATGACCGGTTTTTGGCAGAAACCAGCATGTTTATTGTTTAAAGTAGCATTTGAAAGAGTTTCCTTTCAGTCTTTCAAGATTTTCAGGACCTTTAGAAGAGAAACACTCCCCCAGCATTACACATCCTCCTCCATGTCTAACATTGGGTGACTGCGGAGAAGTAGTTGCCGGTTTAATTCCAGCTTGTTCTTTTTCACATCCTAATGTGTTTCTGGGGAAGGCAACTGATCACAAATCTGATTATTGATACATGAATGTGTATGAAAATTGTCAGTAAATCCTATATGAATTCAGTCCGATGGACTCTTTTAGTCTTGTTCTTGTTAAAGGATCAGTAAAGCCGACAAAAAAGGGTTTTGGCCTAAAGAAACTGTTTACATTTACATCATATTCAGTAAATTAGATTTTTTTTTCTTAGATGTGTTTATATTATATATTTTTTTTAGCTGTAAGAAGAAAGTCATTATAACTAACAGCAACCAAGGGTTGAAAACATCCTTCTGTGTGTAATTAATCCATATAACGTATGTCACAACAAAAAAAGGATAACTAAAATAAACGTAATTATCAAAAATACTGTAATTCATTAACTGGGTCTGGAGATAGTATGTAGTAGTTGTTAAGGAGACCTACGTATTTCTCTAACAGTGAGCTTTGGGCTTTTTTTTTTTGGAAAAGTTTAGTTTTACCTGGTTTAACTTTGTAAAAAAATCTTCCTTAAAAAAACCTTTGACTTTCCGATTATTAATCGAAAAAATATTCGACAGATTAATCGATTTGTAGAATAATCGTTAGTTGCAGCTCTGGTTGTTTGCAGAGCCACTTTGCTACTGTGCGCCCAGAGTTTTATTTAATCTTGTATTTAACAATGCAGCATGTGCTGCTTACTCACCTGGATGACAGCGCTGAACCAGCAGGTGTTTCCTACGTTGCGGATTCCGACGGGCCAGTCGTCCTGACGAACCCAGTCTGCAGGGCTGCACATCTCACTTTGCGCTTCACATCTCTTTCTTTTCATTCTCACTGCATTTTCTTCTGCACTGGCCTCTAGAGCTCTGTTGGGTGACAAATTGTTATTCAAAAGGAATCAAACTGACCACTACAGTAAAAACAAAGTGGATTTTTAATGATGAGAAAAGAATTACACCCCTAATCAGGGGTTTAAGGTGTTAATAATCAGGGTATTTTTACATGATTTAAAATAGGTGAAATCTGTTGGATGCAGACAAAACATGAAAAAGAGATTTCACAACCATCAATGTTTTTTTTGGCTTTCAGGCAGGCTTTTCTGTAAAATGTACAAATTCTTTTTGAAATTTGCTGCATTTGCTTTTATGTCGTCAGGGGAAAAGGTTCCCTCCCTTAAATCCGTTTGCTTTGCCTTCAATGACATCACACAAAGCATTCAGCAACTGAATGTTTTTTTTAATGTTGTTTTGATTTTTTATGTTTCATCCTCAAAATGCATTGAATGGTAAAACTACCAGGATGTTTTCAAGGTAATGTGGCAACATTGAAACAGGGGCAGTTTGTGAATACCATATGAGCAGATTAATAAGTACTTTCAGTCATCACTTTAAGCCATACCAAAAAAAAAAGCACATGAATGTGTTTCAACGAAAAAAAAAACAAAACTGCTGCATCAGCTGTTTTCTCCACTATTATTTTGTATAAATCCTCCCCACCATTGCTGTTAAAACCAGAGAGAAGAGAGAGAGACATCTAATTTCTGTGAGGTCAGAAAGAGATCAGCTTTGGCTTTATATAGTTATCCTGAAGAGGCAAATCACCTCATGATTTATAGTGACACAAGCAGCATAACATATTTACTCATATTAAAAATAAAATAATAATGCAAAGGAACCAACTGAAGGGAAAAACTGAAACTGCTTCATTATTAACTATTGCAGGCAATACAAGGTGTTTTACAGAACATTAAAGAAAAGACAGAAAGAAAATAATACTCTTACTAACAAAAAAGAAAAAACCCAGCTAGGATATCATTCATCCATCCATCCATCCATCCATCCATCCATCCATCCATCCATCCATCCATCCATCCATCCATCCATCCATCCATCCATCCATCATCCATTTTCTTCCGCTTAATCAGGGCCGGAGGCAGCAGTCTAAGCAGAGATGCCCAGACTTCCTGATCTGCACACACCTCCTCCAGCTCCTCTGGGAGGACCACGAGGCCACACCAGCCCAGCTCAGAGACATAGTCCCTCTAGCGTGTCCTGGGGCTTCCATGAGGCCTCCTTCCAATGGGACATGCTTGGAACATCTCCCAAGGGAGGCGACAAGGAGACATCCGAAACAGACTCGTGATCAAGACCCCGAGATACTTGAACTCCTCCACTTGAGACAAGGACTCTCCACCGACCTGAAGAGCGGAGTCCACTTTCTCCGCTGGAGAACCACAGCCTGCGATTTGGAGGTGCTGATCCTCATACCAGCAGCCCCACACTTGGCTGCATATTGTTGGGATCTGGAGGTCTGTCCACTTTCTCCACCAGAGGGCGTACGAGATCTCCTGGAGCCGGAGCTGATTGCACCACCCGTTGCTTATCTGCTCATCAGGAGATCCGTATTTAAGGAGGCGGAGGACTTCTCTCCAGTGCCAGAGTGTTGCCAGTAACGGTTAGCAAGCCTGAGCCAACCAGCCTGTCTGAACCTCTGACTCCCTGAAAACCTGAACCTGATCTGTTTTCTCCTCTCTGCTTCCTAGATTGAACCTGCCTGAAATCTGAAACCCTGAAGAGTTTTTCTGCCGGTGATCTGCCTGTCCGTTCTCAGAAGAACTCTGGAGAATTATTCCTGTCTAAGATCTGCCTGCCCGCTCTCAGAAGACACTGGAAAGAAACTCAAATCTGTGATCTGCCAGCACTCAAATTAAGCTCTGCCTCCGCCTTGCCCTCAGCCTGCCGACAGCCTCTGGACCCTCAAGGTTCCCCCCCTCTGCTCAACTCCAGAACAGGTACAGCCCTGCACACTCTCTCATCCTGCAAAATACTTGGACCTCCACTAACTCCTCTGTCCCCCTCTGCAATGAACCCATTCGTGACCAGTCCTGGATCTGATTATTCTGTGTGCTTTCCTGAACCCACTCGTGACCAAACGAGTTCCCCTCTGGACCTGTTCATTTATTGTGTTCAAACTTATCAATAAACCTTTGAACTTTTCTCCTGCCTCTGAGTGTTCTGCATGTGGGTTAGACACCTTAAACCAAACATGACACATATTATATATTATATTATTTAATTCATCCAAAAGTAAACACAATCCAGGTGATCATGGCCTGTTCTCCTGTCTGTCCCACGTTGAGGGGGCGACTAGACTCACTTCATACCTGCATAATGTGAATATCCTTAGTTTCAGAGAATTTGAAGGTTTCTATGTTGTTTTTTTCTAATGATCGCATAGAATCACATATAAATCATATAATACAAAATAATACAAATAATACATAAGGAATTGCAATTCTATGATTATGATGGTGTGGTGTTCTGAGCACGTCCCACTGAGAGGAGGCCCAGGGGGAGAACCAGGACACGCTGGAGGGACTATGTTTCCCGGCTGGCCTGGGAGCACCTTGGGGTTTCCCCGGAGGAGCTGGACCAAGACAAGCAGAAGATGGATGGATGGATGGATGGATGGATGGATGGATGGATGGATGGATGGATGGATGGATGGATGGATGGATGAGAATGGTGACCTCTATGGCCCATCCAGTAGGAGGAATCAGATTCCCCTTTTGTGTTTCCTCTAATTCCTTTGTTATACTTACAGTATATTCATTCCAGTCCTCCCCACCACTAGTTAAAAAAGAAGCCTCATTGATAAGAAGCAAAACTTAAAAAAAAAAAAAAAATTCACATTCAGTTGCTTAGAATCAACTTTTCAAGCTAATCAGAAAACAGATTATCTGAATTAAACCTATTCTGTTTGATTTTTTGACAAGCGTGAAAAAGCCCCATTAGTCTCATGCTATCTTTAAATTCAGACGCAATTAATTCTACATTAATAAATATTAAAATATTTCTTTATGTTTAGTGTTTAGTACTTTCCTTGCTCAGTATATGGTTTATAAAATCAGCAGCCTGCCTATCAAAGAGCACAGTGTCTTGGCTGTGAATCTTTTTCTTCTTACCTGTTGAATTCTCGCTCTTCTTGCTCTGCGTTGTGGGATTCCTGCAAACTGAGTTCAATGGCCGTCTGTAGTTCATCTTTGGGAAGTCCTTCAAAAGAAACACAGAACATTGATCCTTCTTCTATATACATGTTACTAAAGAAGCTTTGAATTGGATTTATCTAATGAAGTTAGTCTGTTTTGTCTTCATTATCCCTAAAATGTGTTTAAATAATTATTATTTCCTTGCCTCTTTTTTTTTACATTTTCTTACCAACTTTGATGTATTTTAGGGGGGGTAGTATTATTTTATTTTTTGGGGCGACACGTCAACACCAAACAAAATTCAAAGTGAAGGGCTGAAGAAAAAATATTCTATGGTTCTGAAAGATAATCTGAAAAATGAGGCATGCATTAACGTTGATATCCTAAAATGAAATCCACTGCAACCATCCGCTTTTAGGAATCACAGGCCTAAGTCCAAATATGGGTAAATCTTTTTCAGATTTTTGTTAGAGAAAATTAGAAAACAATATAATGAAGACCAAGGACCCTGGCAAAGAGGTAAGTAGTAAAGTTCTGCAAAGGTTTAGAGAAGGAGTAGGTTCTTAAAAAACGACCCAAACTTTAAATACCTCCAAGAGTTTTGTTCAGTCCATCATCTACATGGAGAGATGATGAACCAACCAAGAATTCTCATTCTGGCATTTCATTCTGTGTTTTCAGGGGACTGAAAACGTAGAGGATCAAAAGTGACCTAGAAAAGACGTCCTATAGATGTGTCTTTGCACAGCACTCCCTGTCTGAATATACCTCTCTTGCTGTCCCAGGTCTCTGCAGATGTCCCTGACTCCTGAGGCTCTGCAGAGTCCTGAATTTCCACATTCTGGGTTGTCAGTAGTCCCACAGCATGTCCAACATCCCCCTGGCTGGCCTTCAAAGGAGAGCAAAATCAAACCCTTTGCAGAAAATGTCTTAAATCACAAAGAAAGAGAAGCAAAATGTATATAACATAATTTATAATGCAAATATTTTCTTATTGTATGGTTTTTCAGATGTAAAGTCCATGCAAATGTCTGAAAATATAATTCCAATTTAGAGCAGATTCAAGATGTCCTGTTAAAAAAAGAATATGGATTTTGTGACCTGATGGATGTAAGATGTTCTAACAATGTGACAGGTATAGAGAACCATTGCAGATTAAGTCTGATGATCAAATAAAGATGTGTACTGCTAATGGACTCTTTGCAAAGAACAATAAACGCTATAATTCAACTAAAATATTGCTTCTTTAAAGCATTAGCTTTAGGTTGAGCACATACGCAGGCATTGGTAACTTTATTGTTATCTTAATTTATGCCATCTGAAACTTTTATTTATTTTCCAAATATGAAAAGGTGGAACTATTGCTTGTTATGAACTACACTCACCGGCCACTTTATTAGGTACACCTGTCCAACTGCTCGATAACACTTAATTTCTAAGCAGCATGGCGGCAACTCAGTGCATTTAGGCATGTAGACATGGTCAAGACAATCTCCTGCAGTTCAAACCGAGCATCAGTATGGGGAAGAAAGGTGATTTGAGTGACTTTGAATGTGGCATGATTGTTGGTGCCGGAAGGGCTGGTCTGAGTATTTCAGAAACTGCTGATCTACTGAGATTTTCACGCACAACCATCTCTAGGGTTTACAGAGAATGGTCCGAAAAAGAAAAAACATCCAGTGAGCGGCAGTTCTGTGGGCGGAAATGCCTTGTTGATGCCAGAGGTCAGAGGAGAATGGCCAGACTGGTTCGAGCTGATCGAAGGGAAACAGTGACTCAAATAACCACCTGTTACAACCAAGGTGGGCAGAAGAGCATCTCTGAACGCACAGTACGTCGAACTTTGAGGCAGATGGGCTACAGCAGCAGAAGACCACACCGGGTGCCACTCCTTTCAGCTAAGAACAGGAAACTGAGGCTACAATTTGCACAAGCTCATCGAAATTGGACAATAGAAGATTGGAAAAACGTTGCCTGGTCTGATGAGTCTCGATTTCTGCTGCGACATTCGGATGGTAGGGTCAAAATTTGGCGTCTACAACATGAAAGCATGGATTCATCCTGCCTTGTATCAACGGTTCAGGCTGGTGGTGGTGGTGTCATGGTGTGGGGAATATTTTCTTGGCACTCTTTGGGCCCCTTGGTACCAATTGAGCATCGTTGCAACGCCACAGCCTACCTGAGTATTGTTGCTGACCATGTCCATCCCTTTATGACCACAATGTACCCAACTTCTGATGGCTACTTTCAGCAGGATAATGCGCCATGTCATAAAGCTGGAATCATCTCAGACTGGTTTCTTGAACATGACAATGAGTTCACTGTACTCAAATGGCCTCCACAGTCACCAGATCTCAATCCAATAGAGCATCTTTGGGATGTGGTGGAACGGGAGATTCGCATCATGGATGTGCAGCCGACAAATCTGCGGCAACTGTGTGATGCCATCATGTCAATATGGACCAAACTCCCTGAGGAATGCTTCCAGCACCTTGTTGAATCTATGCCACAAAGAATTGAGGCAGTTCTGAAGGCAAAAGGGGGTCCAACCCGTTACTAGCATGGGGTACCTAATAAAGTGGCCGGTGAGTGTATATTATGATTTTGTCTGGTACCTTAACAGGATTGGTTTCTCACATCCTAAGTGCAAACAGATGCACATCAGAAGGAGGAGACCAGTGTTTATAGGAAGTATTCTCCTAACCATTTTTTGCATGAAATGATTCGTTATTGCTGCTGACTTTATGTTACCTTCAGGGCTTTGAAGAGAACTTGCTGGTCCTGGACCCCGGTGATCTCCTTCAGCTGCTCCATCAGCATTTTCAGCTGTTGGCACAAAAAAATAGTTTTTTTTTTATGCACCACTCAAGGAGATGTCTAAAAGAAAACAGTATGGGATAGTTACTAATAACCTCAACTTTATTTTTTAACAATGTTAAAATTTCTGGTCCAAAAGCTTCCAATTAACTGGACCCGACCCCATAGGCGGTTCTACAATTAAGAAAGAAGGGGCCAAAGCCCCTTTATAACTGGTCCAGGCCCCTGTTATGACCTCTGCATTGATGATATAACACAAAATAAATTTGTTATGATGATTTAAGCTGACACAGAAATGTAACCGATTGGTCCCCTTGATCTATTTATTTATTTTCTTTATTTTTACAGGTAATTTCAACAGTAATTAAAAAATTAAGATGTGGTACTTTCATCTTTAGTCCAGATGAGATAAGATCAGTTTTTATCTGCTTTATTTGGGAGCAGATAAAGCTCTTTTTTGTGCGTCTCACAATCAAGGAAGTTTCAAGTAAAGAAACTATTGCTCTGTTTTCTGTTTGTTTCAATGTAGTTGTTATTTGCCCATATGACAAAACGCTGGCCTCATCCTGGCCTCTGTGGTAGATTTAGTCTAAAACCATCTCTGCTGGAGCACAAACCACATTTTGCACAGTATTTGCTTAGCAAATAAGGAAAGCAGATTGATTCTACATTTGCTCAATATTTATTCATCTGTTGATTTCATAGGATGTTAGTTGATTTAGGTTTTAAGTGCCTAAATAAAAATAAAACATACCCTTGATACATACTGGGCTAAAAGTAGATAAAAAGAAGCTAAAGTCCAAAACAAAAAGGCTAAAATTATTTCCCCCCAGCTAATTTCTTTCCATTTGGAAAAAAGTATTTGCTAACCAATCCAAATTATTGGAATTAGGTGTTCCAATCAATTCATGGCCAAAGGTGTATAAAATCAAGCACCAAGGCATGCAGACTGTTTTTTACAAACATTTGTAAAATGAAAAGGTCACTCTCAGGGGCTCAGAGAATTCCAGGGTGGAACTGATAGGATGTGAAACAAATTCAGTCAGGAAATGTCCTTGCTCCTACATCTACCACATTCAACTTTCAGCTATATCATAGAAAAATTGAAGTGTTTGCAAATGACAGCAACACAGCCAGGGGGTAGTAGGCCACGTAAACTGATGGAGTGGGACAGTGGATGCTGAAGTGTGGAGAGTCAATCCTTTCACGCCTTCAAACTTCATGAAGCCTTTAGATTAGCTCAAGAGCAGTGAGCAGAGACCTTCATGGAATGGGTGGCCATGGTCCAGAAGCTGAGTCCAAGCAATACACCAAGTGCAACGCAAAGGGTTGGATCATTGGGTAAATGATTAATTCTAACCAAATTTTTTTTTTTTGGGGGGGGGTTAATAAAGCATCACTCAACAGATGTTTCAGTTTTATGTTTAAAGTGTTGTTTTTTTGTTGTTGTTTGTTCTTTTAAGACCAAAACAAAGAACACCAGCATTAGGTTAAATTTCAGGTCGTGGATGAGTCTCCTCCGTCAGACATTTTTTATTTAGAGGAGGAAAGCGGGTTCAAAGATGTTGTGGAAGAGGACGCCAGGGCGGCAGAAGCTTGGTTTGGTGTAGAAGGCTTCCAGCCGTACATGTTTGAGCCCTTGCCTCGCAACGCTGCCAGTTCTGTTAGCTCTACGCCTGCCGAAGACACAGACGTCCATCCCCGTGAACACTGGGACGCAACTCAATAGGAAAGGAAATTATTCTCATTTCTTATTTCAACCGTTGCGTATATTAGCTGCGACATATGAATCAAGATGCTATGACCGAAAAAAATTGATTGACAGATGAACGTTGATATGTGATTGGCTGAATTTAGGTGTTCAGGCTGACGTAGAACTAACTAACCTGACTCCGCCAGATGGATTTTCTCCGCAAATCCTTTTGGAAACCTTCCGTTGCAGTAATTTTGGGAAGGGGCGAAAATACTGGTTAGCTGATTGGCCTATGTTGGTGATAGACTGGCCAAATAAACCAATCAGATCAACGAAGCATATGACGTACTAACAGAGCGACGACGAAAACACAACCACAAGCCAGGCACAAGCCGATTGATAGATCAGACTCTTGCTGAAACCAGTCGGGAGAAGAGCAAAAACATCTTTTCCTCTGAGAAAAGCCTCCAGAGCAGTGTTTTGCTCTTCTTTCAGTGAAGAAATACTCTGTAATTCCGATAAAACTTGTTAGCCAAGCTAACGCTAGTTTCATCGGGTGAAGCCGCCATTTCTTTAGACTGAACTGTCGCGCTTCTCGTTGCGTCACACCTCAACCCGCGTTAAAGCCAACACTGATTGGACGTTCGTTTGGTGAACGGCTCCAAATTTTCTTTAACGGAGAGTCTCCAGACTGAACTGCGAGTGAAACCTTGAAAGCTCGCGAGATCAGGATGGTCTCACGAGGCTAATAACTAACTGGTCTGCATAAAATAATGAAAAAATGAGACAGATTTTAAAACAGTTTTTTTTTTATAGAAATTTTTTGACTTTGGACAATATGGTCTGATAAAGAGGACATTTATATACATGTTTAAAGAATGATTTGACATTTAAATATGACTTCCCTATTACTTTAATTCTAAGGGTTTGAGCCTGGTTTTCTCTCTGCTTCAAATAGCCCCCCCACACAAGACCTTTGCTAACACAAACCACATGCAGTGACCTAAGATATGCACAATATTTAAAAATAAAACCTCATTTTGCACAGTGAGAGGCGCTAAAAACAGCTTGGTGTCCCGACAGCAGGTGCTAACGTCATTGTATCTCCGTCAAACATACACAGAGAAAGCCAGGATCAGACTGAGCAGACTTATATGGAGCCCAGGGGGCAATCTGAGACCCACTTGGTTTGTCTCTATTTTAGGGTACTGACATGGATAGCACAAGCTTCTGTTTATCATTCCACTCACCATGCCACCATGCACCTCTTTTCCAGACACACACCACCAACAATCACCACCAACAGGAATAAAAGTTGACCTTTTTATCTATTTTTTTTTTTTTATCCCACATTAAACTAAACACTAGCTTTGGCCTTACACTTCTAAAACAGATGTACTATATATGAATAACAAGAATGATGTTTTTACAGCTATGGTGTTAAGGATGACTGCTGAACCAGATTTAGATATAAACATGACTCTCTAAAAATGACTGCAATGGGGACTAGAAAAACATTTCTTTGTTATTAGAATATAATCTTTTCACTGCGCCCTGATAATGCACTGGAAAAACAATCTAGAAATCAGTAAAAATTTCTTAAATAACGTGTTTTTACCCTTGATTTGAGTAGGTAAATGAGATAGTTTGCCAATGGAATGAGTATTTTTACTCTTAAAATAAGATAATTAGATATTATGCACTTGAAATAAGACAAACCAATTTTGTTTTCTTATTATAAGTCTAAATTATCTCGTTCCATTGGCAAAATGTCTCTTTTACCCCTTCAATCCAAGAACAAATGCACTTATTTTAAGAAAAAATGACTTGTCTAGATGTCAATTTTTTTCTAGTGTATTATATTTCATGAGCTGCATATTTGTCCTCTATTTACAAATGTCTTGGTTATAAGTCTATTAATAATCAACAGATGCGTTTTTGTTTATCTTTAAAGGTTGGTATTGTTAGACACATTCAAAACATAAATATGAGTTTAATCTTTATATTTTATAGTAGAGTAGATGGAGGATTAGAGTCAAATTTGTTAAATAAAGGCGGAGAGGAGTTAAGTGGTTTAGTGGTTAATGTTAGTAGACACGGATCACGTTTTTCAGTCATCCTCTCACCGACTTCGTAGAGTTTTCTCCATTTTCACTTTGTTCAGTTCTCATTGCAGATTAAAATAAAAATAATCTGAATGTATCCTCGATCTTTTTCCCCAAAATACAATCTTTCTTTCTCTCCCACTGGTGGTCAAATCGGCTCCATCTGTTACGCACCGAGAGCGAGCAGCCAGCTGCGGGGGCGCGTGATCACTTTCCTTCGAGCGCGCGCAGGGAGTGGCCACGCGCGCTGACCAATCTAAACCAATAAGCAGAAAGTGGTCTAATTTAGTCGAATCTTGAAGAAATTTCAAGAACCGTAAAAAATATTGTAATTTTTTTTTGCTACACTTTAAGATTTTGTAACCCTAAACAAATTCTAATATAAAACAAATATAACAGAGGAAAATACAAACAGTAGACCAGCTAAAATATTTCACTTCATAAAGCTGGTCTTAAGAATCATAAAAACTTAAATATTTAAGTGGAATTAGCCATTTTTATTTAAAAAATGAGTTGAATATAAATGGGCACGGCCAAGCTTGATTAAAACCAGACTTTTAGAATAAAAAAGTCACCTGTCACAGTCTTCTGTTCAAAAAAAAAAAGGCTGTAGGTGGTAACAGGGGGTTTAATTTTGCACGCACTTCCAGCTTGACTTATTGAAAAGAAGCAAAGAAAAAAAAAATTCTAAAAATGTCTTGGAACATAGTAGACATTTACTACACCATCCATCCTCCAACACATGATGTGCTCTTAATCACTCAAATTAATGGGAGGGTCTATCAATTAACAACTTACTCCAAACAATTTCAGATATAAAAAATAAATACATTTTGGTTCTAAATTAAGTCAGTTACATACCAAAAGCCAAAAATTTAATTGGTAGAAATAACAAATTAGAACAATTTAGCATAAATGGCCACATCAGTCACCTACAAAGAACCTTTTGACAACAGGAAGTGCTGAAAGATCTCAAAAAGTGACAAAATGTGCTCTGATCTGTGGAGAATAAAAATACTACCTCTATTGTGGTCATGGCCAGCTTTACCCCACAGTTAAAAAACCGGCATATTTGGTTAGTCGGTCTGTCCAAATGTATGCCTAAGTATGAGTGTGTGTGCATGAATGTTTGTATTATGTTTCTGATTACTGGCGATCTGTCAAAGATAAGGTTCTCCTTCTTGGATGACTACAGAAAATAGGTATACCAGAAAAAAAAGATGCACATACAAACTTAAAACTAAGGGCAGTATAGAGAGGTTTAAGCCCAGTCCCATTTCCCTCACTTGGCTCTGAGAACAATCCAGTTAGTTCCCTCCACAGTTAAGTGAGGGAATCCTGAATTTAATCCTGAATTACAAAATAACATACAATAGCATATTAGTACATACAATAGTAAAAAAAAACCATAGAGTAGACCAGAGGTCACAGATTAGCGGACCACACTCTGGAACCTGCTGGCTAATCTGGACCTGACCTTATTTAAAACATTTATAAATTACCACATGTTGTCTGACGGCTGTCTCTAATTTCACTGGCGCCGCTTCTTCTCTTAATACGGTAAAGCCATCCGGAGCGTCCGGCTCCAGGCTGCACGTGATCCAAATGAGCCAAGGAGCTGTCAGTCTGGGGTGCTGCTGCTGCTACTTTTAGACACAGCAGGCAAACCTGTGGCAAGCCGGGCGATGGGAAAGAAGGAGAAGACGATGAGAAAAAGAGAGCAGAGAAAGTGTGGACTGCTGGAAGAACTGCGGTGAACTGGTGAAAGAAAAGTGAAATGGCGTGCTCAAAGATGACCCTGCACATTTAGAGGATGTTTGGCTCAACCTGCTGCTGTAAAGCAGGATTCTCCACCATGAACAGAATCAACAATAAATCTGGATCCTAGCTCAAAATGAGCACCTTGATATGTGCTTGAGAATGGCTTAGTCTCCATTCAAAGCCAGGTTTAAAGCCTTGCAGGGCAGCCTAAAGCCCACTGCCAACATTAAGACAGAAAAAATAAGAAAAATAACAAACGGTCAGTTCAGGTGTTTTATAAAATATGTGAGTCAGGAAACTGTCTATGAACCAAACTGAATGATTGTTCTTCTCTACATAAAAAAAAAAACATTTTAGATTTTAAGATGGAAAATGTTCTTTTTTTTATTTTATATTTTTGTTATTTAAAAAAAATCAATGTATAACATGGATGCATAAACACCTCATTTTATGTCGGTGTTACATTCTGTTTAAAGTAACAGATTATATTTAAAAATGTCTCCGGATCTTTACAGGTTGATGATTTTCTTTATTCGGACCCCGCTGATTTTTAATTGGTTACCCCTGGAGTAGACCTTAAGTGTTATAGCCAAAATAATTTCACATGCGACTAATTTGAGAGATGTCAGAATAACATGATTTCCCAGCTTTAGTGTTCAACTCATCCATTTTTATTATGTTTTGCATCCATTTGCAGTTGATCCTGTAAGCCTCTTAGGTGCTGAACCGACACAAAGCAAACCCTGCTTTTTCTCTTCGGCATGTCCCGCTATCATCCCTATCCTCTTACAGGTGCTGTGTGAAATCAATATGTGTCCAAACCAAAATGTCTGCATGACGGCGCTCATTGTTCCTGCCCGTCACTCAGTTTCACTACTGCTGAACATCTTTGCTCCAACGGTGGATATTTTTGCTGTTAACTGAGCAAACATTTGCAGGTGACTCCTGGATTCATTTTAATATCTGGATGGCTGGTTTTCACATGATGTCTGCTTTTTGGATGGCATTGCTTTTGTCAGGTAAGACTCATTAATGAGAGAATAGATAGACTACAGCACTTAAAGAGAGGTTATACAGGTTATATCTAAGATGAGAGTTTCTAGAAATTTTTAATAGTTTATTTTTTTTATCTAATACACACTATGTAATGTAAATAGACAGGGATCCTATAAATAATTGGCTATACGTACTAATGTTTGAGCTGTTTGTATTTTGCCTATTAAAATGAGCTCTGTATGTTATTAAGGTAAGATTAGATTTTTTGCAGTAAAATGAGAGGGAGATTAATATTTCAAACAAAGCTATAAAAATATTAAAGCTGCAATCTAAAGTAGTCAACTTATTTATTTTAGTTTGGCTAAGACTAAAGAAAAACATTGATAATTAGGCTTGGCCTTTTCAGAGTTAGCTTTTCTTTTTTTAAGCATCCTCATCTAGACTGGGATGTAGACCACCTTAATAACTCTTTAGAGCAAAAAAAGAAAAAAAAAAGCGGGGGGGGTATGCAGTGTCATTGGCCAGATTTACAAATATAATAAATGTATATGTTTCTGTTGTTTTTTTAGCTATCCGGCTGCTTATTTTTTATATATTATATTTTTACCTTTTAGTTCATCTGGCTGAATGTGTGCCGCAAAAGCCAAAGAGATCCACCTTAAACCAGCTGACCAGGACCCTCCTGAGGAAATATGACTGTGGAGTTCGACCTGTTCGCAACTGGACTAGCTCAATAACGGTCTACATAGACCTCATACTGCAGTCTGTCCTCAATGTGGTATGTAAACTTCGACAGGTTCAATTTAGATCGTTAAAGAATTTAGTTCTTATAGTGGCTGAAAGGTAGTAATAAAACTTATTATGCCAGACATTTTATTTACTAATGAAAAAGGTTCTTTTTTAGACACCCCCCACATAAAACAGCAGTAATTACATAATTCTTCGCAAGAAATATGATTTTTTTTAAACAAAATTATTTAAAAAATTTGTGAGCTATTTCTAAATCTATAAAATATATGAAAAATTGCAACCTCTAGAGGCAACTGTTGGATTTGGTTAACTGCCCTTCAATAGACTGGCAACTCTTCAGGGACCTTTCCAAAATGTGAACATTTTGGAAAGTAATATGCAGGTTCAGGAAAGTATGCTGTTAGTTTTAGAAAGCTAGTTTATCTGGAAACTAACATCTTTTAGTTTTAAAAACAAACAATAAGGTTCTAAATAACCTTTAAGTGACCTCTTTAATGAAGTTAAAATAACTTTATGTACAAGTAACTTGTGCATATGAGTTAAATAAAGTAACTCGGTTTAACACTAACCTGTAAGTTCTGTAAGTTCTTAATATATTTCAGTTTTTTTTTTCTTATAAAATAAGAGAAAAAAAGTAACAAAGTTACCTTAAAGTTTATTGTAACCTTGGAACTTTAGAAATTAAAAAAGGGAAAGAAAATACAGATGAAGTTAAATAACGCAAGATAAAGTTAAGTAACGAGTGTCTGAAGTAACACGGTAAGTTCCAGAAGTAATCAGTTATTTCTAGGAAAATGACCATTATATTCTACGTAGAACACCGGATAATTCCTAGAAAGTAGCTTTGAGGTCCTGCGAGTAACATCCAATTTCAGTGACAAAATCATAAAGTTACTAAAAGTGGTCTGAGTCCTGAAAAAGTATAATTTGTGTCCTACAAAATAAAATGAAATGAACATAACCTGTAAGTTCCAAATAATAACCCACCTATAACTTCTGCAAACTAACACATAAACTCAAGAAGGTAATGAAATATTATTCAAGTTTTCCTTAAGTAACCAATAAAAATAAAGTTCCAATTGATGTTGGTTTTGTTATAGTGGTTTGGTTGATCTATAAAGTCTAACAGAAAGTACAGAAGTAACTTATTCAAGAATCATCAGGGAAGTTTGTGAAAACAAACATCTTACTGCAGTAACAATTACATGAAAGAATTTAGAAAGTAACCTATACGTTTCCAGAAGTGGCCTTGAAGTTTAGCAAAAGTGACTTCATTTCCAGAAGATAAGCTGTAAGTTCAAGAAGACCCGCATAGACTTCCGGGAAAACAAATCAAGTTCAATAACAGTCACAAGTATGAGTAATTTTTTCCTGTTAAAAGGGAATCTTTCCTCTCCACTGTCGCTACAAGCATGCTTGATGAAAGAAATCGCTTTCGAGTCAATGAGTCGATGCAATCAACTGATTTTCCTTAGATAGAAAACCTTAACTCAATTTGACTGGATGATCTGGTTGAATTGTCTCTGCAAAGTGCCTTGAGATGGTATGTGTTGCGAATTGTGTCCTATAGAAATAAACTGAATTGAATTAATTTATTGGGTTTAGAAAAAGCAACAGTAAAAGTAAACCTAAAGTTCTCTATAAAAGCATCCAAGTTTATAGATGCTGCAGATCGGCCTGTTTTCCAGTGTGGTCCTGTTTCTCTGACCGTGACTGAGTGGATGTGCTCTCTTCATCCTCTGGCATGGGAGCTGGCTCGGAGCTCGTCTGCCTGGCTGTGTGTTTCCTGGACGGGGCCGCCTTTTACAGCTGCTTTTTGTATCTCAGCTTCTGTCTCCTTGAACCCCAGTCGGCCTCAGCAGATGGCCGCTCACACTGAGCCTGGTTCTGCTGGAGGTTTCTTCCTGTTAAAAGGGAGTTTTTCCTCTCCACTGTCGCTACAAGCATGCTTAGTGTGAGGGATTGTATTTGAGTCAATGAGTCGATGCAAACAACTGGTTTTCCTTAGATAGAAAACTTTGTATCAATTTGACTGTATGATCTGGTTGAACTGTAAAGTGCCTTGAGATGACATGTGTTGTGAATTTGGCGCTATATAAATAAACTGAATTGAATTGAAATTATTTGAACCAGACTAACTATTTGCTTTCACAAAGTAATCAGCTGAATCTCTAACACTAGTTTTAATGTTCTCTAACAATAACCTGAAAGTCATTTAAATCTGGCCTCCAATCATAGAAACCACCTTTAATCTTCAGAAAAGAACTTTGGCAACAATTATCAATAAAGTTAATCTGTAAGTTCAATTTGTGTTCTTTAAAATAGTGAAAATAATGATTAAGCTGATCTTATCCAAATCAGTTTTAGAGCCTACCAGTCGCTCTATTTGTTAAATTACTGTTTAAATGTGTCCATCTTTAAATGAATTCACATCACAGGGTTCCTTCTGTTTTCCAGGATGGAAAGACTCAAAGCATTACTGCAAGTATTTGGTACAGACAGGTGGGTGTGATCGCAATTTTTTTGGTTTTTGTTTGTAATTTTAATAGATTCAGGACAAGAAATATTTTCCATTATTTAGATAAAAAAATCTAACCTCTGCTTTTTTCAGATCTGGAGGGATGAGTTCCTAGTTTGGGACCCAGAGGACTTTGATGGGATTACTGAGCTCTCACTCTCCTCTGATGCTATCTGGGTACCTGATATCATCGTCACTGAATTGTAAGATAAAACTATCTCCCACCTCAATCGATCACAATATTATATTTGTGTCCTAATATGGTTTAATGATACAACCAGATGACTGATTTGTTTCAAAGAATTGTAATTGGTACCAATATTCAGAATTTAAGACATATTCGTTTGAAATATTAAATGAATGAACTACATGCAACAATGCTTAACATTTAGAAAACAGTTTAATGGCATAAAATATGATTTTAAAATCGAGTCTTAGCGGTGGCAAAAACAGTGCAAAGAAACTTTCTGTGGAAAATGTGGACTTTTAAGATCTTTCTGTTTTGAGGTGAAGGAAAATATATGTACAGATATTGACTAGAAGAGGACTGACTAAAAGCAGTTTGCATGAAGCGTTTGCAGGAAAAATAAACTGCTGCAGGTGCTGTATATTGCAAAAAGAGGCTAATGCTGAACTAAAATAAATTGGAAATATATGAACAGTTGATCAGCCAAATTCCTCTGTTTCATGCAATTTTGGCAGTGTGGAAGAGGGAAAGTCTCCTCCTATCCCTTATGTTTACGTCAACTCTTCTGGCTGTGTGAAGAACTACCGGCCCATCCAGGCGGTTCTGGCATGCAGCCTTGAAATGTATGCCTTTCCCTTTGACAAGCAGAACTGCAGCCTCACCTTTCGCAGCTGGCTTCACTCAGGTTGGCCTCTAATTTCTGATGGGGTTTTGTACTTGTTCATGTAGTTAATGGGCTGTTATGGGACTGACTATCTGGGAAATCAATGTATTCCAACCGTGGACTTTAAGAGTTACATAGTCAAACAACATGATTGCAATGAACACATCTGTATTTATAAAGCAGTGAAGCAAAAAGTAGGCTGAGCAGAACAAGAATCCCTGATTGGATATAAAGCACCTTGCAAAAGGGAAATTACATCTGGACCGTCTTCACCTTTCATCCCAGCACCAACATTACTGTATTTTTTACTTTTTTGTCATAGATCAACTCAAAGTAGAAAAAAACAGCAGTTCATAGTTTTAGCACTTAGAATCTGAAAGATGTGGAATGCATTTATTTTTTATGTATGGAAGAGGATTAGGGCCACTGAAAAAAAAAAAAAAAGTGAACTGATTTTAAAACTTTATTTCACTTTAACATGGGAAAAAAGTCAGAATTCTGACTTTTTTCTCAGAATTCTGACTTTAATCTCAGAATTCTGACTTCTTTTATTGTCAGAATTCAGTCAGAATTCTGAGATTAAAGTCAGAATTCTGAGAAAAAAGTCAGAATTCTGACTTCTTTTATTGTCAGAATTCAGTCAGAATTCTGAGATTAAAGTCAGAATTCTGACTTTTTTCCCATACTAAACTGAAATAAAATTTAAAAATCAGTTAACTTTTTTTTTTTTCCACTGGCCCTAATCCTCTTCCGTATAATTGAGTGATGAAACAGCTTCATGAAAACCTAGAAAGTAACAGTTTAGGTTAGAGAGCCAATTAGTGACAAGATTAAGTTTGCATTTGAAGATTTGAATGTAACTATGTGATAAGTTTTTCACATTTTATAACCCAATAGCAGTTATATCAGTAGTAATACATTTGCCTTAAATAAAAAGCCATATTTTACCACATTTGTTTCATTTTGCATGTGTGAACTTTGTGTTTTTTCACAAGAACAGAACAGAAACAATTTAAAACACCTATGAGAAATAAAAAGTGTTTTTTGTTTAACCTCATTTTACTACTTGACATTATTTTTACATGTGTCCCATGTTATGATCTAATTGAATTTCAGGTTTAAATGTACGGGAAAACTATGAGTTTTGCCAAATATTTAATATGTAACAATACAATCTGTGCCTGCTCCACAATCTGGATACATGGATAAACAAAATATTAGATTTTGGGTACAAACCTAAAGTAACTGAAATGGGTTATGTAGGCAGGAAATGAATGTATTGACTTCAGAATATATGTAAAACAAATCAACAATAGTGTTGCTAAGTACGGAAGAGGATTAGGGCCACTGAAAAAAAAAGTTAACTGATTTTTAGATTTAATTTCAGTTTAATATGGGAAAAAAGTCAGAATTCTGACTTTTTTCTCAGTCAGAATTCTGACTTTTTTCTCAGAATTCTGAGAGCTAACAAACATGTTAGCATCAAGCCGTAGCCAGGTTTGTTTTAGAGACTAGCTCTTTTGTTTTAATCACCTTCTGCTCCTCCATTAATGAGGGGACCCCTCGGGCACGTAAAAAGATGCCTAATTCATTGGCCACCTCAAACAACTCACATCTTTGTCAGTGAAGCTGAATGCTCCCACAAGTCAGAATTCTGAGATTAAGGTCAGAATTCTGAGAAAAAAGTCAGACTTCTGAGAGTAAAGTCAGAATTCTGAGAAAAAAGTCAGACTTCTGAGAGTAAAGTCAGAATTCTGAGAAAAAAGTCAGAATTCTGACTTTTTTCCCATATTAAACTGAAATAAAATCAAAAAATCAGTTAACTTTTTTTTTTTTAATCCTCTTCCGTACTTAGCAACACTATTGTTGATTTGTTTTACGTATGTTCTGAAGTAAATACATTCATTTCCTGCCTACATAACCCATTTCAGTCACTTTAGGTTTGTGCCCAAAATCCAATATTTTGTTTATCCATGTATCCAGATTGTGGAGCAGGCACAGATTGTATTGTTACATATTAAATATTTGG
Organism: Cyprinodon diabolis; assembly: GCA_030533445.1. Lineage (NCBI taxonomy): Eukaryota > Metazoa > Chordata > Actinopteri > Cyprinodontiformes > Cyprinodontidae > Cyprinodon > Cyprinodon diabolis. The sequence continues at coordinate 4,579,870 of CM060072.1, forward strand.
CAAAACTCATAGTTTTCCCGTACATTTAAACCTGAAATTCAATTAGATCATAACATGGGACACATGTAAAAATAATGTCAAGTAGTAAAATGAGGTTAAACAAAAAACACTTTTTATTTCTCATAGGTGTTTTAAATTGTTTCTGTTCTGTTCTTGTGAAAAAACACAAAGTTCAAACATGCAAAATGAAACAAATGTGGTAAAATATGGCTTTTTACTTGAAGTAAATGTATTACTACTGATATAATTGCTATTGGGTTATAAAATGTGACAAACTTATCACATAGTTACATTCAAATCTTCAAATGCAAACTTAATCTTGTCACTAATTGGCTCTCTAACCTAATCTGTTTTCTTTCTAGGTTTTCATGAAGATGTTTCGTCACTCAATGATCATCAAAATTCCAAGGAAAAAATAAATAAATAAATGCATTCCACACAAGTGCTAAAACTAGGAACTGCTGGGTTTTTTTCTACTTTGTGTTGATCTATGACAAAAAGGAATTCTGACTTTTTCCCCCATGTTAAACTGAAATAAAATTTAAAAATCAGTTAACTTTTTATTTTTATTTTCCAGTGGCCCTAATCCTCTTCCGTAGCTAAACAATCAAAAAAAAAAAAAAAAAATCAAGTACAGCCCTGCAAAGACTTTGAGGACTCCACAAAGATGCTGGTTTTGTTTGCAAAGTTTCTCATGTAAAAATAATACAAAAATATAATTTTTTGGAAGAAACTTTTATTTAAGCTGCACAAACTGACTAGAACAGGAGCGATTTCTTTTAACTTTGCCTTTAATCCGCTCAGATGTCAAACTAAAGCTATCTTAGCACTCAAGCTCTTTCTTGCACAGTGTAACAAAGGCAGGAACACATTACAGAAAAGAACTATCCCCCGCCTCCTGTTGTTGGGTTTCCATCTCCCCACGCAGAGTTTTATTTTCCTTCCTGTTTTATCTCTCCCCTGGCAGTGAAAGAAATCGACCTGGCTCTGTGGAGGAGCGCAGAGGCCATAGCTAACGATAAGAGGGAGTTCATGAATGACGGAGAATGGGAACTGCTGTCCATCCCTTCACAATACTGGCAGATCCGCCAAGATGACGCTGATTATGCTCAGATCCAGTTTAATGTATGTTGGCATGCATCCTCAGTGTTTTTCATCTTTATAAAATTATTATAAAAACAGCAGTTATAAAGTGGGTTACATAAAAAAAAGGAATATAGTTTAATCTGGCCCTAATGTTGGCTGTTAGTACATGTTGTTTGCAAAATAAGGGAATAAAAAGACTGTGATGACTGTGTTTGCTGGTTGTAAACCACAGCTCTGCATGTGTCACCCTTTAAAACCATGTAGAAGAGTAAAAAGCATAAAGCAATTGACTGCGACCTTCACGGATTAAGCAACGGAGCTAATTCCAAATGATGAGACGGCGGTTGCTTCTGGCAGGCAAAGAGACGGATGGAGAGAGGAGCTGATAGACAGGGCAGGGTGAGCAACCATAATGAGACTGTCGCAGTGGCTGCCTGATCAATGGACCTCTTGTTAGTTGGGAGCAAATGGCTCCATAGCCCATTGCAGGTGGAGAGCAGGGAGGGCTGCTGTTTATTCAGCGCAAAGAACGAAGCCTTCTCAGTAATGGAGCATTTCATGGCTCACTGAGATATTGTAGGGCTGGTGGCAGCTTTGGTCCTCTGTATACATAGCTCACCAGAGATATACAGTGCTTTGAAAAATTAGACTTTTTTTAGAACAAATTTGCTTATTTTTTTCCCCCCTTGTGATCGCCAGACACATTTAAGTGATCATCTTCCATCAAGCAATCCCAGCAAACAGCGATAAGTCACTGTGGGGGACTTTTTGCTTGGAGATTCCTGTTATTCCACCCGCATAGCCTTACAGGTCCTGCAAAATTAACTTCTGTGAGCTTTTAACAATTTTATAATGTTATTCCTTCATCAAAATCATGGTCATAGCAGAATTTGTCTTGAAATATGCATGTGTGAGTTGAGGCCAGAATGCCAAATATCGGGTTGTATGAAGTTGTAAAAATTGCATTTCATTGACTCAATGACTCAAATACAATCCCTCACACTAAGCATGCTTGTAGCGACCGTGGAGAGGAAAAATTCCCTTTTAACAGAAAGAAACCTCCAGCAGAACCAGGCTCAGTGTGAGCGGCCATCTGCTGAGGCCGACTGGGGTTCAAGGAGACAGAAGCAGACATAGAAAAAGAAGCATAGATAGAAGAGGCAACCATGAAAGGTGGCCCCATCCAGGAAACACACAAGCTCTGAGCCAGCTCCCATGTCAGAGGATGAAGAGTTACAGTCAGAGAAACAGGACTACACTGAAAAAAGGGCCGATGTCCTGCATCTATAAACAAAGGTGCTGATGGCAGCAGCACAGCTGATATTTCTCTCCAGGATGGAGTCACAGCCAAACAGACCAGATGAAGCTACTATGAGAAAAAGCAGAGAGAGCAGAACGTTAGAGATTGAACTAACAGATTCTGCAGAGTGGGAGAATAGAGAGAGAATGAAGCAGAAGTGAAGAACACATTAGTTGTGTGTTTCTTTGTAAACCACAGTGTTGCTTTAAAATACAACCTTGGTATGAAATTAAAAACCAACTTGAGGAAATGTAGAAAAAAGCGATCTGACAATCATTTCTCTGGCCTCACCAGTTATGAACCATTCCAAACCAAACCAACCTCTGTACTGCCAGGACCCTGCTTGTACCAACAATCCAGATGGCTTGAGATTACCACTTTTATTCAAGTAGTTTCTTTAGAAGAAGCAAATGAGACTAATACTCCTACTTTACATTCTTCCTTATTAACCCTTGGTTTATCACTATCTCTTCTGCTGGCAGAAAGACTGACTTCTCCAAACAATGTAACATGAAATTCAGAGCAAAATATCCTGATTTAAAGCTGACCAGTACAACTATTCAATATTACTGTTTTTTCTGCTTTATATGACATTTTAACTTGTTGCTCACTTTGAAATTTCAAAAAAGATGTGCATCGCTGTGAGATTTGTTTGATTGGAAATAACTGGTAATATGTTTCTCTTGAGCTGAATATTTCAACAATGTGAGGACTTATCATCTATCCAGCTGCTGATCCGCCGACGCCCCCTGCTGTATGTGGTTGGCCTCCTCATTCCCAGCATCTTCCTCATGTCAGTGGACATCGTGAGCTTCTACCTGCCTCTGAACAGTGGTACAAGGATTGCTTTTAAAATCAGCATCCTGCTGGGATACACCGTCTTCAGGGTCAACCTGACTGATGAACTGCCTTCTTCTGCTGTCAGGACTCCTCTCATTGGTAAATGTGATCCAATGCTGAGAAAAACTGTTTATTCTCATTTAGAGTTGTTTGTGTAGAGTTAAAATCTGAAGGACTCGTTTGTGTTGTTGTATTTTTTTATAGTATTATGTTCCTTAAAATCCTTGAAATTTAGTTTTTGCTCTCTCTATAGCAATTAAGCTTATTGGTCTTTTGTACCTGTGTTTCTGATTTTACAACACAGGTATTAAAGACTTGAAAGCATTTAGAAATCCAGGTCTCAGCCAACAACATAAAAAACAACAAATGTAAAAAAGAAAAAAAATACACGTTCAAAGAAAGATTATTAATACACAAAATGGCCATTTTGGCACGACCCAGTGGGACGTGCCTGGAACACCTCCGAGGGAGGCGTCCAGGGGGCATCCGAAGAAGATTTCCGAGCCACATTTTTCCTTTCTTTGAAATAATGTGTTAAAATTAAATTAAAAAAACCCTTGTTAAAAAAAAAAAAAGAGCAAACCGAGAGACTACTCTGATTATAAATGAATGCTTTAATGGTTCAAAACAATATAACTTTGCCTTAACTTTTGGTTGAAGCAGTGAAGTCAAACTGTGTGAATAAAAAGAGGAAATTGTTTGAAAGCTTCTGGTAAACCAGGGACACTCATCTTTGCCTCTTTCAGATCATTTATCCACTGAGTAAAATAACAGGGAGCCCTTCTGATCTGATCTCCTTTCAGGCGTGTTTTTCGTGGTGTGCATGGCCATGCTGATGCTCAGTCTAATCAAGTCAATATTGGTGGTGAAGCTGCTCCATCACAGCGAGAAGGAGGTCAAGGAAATGTCATTGTCTGCCTGCCTGCTGGACAAGTACGGCCCAGCTGGCCACAGCCTTCCTGAAAGTGCTTTCACCTCCATCAAAACCCTTGACAACATCAACACACCTGGAGGTATGCAATAAGCTGAAAACCAATCACCAATCAGCAGGATATCTGATATATCTGAAACCTTTCTGTCTTAACTAAAGAAATGCAAGGTCAACAAACCCCGGGAAATATTATATTTTTATTGGAAAGAACTAAAGGAAACAAAATTTCTGTAATTTTCTACATTCATGTTGCATGTGTTTAAATTTAATCGTTAATTACTGCTTGTTAAACCATGTTCTTCTCTTGTTTCCATAGACTTTGAGCTTGAAAGCTCCATGGAGGAAGATCTTCTGTCACTAAATGACATCCCGGACCCTCCTTCTGGACTGGAGCGGCTTCTTCAAGAGCTGGTTTCCCTTCGGATAGCTTTTTCCCAGGATGACAGCGATGCTTCAGCTCAGGCTGAATGGCTGTCGCTCTGCTTAAGGCTTGACCGGGGGCTGTTTCACCTTTACATGCTGGTTTTAGCTGTGTATGCAGCCACTCTGCTGTTGCTTTGGGCCAGATGGAGCTTCACTTGACATAATACACCGAAGCTCAGTTCGTTAAATACAAGCTGTTACTCAGTGGATGTATTAAACAACATTGTATTTGGAAATATACTTATTTATTTAGGCTTTTAGAAGTTCTTAATTAGTTATAGCAGTCTTTAATGCCAATTCTTCAACATTTACAAACATAAATTTTTTAATTAACCAATAGTAACCTAACAGAAATTGGTGGCATATCTCTCGTATCTTGCCTTAAAATATTAGGGCTCTTATAGAGTTTTTAGACAAATGTCAGTTTGTATTAGTTTACATTTCCTATACATTTTTATCTACTAGGTTAACTCTTTTTTTAAGTCTTAAAAATAGTTTTGCGTAGGACAATCGAACATTTTTGTAATCCCAGAATAAATTTCAGCCTTTAACATTAGAATATTTAGGAGGCAAAACTTTGAAATTACATTTTAGAAAATTTCCTTTGCAGAATCATGCCTTGGGTTGTCTTTGGTTACTTCATGGAGTTCAGCAGGGTTCTTTTCTTGGTCCTGTTTTATTTGTGCCTATTATTGTCTATACCAGGGTTTCTTACTATAACCCTGGTCCTCAGGGCCCAACGTCCTTCATGTTTTCAATGTGTCTCTATTCAAGCACATTGTATGGTAGCCTGTTTCCGCAACTGTGTAAAAAAAGAAAACAAAATTATCTCATTATAATGAGATGCTATCTCAATATAATGAGATACTGTAGTAACTCAATATAATTGGGATACTATCTCATTATATTGATTTACTATCTCATTATAATGAAATACTATCTCATTATAATGAAATACTATCTCATTATAATGAAATACTATCTCATTATAATGAGATGCTAACTCAATATAATGAGATACTGCAGTATCTCAATATAATGGGATACTATCTCATTATATTGATTTACTATCTCATTATAATGAGATGCTAACTCAATAAAATGAGATACTATCTCATTATAATGAGATAGTATCTCAATATAATGAGATGGTAACTCATTATATTGAGTTACTACAGTATCTCATTATATTGAGTTAGCATCTCATTATAATGAGATAGTATTTCATTATATTGAGTTACCATCTCATTATATTGAGTTACTATCTCATTATAATGAGAATTTTTTTTTTTTTTTTTACAAAGTGGCGGAAACGGGCTTCCATACATTTGCATTTCCCCCTCAGCAGACATTAAATGCTGCAAAAGCATATCGATCACCTTTTGTGGGCCCTGAGGACCAGTGTTAAGAAAACCTGCTCTACACAGTGTGGATTATTTTTTCTATGTCCATTTGTTTTCTATAGGTATTGTACAATGCTGCTGTGCATCTTTTAACTCGCTCAAAAAGTACATTTTACCCATTTTAATCTCACTCTACTGGCTACCTGTAAATGTTTCCAGAGGTTGACTCTATTTTTAACATGTTTAAATTATTTCAATTATTTTTACTGTATTTCTTTATTTGAATATGTAAAGGGCTTTTTGAACCCTGTTAAGATCATGTAATTTGTAAATAAAGGTATAATGGTGTCTTTTAAGGTAATTGAGATTTCTATGGTATGCTTAAGACATAGCTTTTCATTCCTTGTAAAACATAGAGTTGGTTTAAAACCTATTATTTGTAAAACATGTTTTTAAAGAAACTCTAAGGTTTATATGTCACAAAATTACAGTTTACAGAAACAGAAATCCTGGTTTTAAAGTACTTTTCTGTAGTTGAACGATCATCAAACTAGTATCCCACATTGTTGAACACCTTGGTTGTCTTTTTGAAAAGATAAAAACTGATTGTTTGGTGTTTGACCTTTGATTGTTACTCGTATCTATAGCTTAATCTGTACAAAGTAAAGACAAAGTATAGCTCATTTCAGGTTTTAGTGATGTGGAAATCTAAGACAAATTATGAATCATTATATAGCCTTAATCATTTATTTTATATAGCTCCAATCATAAACTTGTATGTGGAAAAAAAGAACAAAACCTTACAGTTTGTTAAAGCTACTCTTTCGATTGTTTCTATCAAAACAATCAAAGTAAATTTTATTAAACTGAAACTTCAGAACGTTCAGAAGTCCTTGTAGGATTTTCTCTGCAATTTTCTTTTTCATTCTTTAGCTCTTGCCAAAGTTTGCATATCTGTCAATAGATCTTAAAATAAAAATGTATTGATCTGGAGAAGTATACAATTTTTGATTGTACATTGTACAACATGGCAAAAAATAAAACAACTATGCATTTGAAGCTGCTCAGGCTAGAAGCAAAACTTAAAGCACCACTTCTATCAAGTACATTGTTGTGTTTCTACACATGAAAACAACCTACTTTATTTTCTACACAGCTGATCAAAAGACCTTTCTATCGGATGGATAATCCGAATTAAATGTTTCATATCTGTTTAGTCACTGAAACAAGAGGATGAAGGATTCTGAAAGACTCCTACAAAGAAGGCTTAATGCATATACAAAAAAAAAAAAAAAAAAAATCAGCAATTTTTTAGGTAAGGGTATGCACCCTAATGCTTTTCTTTATGGGGGCTTGTCTGGCTGCAGTTTGGGATGTAAGATAAGTTCCTTTAATCCCTCTCAGCTTGTGGTGATGGTCTGCCTGGCTGCCTGCACTTCTGCCCCTTGGCCTCCCTGGCTTAGCATGGGACTTGCACCCAGTCAGGTGAGTGGGTCACCGGGGTGAAAAACTTACGCTAACATGGCTGAGAAGCCATGCTTGGCTTGGCCTGCCTGGGCTGTGGGTGCCGGGTTCAACAATGTGGTTAACTGGGGCATTGCGGGGAAGACATGCCTGATGCTGTGGGAGACTGCATCTCATCTAGAGGCGCGGTGGTCAGATGTTTGGTTGGCATTATACCTAGGCTGCATTTGTGTGTATTTGTGCACCTGGTCCAATACTTGAATAAATACCTTGAGTTACAGATGCACCAAACTAGTTGAAGAAGCACCAAACTAGTTGACAAGCCCAGATTATTGAAAACCCTTGGTTGGTAGATATCCGGATTTCTTTCTCTGCCAAATCACCTGTTTCTGCCCTATGACTTCCTCACCTTTACTTGCCAATACCAGACCTCATAGAGTTTCCTGGACATTAATGATGTTGCTGCCTCCTGACCAACTTCTCTTGCCTTCTCCTATGACATGTAAGATTCTGCCCCCACAGTTATGACCCTGTTTTTTTGTCAAGATTCTGGATTCTCTCCTTTCCATTTGATCCCTCTGTATGACTCTGTTCTGTTCTTTTTTTCTGTCCCTGGACCAAAGAGATCTTTCTCTACCATGAATACTGAAACAGAGAATTCTCTTCTTATCAAGTGACTACATTATTATGTTCCGTTGGATTTTACCATCACTGAACTCGCTCTTGGAGTCATCTAAGCCTGCAGTGATGTCACCGCTACTCTGAGATCTGCAGAGGAAACAGTCACTTGTTTTTACCCTCTTCAAGGATCCTAAAATGGTTAAAGACTTTTTCTCTGGTTGAACAGTTAAAAGTGAGAGCCAGTCGAACCAGCCCAGCCAATAAACCTGAACTCTCATTCTTAGAGGTCCCTCTCCATTCTGCTGAGCAGTTTCCTGCAGCCTCTGCTAAATTCTTTGATTTGATCTTTTTTCCTGTTGTTTTTGGCTGAATGGTAGGTCCTCCAGGCTAGTTGGGGTGAGTCTGGGGCTCTTCAAACCTGCTATTGAGCATATCTCCCTGTTGAATGAGTCTTATAACTCTTATATATACATGTACACTAATGCATGTGCATCACATATATTTGGATCCAGTTGTTGACGGATACACATCTGTGCTTCATACTATGCTGCGGCTTAAACTATATAGAGCTCTGAAAAAATTGTGTAATCTTCAAAGGTTGCTTCTGATGTTTGTATAAATGTATTCGCTGCGGTCTGTGGGATAGTCCTCTTTGTTTTCATTAGTGTGTTGCTTTATTGTTCTATTTTTTCTTGTTTCTTGCAGGTGTGGAAGCAGGATTCTAGGAGCTATTCTGTATAATTCTGTTTTTTTTTCCCTTTTTAATCTTTTCTCTCTCTTTTTCTTTTCCACCTTAATTCTTATACCCTCTTCTATTCTCACCTCTCTTTCCATCTCCATTGCATATGTTTTTTTTTTCTTCTCAAAACCCCTTTAACATAAGTTTCATACAAAATTACCAAGTGGAACCTCATGGCAACAACCAAGTCGATCCAGACTTAATGCATATATTGGCAAAAAATTAAAAGAAATGTAATTTTTTTTTTAGAAAACTTTCAAATAAGGGTAAATAAGGCAATCTAATGTAAATGGAGCCTAACAAAATATTTATTTATGTATTAATTTATTTATTAATTTAATCATTTTTTGTTTAATTTTACATCCCCTAAGCATACTATTTTTCTCTACATTTATATTTTTCAGAATATCATTCAGTAAAAGTAGGTAAAAGGTTTGAACATATTATTTTATTCTTATACTTTTCTAAATTACATTGAATTTCTGAGTTTTTGCTTCGTCCTTATGCCATTTTCGGCTCCCTAAGAATATCTGATCAAGGAATGCAACCTGTGTCTACATCTTCCGTTGAACTAAATGTAAAATATATCTACTTGTTTGAATTTAAGCTTTTTTCATTATTTTGACCTTAATTTGACACATTCGATCCACTCCACCTTTCTGTGGAAAAAATTTGCTTTACGTGAAAGAACTGACTACATAAAAGTCCACCTCATTAAACTTTTATCTGCATGTTTTGTAAGGAATTATCGTTCCTGGTCTGTTATTATGTTTCCTGTCTGCAAAGATTTACTCGCAGATACTATATAATACGGCGGCTCTCTGGAGACAATTCTTCACTACCCATGTGGTGTTATGATATCATTTTCATAGTTTAATCTCCATCCCTCTTCCACAAAATAGATCAGTAAAAACCATTAATATCTCAGCTGCTGCATCTCTGTTCCCCGTTGGTTTTCTAACAGCCATGATGAGAATATTAAAAGTGCATTACAGGAAAGCAGCTGGTGGAACAATCCATTGTAATGCAATTCTGATGGTATTCATAGTAGATCAGGTTACGTTGTGTTGAGTAATAGAGGAAAAAGGTTTTATTACTGTTTTATGTCCTGGTTAAAGTATTATTAAGGGTCCTGCTTTAAAGTTAGCAATTTGTAAGTTTGTGTTGCTCTCAATATGAATGCTAGTTATATGATTTATTTATTGCTTTTTCTTTAAAAGGGAAAGAAACAAGAAATTATCATGAAAATCCTTCTGAAATGCACACATTAAATAACATTATTTTAAAAGAGACATTTGCAAAAGGAAAGAAATGTGTTTGCAAAACAAAATAAAGGCTAAAACATTTAATTTTATGGCAGTATGGATACAAAAATGAAGTATTTCTAATTAAGTTTTTTAATTATTTAAAGGTATAGTGGAGGATTTTTGTGAATTTTTGAAAAGACCCGCCCTCTACACTTAAAAAATAAAAGGTACACGCACAATTCTGAGAGGGAACGCCTGTTAAACTTGTTTGAGAGTGGTGGAACATCAAAATAAGTGGTCCTCCTAATTGTCAATCATTCTGGTGATGTTTATGTAACGCCGTCCTACGTGCTCGCCCCCATTTTCATAGCATGGCACAGTGGAAAAACTGCAAATCTTCTTTTAGAAAGTAAGCTGGTATGTGCGATGCAAACAGCAACTTCTAAACAGACTGTGCACGAGGAGAAATAGACTCGCAAAGGACGGCCTTACGTAAAGATATAACCAGAATTACTGAAAATTAGGAGGACCACTTATTTTGATGTTCCACCTGGAAAAAGAACATCCTCCACCATACCTTTAAGAAAAAAAATTAAAAAATCCAATGTTTTAAGTGGTATTATTCTGTAAATTTGGTCTCAGCAGATAATATAAACATTTATAATTCAGATTAATTAATAAATAGGTCACTTATTTTCCATAATAAACACTAATAAACAGCAGCTGGAGTAAAATGTTGCTTTTAAGCCATTAATGATGAGGATTTTAATATCGACAGATGAAGTGGTATCTTGCCTAAAAGCTCCTTAATTGATGTTCAGGTCATTCAGTTCCAGGGTGGTTGTATAACCTAATTAAGTAATTGTTCAGGCATGATATGTGATCCCTAGATGGACTTTCTCTCCACTAATGTGAGCTGCTGCTTTATTGAGCTAAGAGGAGTGGCTTTTGAGCACTTGGATACGCCCACTTCAACACAAGGACACTAACAAGGTTTTCATAGTGGAAGTGGGTGAAGTGATGCATGGAGCTGATGGATATGGAGGATAAGGTAGTCGGGCATCCCAAGGTCTTCCATCACAACCACCGGAGGACCATCACAGCAGCATACAAGGACACAGGTCAGCTTAGACCATGAGACTCTCCTCTGGTTGGACGACACTTCTTTACCTGCTGATTCATGGAGCTGCAATATTCTGCACAGGTAGACTTACACTTTGCTTTACCTAATATTACCATCAGCCTAAGAATTAAATATTTGTTGTGATTTATATTTCGTCTACTGCTAAAAATAGAAAAATTAAAGTTAAGGGGACAAAACATAAAAAAAAAATTGCAATGTTTTTCTTGATTTTTAAATACAAAAATAATTCTATTAGTTTAGGTTGCCTAAACTGAACTCAACAGACAAGATTATTTGTTATTGTTTCATTTTCTGAATGTATAAAAAAAGATATTTAAAGTATTTTACCATTGTTAAGAGGTTTTCGAGAAACAACCAGAACATTTTAAATAGCAATTTAATTTCAAATCAGAAAATAGTTTTTTAATTGGTTGGGCATCTGTCTTTCTCGGTTGTTGTGTTTTTTGGGGAGAAATTTTAGTGAACTTCATGTCATCGGTCAGGTTCTAGCTGAGTAATTTTTGCATTTTGCAGGCCTTAAATGGAACACCTTAATACTCTGTATTTAAGTGCTTTAAAAACAACATTGGATTCCGTTTTACTTCATCCTAGCAATTTTATTTCATCAAGCCATAATCCACAGTTTTAAAATAAAAACTTTATTAGCTTAAATTTTAAGAAATATGCAGCAAACTACTATAAAAAATAGTTTCAAATTGTTTCCTACCTAACCCATCTGTCCGGAAATTCTCTGTACATATATTCCTATTTGGTCGGTTGACATGAAAAAAGGCTGTAAATAGTAATTATTGAACATGCCTTCTGAAATGTAAACAATATTTAACGGCTTCTGTTGGTAATAAGAGCATTTTGACCATTTATTTCCTTTATGGAGAAACTAGTGAGATGAGTGCTGATGTCACCAAACCATCACCACAAACTGCTCTTTAGAGAAATATTAGCTGGATTTTTATCAGGTTATTGATTTGTTTCTCTGAGTTTTCTTTGCTGTTAACTTGGGTCAATTTCCTACTAACAGAAATCAAACACTTTTACAATCAGTGTTGCTTTGGCTTGTCTGCAGCAATCTTGAGTAGTGCAGTCTTGTGCAGTGAACAGGTCAGCACCTGGATTTGCTGTGATGTACGTTCATTTATTTTAATAAATAAAAAAAATAAAAAAACCTGACTTAATTGATTCATACCATTGATCCCTTTGAATGTGTTTTTAGATGACATTTGTTATGAACTGGGACTATAAATAAACTTCCTAAATATGATAAAATGAATTGATCAGGCATAGAAGCCATTGTGATTTATTGAGTTTTTTTGTTTGTTTTATTTTTCATAAAAGCAAAACTGAACAGGAAATGAAACGAAACAAAATCTTTTTTAGTCCCCAACAGATTTAATTCAAAATAAAAGTCACTAGTGCCAGAAGAAGGGTTAAAATGTTAGGACTAAACCAGCTGGCATCCATGTATCTTAAACAGATTTTAGCTCAGTTCTTGCTTTCTTAGCCTTAATTTTATTTATATGGAGATTATTTTGTCAGGTTCTAAAGTTTTTTTTAAAATGGTTTTAGGTGAATTTGGTTTTCTATACTTTCTTATTTAATTTCCAACTTGAATTATTTCTTTGAAATCCAATTAAAAGTATTTTTGAATTAAATTATTTTTGCTGTTTAGGGTCTGCCATACATGTTCTGTTATCCTACTATTTTACCTGGTGTTTTCTACTTCATTTCTCTTGTGTATTTCTTAGTGTTTTAACTGTCTTTATTTTCTCAAGTCATTATTCCTGTATTCTTCGATAGGTTTTCTTAGTTTTTCCTGTTTAACAATTTCTTCTGCAGCCAGGATCATCTGAAAATTAGATTTCATGCAGCCGTGTTTCCTAATTTTTCTATTGTTCACACCTGTTTCCTATTTAAACTCTCAGTTTGCTGCCTGTATTCATCAAGTCCTCAGTTCTGCTCCATGTTTCTATGTTTAGTGCACATTATCCGTCATTAAATTCTACTCACCATGTTGCTTCTGAGTGTATGTCAAAACTTTGATCCTGGACAACAGATCATGATTAAAAAGAGTTCTGAATTCCTCTGTAGCTATCAACTGTATAACATAATTTATTGAACAAGTTTTTATGATTTCTATCTTTTTTTCAAGTATGAACTTTACTTTTCATTAGAACATGAATTATTTGGTTATTTTTAGTAAAGAAGCCGAGCAGCCACCCTGGGCGGTTTGCAAATGCCACCTTGGTGCAGCTGGCCGAGTTCTTAAGCACTGGATACAAGAAAGGGGTGAGACCTGTGAAGGACTGGAGGACGTCCACTCTGGTGGCCATAGACCTCATGGTGTACTCCATCCTCAATGTGGTGAGTTCAGCTGATTTTTCAGATCAGTTGTACAAAAGATTTCTCTGCTCCCACAGTTTGCATCATGACCTTTTGTTAAAATGAGGAAGTTATGTCCCCTAAAAAAGCCGTTGTGCCTCGGGGGGCTTCCTCACGGTCCTTTTCCTGGGAGCAAGTTATTTACTACTCTTAACTCAAACTGGGTAAAATCATATAAAAAGGACTATAAAACAGGAGTAAAAAATAACAGAGTTTATTCCAGATCAGGTCGTTACAGGACAGAGAAAATGCTTGGAGTTTGCTCAGCTGTGGGCTCAAAAATCACGTCCGCGAGCGTCCGGCAAAAATTGAGCCCCGAACAAGGTCATCTCCTGCTTCTTATAGCTCATGAGTCTATGTGTTGCATCATGTTGATGTTTAGCTGTCCGTATCAGAAACTGACACGCCATCCATGCCCTGTCCCATATGCAGCTTGCTTCTATGCAAGGGTTACAGATAGCTCTCCTCAATCAGACCCGCTCCAAGATGTGCCCATATCCTGTGTACTTTTAAAGACACGAAGGCTGTCCTGATTAGATGACCTCCGTACACACAGTGACATCCACAATGTGAAGGAAGGCCTTCTACTCTGTCTAATCTGGCTAACAGAATAACAATGCACATGATGTATAAATAATAAACCTAACACTTTCAACTCAAACAGTGTAATGAATGTATTACTGTCCGCTTAATGATAGAATAGTCTTTAGATGTTCTTGTCTTTAGATCTATTTAATAACCTCTCATGTATTTCTTTATTTTAATAAAGGATGAGAAGAACCAGGTTTTGACAACATATGTGTGGTACAGACAGGTAAGAGAGATGCATATTTAAGTCCTCTCATTAAGTTATGTACTAAAAGTCTGAGTAAAACAGTGTTTTATTGGTTATCCTCAAATGGGCCCTTCAGTGAGCACATTAAAATGTTTTCATAAATAAAAAAATTCCTGCTTTTAAGTGTTTTACACTTCCTCTGTCTTTATAAATAGCAGTCAGGTGCAGGCTGTTTAAATGTAACAGTTGGTATGCGCTATTCTAAGGTTACTTATGTAGTTCAACTTACTGATAATTTCTTAATATTCAGCTTCATTAAAAGTAAAAAAAAATGAGTTCAAATCACACATATCTTTCTATTTAGTCTCGTTTTGAATATCTCAGGTTTTTACATGTTTAAACTTTCCAGATTTTATTTGTAACAATGAAACGACCAGTTTAATAGTATAAAAGTATGTTAAAGGTGATCTAAAGGTAAAGATCTAAATCTTAAAGGCATATCTTTGTTTCCTTTTTTTTTGTAAATGTCCAGCTTTTTTTTTTCTGATTTCAAAGGCTCAGGTGTTTGAGGAAAGATCATTAATTAGCAAGTAAAAAAATAAATAAATTGGTTAGCATTCATTTAATACGGGTCAAAATCACTTCCAGAATTAAAAAAAGAATAAATAATTTAAGCCTAGATGAATTTCTGAAATTTTGTGACATATTTCTCTTATTCTATTAGTTAGAGATGTTTGATTCTATTTAAATGGACCTTTAATTAAAAATAAGATCCTGAATTAGTTTTTTTTACAGTTTTAATTTGATGAGAAATGAAAATAAATCTAGATTTTTTTTCATTTTTTTACTCAAGCTGAAAAACTTTACACTTGTTACAATGTTCATATCTATCAGATTATATTAATCTGTCTGTGTAATAATTATCAGGTTTTTTATGTAGTGCATTATAAATGCTTAAAAAGTTTTCTATAAATGATCATCCTCTAAACTTAGTGTTAAATATTTTAGTCATGGACGGATGAATTCCTGGTGTGGAACCCAGAGGATTTTGATGAAGTCAAACAAGTTTCCCTGCCCACAGCAAACGTCTGGGTTCCTGACATTCTCATCAATGAGTTGTAAGGGATGCTACTGCTCTGATTTCTCTATTTTAGCCTTCACTTTTAACCTTCCAGTGTATCAAATGGATCATACTGACATGGTTGCTGTTTGTTTTCTCCTACCGGAAGCGTCGATGTGGGAAAGTCTCCAGATATTCCTTATGTCTATGTTACACATGAGGGGCTGGTGCAAAATTACAAGCCCATCCAGGTTGTCACTGCCTGCACACTCAACATCTACAACTTCCCATTTGATGTCCAGAAGTGCAGCCTTACCTTCCAGAGCTGGCTCCATACCAGTAAGTACGCACTCACCTACATGGGACGAGTAAAAACTACACATACAGATCTGACTCTTTGCAAAGTCCTTCTAGTTTTGTTGCTTTTTTATGTTTAAAAATTTTAAATAACTGTTAACATCAAAAGAACCCACGTAAATATACTTTTTATTTTAAAATTATAGTTTAATTTATTAAAACAAACTTCCTATGGGGAAATACAATTGCACCTCAGACTTAATTACTGGTTTTTCCAACTGAGCACCAATAACTTCAGTTCAAATACTTTTTATTTTTAAATCTGCTTTACATGATTTTTTAGGTTCTTTTGTGACCTTCTAGCAATTTTATTGATGTTCTCTTGAAATCATTTCGGAAGATCATCCAAGCATTAGAATGTTCCCCATGTTCTCTCCACTTGCAAAGGTTTTTTTCCTGTTTAAAGGGAGTTTTTCCTTCCCACTGTCATTACAAGCATGCTTAGTGTGTGGGATTAGTTCCGAGTCAATGAGTCAATGCAATCAACTGGTTTTCCTTAGATAGAAAACTTTGAATCAATTTGACTGGATGATCTGGTGAACTGGTAGGGGCCTTGAGATGACACATGTTGTGAATTGGCGCTATAGAAATAAACTGAATTGAATTGAATAATCTCACAAAATTTTCCCATTCTAAAATACATCACTTTTTTCCCATCTGTTCTTTATCCTTTTGCCTACTTCATGTCACCATACAGGTGTTAGATACAGGGTGTATCAAATGGAAGATTAGTTTCGGCAAAAGTCTCTCTAAAATCCACGTAAGTTATGATAGAACAAAGAGAGAAGTAACTCAGACAAGGTCGGGTTAGTTTGGACAGCATTTTTTCCAATAAAAAATTAAATCATTTTTTGAAAGCCGGCCTCTTGTTTTGATTCAAGTTATTTTTGTTTGATATTAAACTTAGCTTCACTATCTCATAAATGTTACCATGACCAAATTTAAAAAGGGAGCATGTTTTTTTTTCCATCACTCTATATACAGAAGCATCTCATTAAACTTAATATTCCTCAAAAAATGTTAATGAAGTAATTTGTTAGAAAAGGGACAGCAATTGGCAATAATGATGGGTGAATATTGGCATTTTTTGACGATACTGGCTCACAGGTCGTGTAAAAATTAAAGCTAAAAATTCTGCTTGTCTGAAAATATGATTTAAAATTAATGAATAAATAAATGTTATTCATGAACAGTATATCTATGCATTGTACCTTGTTGAGGCTACAGTAGTTGCATTAAATACTGCATCAGTGCAGAGTGATGTGGATGAAACCAGTATAAGGTTCTGCTGAAAAAAGCCCCGTTATTAATATCTATCTATCTATCTATCTATCTATCTATCTATCTATCTATATATATATATATATATATATATATATATATATATATATATATATATATATATATGTATATAGACATATGTATATAAAGATATATATATATATGTTCTCGTTGCATTAAAAGTAATATTTATTTTCCAATAAGGTTTGTTTGTGAGATTAAAGTTATTTAGAAATAACTCTTAAGCAGGTATAGTACCTAAGTTTTATTTATTATTTGGTATTTACCAATTTTAAATAGTTTTATTACCTGTAAGTAGGAAATTGTCATAATTAGGAGGACTACAGACTTGAAAGCATCTGTCTATCATTAATCTATATAGTTTGTCACTTAATTGACATAAGTTACTAAAGGAAACATATTTTTCTCTTTTTCTTTTCATTGAAATGCAATTAGCTTTTTTAATAAAAAATATATTTAGAATAAAAAAAAAAGACAATAATCACAACTTCCCCCTCTAAATTTATCTCCCATTTCTCCCAAGTTCTAAGCAGAAGTGTTGTTGTGTCTGTTGCCTCCATCCTTTCACTCCTGCTGTGATTTAAGCTCAGAGGTGAATGAAGGCCGACTTGTTGTCAGGCCTGCTTCACGCTGTTGTGTTTGATCTGTAGTCAATGACATCAACATCACCCTGATGAGAAGCCCAGAGAAGCTCAGGGACGACAAGAGCGTCTTCATGAACCAAGGAGAGTGGGAGCTGCTGCACATCCTGTCCAACTACAAAATCTTCAGCGTGGACAATGACGACTATTATGCAGAGATGAAGTTCCACGTGAGTGAAGGAGGAGAAAAACATACAGACTCAAACTCTTGAAACAACACTCTAAAATTTACATGATAGTTTATTTTGGTAAAACTCCAGATGATTTAAAAACAGGTTATTTTATGTACATTAGGATTGATGTCTGCTTGCTTTTAAAGCTGCACTTGGCTTATTAAACAATATTATATTAGTTACTTAACACAAACACACCAATACTAAACCAGGGGGTTATGTGTTTGAAAAGACCATGATATGACCATTGAAGCCTTACTGTATAGGTCCCTTGATTTTATGCCCTATCTGAATGATTTCAACCTGGGGTACGCATACCCCTAGTGGTCAGCGAGTGCATTGCAACGGTTACTTGAAAATATTTTATTAAAATAAAATAGGGCTGGGGTCTGTTTTGTACGGAAGAGGATTAGGGCCACTGAAAAAAAAAAATGTTAGCTGATTTTTAAATTTTATTTCAGTTTGGTATGGGAAAAAGTCAGAATTCTGACTTTTATCTCAGAATTCTGACTTTAATCTCAGAATTCTGACTTTAATCTCAGAATTCTGATTTTAATCTCAGAATTCTGACTTTAATCTCAGAATTCTGACTTTTTTCTCAGAATTCTAAATTTTTTCTCGGAATTCTTACTTTAATCTCAGAATTCTGACTTTATCTCAGAATTCTGACTTTTTTCTCATACTGTAATTCTGACACTAAAAAAAGTCAGAATTCTGAGATTAAACTAAGAATTCTGAGAAAAAAGTCAGAATTGTGACTTTTTTTCTCAGAATTCTTAGTTTAATCTCAGAATTCTGACTTTTTTCTCAGAATTCTGACTTTTTTCTCAGAATTCTGACTGAATTCTGACAATAAAAAAGTTAGAATTTAGAAATTAAAGTTAAACTAAGAATTCTGAAAAAAAAATCAGAATTCTGAGAAAAAAGTCAGAATTCTGACTTTTATCTCAGAATTCTGACTTTAATCTCAGAATTCTGATTTTAATCTCAGAATTCTGATTTTAATCTCAGAATTCTGACTTTAATCTCAGAATTCTGACTTTTTTCTCAGAATTCTAAATTTTTTCTCGGAATTCTTACTTTAATCTCAGAATTCTGACTTTATCTCAGAATTCTGACTTTTTTCTCATACTGTAATTCTGACACTAAAAAAAGTCAGAATTCTGAGATTAAACTAAGAATTCTGAGAAAAAAATCAGAATTGTGACTTTTTTTCTCAGAATTCTTAGTTTAATCTCAGAATTCTGACTTTTTTCTCAGAATTCTGACTGAATTCTGACAATAAAAAAGTTAGAATTTAGAAATTAAAGTTAAACTAAGAATTCTGAAAAAAAAAATCAGAATTCTGAGAAAAAAGTCAGAATTTTGACTTTTTTCCCATTCTAAACTGAAATAAAATTTAAAAATCAGCTAACTTTTTTTTTTCAGTGGCCCTAATCGTCTTCCGTAGTTTTGCTTTGTAAGGACCCGATTGAAAAACTAAATCAGCTTTTATCAGCCAAAAAGTTTTTTTTATATGTTTGAGTTCACCAAAACAAGAAAAAAGGAACATCCTGGAAGTAAAGAGCAGTCTGGGATCAGCTGTTTTTTTTTCACACTGAGCTATCAGAGCTCATCTTATTAAGTCTGGTTAGTAAGTCTGGTAAACTAATTAATTTGGTTAAGTCAGTCTGGATATACATTTTTTCTGTATTTTGTTCCCAATTAATCAAGTTTAAAAGTCATTATAAGGTAATAACTCAAAGGAGCTCCAGTTTTATAAATACAGCTTTATGATATGATTTTATTTTGTATTTATTTTGATTACTACTAACTTCCAGTCAACATATTAATGTTTTTTTTTTTTATTTGAGATGGAAAGAATTAAAACACCCTGCTTTGTTTTTAAAAAATATAAATATAAAAAATATAACTGCGGATCTCTGGGAGACAGTGATTCGCCTACATTTTATGAATGCTGGCGTACCATAATGAATAAATTATCAACAGTTTAGTTTGTGCCTTCAACTCGTTGCAAATAGGAAGACGTTACTTGTATATAACCAAACCGAATATCTTCAGAACAGCTCCAAATGACACAAAACTACTCTAGGTGAGTAGCATGATGTAATAACATAAAATCAAGGGCCCAATGTAAAAAAAAAAAAAAAAAAAAAAAAAAACGGCGTTCCCCTTTAATAGGTGTTCCCTCTCAGGAGCTCTGTTTAGTTGCTGTTTGCATCACTCATACAAGCTTACTTTCCAAAAGAAGATTTGCAATTTTTCCACTATGTCAGACTCACCACCGATAAGTAAAAATGGGGACGAGCACGTAGGACGGCCTTATGTAAACATATCACCAGAATGACTGACAATTAGGAGGACCACTTATTTTGATGATCCACCTGGAAAAAGAACATCCTCTACTATACCTTTAACTCATTGACAAATTGGACATGTGAGCTGCTTAGATGATCAGATATTGCTCAGATCTGGCATCTTTTAGATCCATCCTACCTCCAGCATATCTATACCAAATAAAGGGCTTACTGCCGGGGATTTGCAGACCATGATAACACGCTGAGTAAGTGATCAGTTATCTGATGCGGTGAAGTTAGAGCAGGGATGGTGCTGAAGTTGCAGAACAGCAAAAGGTAGTATATCTGAATGAAGGATTCTTCCTCTGGTCCTGCCTCTAGGCCAGGTCTCCCTCGAAAAAGAGATTTTTATCTCAAGGGACTTCCTGGTAAAATAAAGGTAAAATAAAATAAATAAATAAATAAAAAGTTCCAATTGTAAATTATTAACAGATTATTTATAGAAACAGTTTTCTGTCTGATTTTCTTAAAAACAAGCTTGAAATAAAACTTCCTTTTCCAGGTGGTGATCCGACGGCGGCCTCTGTTTTACACCGTGAATCTGCTGCTGCCCAGCATTTTCCTAATGGTAATGGACATCGTCGGTTTCTATCTGCCTCCGGACAGCGGAGAGAGAGTCTCCTTTAAGATCACTTTGCTGCTCGGCTACTCCGTCTTCCTCATCATTGTATCCGACACTCTACCTGCCACTGCCATTGGAACGCCGCTGATAGGTGATTAGGATTTATAACACCGTCTATTTGCATTTAGATAGATGTAGATGAGGGAAAATTTATGTTATGTACAGTTATCCCTAAAGATAACTTCATTATAACCTTCATTTTAAGGTTTGAAGGATTCAAAAATTAGACCTGCAAACATTACTGTGTGATACTGTCTGATATTTACCCATGAAGACAGTTATCAAAGTTATGTTTGTATCATGTCATATTCAAATTATATATAGAATTGATCCATCACATATAAAAAAAACATTATCTAATTTCTAAATTAAAAATTGCATCGTATATCATTACTCCATAGCAGGCATCCCCAAAGTCTGTCCTGGAGGGCCACTGTCCTACAGGTTTTAGAGGTTTCCTGCTCCAGCACAGCTGATTTTAATTGATGGCTGATTTACAGGCTTTTGCAATCATCAGAATCAGCTGTGCTGAAGCAGAGAAACCTCTAAACCTGCAGGACAGCGGCCCTCGAGGACCAACTTTGGGGATGCCTGCTCCTTATACCAGATCACATAACAGTGTTCATGATTTTACCCATTTGTGTATTAAATCTACTCATTTATCATGATGGAGTAACAGAGGGAAGCATTAAATTACCTACTGTATTAATTCATACCAGTTAATGTTAACTAGGTTTATTTTGTATTATATGAAACCAGAAAGCATATCTTGTATTGTGCAGCGTTGTATCATATCAACTTTATGGTACGTATATCTAACTGTATATATCTACAAAGTTTATCCATCGCTATATAGATAAAATAGTATACCTTAATTATCCTAAGGTGGGTAAATTCTGTACTTTTAACTCATCCTTTTAGAGAGCGAGGAAATGCCAACTGACTAACACTCAGTGAACATTTAGATATAATACACATAACTAACAAATTCTTTTATCATTATCACAAAAGTAAAAGCCATGGATGAGAAGTGAAGAATAAATAACTTTTAACAATTTTCTTCATATTTTCTTCAGTTTAATTGTTAGTACTATTTGAAATTCCAGGAAAGTGGTTCAGAACCATATCAAATTGTTTCATTTTATACTTAATTATGTCTCATTTTATCTCATAGTATATTCACTTCCCATTAAACATCGTTTTGTATGGTATTGTACCCTATCAACTGGTACACTGCAAAAAATGAAAATCTAATTAAGCAATTTTTACTTAAAATAAGTGCATTTTTTCCCCAATTCAGTACGAAAGTGAGACACTTTGCCAATGGAACAAGATAATTTACATTTAAAATAGGAAAAAACAATTGTATTGTCTTATTTCAAGTTCATATTATCTAATTATCTTATTTTAAGAGTAAAGATACTAATTTCATTGGCAAATCATCGTATTTACCCACTTAAATTAAGGGTAAATACACAAAATTTAAGAAATTTTTACTTAATTCTAGATCATTTTTGCAGTGTATGTCATATTTAATTGTTTAATTGTCATTCTTATACATTTTTCTAAGGTTCATATTTGTGTGAATATTTTTTTTTATAATCTTTTTGCTTCTGTAAACACCACAATATCCCCATTTAGGTATTCTATTCTATTCTATTCTATTCTATTCTATTCTATTCTATTACATTTATCTTGTTAAACCGGAATTTTCTAAAAATTCTGCCAGATTTAGATTTTTTGTTATCTTTTATTAAGACCATCATGTTTCTTTTGGTTGAAAGTTTCAGAGTCAAAATATTAAAGTGACAGAGGTTATTATATATTATATGTCATGTATCATAATTAACATGGCATTCTACCGTATCACTGCAAGCTAATTTGTGTTGTAGAAATCTCCTAAAAAAAACCTAGTAAACATTATGTGATCTTACCTGGTCCCGCAGGTGTGTACTTTGTGGTCTGCATGGCTCTCCTGGTGATCAGCCTTACGGAAACCGTGTTGATTGTTCGTCTGGTCCACAAGCAGGACCTGCAGCCACCCGTGCCTCATTGGGTGAAGTACCTGGTCCTGGAAAGAGCTCCAGTCCTTTTCTGTATACACAAGAAAAACCGTTTCTGTGCCAGACTGTCTTCCCAGACGTCAGAGCTAGACCGCTACAAGGAAAACAACTATGGGACCGGTAAGATATAGATTGTTTTCAGCATCAGTGTCTTAGTAACATTAAATTGAGCATAATAAGGGGTAACATTTTGCTATTTAGAAATGTTTGCTTCTCTATTTTGCTCAGAACCAACTGCTTTCTTTGAAGATTTTAAATAGATTTAAGAAGTGTTGTGCTGATTCCATTTTTTGGCCCCGATACCCGATACCTTGCTGTGCGGTATTAACCTGACTCCGCCAGATGGATTTGCTCCGCATATCCATCTGGAAACCTTCCGTTGAAGTAATTTTGGGAAGGGGCGAAAATCCTGGTTAGCTGATTGGCCTATGTTGGTGATAGACGGGCCAAATAAACCAATCAGATCAACGAAGCATATGACGTACTAACAGAGCGACGACGAAAACACAACCACAAGCCAGGCTACTCTTGCCGAAACCAGTCGGGAGAAGAGCAAAACCATCTTTTCCTCTGAGAAAAGCCTCCAGAGCAGTGTTTTGCTCTTCTTTCAGTGAAGAAATACTCTGTAATTCCGATTAAAACTTGCTCGATAGCCATGCTAACGCTAGTTTCATCGGCTGAAGCCGCCATGTTCTTTAGACTGAACTGTCGCGCTTCTCGTTGCGTCACACCTCAACCCGCATCAAAGCCAACGCTGATTGGACGTTCGTTTGGTGAACGGCTCCAAATTTTCTTTAACGGAAAGTAGCCAGACTGATTAGCGAGTGAAAACTTGAAAGCTCGCGAGATCAGGATGGTCTCACGAGGCTAGTGCGGTATCGGCGGATACCGATACCATATGTCTGAAATTGATGTGTGTGTATATATGAAGAACTGCATACTACTTGGATGTAAAATAATTGCCATCGTGGCTTTTTCAAGCTACTGCCTACCTTTGTGAAGCAGGAAAAAGTCAAGTACAAAGTGAATCCAGTAGAACTTTATATTGTCTACCTGGAATGGTAGACAATAGTTGAATAAAATTTTGTCTCTCAAAATGGTATTGGTCCCCTATTTGTTGGTGCTTGCTGATACCGATGCCATTTTAGTGCTGGATCGGGGCCCCACCCAATACTGGTATCAGTATCGGTGCAACACCAGATTTAAGTAAAGATATGACTTCCAAAAAGTTAAAAAAAACAACAATCCACTGGACTTTGTTTCCAAGTTTGAAGATGTTTGGATTCCCATCCAGGAAGCTTTTTCAATTCAAAATGTCCATAATAGCGTTGAGTTTGAGGTTTTATACAGTAGCCCAACAAAACCTTGTTTTTGTTTTTAAAACATGCAAATAGAAACGGACGAAGGGGTCCACCCCTTTGGAAATTGAAAAAGCTTCCTGGATGGGAGGCCAAATGTCTTCAAACTTGGACACAAAGTCCAGTAGATTGGTTTTTAACTTTTTTTGAATGACTATGATCTTGATGATTAAGAATCTTCACCAACATACAGATATGATGTTTACAAAGTAAGCCTATTGTTTTATTCTGCAGCCCAGTGCTCCCTCCACCACACCTGTGAAATAGGCCAGAGGCTCAGCCAACCGGACAGAGAGGTGGGGATGCTAGGACTTCGTCTGCCCCCTTCCAGGGACAACACCCCGCCTGTCATGGACAATATCCTGCAAGAGGTGACGGCGATCCGGCAGTTCCTGGAAAAGAGGGACAGGTGTCGGGAAATCGCGAAAGAGTGGCTCCAGGTTGGCTACGTGCTGGACGTGCTGCTCTTCAGAGTCTACCTAGTGGCTGTGGTTGCCTACAGCATCACACTGGGCACTCTGTGGTCAGTTTGGCAGGTGGCCTGAGTTTCGCCCCTAGTCTCAGGGTAGGTGAATAACAAATAAGAATCACAGAGTAAGTGGTTTAAGTACATCAGATTAAAGGAGGCATTCACGAATAGGGAAATGACTCCTGTAGATGAGCCCTCAATGTAAATTGACCAAAATGTCCTCATAAACATTACGTTTTAAGCCTAATTAAGTAGATCAAAAGCATATGACTAAAATAGGCTTTATAAGGAGCAGCAAAAAGCTTTCTAAGATTCTCAGATTGTCATTCTGTCTCATAATGTTTTAAGTGGAGCCAAGTATTATTTCATTAAATATATAAGAAATGAAAATTCTATACATAGATATTAAATTGTAGAAAAACATCTCTTATATTTTGCAAAAAACTTATTGACTGAGAAACTACAGAATGTCTGATGGCAAATCATTCTTCTGGACTGCTTCCTGCATATACAGCATAGTTGCTTAAAGAAGAAGAAACTTTAGACGGGTGAAAAGACACAATGCATCAGGGCTGCCGACACAGTTTCTTAATTTTCCTAGGGGTTTTCTGTGTATCTGAAAACACAGTTTAATTCGGTTATGACTTGAAGAAAAGAAATGCATCTGACTTTGCTTTTGGTCCATTCTATAAAGCCTTTAACTCAACCCTATTTCTGACATTTTGAATTGGAAAAAGTTTCCTGGATGGGAGACGAAACATCTTCAAACTTCGAAACAAAGTCCAGTGGATTGTTTTTTTTTACTTTTTTTTGAATATTTTTCATTAAAACATCACATATATGAAATATGTTTTACTTTTCTGATTAACCTGTTATTTATGTTGTATTTAAATTGACAAGTAAGGACAAGTAATATTTAGTGTCACTAAGGTCTATGTAGATTTTGCCATAGCACAGTTTATTGTTCTTTTGCTTCCATTGTTCATGATTATACAACAATTTAGGGCTGAAAGAGCCAAAAATAATGGAGATGATTGAAAAACTCTGCCCTGACTTATGTAACACATCACTCATATATGCCCCTGTTATAGTTTTTAAGGTCAAAGCATAACCCAACAATATTACTTTGCCCTTCACTTTGTCTACATTACATTAACATTGACTCACCTCTGCATGCTTAATGCTTAAATCTTAATGCTTAGATTTAATGCTTAATCTCTGTGTTACTCCCGTATTTTTTTTTTATTACTTATTCTCATTGTGTGTGATACATGTGCACTTGCACCTTAATTCTTATTGTTAATCTTATTCTTATTATACTGTATATACAGTGCTTGCTTGTTTATTCTTAATGCACATTTTTCCTCCTTGTTTGCACCTCGTTTAATTACTATGCCAATATGTGACCAGTGAATTTCTCCGCTGTGAGATCAATAAAGCTCACCTAATCTGATCTAAAGTGGAAATTATCTGGCATATTGTGGGGAAAATTTACTTAGTCAACTTCTATCTGATCAGTGGTCGGCATTCAGAGTCCATAAAGATCACTCATCTTTGACTCCAGATGACCAAATAATTATTAAATGGGAAAAGAGCAAAAGAAAGCAAAAAACAAAACAAAAAAACAACAACAAAAAAACAATTCAAAATAGCTACATCAACCTAAAGTCAATGACTCTTTCCTTGCAAAGCGGTACACAACACATTACACCCCTCATCCCAATATATATATGCAAGAAAATAAATGTTAAAAATTTTACCTTTTACAAATACAGCTTATTTTTTCTCATTTGAACCGAGGAAAAAAAAAAAACATTCTTAGAGACGTTCCATTGGCAAGTTGAAATAAATCGACGGTAGCTGTGTCAATGCCATTAAACTCTGGTATTGTAGCACAAAATCAATACAGATGCTCATCAAAAAATTACAACTAAATAATTTACATTTAAAATGTAGATTTTAAAACCAGAAACTAGAAGATCGCTTGAATATATAATCCACATTTCTAAATGTTAGGATTGTTTTAGAAAGATATATTATCAAATGTCTTGGTGTGGCAAAAATAGCTGTTTGGTATTATAAACAAATCTTTCTAATTTTCTATGCTGTGATTTTTTTTATTTTTATAGAAGTGACTGTTAATAAAATGTGCCTTTAATTCTTGTAGTAACCATATTCAAATTTCTTGGCTAATTTTATTAAACAAAGTATTTGCAATGACATCACCAAAAAAGTATCACAACCTGGGAGAGAAGTAATGAGTGTAACCATGGCAGCACATCCAGGAACACACAGAGAGCAAAGGTTAACCACAGATATCAAAGAAAAATCTTACATTTAATCAAAGGATAACACCGGATTCAGTAGCTGCAGAATATTTTATCAGAAAAGAACTTGTCGGAGTTTTTAGCAAAGTGCAAAACCAGTTTATATCTAGCTGGCTTCTAAATGTGTCAGTGGCTTTCAAAACGTTATCCCTTTTTCTGCACTGCAAAAACGACCTAGAAATAAGTAAAAATTTCTTAAATTAAGTGTATTCACCCTTAATTTGAGTAGGTAAATGAGGTAGTTGGCCAATTGAATGAGTATTTTTACACCTCAAATAAGATAATTAGGTAATATGCACTTGAAATAAATCAATGCAATTGTGTTTTCATATTTTAAGAGTAAATTATCTTGTTCCGTTGGCAAAATGTCTCTTTCACCTCCTCAATTCAAGAACAGATGCACTTATTTTAAGAAAAAAATGACTTATCTAGATTTCGATTTTTTTTGCAGTGTGCATGTCCTCCAGAGCAGCAGACAGAAAGAAAACAGAAATACAAAAACCCAACAAGCTGCATATAATATCATGTCTTACACTTTCTATTCATTAATGCAAGTTAATAAACATCTGATACTAACAGACCTGCATATAAGCTTTATTATCTGGCTGCATCCAGATGTTGGCTCTGTAAAAGTGTCAAACATTTAACATGTGCATTTTATGTACTTTTCATTTTGGAAATTAAAAAATGTACAGAAGAAATAAGTTTAAAGGCTAAACCAACTGTATATTAGCCTGTATTGTCTTTCATTAAACACAATTTACCAACTGTGTGAACAATTATTAAGCAATTTGAAATTATAGATATTAATTTTTGCTATGCTTTTTATTCCAGAAGAAAGATTTTTTTGAAAGGTTCGACTAGATGAGTGTGATGGACCCGTGGCTCAATCAGTTAGCTGCACAGAGCTCCACCTTGACTCAAAGGTCAGAAAGGTGAAGGTGAAGTTCTCTGGGCAGTTCCTGTAAAAAAAAGGAGCTGGCTTAACTTTTCCAGTTTGAAGATTGACTCCATATCAACTCCACAACCTAGCGTCAATTCTTTAAGTAAGAAAATGCTTTGTTACAGACATAGAAGCACTCCATAGCTTTGAATATTTTTCTCACTTTAAAATATAGAAAATGAGCAGGTAATATTTTTTTTTATTTTTTTATATTTGTTTACAAGATAATCCTGCTCATTAATAGTTGACCAATAATTGCATTTTGTTATAATAAATCCAAAGCTTGTTCTTGCCTAAGGTTTTTTTTTCTCACATTTTCAAGCTAATAGGAGCTAATCTGTAGTTGTTCAATAATGGATTTAAGCCTGGAAAACACAACTTGTGCACACAGTGTAATAAAACAAACACTAAGAGATATTTTAAATTATTTGTGTTCACATTTTAATTGTGTTTCTGTACCAACGGAAGATGATGATGTATATAACGAATGAAAAACAGAACTGTAAACTGTAAATACAGTTTTGACACGCTGTAAAATATGTCTGCAATTTTAAACTACAACAAAATAAAAACAAATACTAGACAATACAATGGATTTATTTCTTCTTGATCATCGCTTGGAACTGTGATACCTATTTATGAGGGAAAAAAAATCAAACATTATTAATAAATGCTGCAATGTTAGATTTAAGTGCTTTTAAATAATGCATAGAGTGCAAAAAAGATTATATATATATATATATATATATATATATATATATATATATATATATATATATATATATATATATATATATATATATATATATATATATATATATATATATATATATAATAATATAATAAAAGACTTGATTTTTAAAGTTCATTCCGATTTAGATGTTTAGCGGTTTCAACTGCATTAGTGCCAAAAAGTATTTTTTCCCAATAACCGCTAATATCCAACAGGAACATAATCTAGTCCCATTTTCAGTTTATAAAACACAGATCAGCATCCTGTAGTTCACACACTAACCACACGATGGCAGCATGTCCAACAATTTATCTAACTTCTAAGAGCTTAGATGGTAAAGGTATATAAACAGACAGATTTAGGTTTTTAGAGATTGTCTCCTGACTTAAATTAAGATTATTTACACAAAGAATAAAAAGATTATTCCTATAACTTAAGATGCAGCTAAATCGGAAAGCCAGATAACACATTTATACATTTTGTGTTTTCTGTCTAAAATGCTCACAGTGAATAAACATCAAATAAGCTTATTTTGACTTCAATTGGATTTTTTCAGTCTAATATTGTTAATCCTTCTAAAAGGTGAAAATGTGAAGGAGTGTACTGCATTTAAGGCTAGCTGCACTTTTGTAAAAACACCCTGGTTCTGATTTAAATGATGCTGGTTTTAAATGAACCAGCAGGGTAATGAAAGTGTGGACACTAGAGGAAAGGTGTGCAGATATGTGGGTCAGAGATCAGTCCTGAGAACTCCATAAGAAACTATTTACCAACCCTGCCCCTTCCTTCCTAATACCCCCAAAAAAGATCAGAGTGACACCAAAGCTGCGGCTCCTAAAGTAAATTCACAATGACTTTTTTCTTCCTTCTTTCCTGTTTTTGTTTTCCATCAAATGCTGAACGAGCAGCACATATTATTATTATTATTATATTATTGAGTGCATAAAACAAGAAAATGAGCAAACATTGGAGCAATATTGGACCGTAGAGGGCGCACTTTGATGTGATATGGTTTTTATATAGAAAATAAAAACACTTCAGACAGATTTAACAGAATTTAAATAGAATATTGATTTTTGCTTGTATTTTTCTTTTCCTCTGGGGAAACAAAATGAGCAAAACACATCCTGCTATGCCATGCAAGTGCAGACATTTTTCTTTTTCTTTTGTTATGATACTGTGCAACATTACTGGAGGCTGCTCCCCCTCATTAGATCTGGAACATACAGTACCTCAAGTTAAACTGCATTTAAAAAGTTATCTAAGGCCTTTACTTACTCAAAAACAAAGGTAAAACAATATAGTTGTCCTTTTGTTTACCATGAAATTATCATATATTAAAAAAAAAACTGAACAAGTTTAAAAATACTCAGTGTTTTTATAGTTGTATTAAAGATATAGTGGAAGATTTTTGTGAATTTTTGAGAAAACCCGCCCTCTCCAGTTTAAAAAAGAAACCTCTACCTGCTCCCAAGAGGAAACCCCTATTAAACATATGCAAGAGGATGTATAAGCCCATTTCTCCTGCACGCTCTGTCGCTCATACAAACTTACTTTCCAAAAGAAGATTTGCAATTTTTCCACCAGATTTATGTTCTAAATTATTTGTGTTCACATTGTAATTGTGTTTCTGTACCAAGGGAAGATGATGATGTATATAACGAATGAAAAACAGAACTGCAAACTGTAAATACAGTTTCGACACGCTGTAAAATATGTCTGTAATTTTAAACTACAACAAAATAATAAAAACAAATACTAGACAATACAATGAACTTTGTTTCTTCTTGATTGTCTTCTTTGAACTGTGAAAGTTAAAAAATACTCAGTGTTTTTACAGTTGTATTAAAGATATAGTGGAAGATTTTTGTGAATTTTTGAGAAGACCCGCCCTCTCCACTTAAAAAAAAAGAAACCCGTACCTGCTCCCAAGAGGAAACCCCTATTAAACATGTGCGAGAGCATGTATGAGCACATTTCTCCTCATGCACGCTCTGTCGCTCATACCGGCTTGCTTTCCAAAAGAAGATTTGCAATTTTTACACTATGTCAGACTTAACGCCGGTAAGTGAAAATCGGGACGAGCGTGAAGGACGGCCCTACTTAAACATAACACCAGAATGATTGACAATGAAGAGGACCACTTATTTTGATGATCCACCTGTAAAAAGAACATCCTCCACTATACCTTTGAGACATTAAAATTTAAAGGTAAAATATATATATATATATATATATATATATATATATATATATATATATATATTTATATATATATATATTTTTTGTGCAATTAATCTTTCTCTTTAAAATTTCATTGAAACATTTAGTCCACTTATCACCACCTTAACATCAAGGGATCCATCCTCTTAGTTTAAATTTTTTTGTAACAAATTCCGTCCTTTTATTTTACGGATTCAGAGTAGTAACACATCACCAGATATATAACGCATATGTCATTACTATAAGCAAATTCTCTTTGAAGTCTACACGGGTATTCAACGCCGCTGCATGTCAGAAAACCTGCAAGTGAATTAGGCCGACTTCCCTTATTGTGCATAGTCCTGTAAATACGGAAACACCGTGTTATGTCGAAAAGAAGTTTGGTTTTTAACATTGAATTATCATTATTTCCTTTTTCACAAATATACAAAAAATAAATGATGAACAAGTATAAAAATGGCTGTCCCCATTACATGACAAACAATCCCTCTAGGAGGGCAGGTCAAAAACTTTGATTACCTCTGTGTAAAACATTGTCTCAGTATCAGCAAACTAACCAATTTTAATTACAGTATAAATGTTGATCATTAGGATTTGGCATTTTTATGTTTTATTTTAAACCAAACTTTTAAGGTGTGACTGTTTTTTTTTCCTCAGTGTCTCAGCAAAATAAAAAAGAGAGTATTAATATCTTTGCTCCACCTTTTCACGCTATGTAAAATAAGTGTAAGGAAAGCTGTAAGGACAAAAGTTATGTAGAAATATTCATTGCATTTTCTTTATATGACAACATCAATAACAAAAAATTTTAATAATACTTTGCAAATAAAATATAAATAATAATAACAGCAGCCTTGTGGATTTCTTGAGACAACAAAACTGTTGATTAATGTTCTCTTATTCTGAACCCAGAATTGTTTTTTGCTTTTTCAGGATAAAAGGTTGTTCAATTAATTTAAAGAAGAACATATGATTATTTTTCTTACTGTAAATAATAATAGAAGGAATTTTATTAAATCTTGATAATCTGTAGGATAATTTAATGATTGTTCATTACATTACAGATTTCATAATATTAATGGTACCCAGTGCTCAATTTTTCATTTCAAATAAATAGTTTATTTTCCTGTCCAGCCAAATGTAGGGCCCAAAAATTATTTTTTTTTAAATGGCGGCACCTCAAATAGATATAAGAAAATTGCTGAGAGGATTAGAAAGATGAGAGTTGAATCCTTGAAGGTAGATATTTCCCTAACTCCCATTATTGGAAAAAAAACAAAACAAAACTGAAAGGAATATTTTGAGGGTTAAATGTATGGATAGATGAGGGACAGAAGGCTGGAATCAGGAATAGTTGATCAAATGGATGGAAATAAAATAAAGGCAGAAGGACCAACAGACAGACAAACAAATGAATGGAGATTTGACTGCATAGACAGATGAATCATAAGAAGGTAGTTAGGTAGGTCATTGGGTAGGTAGGTAGGTAGGATAATAAAGTGGATAGATGGAAGATGTGTGCACATAATAAAGGTTTTCCACACCATTGCATTTACATATTTTCCTAAATTCTGCAGATAAAAACAAACAGATAAATTAAAGATTTTTCAGACTAAAAGCAAAATAGTTTTGGCTGGGTATTAAACATGCACACATGGGCGTTGGTTTGCATAGGGACCATAGGGACATGTCCCTACCAAAATTTTGGACCGACCTGCTTGTCCCTATCAACAATTAAATGTGAATAACATGTTTATAATTTACAATACAGCGTTGTTGCAGCAGTAGAGGACTTCTGGATGGAGAATATTGATAGACGAAAACATGCAAATGCTTTTAAATATTGTTTTACAATTTTGGTTTAATTCCTGCTCTAAGTGGGTCGCACTGTGAGCTAAATACATGTTTTGAGTCTCTATACTCCAGATAACGATTGATCAATTACTAAATTTGTTGACATTATTTCAATAATCAATTAATATGATGAATTCTTTCAGCCCAAGAAAAAATACATGAACGAGTTAAACAGAGTAACTACAGCCTAGATGTACAACTTGTAGAGTGAAGTTAATGTTCTAAATGCTCAGTGTCAGTTCCTTTTCTAGTTCCAGTTCTAGTTCATGTAAATAAAATAAATTAATCCCTTGACTCTATTATTTTGCTTTGTTTAATGATACAAAGAGAACATTTAAAAGATAAGAGTGGAGTTTTTTCCTCTGTTAACCTCTGCATAATTATATATCTTCAAAAGATAAAAACAGCATAAATTCACATATAACAGACATATTTAGAATATATTTGGTTTAATAGGCACAGATTTACCTACTGTCTTAGTTGCTGGTAATTTCAAACACAAACCTTTTCAAAGTGAAAAAATAGTCCTAATTCCACAATCATTAGAGTCAGTGATGCTTTAAACACTGATAAACAGCGTCTAGTGTGTGTAGTGCTTATTAAGTTTGTATTAATGTAGCAAGAAATGTTCTCTTTAAATGAAATAAACCTTAATTTTACTTCAAGCTTAAAAAAATTAGCATGCATATTTTTGCATAGGACCAATGACATCAGACCAATAGTGTCCCTACCAAAGTTAAAATCAAATCTACGCCCTTGCATACACATGGACATTGTTATGTTTCCTGTCTAAGCTGATTTCAATTAAGTAGTCTGGCTAAATGCAATTAGAAAAGCTTAATTACTGATAAACAGAGGTGTCGTAACGGAGTACAAATACATCGTTACTGTATTTAAGTACACTTTTTAGGTATCTATACTTTACTCCATTACTTATTTTTCTTCCTACTCCTGACTTCTACACATTTTCACACAAGTATCTGTACTTTCTATTCCTTAAATTTTTAAAACAAACGTTACTCGTTACTCTTGCTTCAGTTTAATGCTTATAAATCTTTATTTCACGTCAGTGTAGATCATCGATGCCATCCACATCTAGCAAAAACTAGATGTAGATGTTGAAATGTCTGAAAGGTCGGACACAGGCGAGAGTGTATCGGGAGACGGAGACCAACAAGACCTCCCTCATCCTTGGCCCTATCTCAAAGAATTGTTCAAAATAGTCACAGAAAAACTGAGCTTTCAATTCTTATAGTGGCATCTGGCTTTTTTTTATGTTTTATAAAGGTTACCTTATACTTTAAGTCGTTTTTGGAGCACATACTTTTTCACTTTTACTTGAGTAAAGAGGTCAAGTTGATACTTCAACTTTTACCAAAGTGTTTTTAAGACTGCAGTATCTATACCTCTACTTAAGTAACAAATATGTGCGCATTTGACACCACTGCAGATAAATAGAAAGAATATGCTCCACCTTTCTAAGCATATATGCTTTAAGGTACCTTTGTCACACCAATCAGATTTAGTTCAGCATAATAAACACCAAGCTTTTTCAGCTCAGCTCTGTCCAACAGCTGAATAAACAATCTCCTAAATGAAAAAGGAAAAAACAAAAAGAAAGACATTATTTAGGGGTGTGTCTGAAGATTTGGCACACACCTTCAATCTGATTGGCTGAGGGAAAATTCCACCCCTGCATTTGGTTCTGCTTCTATAAACAGCTGCTAAACTTACAGACTGATTTAACCAACTCATGTGGTGTAAAAGCGCTCCCTTTGATTTATTCCACAGTATGAGGCAGGAAGAAGAGCCAAGATAGCATTCTCAATGTTTTTGCCAATTATAATTCAGCTGTGTGTTTCTTTTTTTACATTAACAGATTTTTTTTGTGAACTAGTCCAGATTTTTTCATATTAAAAATGCATGCTTCAAAGTATCTAATGAATGTCATAACTTGAACTGTATTTATCTTTTGCAGGAACATTTTAATCCATCCATGTGGTTTGAGCTAGACTAGCAGTTCTCAAACCTGGTCCTCAGGATCCACCATCCTGAATGTTTAAGGCATTTCCAATATCTTACCCATTCAGCTGACTTTTTTCCCATAATCTGAATCATAAACAACTTTTCCATGGCTGTCGGAAAGGCCTAATTCTGCTCTTTTCACCTCCAAAATAATCAACACAAAAAAACAGTCCCACTTCCATACACCGAAAAAAACAAATCTGAGTGAATGTAAATGTTATGTAATAAAAATGTGTAATATTAACAATAAAATGTTACGTTAGTATCTTTACATAATAAATCTGGTTTTAAATTCATCTGCGTTTGTTCAAAACACAAGACAATGTGCATCTATTTCCTTTACAAAATTAATCTAAGTAATCCCAGCCAATCTTTTGACATACACACTCACAACAAACAATACCTTGTTTCATTTACTCAGTACAAAAAATTGCTCCTCTTCCTGTTTTGTTGGTGTGGAAACCCCGTGCATTTCAAAGAGAAGAGCTTCAGGTGTTGTTGATTTTACAGGGTTTGAGTTAGATCCCTCTCTTAAAGTTTTACAGTTAAATTTTCTCCGAATTCACTTTCTAGTTGCACTACTGCATT
Organism: Cyprinodon diabolis; assembly: GCA_030533445.1. Lineage (NCBI taxonomy): Eukaryota > Metazoa > Chordata > Actinopteri > Cyprinodontiformes > Cyprinodontidae > Cyprinodon > Cyprinodon diabolis. Next base: position 4,615,254 of record CM060072.1, read on the forward strand.
TTCTTATAGTGATGTTAAGAGAGTTATGTTTAACTTATGTTTGTGAGTCTCTTAATGAGCATTTGAAGGAAACGTTACTGTAAAGAAGAGAGAAACACATAATTCATGTAAAATGTTTTGCACAATGTGAATATATTGTAATTTTATTGTTATGTCATATTATGGTTAACCCTTGGCCACAGAATGCACATCTTGAAATGTATTGACTTGAATTTTGTGACTATAATTCTGACAAAAATAAAGCCTGTCAACTTTCACTTAATGAGATTTCCTCTACCACCACCATGAAGCACAATTTTCTATTGTAAAAAATGCCTCAACCTGTGTGGTGTATATATTTTAATATACTTCAGTTACGTCAGTTTTGACTATCAAATGACCAAAATGTCAGCTTTATGTAATGTAATAACTACAATTTCATATTTGATGAGCACATACTACTGGCATTGTGTTTACTAGTACCAGTGTTGAACTAGTAAATAGTAGTAAAAAAAGGGAAAAAAAGAACTATATGTATGTATACTTCAGTAGAAATACTCAGTTGCTAATTAGAAAATTTGAGTACATGTAACTTTAAAATACACTAAACGTTTTTAAACAAAGTAGATCCAACTTAAATTTGTGATTTGGGAATGTAAAAATTAAGTTGGATTCAGACAAAAGTACACATTTAGAACTCTTAAAAGTTATGTAGATCCAACACACAAAAAATGACTAGAGCAAAGCTAAAATTAAGTTAACTTTATGTGAAAATTTTATTTTAACAAACAGAGAAAATAAGTAGTTTCTACAAAGAATAATCTTGTTGTATCTACTTAATAAAACTATGCAAAAAAATTCATTATACTTTTTAAGTAAATCAAGCAGATTATTTTCATCAGTGTATGTGGTACCATGGTTGGTTCCAGACAGGGGCTAAAGGGGCCAGTGCCCCTGTAGAAACAGTCCTAGCCCCTGTAATGAAGACATAAGGCTACAAAAACAAAAAAACAAATGTAATGATAATATTTACTGGAACAGACAATGTCCCTTAGACCCATTTTATTTTCCTTTAAATTTTGTTTTAATACTAATTTCAAATTCTAGGTGATCTAGGCTTCTGTCAGAAGGAAATAGGCTCACAGTTTCCATCTGTGTAATGTTATTTTGCACCAAATACAAAAAAAATAGTCTAATTTGTTACAGCTAAATGTATCAGTTGCACTTAATTCCTATTTTAAAATGTTCCCTCTAATTTTATTCTAATGCCCTAAAAATATGTAATATTTCTGAATATGACTGTACATTGATACAATTTTCCAAAGAATATATTTTATTTATCTTTCAGTAGATATAGCTGTTTAGCAATTAATTCTTTCAGGTTTTCTTTTATGAAATGATTTTTTTTAATTTTAGATAAATAACATTAACATGTTCAATCCAAAAATGCACATTTTCAACTGAATACAATATAACATTTGAATTAAACCACAAGTAGCTCTTTGGTTCTGCTGCTCTCATTATATACTTTCAATTATAATGTTAACCTCTTGCCCTGTTTTATTCTTTCATATTTTTCTGTGCCCCCATAAAAACATGTTGGCCCCACGCTGGCCCCCCTAGCCACTGTCTGTCTGGTACTAAATCAGATACATATCTGATAGTTTTTAAAATGTCTGCAGTCTAAATGCTTCCTTCAGCACAGCAGTCACTTTTCCATAAAAGCACATTAGAGAAGTTCTGCTCTGTTTTACCTTAATTTCTCTGGTTATGTGATCATATTACTGCTGACAACTTAAAACACCTGTTATTGCATCTGCAAATAAATTTTTACATTTTGAAAATTCTGAAAAACATGCATCCTTTTCCTTTTACTTTCATTACTTTCATTGTTATCTGTTTTAGTCCATCAGATCAATTATAATTAAACACTTGCAATCTTGTGGTTATATTATGCAAAAAAAAAAAAAAAGAAGTTCAGTGGGTGTGAATATTTGTGTGAAGCATTTTGAGAAATGCTCTTTGGCGTTGTGTCTCTTGATATCACATGAAAACAGCACATCTAAGCATGCCATTAAAGGTGGTGCAATAGGACACACTGATCTAGAAAAAAACTCAACAAAAACACGTTTTATGAGAACATTGCAAGAGGAAATGTCATGAGGGGATCCACTTCAAAAAGGTTGTGCATCTTCCAAGCATGCACGATTAATAGAGATGTGCCTCTGCATTCTGTTTGGTTGCTAGTTTTCAGTCCTGCTTTCCTACTGTCCTAGTATCTGAGAAAATGGCTAGAAGAAAAATAGATTTTAATATTCATAATCACTTTATACAAAACTCTTACATAAATTACATGTAATTATTGGATTAATGTTATAATATTTACAGATAAGTGTTTCGTTTGTAGTTTTTTTTTTTTTAAGTGAGGTAAGAGTAGAACATTAAACAGCAAACTAATATAAGCTAGTTGATTATTCAAGCAATTTGTTCTGGTATCCAGGCTGCATTCAGCTGAATGTCAAACAGGTTTATTCTAGTTTGGCAGCTGTAGTGATCGATAGTGCCTGTTCAAGTTTTACACCATGAATATTTTTTGTTTTTGTATTAAAAAGCAGTTTTAAAAGGCCAATTTGGGGTTGCACAGTGGGAGCAGTGGGTAGTACTGCTACCTTGCAGAAAGAAGGTTCTGGGTTAGATTCCTGGTCCGGGGTTTTTCTGCATGGAGTTTGCATGTACTCCCTATGCATGTGTGGGTTCTCTCCGGGTACTCCAGCTTCATCCCAAACTGTTAGGGTAATTGGCTTCTCTATATTGTCTTTAGGTGTAAAAGGCTGGTTCTCCTCCTGCAGCAGTGTGTTGCAGTGAGCTTGTCGCGGATACTTTTGATTTATACCCAATATTTAAGCGTGGTCTGTGCCATATTATTTCACACCACAACACAAGAGGGACAATCAGGAACTAGCTATGGGTCTAGATACGGCCGAGGCGGTGAGGAAGTAGGGGCAAGTTTGTGCAACAATAGAGGGACATGAGGGTGAAAAAGAGCGGGGATCCAGGTGAACAAAGGGTCCCAGCATTTTTACGCACCTCGCTTTTCTAGCTGGTCCATCTTCACGAGTTGTTTTCCACAATGGTGGCCATACAAACAAAAGCGGGTAGGTACCAAACAGGAAACATGCATAGTGTAGAGCGGATGTAGATTTGACCAATCAGAGGCCTCCTGTCTGCAGTCACCTACAATTTTGGAGAGGTGCACCAGAGTGTCTGCGGCAGAGGCACATTTAAATCCACTGCGACACACAGGCAGAAAACCTGGTTTCTGAGCATAAATCGGCCTTCAGTGTGTGTGTGTGTGTGTATGGTTGTGTCTCTGTGTTGCCCTGCGACAGACTGGCGACCAGTCCAGGGTGTACTCGGCCTCTCACCCATATACTTCTGGAGATTAGGGGTGTAAATCACACCCATCATGGCCATTCGATTCAGTATCAATTTCCTTACCCAACGATTCAATAGTTTTCGATACTCAAGAACACATCATCTTTTGCCTACCTCTTCTTTCACTTACCCCATTACCCTATAGGTCTACGCGAGTGTGTGTGTGCAAGTGGAAAAAGGGTAGTGGCTAAAGGAAGCGAGATAGGAGGGCAAAATAGGTTTAGCGGCACCGCAGCACGGGAGTCAGAATTACGTGCAGGAGCAAATAGATAAAATTAGACTGTAGGAAAATCTGAATCGATACTATTGCGGACGTGTCGATGTATCAGATCGTCAGCTGTTGGATCGATGCATCGATACAAAACGATTATTATTTAGTAGTGTTGCACCGATACCGATACCAGTATAGGGCGGGGCCCCGATTCTGCCCTAAAATGGTGGTATCGGTATCGGCGAGTACCAACCAATAGGGCACCGATACCATTTTGAGAGCCATAAGTTTATTCAACTATTGTCAACCACTCCTGGTAGGCAATAAAAAATTCTACTGGATTCACTTTGTATTAGATTTTTTCCTGCTTCACAAAGGTAGGCAGCAGCTTGACAAATCCATGATGGCAATTATTTTACATTATTATGGTATCGGCCGATACTGCACAGCCAGGTATTGGGTATCAGTATCGGGGCCAAAAAATGGCATCGGCGCAGCACTAGTATTTACACTCCTACTGGAGATGGGTAGATAGGCCCCCATTGCGACCCTGACAAGGATTAAGCGCGAGAAGATGGTTGGATGGATTATGATTTGATTGTTTTTCCAACAGCCTAAAATCCTGAGTCTTGATCTTACAGTACACAACGAGAAAAGATGGGGAATGACCATTTTCTCTCCGCATCTGTTGCATTTAAAGAAGCAAATAGAGGTAGAGAGCTACAACATGAAATGTATTTGTTTGATTAGCTTTCTAACAATTGGATAATAGATAATTTAAAAAACCAGCTTCAATCAACAATGTACAGTTAGTAGGATTTGAAAAAAAGTTTTAATATATTTTCCCATCAAAAGGTACAACGTTGACTTTATTGACAACATGGAGAAGAGAACCTGCAGCATGAAATCTTTTAAGTTTCGTTTTTATTTTATTTTTTTTCAACACTCCATCAGAGAACACTGAAATGTTACAAAGATGTGTCTGAATCTACATGGAAAAAAAACAAAAAAGGAGTAAAAAAAAGAAACAAAATAAAGAAAACAACCTCTATATCAACAGACGGTGGCTGTAGATTGGTGCCACGACTTAAACAGGAAACGTACTGCCACGGGAAAACAAAACCGAAAAAAAATAAAATAAAATAGCACATTGTCGCCAGAAAAGACAAAGGACCTTTGCAAAGCTCTAATGCAAAAAAAAAATTTTCAAAAACAATTTTTTTAATTTCATTTTTTTGTACAAGTGACAACAATACGAGAACAACAGAAAGAAAATAAAAAATAATTGGGCACCTTCTAACATTAGGCTAAGATTAGGTGCTGAGGTAGACAAAAACTAAAACAATTCAAATCATAATAAAAACACTATTTTCTTAATACAGAGCAACTCGACTGGCACTTGTGCTGTCACAACAATGGAGAGAAGCAGCACAGACAAAGCCAGGGAAAGACGAGGGGGTAAAAAAAAAAAAAGAAAACAACATAAAAAAGCTTCGTCACGCTTGGTCCGACAGGGCAATTGGTCCTCAGTGCTAATATAAAAAAATACAATGTCTTGGTGCTTTGTTACTCAAAACAGTTTTAGTCTAGACCTCAATGGCACATGCACTGCAACACTGCATGAAAATGGCTACTTTGTTCTAGAAAACACCACACCAAAAACACAGAGTGCCAGCTTCCAGGGATGCCATGATTCCTCTCGGACCAAATTTTACATCCCTGTTTGATAAATGGATTTTGTAAAACAAGGGGATTAAAAAAAAAAAAAAAAAAGTACTTTTATAAACATAACCAAGCAGAAGGGAAAAAAACCCTAGTGCCAACCTACACCTATGAAGGTTTTTTAGTCATTTTCTCAAAAAAAAAACAAACAATCTGCTGTTTGTAGACAAATAATTGCATGAACTTCCAAATGTTCTTTTTATATCTGGCGGCAGAGAAAGTGCTTCCGGATGCCAATAACAGAGTACAGCTTAAAGAAGTAAATCCAGAGATTTTATAGCATCATTTGCTCTTAAAAAAAAGAAGTCATAAATTGAGCTTCATGACATCCCTAGGGTGCTGGAGACAACATTTTTATATTCTTCTGGAAATACAGAACAAAAGCAGATACAGATGGATTATTTTTGTCGAACAATTTCCATTTTTAGGCACAAAGATAGTACAGAAACACCCGAGGAACACTGAGGGAAGAACTATATCAATGCCAATGTATATGTATATATTTATATATATATTTTTTTCCCCAACAGAAAAAAAGTGGCATAGAATATCATTTTATCTTGTATCTGATTAGTGCATTTTCTCACTAACACACTCACTCACACAGTTACCATTCTTTTCATACACACAAACAAGTAGAAAACATTCAGAGGACGATGAAAAAGATAATGTGACTGAACAGGTCTTGCATTGTGGAGGTTAGACTGAACTGTGACTGGTTTTTTTGATTATTATTATAGTAGGTGGATGTTATCTGAAGGGCCCCCCCTTCCCCTCAGCTCACAGTGTTTAAGAATAAAATGGCAAGACACAATGGGACATGCCATCCCTTCTTTTTTTTTTTTTCAAGTACAAAAATAATAAAGTAAATTAAAAAAGTCGACAGTCAAGTTTGACATAAACAATGAATGACGAGTACTAATTGGTCGGTTTGGCAGCGCCCCCTGTCTACCGTTCCGATATATTTTTTTTCTCTTTTTGTATCGTCTTGTTTCTTTTATTTTTTTAACCGTAACTTTGACACACACTTGTAAAACTGGTGGTGGATTTAGTCCTTCACCGACAATGCAACTGACATCCAGAAAGCGACACTTATTACAACATGTTCACACCGTTTTGTTTTTTTTGTTGTTTTGTTTTTGTCCAACAATATCAAAGAGGAGCAAGGCAAAAATGATTCACACCCAGAAAGAGGGAAAAAACAGTAAAAAAAAAAGAAAGAAATACAAATATTATTTGTGCCCTGCTTTAACCCTCCACAAAAATGGAAAAAAGGACCGACACGGAATACAAAAATATCACAATTTTTTTTCATATATCAAATTGCCTCTGTTGGCTCTTGTTCAGAAACAAACACTCTTGCTTCTATCAAAGGGAGAAGCTCTATTTTTAACCTTGTGGTTTTTTAATCTTTTCCTGTTTTTTTTCGATTACGCTTTGCACTTCCAAATTGTCCAACGCGCTCTGCTTCAAATATGACCTGCCCTGTGTGCGCAGCAGCGTTTTCAACTAACGTCATGATCAGTATGTTGGGTTTTTTTTTCTCATTATTTCACATTACAAAACTACAACTCTATTCACATATGTTCAAGTTTAAATTCTTGTTTTTAAACACTCTCAAAAAGTAACACAACTCTTCTGTCCTACTCATCACTTTAAGGCTTCAAAATTTTTTTTTTCTCTGCTCTCCTGTTGTCGGAGGCGCAGGGGAGAACGTTAGAGAAGAATAAACATCCATTCGAATGACTTTTCTCATCCTGCCCCACATCTGCTTTACCCTTTTATATACTTTTCTTGAAAACAGAGACAAATATAAATCAACTTGAAAGAAAGCGTGAGATGAACTAGCTTTGACAAATAATGCAGAACAAAAACACACACAAAAAAAATGTTTTTTGTCTTCTTTTTTGCAAAAAAATAAAAAATACTAATGTGAAAACAACTTAGAGGTAGCTTTTATAACAAATGAACCATCCGGCTCCTTAAACAGAATTAATAATACCAGGTTTGGTAACAAAGAAAAAAAAAAGAAACAGAATCTCTTCTCTGTGGCACTTAATTTCTCTGCAAACCTCTCCACCTTATCACATTTTTTGCGAAGCATTCTCTGACACGCATCAACCAAAACAAAATATACACGCCAAACACAAGGGAAAAATTATAAAATACACAAGAAACATGAGGTCACATAAAAAAAAAAAAAGAGCGAGAGGTAATTCAAGTACAATGTGTTGAGCCCAAACTCAAGGTCAATAAACAAGAAACACAATAAGAGACAAAGAGGGACAAAGCGCACAGACGGAACCACAGAAAGAGCCCATTTACTCTGTCGTTTCTTTCACTGCCTGGCTGTGTCTCATTCAATCAGTGATTTCTGATCTCCCCCTCCACACCTGCCTTTTGGATATGTAATTCCCAAGAAGATGTCATGACAATCACTCGTGTGACTGGACATGCCACAGTTTAAAACGCCAGAAAGTTGGGAGATGTCAAGCGTGACTATTTCAGCAATCTTTTCCCTTGAAGGACTGAGCTGAGGGGCACATTTCAAATGGTAAAGATGCTTCCGGTTTCCTGTCTTTATGACTTCTAGGCAAAAAAGTACAAATAAAAAAAGTCTAAAAGTGGCAATTTTAGGTTTCTGACATGAAACAGACAGAATAAACCTGCATTTTCCACAGAGCCTTATGCGCACCTTGCTTTCAGACGTTCACATTCAGGATTTTTGCCATATCAAGTCCTTAAAACTGACAAATGTCAGAGTTTGTGCAGCTAAGGCATCCTCAACACTTCCTCCACATTCACTACGAACAGTCAGAGTCACAGGACTCATGCAGACGACAACCCTTCTCCCCTTATGATTAATTTGCCCCGACCATGATGAGTTGACAGATCGTTGGCAGTCAAAGCGTTACTGTTATGAGTCAGTTTATGTCGGATATTGTTAGTGTGAGATACATCGGGATAAATGCGCATGGGTAAAAGCATTCCAGTTATCAATTGCTGAATATGTCTGGGTTTTTATTGTGCGATATTATGATAGCGAGTTATATTTCATCGAAGGGTTTATACACTTGCTGACGTCGAACAGAGACTGTTGTCGTAGTTTGCTTTACCTGTGCAATCAAGCCATGATAAACTATGATGCAGAGCTAAACAAAACAAAAACAAACAAAAAAATGACATAAAAGTCGTTGGCCCTGAGAGGCCAGTGGTGACTCGAGCGTCTCTAACCCGCACTCGAAAAAGAGATGCAGACCCAGGAAGACTGATGAAGAAACTGGGGAGACCTCCTGGGGGAAGCAGCGAGAGCGTCTTCCCTGCTCATAACCAAATGAGTGCTTGGTTTGCAGCATTTTTAATAGTCCCACACGTCCGGTTCATCTACTGCATAAGCCTGCAGGCTCTCGTACTGATTCTCAGTGGCTGTCTCAGAGCCACCATTGCTTCTGGTGGGATTCGGGAATGGACACAAAAAACTTGCAAATTCTAGGTGTGGGAAAGGAAACAAAAATCAAGAACAATAATAGACGATTCAAATCTTTCAAAATCTGGGGTAGTATTTTTTTCTTTTACAAATTAGGTGCAAGGGTAATATTGAACTAAAAAAAATGCATCAGAAAAAGAAAATGGAACTAAGGGAAGGATGTGCAGGCAGACAGGCCTTGAGAATCAGCTTTCTAATCAGTGCGGCACCCATAGAGTCACTTCTTTGTAGCCCACTTGCTTTGTGTTTTTGCAAGAAATGACCTGAACCAATAACACAGTTCTAGGTGTAGTGAATGACCCGGTGAATCGGACACATAGCGGAGAACAACTCCACATTCAAGTCTCTTAGCCCCCCCGGTCTTTGCCCCTATACCCAGCTCCCCATCACCACCTTTACATGTAAAAAAACCCCTAAACAAAACAAAAAAACACAAGCCCTCCTTTTTTCATGCATCTTCTAGTTAACATTCCTTACTCTTCAGGACCTCCTACCTACTCTGTTACATTCCCCCTTACCTCTCTACCCCTATTCCCTCCCTCCTCGCTCCTTTCACCCCGATCCCGTATCAGACGTAGCAGAGGTACAGGTAGGTCTTCTCTATGCGCCAGTCTGGGGGGATATCTTCAGGCTTGTGACCTTTCATGTGCTTCTGCATGGCTGACAGGCTGGGGCAGTACTCCAGGCAGATGGTGCATTGATAGGGCGAGGCGCCGTTATGGGTGCGCAGGTGCTTGATCATGGCCGAGTAGTCCCTGGATCGCTGGTGGCACAGCTTGCACTCGAATGGCTTCTCACCTAAAGATGTTGGGAAGATGGTTGAAGACATCCATTATACTTACAGTGTTATTTAAATGCTGCTGATAAAGAAATATGCAAAATGTGGATAAAGATGGAGGGGATGTGGTTGGCCATGTGGTATTTGCTTGGTCAGAGATGAGTAATGCAGCAGGATTGAGTGCTGTTTAACAAATATTAGTGGTTTGGTTATTTGTCATGGTGTAGAAATCTTGAAAAAAGATTTATAATATTGATAAATATCAGTTATTGGCCATTAAAGCAATATTAATATCGGATATTGGCCACATTTTCATATTGCTGCATCCCTGTCTACCCAAACAATAGGCATGGAAATGTTCGATCTTATGCGATTCATACATGGGAGAGGCTTTACTTTCTGTCTTAATAATAGTAATAATAATTCATTTAATTTATACTGCACTTTTCACCAAAAAGGCCTCAAAGTGCTACAAAAAAGCATTTAAAAAAGCATTAAAAAAGAAATACATAGAAATAAAAGAAATAAAATAAATTAAAAAATATATATATATAATATGAAATATGCTTTATCTTCTCTCTTTGGTTTGATAGATGAAATGTTTGCTACTAGGTTGCACTTGTAAGTAAGACGATTCCCCCCTGTTTGGTCCTCCCCTTAGTTTGGTGAATTTTCATATCAGTCAAAACCAAGCAGACCGCCAGAAGAATTGAACTCAAAGTCGACCAAACTGCTGTTGGTCTCTTCTGATGAAGGCTAATAGATCAAGTTAAATATAGTTTAGTGAGCTGCAAATTTTGAGGTTAGTAAAGGTTGTACAAAAATTACTTCTTTTTTTTTTTGCTGTCACTCCTAAACAATCACAGCGAGTTGACAGGTTGCTGTCATTTTCTAACAGACAAATACAGATATGTCTAGTACCCCAAAATGTGCAGCAGAAATAAATAAAATATATTCATGTTTGTTTAAAATGGAGACAAAGATACCTGCTATAAAGACAACCCAGATCATTCGTTCCTAATAAAGGAAGAACACATGAATGGTAGCTTTGTATATTTCCTTCAGTGTAACCCAAAAGCTTTCACAATGAGGTGAAAATGAAAAAAAAACATATTTTTTCTTGTGTGCTTTAGAAAATAAATAAAGTATACAAATAGATTAAATAGTTGAGAGAGCTAAACGGTGGCGCATTGGGTAGCACTTCTTACTTTGCACCGACAATGTTCTGGGTAGAATATTTGGGTCTTTCTGCAAGTTTGAATGTTCTCCCTGTGCATGTGTGGGTTCTCTCTGGGTACTCCGGCTTCCTTCCACAGTCCAAAAACATGACTTTTACATTAGGTTATTTGGTTTGTCTAAATTCTCCTTAGGTGTGAGTGTGTGCTTGGATTGTTGTGTGTCTTTGAGTTTCTCTGTGTTGCCCTGCAACACACTGGCGACCTGTACAGGGTGTACTCCGCCTCTTGCTTGTAGTATACCGGAGATAGGCACCGGCCCCACCACAACCCTGACAACGACTAAGTGGGAGAATATGGAATGGAAAAAATTGGAAAAGATCTGTACACCTTAAAGGTGTGAAAAAAGTACAACAGTAGTTCTACTTCTTATCCTCATGTTTGAAGCTATTTTCTTAACTTTAGCGGCTTTCATCTGAACAGTTGCTAGACAAGAAAGAGAGGGATGGTGAGAAGAGTGGGCAAAGGTCTCCAGTTAAGGATTCAAACCAAATGGCTGCATCTTGGAATAAGTCATAAAAAAATTAGCCAAGTGCTCTACCCTTGAGCCATCACCACACCCCAGCAATGACCAAATCCTTTCCAATGTAATATTCAAATCCAACAAATTTATTGCAAGTGTATATCAGACTAATAAGAAAAAGTAATAACACCAAATTATCTATGATATATCACATACAAGCTCCCGCCACTTTAAATTCCTGGAGGTGTTATAAATCAGTGTGCCTCTCGCTGTGGGGGCTGGTATGTTTAACGGCCACATTTCAATTTGGCAGCAGCGGCCGTCCTAAACGTGCTAATGATTTGAGTGATGGCAGGGAATAATCCACCAGCGCTCAAGCTGACAGACTCAAATTAGACATGTAAATGCTGACCTTTACCAATGGCATTTGAAAAAGGCTGATCAGAAGTGATCTGGTCCGGCGCTTGCCGTCACCTTTTTCGCAGTACCCACATGTGTGCGACAACAAACAGCTATGCTCTCGCCTCTGCTGCTCAGTTCCGGAGAATCCCCAGGTTAACCTTGACCTCGGGGTTGGGGCCGGATAAATGGTGTCATTTTGCCTGTTACAGTGCTGCAAACCTATTCTATTTCGGTGTGAGCACATGCAAGATGTTAATATTGATAACCAGACTGTAAACACAGTCCCTTCAAATAATCAGCTAATAATGAATTGCAAATGGTGCCTTGGTATTGATCAGTCATTGGCATTTGGGATGTGTAGAGAGGCGTGGGGTGGGTAGGGGTTAGGTTGCCAATGTCGATGATTCATCAAGCAGCTGCTTTTGTGTGAGGTGGCCTTTGACTGTGAGCTTGTCACTCGCTCTTGTTATCTGCTGTTGCTCCCCGGCTTAACGCAAGGCCCCCCCTCCCTCATACAAAAGGCGAAAGGGTGGACGGAGGGGAGCCAATTATTGGACATGCTGCCTCGATAGTGTGGCTTAACAGCTGGTTTATTGAATGGGAGATGGGAGGGTGCTGCTGGGAGTTTGTGCGTGTGTGTTGGAGAGGGAAAAAAAAAAGATGGCGAGAGAGCATAAACCCTTGGCTGTGTGCCACCCTGTTGAGCGCTCGTGGTAGACTATACTCACTCAATCGAGTTTGCAGCATGCACTCATTCTCCAGGGCACCTAGCCTATCACTGTGTCAACATCTTTATGGGGCTCTAAATATACTGCGATCAATACCAAGTCTTCTGAGACATTCATCCATTGTATCACAGTAATACTGATATTCATCTGTCTTGTCTCGACCTCAGAACTTTGATATCCTGAAGTTTCTCAGTAGCACACAAATTTTATATCATAGGAGCTGCTTAAAAATGACCATTAAAGACTGACCAACAGTTTGAGTAATGGTAGCAGGAAGGTTTTCTCAGAGACCAGCAATGAAAAATGGAGTTTTCTTTTCATCTTAACTTTTGGAGTCTATTTCAAAGGTATCCTTCATCAATATATTACTAAATTAAACCTCTCACATCAGAAGAGGTGGCGTCACAATCTTGGGGATTATATTTTCTTTTTTGGGGTGGTTAAAAGCTAGCCTGACGTAGTCCTACTCAATTCTAGTCAGAATATGAGTCTGATACTGCTCCATAGAGCTGTGATTATGGGGCGTGTTTCGAACAAACCAGGAAAAAAAATGCCTCTGCACTCAATTGGATAGACCTACAACCAATAAGAGCAACGGAGTGCGTGACGTATGTTAAGCGACGCATAGTTGTTGTCAACAAAAATCAAAGTGTGCAATTGCACGCCTAGAATAAGAAGATGAGCCTTGTTCGCGTTTCTCTGTTCCTCTTTTAAAATTAATTTGCTGTTGATATCTTCTAGAACAGACCTAATAGCAGAATCTACACACCTCAACTCTCCAGTGGCAGCCATTGTTGTTGTCACCCAAGCGTGCTTTGGTGGCGTGGTTGATTACATTACTGTTGATCATCTGTCCATCAACGTATAAAGCCCGCCCTGACAATTTGATTGGCCCGCCAGATATTGTGCGAGCATACTCCTGCTACTATTGAGCAATGCCAGACCGAACTTCCCGACCTCAAACTTTGTGGGCGGGACTAAGTTCGGAATGGCACCCAGGCTAGCTAAAAGCACCAAAAAACAACTAATGTTTTATAAAAAAAAAATAATAATACCATTTTGTGCCAAAGGCACATATCATATATGCCTTAAGTTGACTTTGGAAGGTCTAAAATAAGGATAGAGAACCTTTAGGTTAGAGTGCAAGATACATTTATAAGTTAGAAAGCTGGGCAAAATATTATCCTTGCAAGAACAACTTCAGACTATAGAGAACAAGCAGGCCTCTTGTTTTCACCAAAAGTTATTTGGACAAGCCTGAAGACTTGTGGAAATACTTTTTGTGGACAAATAACTTAAATAAAGATTTGACACGGAGGTAACATTTCAAACGTGTCAGTGACACACAGTGATGGACTCTGGAGCTCCTTTGCAATTTTAAGACATTAACTGATGGAATTACAAATGGTGCATACTACTACTGTATAAAAATTAGAAGGAGAATAAATTGCCATCAGTTTGTGACCAATAGATTAGGCAGCGGAACAGTAGTCTACTTTACAAATTGCTTTTAATTCGATTCAGTACAGGCTTTTAAAATTAGATCTTTCTTTAAATTCAAATAAAACTAAAATTATGTTATTTTCAAAAACAAAGACAAAATTGCAAAATAGCTATCCTCTTATCACCTTGCATGGGTCAGAGATAGAAAGGGTTCAATCTTTTAAATATTTAGGAATTTTAAATGATGAAAGTCTACATTTTAAACATCATGTTGAACAATTGATTAATAAACTCAGACTGAAAATTGGCTTCTTCTTCAGGAATAGGCTTTGTTTCTCTTTTAATTCGAAGAAGAGACTGGTATCTGCAACGTTTTTACCCATTCTGGACAATGGTAACCCAATCTATATCAATGCCCCAGATCAAGTTCTAAAAATGTTAGACTCAGTTTACCATGCCTCTCTACGATTTATCACAAATTGTAAGCCTCACACACACCACTGTGAACTTTACGTACGTGTGGGCTGGCCAGCATTAGAGACTCGTAGACTCACTCACTGGTATATGATCATTTATAAGGGTATTCTGCGTCTGCTCCCCTCATACCTCTGTGAGTACATTCAACCAAGAGCGGCTGGACTGTATTCTCTACGTTCTCAAGAGTCTTTGCTTCTGTCTGTACCTAGTGTCCGCACTGAAGCTGGAAAGACAGCTTTCCAGTACTCTGCCCCCACAGCATGGAACAATCTTCAGAAAGACTGGAAGTTGAAGGATTTGATTCCAATCGGACATTTTAAACGATTGCTCAACGGTTTGGAAATGAGATCTATGGTTTGTAAATGTTTTATGAATTTCTAATTATAGATAGATGTAATTGTAAACTGTAATGTAATTTCTAATGGAATCATTGCCGCTGTCTTGGCCAGGACTCCCTTGAAAAAGAGATTGTTTAATCCCAATGGGACTTTTCGTGGTTAAATAAAGGAATAAAAAAAAAAAAAGTAGTCCAACCAGAGTTGCAGCCAGCCTGCAACATCCAAAGCCACTAGGTTTAGGTGCAAATTACTTTTCTACATAGGGTCAGGTCGTTTGTTTTTTTTAAATCTTCCCTTAAAACATACAAAAATACTAATTTCTGAAAAATACAAAGAGGCAAAATAAACTTTGCAAACTTGCATTGATTCTTTTTTTTTCTTTTGCATTATTATATTACAATTTTTAAAAAGTCCAACACACTCCAAGAAGACAGAATTCCTCTCTATGAAACTATATTATATTTTAAATCTTTTCAATGAAATACACTTTTTGTAACCTTTGAAAAAACACCCTATTTTATATGTTTATAGTTTACTAAAGCTAGGAATAACTTGTCTTTCTAAAGCCAGACCGTGATTTTATATTATGCTTTGGACTTCAAAGTATTTAGGTATTAATGTAACTATGTCAGTGACTTAATCAGAAGAAAAAAATATATATTTCTTATTGAATTTTCCATTCGGTTTATATACATGTTGAAGCCTTACTGGAGTTTGAGATCTGATTTGGCTTTCTGATGCCTTCCAAGTTCAAATTTAATCTCAAGTCTTTGAGTTACAGTTAATTGATCAATACATAATGTGGCTGTTTTTTCAGACAGTATTCACTAGATGTCAGTCTGACTGAACCTAGTCCTCCTCGTAACAGAGTTTCTGTTTTTCCCTCTGCACTCATTTTGGATGCAGTACCTGTGTGCACACGGTAGTGGGTTTCCAGCTGGTGCTTGAGGCTGAACTTCTTCCCACAGCCGTTACATTCATAGGGCTTCTCCCCGGTGTGGATGCGCTTGTGGCCCTTCAGTGTACTCTCGTCCCGGAAGCAGCTCCCGCAGAATTCGCACTCGAACGGGTGGTCCCCTGCTGTAGTGCAGAGATAGAAAGACACATTTACTAGAACTCCTTACCATCTTTATGTACATGATAAAAATAAAGCTATTTTTCAATAAGAAGAGATAAATTGCAAACCCTGCCCTGATACGCATACCGAATAATATGACAGCTGAGCTTATGGCTTAAAAAACATCCTTACTATGTGGATGCAGTTATACACAAACAACAGGCATGCTTTAATGAATATCCATTTCAGTTCTAGCAGACAAATAGCATCCTTTGTCTTTTTCTACAATTTACCCACACTGCTGCTGTGCTTTGTTTTAAGCCTTTATAATTATAGCCTGCCTTGGCTATTCAACAGCCATCAGATGTATAATAGAGCATACAGACAATTTACAATACACTAATAGAAAACAACACTGATAAATGTGGTAATTCTAGAGAGATGAGTTGTCATGAGGTATTTCATTCAGCTCCTAATTCAACAAAAAACAAAAATGTCACTTTCTCTAAAAAGCTTGAGAACAGAACAGAGGATGCGTCCAGAGCTCAAATGGAGATTAAAAAAATAAAAACTGATGGATGATCACTATCTTACTGTGAATTCTGTTATTTTTTTTTTTTTGTGATGGGAGAAAAAACATCCGTCCATCTTTGAAAAAAAAAATAAATGTCCTATCGTAACCAAACTATGATAGAAACCTAGGTATTGGGGGATGTGCTATACGTTTACATTTTAAAATGAAAATTCTAAAAAAGCCATTGCATTTATGTCATCAGGCTGTCACAGCACACGCTTCTAATGGGAAGCTCTAATGGATATTCACATGTCAGCGTCCGGAGATATTATGATTTGCGGGTAGTCTCTCCACAGCAGCCCAAAGACTAATTGTATTCCCGCGTGTTTGATGAGGACCCGCTCCTTGCATCATTTGCCACCTTACGTGTTATCCTCTCCATCCGAGTGATTTTGCAGATATTTATTAAAGTATTTTGCTTCACTGCTGCAGGTTTAAGTCACAACCAATGACCTATGCCTTTCATTATCTGCCTGTCCAAGCAGCAACGTGCCGGGGAATAAATTGCATTTCTCGTTATGTGCCTCCACCACTGCCCTGACAATTTCGCTGCCATCCACATATTTTATTTACAATTTTATGTAAGTACATACAGTATGTATGCCCGTAGCTGGTTTATTTAAGGTCAAGAGAGAAAAATGGAAGTAAAGTGGAATATAAAATGCACACCTCCTCCAGTCTGATCACATTATGGGAATGTTATACATTTATGGTGGAAAACGTTTTCAGATGCCTTAGGGATGATGTTGGATACACTTCCATTAAAGGGAAGCGATGGGGATGAAGGGATAGAGCAGGAGATGTGGGTGTATATGGCTTTGGCAGTGGGGGCTGGGTAAAAATCAATAAAAGTGACAGTCTTTATTTGTCTGCATGAAGTTATCAGTGGCTCCCGCTGTAAGACATTGTGCTCTTTCTAGCGTCTCATCCACAGCAGAGATCACAATCCATCACAGAGCTCGGTGGGCTTGCACGATGCTGCAAGAATAATAATTGAGTTCAGATTCACCTGCCTTTAATTAGGGACCTCCTATCAGTCCAGTGAATGCAATGCTAATGCACAAAGGAGGTCTATGGAGGGTTATTTATGTTTAATGTCTTGTGCTTTGCAAATGTCTAGTACTGGTTTAAAAAAGAAGCTAAATCTTGCTAAAGAGATGTATTTTCTTATTTAAATAGACTACTTGCTTGGAACAGAGTATCCTACTTGAACACCGTGTACAATTTAAGACTGACATTCTGTTTTTTTTGCGCTGCTTGTAATAATAGATTTTATGAAATAGATCCTGCAGAGTTTAAAAGTCAACAAAGTACTTGAGGGTCAAATCAATACAAAATAAAAATGTTGAAGATGCTTTGATTAGTATTTAGATTTTTTATTTTTTTGTGGGCCCAAATCCAAGTCAAAGTCTGTCGTGCATCAGATTTTTTTTTAGAGAAAACACTGAAGCAATTCTTTTATTTTGTTAAAGCAAAAAAAAGCTACTTAAGAAAGTTTCATGTGACAAATTCCTCCCTTATTTAAATAACACGTTTCCCTTTCCCCCCCCCCCTAAATTGCTGAGTGACTAGAAGTGTTACGGCTACTCTTGCATCAAAATAGTTTCCCAAAAAAATCAAAAATTGCCAGAGTAGTCTTAGGAGGAGGTTTTTCGACTCGCAAAACAAAAAGCACTCATGGAGAATTTTCTTGTTTCAAAAAAGGGGTATTTTCTTTACTTATTAAAAAAAACAGAAATATTCTCATAATTGACTTACTAAAAATTTAAATATAAAGTTAAGTTATGTGTGTGAAAAAACTGTTGCACTCCTCACTCCTTCAAACAAACAATCAGATCCACCTCATCAGCTGCTTCTACTTGTTAATTTCAGCAGGAGGCGGACTGATAAGGAGGAGGGTCAAAGCAAAACCAATACATAAACAAATAAACAATAGCTCTACCATTCACACAACCTTAGATCTTTAACATTAATAATTTTGCAAAAAATAAATTAATCTAATTCTTAATAGCCTCCAACAAGAAGAATTTGGCCTTTCTGTAAGGCAATAACGGCACGCCGTGTAATCATCATGTTTCTAGTCACACATTAAGCAAAAAAAAAAATAATAATATTTTTAAGTTCCTTTTATTGTACAGGATTTGTAGGGAGAAGCATTGATGATTTATTATAGGAAAAGTTCGGTCACATTCAGAATACAAACTTCTGAAAGTACTTTAAGTAGGAAATTACTACATACTTTTCAATACCATTGAAATGTTAAGTGTTTTTAATTCAGAGTAATTTTCATGTGAATGTGCTTTGCTGGAGGCATCCATGTTTGTCAAAGAACACTACTGCCACCTACTGGTTTGTGACGTCACGGTGCGGTATCGGCTGTTGATCAAATCCCAGTGCTGTATCTGGTGTTTTTTCACAACGCGCTATTATCCAAGATGGCGACGACCAGTGCACTATGCATAGCAGAGAGTAATGGATTAATGACGCATTTTTTTTTTCTCTGGCCAGAAGTTCGATGGCAAATCCTCCCTCTTCAAGTTGGCGATCAAACGACGAACCGGTGGAGGATCAGGAATCGGAAAGGTGAAATCCTTTTTTGTCTGAGTTTTACCCGATGTATTCCAGCATCCAGCTGCCATGCACGTGGGCATTGTCAGTTTCACTATAGCTCTGGTGAATTTCAATGGTGAAGTCCTCTGGAAATCTTCAATAATTGTTGTTAATTGCAGATGTGTCTAGTAGTTCCCATTGATTTAGCTTGTAAAGCGGGGAGAATTGCGCTAGGCTAGGCTTTTGAACAAAAATATTAATAATAAATAAAAGATAACTGAATAAACGTAAAAATAGTAGACATAGAAGACATAGAAGCATGTAAGGGGATTACATAAATATTTTGAATTTAAAGCCTTTTTATTATTGGAAAAGGATAATGTAGAGAAATAAATTGTTGCCTTCTTTAAGAAAGAGATCCATGAGGGTTTAGTTATGGTAATTTTACGTTTATGGATATAAAATTTGGCCAACAGAAGCAAAAGATTACATAAGAAGAAAAGGAGTTCTTTTCTATATTCTATAATTCCAAATAAAATATTCCCATTGGTTTTGCTTGTAAGGTGGGGAGAACGGCGCTAGGCTTACCGCACCATGACGTCACTGCCAGAAGGTAGCAGGAGTGAGGTGTTACTTTATTTGGGCAAATATGGCCGCTCCCAGCCGCAGTGATCACAAATGTATTAGTTTTAGGTATAAATAATGATCCATTGATTATTCCTTGCTGACCGGACTTTTCCTTTAAAGGTAATTCATTTGAACCATACGGAAGAGGATTAGGGCCACTGGAAAAAAAAAAAAGTTCAGATTTTTTTTCTTTTATTTCAGTATAGTATGGGAAAAAGTCAGAATTCTGACTTTAATCTCAGAATTCTGAATTTTTTTCTCAGAATTCTGACTTTTTTTATTGTCAGAATTCAGTCAGAATTCTGAGATAAAAGTCAGAATTCTGAGAAAAAAAGTCAGAATTCCGACTTTTTTCTCCATGTTAAACTGAAATAACATTTAAAAATCAGTTCATTTTTTTTCAGTGACCCTAATCCTCTTCCGTAGAACCAGATCATGATTTCTCTATTAGATATAAGGAATCTATAGTTGTTTTATGCATTCTCTGTTTTAGATTATGATATTACCATGAATAAAAGTGACATTAGGGCATTGTGCGTTTTATTGAAATAGACAAAATAAGCCAGGGTGAAGCCTTGTTTCCGTCTCCTTTCACTGCCCTTGGGAACGCTACAGTACAGAGACGTAATATGGAGCTTTATGTAAATCAGACACGTTTCTGTGATTTTATGAGATGATGTGAAATTACAGACTAGATGTTCTCAAGATCTTTTCACCACCGTTTCAGATGGTTACACCTAGTCTGTCCGTCCGATATAACTGCCACCATTCCCGTTTCTTTCCACTCCATTTCTGTTTCATTTCTCTTTCTCTCTAGTGTGACCACATGGCGGAGGGGGACGCCACAGATGAGGACCCAGCACAGTGAGGTGGAACCGAGGACGCGCCATGTGAACCCAGGGGTGCCCCCAAGCATCACCACCTGCGTCTTCTCCCCCCCCTGACTCAAACACCTCTTTTGACACCCCAAAGGGCCGCTGAGGGTGCCCATGGGCACACGGAGTGTGTCCATTATACACGGTAAGAGGCTGTAAATTACTGGGCCACGTTTCTGCCAAGACAGAACTGGCTTTAGTCCCCTCTCTCTTTCTTTCTCCCTCTGTCTGGCTGCAGCGCTATCAAATACAGCTGCGAACACAAAACAACCCCGCCATGGCAGACAGCAAATTGGCTCAAAATGTAAAAAAAAAAAACACACACACTTACACACAGACAGTGCACAACAACAGAATATTAATGAAGGCCTGATCTGTAAAGAGTGTCTGCCCTCTGTGTGTCTGTGAAGCTTAGGGAAGGGAAGAGCACAGCTGCCATGTCTACACTTCTGTGAGCCAGCATTGTGTGTTTGTTCACAAGTGCTTGACTCTAAACTGTACTGTACACATGCTATAAAGATGAATTACATAAAGAGGAAGGAGGGTGGTGATAGTATGTCCAGAGGAGGCGATGAAACTGCAGGTGGAGACGGAGAAATAAGCAACTCTGTAAGGGAGAGCAGCCGTGATGGAGAGATTAAGAGACTGAAATAAACACCATTAAATCAGTTTTTTTTCCCCACTTCTAGTCTTTAACTGGGGATCCAGTGTCAGAGCCGGTGGCTGCAAGACTGCTTTCAAAAGATAAGGCTGCAGACAGGTAAAATGAAGCAGACGCAATGAACGTCCCTAAAAGAGCTTTCTGTTGTCAGCTGATACGACTGAATACTGATTCGCCTAACCACCGAGCTGCATCTAAAAAGCTTCCACGCAAAGATGAGCTGCCACTATTTATCCATTAAAATTGGGGTTGAATACTGAGATTTTGGTATTTACAAGGGAATCTTGTCAAAACTGAGACCAATTTTACCAAAAGAAAATACCAAAACACACATAGAAAGCATAGATTTGCTTGGTGTTTTTGTGCCTGGAAGTCTAACACAAGTGATCTCATGCAAGAATAAATTACTATGCAGGTGTCAAGCTTTATGGATAGGTTTAAGAATAATAATCATAATGGAATAAGAAATACAAATAAAGGGAAGATTTTGGGGGAAAAGAAGCCATGCTGTTGGCTGGTCAAGTTCAGAGTCGGCATTTTAGACCGTTTAGACCTTGCTTGTAAAAGGTACCAGTGCTTAAATTAAAGACCTGGTAACGTCGCAATTTATTGCTCAGCAAACGTTACCTATAGAAAATTTAAGGAGTATCACCTAAATTAGGATGAGGGCAACCTTACCACCATTCTAGTTCATTAGTAAACAGAATTGCTACTGATTCTGAGCCAGAGACCCAATTTCCTCTTATGCTGTAACTCTTAAGTGTTATAATCTACACTCACCGGCCACTTTATTAGGTACACCTGTCCAACTCAGTGCATTTAGGCATGTAGACATGGATCTAGACAATCTCCTGCAGTTCAAACCGAGCATCAGTATGGGGAAGAAAGGTGATTTGAGTGACTTTGAATGTGGCATGATTGTTTGTGCCAGAAGGGCTGGTCTGAGTATTTCAGAAACTGCTGATCTACTGGGATTTTCACGCACAACCATCTCTAGGGTTTACAGAGAATGGTCCGAAAAAGAAAAAACATCCAGTGAGCGGCAGTTCTGTGGGCGGAAATGCCTTGTTGATGCCAGAGGTCAGAGGAGAATGGCCAGACTGGTTCGAGCTGATAGAAGGGCAACAGTGACTCAAATAACCACCCGTTACAACCAAGGTGGGCAGAAGAGCATCTCTGAACGCACAGTACGTCGAACTTTGAGGCAGATGGGCTACAGCAGCAGAAGACCACACCGGGTGCCACTCCTTTCAGCTAAGAACAGGATACTAAGGCTACAATTTGCACAAGCTCATCGAAATTGGACAACAGAAGATTGGAAAAGCGTTGCCTGGTCTGATGAGTCTCGATTTCTGCTGCGACATTCGGATGGTAGGGTCAGAATTTGGCGTCTACAACATGAAAGCATGGATCCATCCTGCCTTGTATCAACGGTTCAGGCTGGTGGTGGTGGTGTCATGGTGTGGGGGATATTTTCTTGGCACTCTTTGGGCCCCTTGGTACCAATTGAGCATCGTTGCAACGCCACAGCCTACCTCAGTATTGTTGCTGACCATGTCCATCCCTTTATGACCACAATGTACCCAACTTCTGATGACTACTTTCAGCAGGATAATGCGCCATGTCATAAAGCTGGAATCGTCTCAGACTGGTTTCTTGAACATGACAATGAGTTCACTGTACTCAAATGGCCTCCACAGTCACCAGATCTCAATCCAATAGAGCATCTTTGGGATGTGGTGGAACGGGAGATTCGCACCATGGATGTGCAGCCGACAAATCTGCGGCAACTGTGTGATGCCATCATGTCAATATGGACCAAACTCCCCGAGGAATGCTTCCAGCACCTTGTTGAATCTATGCCACAAAGAATTGAGGCAGTTCTGAAGGCAAAAGGGGGTCCAACCCATTACTATGGGGACCAAACTCCCTGAGGAATGCTTCCAGCACCTTGTTGAATCTATGCCACAAAGAATTGAGGCAGTTCTGAAGGCAAAAGGGGGTATGGGGTACCTAATAAAGTGGCCGGTGAGTGTAGATCCAATAATAAGGTACCTACTATAACCTCTGGTTCATATCTAAAAAGACTAAAGGCCAAGTTATGCTTCTTATGCATAGCCTCTGGAAACATCAAATCTGTCTCGGTGCACGACCACACTAACCTGACTCCGCCAGATGGATTTGCTCCGCATATCCATCTGGAAACCTTCCGTTGAAGTAATTTTGGGAAGGGGCGAAAATACTGGTTAGCTGATTGGCCTATGTTGGTGATAGACGGGCCAAATAAACCAATCAGATCAACGAAGCATATGATGTACTAACAGAGCGACGACGAAGAGGAGCCAATTGACAGATCAAACTCTTGCCGAAACCAGTCGGGAGAAGAGCAAAAACATCTTTTCCTCTGAGAAAAGCCTCCAGAGCAGTGTTTTGCTCTTCTTTCAGTGAAAAAATACTCTGTAATTCCGATAAAACTTGCTCGATAGCCACGCTAACGCTAGTTTCATCGGCTGAAACCGCCATGTTCTTTAGACTGAACTGTCGTGCTTGTTGTTGCATCACACCTCAACCCGCCTCAAAGCCAACGCTGATTGGACGTTCGTTTGGTGAACTGCTCCAAATTTTCTTTAACGGAGAGTAGCCAGACCGATCTCTGAGTGAAACCTTGAAAGCTCGCGAGATCAGGATGGTCTCACGAGGCTACGACCATGCCCCCCGCGCAGAGGTTCTGTAACCGTCGTTGCACACATGAAAAAAATCCTGACTAGACGTTGGACGGTCGCAGACCCGCGCAGACCTCAAGCAGAAATACGCAGACAAAAAGCAGCTGTGATTGGTCCTTGGTATGCCTTTCCGGCTTTCTGAGTGGTCGTCCTTCTCGATTCGGTGCCGGGGTGCGGCATTTTTAAAAACCGAGGATCAACTATAATGGAAAACTACAACGAAAGGTTAATGGGTCTTTTTTCCAACTCCATTAACAGAACCTGTTCCTCTTTGATGTCTAGCAACTCTACATCCGTGACCGTGATATCTTGCAGACGGGCCATTGTTGTTTTGGAAGGTGAACAATCCCGCCCGTGCCTCCGAAGTTCTCGTGACCATCCGCCGAAGTTCTCGTGAGTTCTCGAATAAGCTCCCCCTTGCGCTTTGGCAGAAAACTGCTGTGCATCCCTGGAAATTCCAGGCCAACGGTGCAGAAGCATACCCGCAAAACTGGTTCGCGACCAGACCCAAGCGACATTTAATGTGTGCGGATGCAGAAGTCTAATCTTTCCTTAATAGAAACATAATATTTATTATGTCAACAGCCACAGGACTCATCCTTCTAGGCAAACCTGCTTTTTCAGTATTTTGTCTAAATCAGTATTTTTTCACTATTAATCATTAAGGTATTAATAGCATCAAAGAGTGATTGTAGAGAAACAGCCCTCTAGTTTTATTTAAAGGTTATATTAGGACCCATTTTTGGCAAATATGATGGCTGTGTCAGAGACTGACTTTTTAATCCCCCGATCATATCAAACAACTGCTTTTACGGCTGGCTCATTGAGATTTAGCACACGCCCACAGTGGGATGAGGTTCAAAGTGGAAAAAGGCTGTAGAGTCTCATCTGCAGCTCCAGCGACGAGCTAAGATGACATTTGCATCGCCGGGGTGGGCAGGTGGATCAGAGACGCTGCGTGTGTCCTCTACCGAACACATGTGTGCGTCTCTACTGTATGGGGCGGCTCCAACAGCCCCACCACGAATCCCCTCAGCCTCCACCACCATCACACACAAATGGTGTATTTGCCTGACTTGTAAATAGAGCCGACTGCTCTCATCTCACTGCCTTTCGTTTCAAATATTTATCCGCGAGCCGGTGAGCTAAATAGGCTCTGACAGTGAGACTGTTATTTAAGGTCACAGACAGGCGGTTGGGTGAGACACGGAGAAAAAGAGGGAAGAAAAAGAGGGCCTTTTTTCCTCGCTGCTGAAATGGGATTCATTTCCATGTGTTCATATTCTATCATGGCCATGTTTTCTTTTTTCTCCTCCTCTGCTCTGAATAGCCGCATCTGTCAGGCTACCTCTGCTCCTACGAAAAAATGTATTAGAATCCTGGTCCTGTCCTTGGGAGCCGACGCTGAGTGAATTATAGTGGACTGATGGAAAGGGAAAGAAAAAGCAAAACAGTCGCTGTAAATAACCTCCCCTTGAGTGCTGCAGAATGCATCCACACTGACCTGAATTCATGATATTTATTCAACTGAGCAAAATTTCCTAAAATAAAAACATGCCTTTGTACTTTGGAATCATACTGCAGGCTATATTCATACATGAGAATCCTTGTAGTCCTTGCACAAAAAGCTGAATCGAATTTAATTTTAATTTGTCTGGCATTCTGATACCCCAAAAAACAAACAAAGAAACTACAAAGTGAGGCGGATTTCCACTGGATAAACATCTTCAATTAAAGATCGATTTGGAGAAAAGGTTAAAGTTTAGTCTATTTTAATAAAGTCTGCATTTTTCCTAGGATTCTTTTGCTAAAGTTTCTGCTTGAAAAATAATATTCTCCATAAAGAAGTCTAGACTTTGCCATGAAAATTGCAAGCAGTGTAGCATAATAAAGTCTCAGACTAAGAGGATCTGAAGCTCATCCTGGAAGATTCACACTCTGTTATGAACCGCTTTATTACACGCTGAAGATCGTGACTTAAAGATCCATCCATCCATCCATCTTCCTCCGCTTATCCGGGGTCGGGTCGCGGGGGCAGCAGCTTAAGAAGGGAGGCCCAGACTTCCCTCTCCCCAGCCACTTCTTCCAGCTCTTCAGGAGGAACCCCAAGGCGTTCCCAGGCCAGCCGAGAAACAGTCTCTCCAGCTTGTCCTGGGTCTTCACCGGGGCCTCCCCCCGGTGGGACGTGCCCGGAACACCTCATCAGGGAGGCGTCCAGGAGGCATCCTAAACAGATGCCCAAGCCACCTCAACTGGCTCCTCTCGACGTGGAGGAGCAGCGGCTCTACTCCGAGTCCCTCCCGGATGACCGAGCTTCTCACCCTATCTCTAAGGGAGAGCCCAGCCACCCTACGGAGGAAACCCATTTCGGCCGCTTGTATCCGCGATCTCGTTCTTTCGGTCATGACCCAGAGTTCATGACCATAGATGAGGGTAGGAACGTAGATCGACCGGTAAATCGAGAGCTTCGCTTTTTGACTCAGCTCTCTCTTCACCACGACGGACCGGTACAGCGCCCGCTTCACGGCAGATGCTGCACCAATCCGCCTGTCGATCTCCTGCTCCCTTCTTCCCACATTCGTGAACAAGATCCCAAGATACTTAAATTCCTCCACTTCGGGCAGGACACCCCCCCTGACCCGGAGAAGGCACTCTACCCTTTTCCGGCTCAAGACCATGGCCTCGGATTTGGAGGCACTGATCCCCATCCTGGCCGCTTCACACTCGGCTGCGAACCGATCCAGCGAGAGCTGCAGATCACGACCTGATGAAGCCAACAGGACCACATCATCTGCGAAAAGCAGAGACGCAATCCTAAGGCCACCAAAACGGATCCCCTCAACACCTTGGCTGCGCCTAGAAATTCTGTCCATGAAGGTAATGAACAGAATCAGTGACAAAGACCTCAACAGAATCACATAATCCATTAACGCAAGGTTGAGAAGAAACAGTTTTTACAAGTTTAATGTACGGATTTATATATAAATGTATGGGAAAACCACAACTCTTCTTTCTGTCATTGCTCAGAGGATGCTACACATGGCTTGTGTGCCTGGATGGAAACAATAACGAGGTCCCTCCTTCTCTCTCCTGTTGTATTAATTATAAACTTATCTCTATAATTTAGGCTTGTCAGACAAAGGGAAAGAAACCCATCTTCCTTCATCCTAGAAAATATAAACCACAATCTATACTCTTATGCTGGATTCATGTGGTCTGGTAAAGATGATCCTGAAAATTACCAGAGCATTGTATTCAATTGCTTTCGTTGTGGTAGAGAAGAGAAACATGTTGGATCCAAAGATTATCCTGACCTGCTACTTGGACAAGACAGTAATAGACTTCCTAATTCATCTGCTGCAGCAAGAAGAGGTGCATCAAATGCATGGAAGTTAAATGGTGAATAATAAAAAATATATATATTCTTATCGCTTAGGCTAAAAATCACAACAGGAGAGAACATTTATCAATGCAATATTCGCTATACAGAATTGTTTTGTTGCTCTCCGTCATGTTGAAAGGTTAAAGTTTACCTCACCCCTGCGAATCTGGTATTATAAATAATCTTAGCTTTTCAGTGGAGTGGGAGTTTATGTCTAATTTTCATGTGGGCTACCACATAAAGGCATTATAAATATGACCAAACCAGCATTTATGGCAGTTTTGTTTTCCCTTTTCCTGGTTTTAATTGGAGATCAACCATAAAAATCAGTCATAAACATATATTTTGATATTTTAAGTTTTATAAGTTTTTTCCCTCCCCTAAAAAACTGTTCAGTTTCAATTCTGGAAAACAGGGTATGTTAAAAACCCTTATTTTGCATAGTAAAAGCTGAATGATTCAGAATTTGGGCTGAAATGAAGGCTAACATTACAGCAAGACGGGAAAAAAAAGCACTAAAGTCGTCACCGTCTTATCACCAGTGAAGATGGATGCCGAGTGATTCACTGACCGGTGTGAGAGCGGAGGTGACGTTTGAGTGCAGTATGGCTGGGGAACGTCCGGTTGCATTCGCTGCAGATGTAGCTACGAACGCCGGCATGCACCTCCATGTGCTGCTGCAGTGCTGTCTGGGTCTGGAAACGCTTCCCACAAAGAAGGCAAAAGATGGCCATGTCAGATCCTGCAAAGAAATACATAAAAAAAGGGTCACAGGTTAATCAGAGATGATTAGATTACATTATTTCAATATCTTTTTATTGGCTTTTTGCAAGTCTGTGTGCCAATGTGTGTCTAGATTAATATTGAAGGAAATTAATGGGGAAGGAAATGTGGTCAGAATAACATCAGGTTATGACCAGAGTTGATCTGAAAAAAAGTACGCTAACAATGCAACTGACCATAGCATCTCCAGGCCTCCTGAGTTAAATTAACCCAGTCTAATGTGTATATAGTATATAGCTATGTATTATATATTGTATATAGTACATAGTATGTTGTCGCAGCCCTTTTTGGCTTTGTACGCACTTCCGACTTGGCTTATTAATTGTAAAAGCAAAGACAAAATATTTACTAAAAATGAATTGCAACTTAGTAGAAACAAAAAATAATGTTAATTTAATGTTTGCTGTAAAAAAAAATGTGTCAAAAATGTTGGTTCTTGATTACTCAAGTTAATGGGAGGGTCTAACAATTAACAACTTAATCTAAACAACTTCAAATATAAAAATAAATATTAAATAAATTACAAATTCTGGTTCTAAATTCACTTAAAATATATTTTACATACCAAAAGAAAAAAAACCTAAATTGGTAGAAATTACAAATTACACAAATTTAGCATAAATAGCCACAACATATGTTTTATATAATCTATATAGCTATAGATTCTGTATTATATCAAATTTGTCTGCATCATCAACACCAAGGTAAATTCCATGTTAGTGCAAACCTACTTAGCAATAAGCTTTATTCTGATTCTGATCTGTTAGATGTAGAAAGCAGCTCTTTATTCTATTGCTTTTTAGGTGGCAGATCATTTTACATATTATATATTTATATTATATTTATATTCACGGTATATAATGGTGTTAATTAGCATCAACTATATAATGCAACAGAACATTAATGAGTAACAAAAAAAAGGTGCAACAGTGTGGAGAGCTGGATGGCACAGTGCAATAATGTAGATATATCTCCATACATCTGCCAACTTTAGGATAATAGCTAACACTAATAGCTGAGATGTCCCATTATTAAGATACCAAAAACAACATCACTTTCACATGTTCAAGCAAATATTCATCCAGGCCGCCATGAATAATGTAATCATGGTACTAAAAGTACTTATTTATATCCTTAAATCACTAAATATTAAATGCTTTCTGAGAAAATGTGATGGTTTTCGGCTTGTCTGACGTCATCAGACCTGCTCAGAGTAGTCCGGCAAAATATGATTAAACCATGTTTATCAGCACTTTAGTCGTTTCTATATTTAGATTACGTACTTCATACCATAACGTTAATACGAAAGGATAAAGTAAATCTAAAAAAGACAAGATTTATGTTTAAATCCAAAAGCCGAAAAAGTTAGCTCCCAGAAGTAGCGTAGGACCCCATTTCCCGACAGATCGGGCACAGACCCGTGATAAAACACAAAGGATTTTAATACATTTGTTTTCTTAGGAAAGACATTATTACCATTTAACACATATTTTAGTACGCATTTTATTTTAGAGGAGGTAAATCTGGTAAAGCAAGCACAAATGAGCCGATGGTATGCATCGGGTAGTGACAATTAGCATGGTATAGTACAGCAACGGTAAAACTATCAGCTCAGGCCTGCTAACAGTTTAGCATGTTTATGCTAGCACTACACTACAGACCAGCCTGGAATGCTAACCTTTAAATCCTAGCATGCTCACATTTAATGTTACTTTAAGATTAATTTCATTCATTTATTAACTCCTGAAAAAACAAATGTCTCAACAGTTCATCTTCAAATTATGTCAGACATTATAAATTGTTGTAAATTGTAAAATTACATATTTATAGAAAAATGACATTTTCTACAACAGTAATGTTAAAGAGAACCCAGTTGCAAGACTGTTTTCATCTTTCTAACTATTTACAAGAAACAAAGGAAATCCCTGAGTTAGATTTTGTGCCCCTGATGTGAAATTAAATGATTTCTAGAATTAGCCTGATAATGACCAGATAATTTAAAGACAAAGGACGTTTATTTTGCCCTAAATAGCATTTAGCAACTTTTAAATGGTAGACGTTTTTCTCATAAGAAAAAGTCAGAATTTATTGCATAAAAATAGCTATGATAGTTACGTTTCCAATGCATGCTTGTTTAACTGCAATTGAAATAAAGATATGTTGTTAAATGGGGCAGTGCCTCAGAGGGTAGCACTGCTGCCTTGCAGCAAGAAAGTTCTGGGTTTGATTCTTGCGCCGGGGTCTTTCAGCATGGAGTTTGCATGTTCTCCCTGAACATGCGTGGGTTCTCTCCGGGTACTCCGGCTTCCTCCCACAGTCCAAAAACATGACTGTTAGGTAATTGGCTTCTCTAAATTCCCCTTAGGCGTGACTGTGGCGACCTGTCCAGGGTGGACCCCGCCTCTCACCCATAGACAGCTGGAGATAGGCACCAGCAGCCCTCGCCAACCCAGCAAGGATAAAGTGTGAACGAAAATGGATGGTTATGTTGGTAATTACTACAAGTATTCAGGTGAAAGCTGCATAAATCAAGCTGCTCATCACCTCAGATATAGGTGTGAATCCTGGAGTATTCACACTTGTTCATTAATGCCACATCTTCTGTTGTAATGATCTCTGCAGCACATATGATATGTAATACATGAGAGTGAATATTTTAAATAGTGCTCATGAATAAATCACACAAGCCTTACACTCTGCTCACAGTGAATAATGTGACAGTATACACAACAACACAGGAGCTCTGACACATTACATTTTATTAACTGTTCCCTCAAAGGCTTATGTGCTGCATACTGTATTTATAGTATTAAAGTTGTACACAATTCTAATGTTTCAGGGGATTGTGCAGATTGATAAAGATCTCCTATGCAATACTTCAGTCGAATCTCGACTCCAGCGAGCATGGAGCATTTTTCTCCAGCAGAGATAAAGAGCCCACAGTTGCAAGCAACACAAACACACACCGCAGGGTTGCACTTTTGCTTCGAACACACACTCTTTTCACACTTTTTTCAATTACCAGGCTGGGGAAAACTCTGGGGAAGGACTGAGTGTTTGGAGCTCAGTTTCTATTTCATCAGTCAATAACACATCTTTGGGGCAAAGCTGACACTAATTTAAAAATCTATGAGGAGCAGCCCGCCTCATGTTCATAACCACTGGAGGAGGAGGAAGAGGAAAAGGAGGGCCCACGACAGCCTCCACAGCAGATCAATCACCATTGTGGCAGCTGTATGTGCCAAAGAACGATGGGGGAAGAAGTTTCTGGAAGATGGTGATGGGAGAAAAGGTAAAGAGGAGTTTCAGGGAATCATCTAGTAAGTTCAACGTGTATTAGAGGATGATGAAGAGAGACTAAAATCTAATACTCTGAGGGGATCAAAATAAATCTTACACTTATAACTTCAAATATCCTTACAATCTGCAGTCATAGGGACAGCCAAGCTAAACTTTCTCAGGATCCTCATTGAATAGACATGCCTGTCAGCTTAGTTAGCCTTCAAAATACTGCAAAACTTAAAAACCGAAACCATCTCCCTTACAGTACAATGAAGAACCTCAGCTGGTACTTTAGTTTATTCTGTCGATACTCAAGGCAAATCTTTTTTTTTAAACATCTCAGCCATATGACTAAGTAATTCTTTTCAGACTGTTCTTAAGGTTTTTATTGTTTATATCAGAGCATGATGTGTTGTTGTCAGACAGGTCAATTTAAATTATTTCTTGACCCTACAAGTTAAGTCGGGCCTTTTGGGAGGATTTTTACAGCAGTGCAAGAATTGTTTGGGTCGAGTTTTAGCCTCATCGTGTAGAATACATGGGGTAAAGAGGGGCGATTAGCCTCTGAAGATCACCTCCTGATCGGGAATCGTACGGATGGATGAAAATCAAATCCTGCCCTTGTGAGGCGATCGTAAGACGTATCCTGCTGTTCCAAAAATTTTTTAAATCAATCGACTGGACTTTGTTTCAAAGTTTGAAGACGTTTCGCTTCCCATCCAGGAAGCTTTTTTGATTTAAATGTCAGAAATAGTGTTGAGTTCAAGGCTTTATAGAATGGACCAAACATAAAGCCATGTTTGGGTTTAAGCCGGGCATACACTGCGATTTTTTTGCCCTTTTCAGACTGAATTTCCAGTTGTGCGTCAAGCTAATCATACATCGTGCATCGTGTAGTATACAGAGGGTAACGTGGGGCAATCAGCCTCTCACTACAAACTCCCGACCAGGTATCGTGAAGTTGGGAGAAAATCAAACATGAAATGCAGTTCTTTCTGTAAAACTGACAGACCGTAGTAGCCACGTTTGCTCAGCCATGTCTTTGTCCAATTACGTTGCCGCTTTTTCTTTTTAGGGCTTTCAGCACAAAATAGCCAAGGCAGCGCGTTTAACTCTAGTCAGCTTCATAATCCTCCTTTACTGGTTTGGCTTCCGGATAGACGAGTCCGAGCAGCGCCATCTCACTGCGGAGCTGAGTCCCACATGGTTATTAGACGTACAGTGTGAGCAGGTAGGTCGCATCAGAGCATCGTGCTGCAGTGTGAGAACATAATTCTCTAGCTGTGAGCTGTAGCTGCGTGCAATGATTTAGAAAAAACGCACAGCGTATGACCGGCTTTTGAAACATACAAACTAAACCAGACGAACGGGTCCGCCGCTTAGGAATCGGCAGTTTTTCGGGTTCTGCAAGCTTGCAGGCTAAAAAAGAAAAAGCCTCGAACTCAACACTATTTCTTATATTTTGAATTGAAAAAGCTTCCTGGATGGGAAGCGAACCAACTGCAAATTTGGAAACAAAGTTTTTGGACTGACTATTACCTGGATGACTGAGAATCTTCACCAGCGTATCCTGCTGTTGAAGCAGAGCTAGAAACTGATTCATCTCAACCTCATGCACTGCACATTTATAAACAAGGGAATTTTTCTTATTTTCTTACTTTACTTCCTGATACACCCTTCTGTCTATGACATTAAGGGATGTACAGACTGAGCTGTCAGACAGCTTCAGAGAATCAGGCAGTAAAGTGTAACAACAAATATCAGGAACTGTGAACTTTTAAACCTTACGTCATACAGTTCCAGTTGTAGCTTAGTACAATGATTGAAAATATTGTATGGAGTGTGCATACACTTTGGCAAGTAAAACACAAAAATCACAAAAACAAGCAATTTTGTTTAAATTTTTCAAAATTATGGTGAAAAAAGTACACCAAAGCTGATGCAGTAAAACATGAATGAGTAAGTAAAATGTTTCTGGTTATATTTGGGTGTAAGAGTGTTGATTTCTAATAAAAACCCAAACTCTGTCCCAGTTTTGTTGTATAGTGAAGTGACTGTGAATCTGACATTCATCCCTTTTTTTTTTAAATTCTGAAATCAATTTCACCAAATTATAGCCAAATTATGGAGAGTTCTAACCTAGCTGTAGTCCATTTAAAATAATTTCCCTTCAAATATGAGGCAATTTTATTTCCATTAAACCAGTTTAGCGCACAAATATATAAATAATCCTGTGTTTACCATAATTTTTTGAAAACCAAAGAAAAAAACTAAATAAATTGTCATGTGTATGACTGAAAAAAAGATGTTTATTATTGTTGTGTAATTAGTTCAGAGTCAAATAAAGAGAGAGGGGGTAGCAGTTGGAGGGGCTGAGCCTGGCCTCACACAGGCTCTGGCCAAATATGGGGAATTAGAGGAGAAAAGGTTTGTGGAATGTAAAAGGTCAACACACCTTTGACCTTTGGGCTTGAGCAGGGCGGAAATATGAAACCCAGATACAAACACACCTAACAGAAAAACAAAGCTTGGAAACAAAAAGTGGAAGCACCAGTCAACAAAAAAGGGCCACTTTGAAGTCGGCGGAGCAACATAGGCCCCCATAAAGAGTGGGAAAACAAAGGGACCTATTATCAAAAAAAAATATTTAAAAACCTGACCATCAACATAAGAAAAACATTTAGTCATGGTGTAAAATAGTTAAAATGTATATAAGTTTATAAGATGTCATTTTTCAGATTTGGAGCAGAAACTAAGCCAAATGGGAAAGTTATGTAAAAAAACTTTGATGCCAATCCAACATTTCATCAAGAAAGTGTCAATGAGGAATAAACCTGATTAAATGATTATCAGCGTGCATCACTGTAAAAACTGGAGGTATTCATCTGGCTGCTCTAGACCACAAAACACAACGAAAAAAAGAATTTAGCAATGATCTTAGACAAGCAACTGTTGCTGCCCATCAATCTAGGAAGGGTTACATTACAGTTTTCAACTATATTAAGTTCGTTACTATAAAGAACGAGAGATTATTTACAAATGGAAAAAAAGGTTTAAAACAGCTGACAATCTTCCCATGGGTGGAAGCTTCAGCAAAGATCATTCCAAGGACTGCACCACCGGAGCACTGATGTTTATGAGCACTAGGGCTGCAACTAACCATTATTTAGCAAAGTGATTAATCTATTGATATTTTTTTTTGAATAATCAATTAATAATCGGATAGCAAAACATTCCTTTAACCCTGTAATGCCAAATGTATCGTATTTGATACATACAGTTTCTGAAATGTTTTACGTCTG
Source organism: Cyprinodon diabolis (assembly GCA_030533445.1). Classification (NCBI taxonomy): domain Eukaryota; kingdom Metazoa; phylum Chordata; class Actinopteri; order Cyprinodontiformes; family Cyprinodontidae; genus Cyprinodon; species Cyprinodon diabolis. The sequence goes on from CM060072.1 coordinate 4,649,768, forward strand.
ACACCTTTTGCATAATTTAATGGTAAAAACTTTGCTCAAAATCCTATTGTTCACAATCAGATATACCTGATAACAGAGGGCAGAAGACTACACAAAAAATAATCAGGACTTATCGCATAGTAATAAATTATTAATATCAAAAATGTATTTCTGTTTTTTCTTTTTACATATTTTGTTAAAAGGCCAAATAAGGACTTCAAACCAAAAAAAAGTAATTTTCTGTTTTGTTTTATTCTTTGATTGGGCTTTAAAGGGTTAAAGAAGATTTTTTATTAAAATAAACCAGGGGAAACTAAAACATTTCCACTTGAGGAGTTCTAGACAGAGAATATATATAGTTTTGTTTTTTCTTAAATGCAAATTGTTAATATATATATATATATTTTTTTTTTCTTAAACTATTTTAATGTAATCGCTGCTCTAAGCTAGCTCTGTCAGCTCAAGGCATGTTTTACGGTTTCTGTACTCCATTTAACGATTAATCGATTACTAAATTAGCTGACGATTATTTCAGTAATCGATTAATCATGATTAATATGCTTAATTGTTTCAGCATTAATAAGCACCTGGAGGTACATCCTTAATTCGGTCCGATTTAGTAAGAGAAAACACATTTCTCGACTAGGGGTGAGTACTGTAGAGGGTGTTGGGATACAATACGCATTGCGATACTTGGATCAGGATACGATATTGTCACAAACTGCAATATCAAGATAAATTGCGGTATATTACCCAGCTAATATCAAAATTTTATGTAGAGATAAAAAACAAGTGCTGTATATTCAGTAGAAGATATTCATCATTCAGTTATTTTTATTTTTCAGTCACTCTGCATCTGCTAATGTGGTTGCCTCAACTAAATGCACAACAAAAGAGCTCCAAGGCCCCATCTACCGAGGCGACGGTGCGGAAGCAGTGCTTATTCCCCCATTGTTTTAGGGAAAAATTTATTTGAAAAAAATCGATATTAGAAACTTAAGGATCAATATTATATTGAGACGCCAAAAATCACGACATATTGGCAAATCGATTTTTTCCCACACAACATTCACGACTCCTAAAAAGGTGTCAAGACTTTGCAAAGAATTGGAACCCAAGCCCTCCAGTTTAAGGCTTTTTGTATGCAATGACCTGGATGAGTAAGAATTGACCCAGGCAAACACTGCAGTTGTTATCTATGATATTTCATCCACGAACTGTTTGCGAGAAACTCGTTTGAAACTTAATTTCATTTCTGCCGGCTGCCTGCAAAGAGCCGTTTTGTGGCAAGGTGCTAACTTCGATTACCTGTAGAGAAAAATTAATTGGTCCCAAGTATACAGTCAGTATAGGGAATAATTGTGTGTCTCAGGAAAGTGAGTTAAGGTGTTGTCAGTGGCTGATAGATAAAGAGAGTGGACGAGAGATAAAAAAGGAAGAGAAGGTGGGAGAAAAGTAGTTGAACCGGGAGGTCCATTACAGTGTAAAATTGAGTCAGCTTAAAGTGACACCTGATAGGTGGAGTCGGAGAAGGGGGAGGGGGGGTTGCTTAGTCCCAGTCCTGTTTGGGAATTATTTATCTCATCTAACCAGCCTCTTTCTTTACTACTTTCATGCCATCTATTAATAAAGGCCTGTGTGGTTGTTTTAGTTGGTGTGTGCGGCTGCACTAGCAACATAGTAATGGCTCTGAAGTGGCAGAGCTGCTGTTATTTAAGTGGGGGATGGACACAGGCAGGTAATGGAGAGGAATACTCCCTGAAGGGCGGTGACAGTGGCCGGATGGGCGAGGAGCAGAGAAATGGCCCAAGGCTTAGAGCTGAGCACTTTCCATGAGTTTCGATGTGCAGTAGGTTAAGCATCCTGATACAACGCCCCCATCAACACCGAGAAGGTTAAGAAAAACAAGCAATTCAGCATGCACTGGAAAATTTGGTTTATTAAACTGTAGCCTATTTAGTCTGTGCAAAAAAAAAAAAAAAAAATTTGTGGAAAAAAAAAACAAAGCAGAAAGAATTTCATCAACCTTATTATAATTTACCTTTTTGTTATTGCTTAAGTTAATACTATACATCTATCGCCTAAGTTAAGTGTTTTTTTATTCCTCTAAAATTCAGGAAAAATACACATTTAAGTGTATCTATAAAGAGATGGGGGAAAAAAACTAAGAATATTTATTTCTGCTATATATTTTTCATACCATAAACAATCTTTAAATTTATAGATGTACAAAATTGGCCAAAAAACCACCAACAACATATTAAAAAAAGTAAGCATGTAAACGTGTTCTTTTTAATAACCAAGGGCGTATATTTGTGGTCTTTAAAAGCAGATTAAGTGTACTTATTTATTTTTTTTTTTTAGGAGAACAACATTTCTGCTAGTTATGAATTTATTTTGTGAAGTTATCAAATTAATTATTAAATACATTACTGCAGCATTCACTAACAGTTCTTCTGGTGAAGCTATAGCACATTTTGTCACTTTGCCCCCTGTAGAGTAATACAAGAAGTATAAAATTAGCTGGTTAATTGGTAGTGCTATCTATTGGATGATACCCAATCATCCCTTTAGTTATGTACAAAAAAAAACCTTTAAAACTATCTCAACGGGCATGTATCCCTTTAGTAATGTACAAAAAAACTATTTAATTACTTACTTTTTGATGTTTTTAAAAGCGTAAAAGGTGATCTGACCTTAAATTGTTTTTTTTTTTTGTACATGACTACAGGGATACACACCCATTAAAGTAGTTTAAAGTCTATTTTTCATACAAAACTAAAGGGATAAATGCAAATCTGACGTCTTGCCCATGCATATTGACTATGGGTATGCTGGTCTGACGAGGTATGCTCATCTGACAGAACACTGGCTGCTTTACTGATGCACTGCCAATAACCTAAAATTACAGAATACACTAATAAGGGTGGATATTAAGCATTTGTTTAATTACACATTATACTGTGCATTTCTTTTTAGCCTAAAATCTCTTTCTTTAGACCAGGGGTCTTCAACCTTTTCCAGGCTAAGGACCCCCAAACTGATGGCGAGATGGAGCAGGGACCCCCTAATTTTATATATTGTATGAAATTGTGTTATATTAAACTGGTTCTATAGTCACTCTATTACAGATGGAGTCATGTAATGGAACTAATTTCGCCCTGGGATGATTAAAGTATTTCTGATTCTGATTCCTGGTTGATGGGACAGGTGTTGTGAATGAAACGGTGCCCAGCTTGAAAGAGCTCCTGTGTCTTGCTGAATGTGTGCACTGATGACTGAAAGACATCTTCTGCCTCCATTTATTTGTTTACTACTGTGTGTTGAATTCATGTTAATGTGTATTTGAAGATATTTCAATTAGTGGAAAAAAAATTGCAGGGGGAATTTAAAAAAAAAAGTTTTAGGTTACAGCTATCCTGTACCTGTTTCACCTCTTTTCTCTGGTTCATTTGTCATTTATGTTGAAGACTATCTAAAAATATAAGTCATGTTTTTAGATATTTTATGCGTCAAATCTTGATATTCTTTCTCTGACTTTTTGAAGAACTAAAAAAATCTAGAGTCTATGTTTCTGTTCTCACTATTAAACTTATTGGAACAACAATAACAAAACATTTTTTATATAATCTTCTAATTTCCACTCTTTTGTCAGATATTTGACTTATTTTTACTCAGAAATGCAGATCTGCATTGATGACTGAAAGACATCTTCTGCCTCCATTTATCTGTTTACTACAGTGTGTTGAATTCATGTAAATGTGGATTTAAAGACATTTCAATTAGTGGAAAATATTGCAGGGGGGATTATAAGTCTAATTAACCAAAACTTGCCGACCCCCATGCAGTACCTCTGCGGACCCCCTAGGGGTCACGGACCCCCTGTTGAAGACCTCTGCTTTAGACAAACAGTTTTCTCTTAAATCTCTCGTGCTTTAAACTGTCTAGCTAAAATCGTTTAGCTGTTCTCCCTCTGTATAAAAGCTAAATGACATTAGCTGTTTCTGGTCTAATAACCAGGTGGTTACCATCTGCTGATAAACAATTTGTTTTCTTTGTATTATTTTCAAGCAGCAGAATTTCTCCCTCTATGAACCAACATATAGGAGCATAAGCCCTATTTTTAAGCCAGCTTACAAGCAGTCTGCAGCCTCCTGTTGGAAAGGCACTGTCACGCATAACATTTGAAACCCACAGTTTTAAGCATGGCTTCAAAATACTAAAATGCACAAAGACACATACATTTAAATGTAGCTGATTGGGTCAATAAGAAAGTTTAAAACTCCTTAAGTGATGCAGAAGTTGACACTAGTCGTTACGGAATGCTTTTAATTACAGCAATAAATACATTAAATGTATTAAAAACATAAACATTCTAAAGCTGTTATGATGCCTGAAATCCATCTTGAATGCATGTTTTTTAGATGGTGCTGCAGCTGAGACACTTTAATGTGTGCTGACGGTGTCCTGCAATGCAGCGTGCCGAACAGAGGACCTGCCAGATTTAATGAGGCAGCAAGCAGCGGGACCCCCGCACAAGGTGTTCAATCACAGGCCATTACCAACAGACCTCAACCTCTGTTACTGCCTGCTCCCGTCAATAGCGATCTATTCTACGGTATAGTTTATCTACACGGAGGGCAGAACAGTGACTAAATGTAGGCATCGGTATCCTCACACACCTACATTCATTTGGTAGCTTCTCAGGCTGAAACACAGTCCCAATGCCGCCTTCAAGTGCTGCTTATAAACTCCAACTTACAACCTTCAGCTCATCTGAACGTGATTCATGTTGTGCACAAGTGTTCAAACCTCAACTGCTAACAGGAGGAAAACAACAATTAATCTCTTTAACTGGAGGGTTTAGCCTCTCCAAAAACCTTCCAAGCAGACCTTGATATAAAAAGTTATGTTGTAAAAAACATTTTCTCGCTTTTAAGTCATTTCATAAATGCAAAATAAAAGGGAGGATGAGAATAGACATCAATGCTTGAAAAGAAAACACTCCACTTTGAGCTTTTTGTTTTGTTGCTGGATATTTTTTTTAATTACATTTCAACTCAGTAAAGAGAAAATAAATAAATCCAACAGCAGAGAAAACACCACTGGAAAAAAATATGAGCAATATTTAGGAAAACTATTTTTTAATTTACCTACTTAATGTGTGAAAATACACTGTGGTCCAAAAGAATTCACACTGCTAAGACTTTTTCAAAATAAAATTGTCACACTACAATCAAAAACTTTGATTGGGATGTTTGTGACAGATTCTCATTCATTCATTCAGATTTTTACATTTCTAAAAAAATTGAAAAAGTTTGGATGGGAATCGGAAGTTTGAAGAACTTCCGCTTCCCATCCAGGAAGCTATTTCCATTCAAAATGTCAGAATTAGCATCGAGTTCAAAGCTTCATAGCCTCGTGAGACCATCCTGATCTCGCGAGCTTTCAAGGTTTCACTCGCAGATCAGTCTGGAGACTCTCTGTTGAAGAAAATTTGGGGCCGTTCACCAAACGAACGTCCAATCAGCGTTGGCTTTAAAGCGGGTTGAGGTGTGACGCAACGAGAAGCGCGACAGTTCAGTCTAAAGACCATGGCGGCTTCAGCCGATGAAACTAGCGTTAGCGTGGCTATCGAGCAAGTTTTATCGGAATTACAGAGTATTTCTTCACTGAAAGAAGAGCAAAACACTGCTCTGGAGGCTTTTCTCAGAGGAAAAGATGTTTTTGCTCTTCTCCCGACTGGTTTCAGCAAGAGTCTGATCTATCAATTGGCTCCTCTTCGTCGTCGCTCTGTTAGTACGTCATATGCTTCGTTGATCTGATTGGTTTATTTGGCCCGTCTATCACCAACATAGGCCAATCAGCTAACCAGTATTTTCACACCTTCCCAAAATTACTTCTACGGAAGGTTTCCAGATGGATATGCGGAGCAAATCCATCTGGTTAAAAGCTTCATGCAGTAGCACAAAAACTTGTTATGGCTTAGAAAACATGGAAATTCAAATTGGTTCAAGCTAATTTTGCACACACTTGCAAAAAGGAAGGAAAACTGAGCTTGGTTTTACTTTACAGAATATTTCTTCTGCTCTCAAACATCCATTTACCAATATTCTTGCTTATTGTTCTCAAATGGTGTTTACCTCTGATGTTTATTTTCAAGTTTTGCTTAAGAATCACAATGGATCGCTGGAGTTTGACTATTATGACACATGCATATATGGTTTTATCTAAACCACTCTTATGCTCTGGCTTTACTTTTAGTCTTTGAAAGGGTTAGGGTTGCAGCTCTATCTGGTTTTTATTTCAGGATTGTGCAACATTTCCTCTCACATTATTGTTCATTATTAATCTACTAGGGTTTTCAAAAAGCTGCTTCATTTAAACGGAGATTAAAGGTAAAGCGGAGGATGTTCTTTTTCCGGGTGGATCATCAAAATAGGAGGTCCTCCTAATTAATAAAAGAATAATAAAGATTAATAAATGTAACTTCAATGGAGATCTTAACTCTGCCATCCTTTTTTTGGGAGCAGTGGGCAGCCACTGTGCAGCGCCCAGATTGGCAGTCTATAGGAGTGGGTTTCAAACTCACACTCGCAGGATTCTAAGCCCTATGACCTAACCACTAGGCCGCCACTCTCACCGATCAATCATTCTAGATATGTTTGTCTAAGGCCGTCCTACGTGCTCGTCCCCATTTTCACTTACTGGTGGTGAGTCTGACATAGTGGAAATATTGCAAATCTTTTTTTGGAAAGTACGCTTGTATGAACGATGCAAATAACGACTTTTAAACAGAGCGTGCACGAGGAGAAATGCACGCAATTCCACACATTTAATGGCCGTTCCCCTCATGAGCGGGTACAGGGTTGTGCATGTGCATTTTTTGGTTTTTAAAGTGGAGAGTCTTTTCAAAAATATGAAAAATCCTCCACTTTACCTTTAAGTTACAGTTTCTTAAGGCTGTAGGCTCCACTGGATGGTATTTAGCAGTAGTAAAGATGGGGTAAATACATATGCATTCCATAATTTTTGATTTAGAAAACCATATGGGATTTTCTGCTATTTTACACAGATGCACTATTCTGTGTTTGGTTTGTCGCATGTGGTCTTCACAAATACATTAAGGTTGGAAATTGTGATGTGACAAAACATGGAGAAGTTGTAGCGTCTCACCAGATGGGATCTCCCTACTGGTTTGGAGTTTCCATAACACTGATCTACCTAATTAACCTTTTAAACTTCCCATTGAGAGAAACATCAGTGATTGTTTTCTTCAGGCCTTACTTGTTGTGCTCATCTTCTCTGCTTTTCACCAACCAGTGAATCTACCTCCAATGCATTCAGTCACAACAACCTTCATCCCCCCAACGTTTGGCTCAGTGCTGCTTTCTGCCACCGTATAACTGCAAGTTACTACAAATACCAGTCACAATAACCCTCCTCCCATGTGTCAGCGCCTTGAGGTGTGAGAAACAAGAAAAGGGGAAGTTCCTGGTGCTCTGCAGCTCCTGTTAGTTTTCTTAACGGGCGACGAGGTCTCATAGCACATCAGTTCACAATTTTTCTGAAAAGGTCGCCTTAAGTAGTACTTCCATTGGCCGTCAGTGGTGACACAAGTGTCCTCATGAAAGAAATGCTTCCAGTATTTCAAATTAACAGGAAAAGGTCTCAGATCAAATATAAGGACATTTCTATCATGGCATGTTTCGACCTGGTGGGACCCTCCTGCTTTCTTGCATTTACTCAACGAAAGATAAAAGTCCAGCAACCTTCAAGAGTTCCAGGTTAAAGTTAATTTCTTTATGTGCCTATATACAGCGCTGGGCATGAAATATGAAATCACCAACCTTGGAATATATTCATTCAAAAAGAATGATGGGAAAATTACAGTTTGCTTAATAACATGTCAGATTTATGTAAAAGGGTCACAAGACCCAGATTTACAGGGAAAGGTCATAGAGAATGATGGAGGTAAGAGACTCAACAGAGGATAAAAGGGAGACAATGAAGAAACAAGAATAGAGTGAAATGAGACCCTAAGAAAAATAAATGAAAAGACAAAAGGAAGGAGACAAGAGGAGTGAAACAGAAACAGAACAGATTAGGGAGAAAGGAAGGAAGGAAAGAAGGACGGAACAAAGGAAAGAGGAGGTAGTGCTTATCAGCAGCAGTCATTTTAAGTCCAACAATCCTGCACACACTCACTGCTTATGTCAACTTGGAGAGACTATGGAACGATGGTGGAGTACCTGCAGAGAACCTATAGGAGAAAGGTGTAACTTCATGTAGAAAGATTTAAACCCGGCATCTAATGGACTTAATGTTCTCGTGTTTAATGCTCTTCCAAATCTGATGCATTTCCAAATAGATTGGCAGATATTTTATAATGTGTGTATATTCATCAGCTAAGGATTTTTTCTGACAAAAAGAAAGATGCCAATTACTGAGCCTAATTCTGCTTCTGTCTCCTTGAGCCCCAGTGGGCCTCAGCAGATGGCCGCGCACACTGAGACTGGTTCTGCTGGAGGTTTCTTCCTGTTAAAAGGAAGTTTTTCCTCCCCACTGTCGCTACAAGCATGTTTAGTGTGAGGGATTGTATTCAAGTCAATGAGTCGATGCAATCAGCTGTTTTTTCCTTAGATAGAAAACTTTGAATCAATCTGACTGGATGATCTGGTGAACTGGAAAGTGCCTTGAAATGACATGTTGTGAATTGGCGCTATAGAAATAAACTGAATTGAATTGACTCTTTCCTTATTCTTTTTTGTTATCTTACCTTTGCCAGAAATGACTAAATTATTTCATCAAATTATTGCAATAAATATGGTGGCCGTATTGATTGGATTGTCAGTATGAGAAAACAACACCAGCCTTTTTTTTTTGTCTTAAAAAAAAATTCTAATTTTCCCCTACGCTCAAGAATTCATGGTTTTAAAACTCCATTAAAATGTTTAAAGAGAAACTTCCATACATTGACTGAATGTTCTTCACAGATAAACAAAACCTAACAAAACTGATGCAGAAAAGTGAGAAAAAAAGGTTCTGAAAACATGTGTTGCATTTGAATTACATCATGCTCCTGCACAAGCTTAGCAAATGACTTCCTGTTTGTCATATGCAAGCTTTTATTGGTAACAGTTTGGCAATAAAACAATCTTGGTTCAAAGCAGGGATCAAGTCAGGATAACTTTGAAGATTTCTGCAGACCGTGAAGTCTCTTTTGCATTCAATTTCCATAAATCTCCTCTGGAACAGCGAGTAATTTGACGATTTTTAGTGCGGAACACAACAGTATTAAAGAAGTTTTCAAACAAGACCAAAGTGTTTATTCTGTTTTTGAGCACAAAATGCATCAGGTCTGCTTAGAAAAACGGGCCTGATTATGGTTAATAAAAAAGCAAGGCCTTTTATTCAACATATCTGGTTATTCATTCTTGTTTTTAACATCAAATCACTGAGCAGAAACAACGGACAGCTAAACAGAACATTCTGGGTATTTCTCTTATATCTATAAGACTGTGCGTACCATACAAGGAAGAAAAGAGACTAGAACGCTTGTTCTACTCCTAGTTTATCTAAATCCTATAAGCATAATGTATTGATCAGAGAGATGGAGGGATGGAAGAAAACTTGACTTTTGTAACAGCAGGAGAGAGATTTGCATCTTTGGAGGAAAAGCATTAACTTTAATCTTCCAGGCAGAAACTGATTTACTCCAATCCAGGCTGAAGCAAACATTTAAACATGAAAACAATGTAGCTAAACATTGTTCAAACAAATCAGTGCTGCAGGATGGTGAGCTCATAACAAACAACTTCTTGACCTACAACACAGCTACACTGCTGTACGACAACAACGATAATGACACCACTAATAATGATATTATTAACCATCTTCAGATGAGATTCCATTTTGACCTTAGTGTTGACCTTGGGCATGGAGTTGACAGACGCACCTGCAGGTGGGCACTGCAAGGAAGCTGGCTGAAAGAAGGCCTACATGCATATTACTCCAGGGTTACAAAGACGAAAATTGGCCTTTTAAAAATGCTTTTTAGTCCAAAAACATAACAAATATTTGTGGTGTAAAACTTGATCAGGCACTATCAATCACTACAGTTGCCAAACTATAATAAACCTGCTTGACATTCAGCTGAATGCAGCCTGGATACCAGATCAAATTGCTTAAATAATCATCTAGCTAATATCATTTCGCTATATAATGTTCTACTGAAAAGTCCCTTAAAAAAGCTACAAACCAAAACACACACATAGCTATATATATATATATATATATATATATATATATATATATATATATATATATAGCTTTTAAAGATTGCTTTTAAAGCAGTTGAAGCAATAAAAAGCATGCAAATATTTAGCAAAAATACCCCCAGAATACTTAACTTGATTAGATAACTAGAATAAAATGTCATATAAATAATTGATATAATCTAAAAGAAATGCTATAAGCAACAGAATAAGATACATAATATGAAAATCAAGGAAAAAATGAAATCTAATAAAATAAGCTAATGATAAACCTCTTCTGTAGAATTACGTTATCAATCAAATTATTACTAAACTGAGGATTAAATTTAAGCAGAAGGTTCACAAAAATATTCTCAAATAAAAATGCCATATATTTCTATCAGCAATAAAGACATTTGCTACTTTCTAGGGCTAATAAGTAAATAGATTACAGTATATTATACATTTTTGTTTGAATATTCTATGTTGGTATTTCTACTCTAGGTTATCATACTGTCCCATAATCGTAACGCTCTTAGAAAGCACGTTTAAAAAAAAAAAAAAAAAATCCTCCTACTGTTGCAAAGCAATGTCTATTGCTTTTATTGATTAAATGTCAATATATAAATAAATAAATATCTATCTGGTCATATATTTTTCAGTAAAAAAAAAACAAATGAGACAGTTATATATATATATAAAAAAAAAATACTGTCTGTTTTGTTTGTCTTTCCTTTGTTGATGTTATTTTTTCTCCTCCTTGTCCCTGCCTCCTTGTATCACCGAGCAGCGATAATTCACGTCGGGCCTGCAGCGGCGCTGACATTGTAAGATGAACGGCTCCCGGCTAGATTAATGCCACCAGATGCCAGGCGAGATGCCATATTAATTACCCAGAGATAATGTCAGCACAACCATATGGCAGCTCAACCGGCCATTTAGTTTGACAGGGAGAGGTCTTTATAGCCATGCAGATTTCCTCATCTGCACGGCGCCTCTGACGCTGTGCCATATTCCCTGCCTACTGTAAAGTGGCATTTCCTGCTCTTTATGACATCATTAAATAAGCTCTGGTGTCCATTCAGGGTCTACGGAAGGTTATGAAGGACAAACATTGCATTGCAGGGATGAAATCACTATAGAACACCACAACCCCATTATTAACAAAAGTAAATATGCCACTGAACTAAAATACAATGAGGACCAGCTTATGTCAATAACGGGATATAAATATCACCTGCACTTTGTTTTGAATGTTCACACACATAGAAAGTAAATAAAATTTCTGTATGTTTATATTCAAATATTTGATTTCTTAACACACAAGAGTTGCTTTAAGTCTAGCCGATAAATATGTAATAGAGTGCTGGAAAAAAGCCGCTAAACCCTAATAAAATGGAATTCAAATCTTTCAAGATCAAATTAATTTAGATATCAATAAACATAGCCGAATAAATTAAACATAATCTTTGAGCAACAATGGCCTGTTTAAGGTACTGTAGTGCCATGGCATCCTAATTAAAAAATGGACTTTGACTAGGCCACTCGAAAAGTAACAATTCTCCATCAGGATGTTGTCGAAAAAGAGCAGAAGTTGTGGTTCAATGAAGCAGCCCCACATCAACACACTACCACTACCATGTTTTCTCCTTCAGCTAAATCCTGTTTTCTCAAATGATTTGCTACTTTTCTGAAATGCTTGTGTCAATATTCAATATTTTGTGGTCTTTTGCGTTAGAAGTGGTTCTGGCCTTGGAAGTCTCACACGAGGCCATTATTGCCAAGTCTGTGGATTTTTTTGTTTTGTTTTTTCTTTGCTGAATAGTGAACAGCTACTCTAACTGGGTCCTTGTTAGGTTTATTCAATGATGATTATAAAATTAATGTATGTATGCTTATGAAACATTTGAGCAAGGGGATGGTCCACTGTATCTTGTGATTCAGTCAGGAGACCCTCCTGCCTTGTGATTCTGGTGGAGCATCCTGTCTTTATGAACTGATCAACTGTCCTGTCGGAACAATACTCTGTTTGTAACCATGTGTCATGTTCTGTTAATAAAACGCTCTGCAGAGGAGGTCCGGCGGGAGACAGAGTGTTTGAGCCTTGGGTGAAACCGTCTCTCCTCCTGCAGGAGCTGTATGAAAATCCCTTACTGTGTATTTCAGTTGTTCTTTTACAAACCTACATTTTTGAACCCAACAATCCGTCAATGGCGCATTTCTGGGGCAATGTTGGAAGGTAGACATTTTTTTTCCATTTGGAAATAATGACTAACTGTGGTTAGGTATGTCAGCCTACTTTGTATTATCGACACATTATATTTTAAATGAAACTATTCAAAAATGTGGTGAATTAATGGATATTAAGTATTAATAATTAATACTTAATATTAATTCAGGTTGGGTTGGATAGTCCTCTCAAATAAAGACATCACCAAAGCTACCTTTTGCATTTAATCTGAATATTTTATGCTGATCAAGGTCAGCTTTCAATACTATAACGTATAATTTCTTCAGTTTTAAGAAGTTAACGGAAATTTTCTCGGTTTCTGTTTCTATTCTTCCTCATAGCAGCACCGACTGCCCAGGTCATTAACAGTATGAGCCAGGAAATAACTGTTATTTTATTTCACAGTTATTGAAATAACTGTTTTAACAGTTAACACAGACAAATACTCTTTTCATGATTTACAGTTGCACCTCCAGCCCCCCTGTTGTCGTAGTGAAGCTACAAAGATGGACCGTGCTTGTCATCCAATACAGCTGGCCCCCCGACCGTAACCTCCACCAACACCACCGCAGGAGCTCCCACCAGCCCACCAACTCCCCCCCCACCAATCCCCACAAATCCGATTTAATCAGACAACTTGTGCTGTGCGGCTTGGAGTAAGAAAAAGGATAATTAGTAAACAGAGGAGCTACTCGCCAGGCTTCATTGGCATTCGCACCGGGTTACTGTGTCGCATTTAAAATGCAGTCTGATGAAGTCTACAGAATCAAACCATTTGTTACTCCTATTGAGGAGGCTTCAGGCTACTGGCAATTAAATTGGAATTAGCGCTGGGGAATGAGATACGGCAGATTCATACCAAGAAGAGGAGAGAGGGAGGGAGGGAAGAGGAAACAGAGGGAGAACGCTGTGTTTGGGCCTCGCTCTGCACCACAGTGGGTCAATCTAGAAAGGATCGAGTTTCTATTAGTTTCATTTAGGTGCTGGATGAACCCGGCCTCCCTTTCAAAAACCTAAAACAAGTTTTTGTTCACTTATCTTAAATGAGCCTATGATCAAAGAAATAAACAATAAGACAGTTGCTCAAAATGTAAATTTCAGAAAGGATTAACTATCTATAAGGACATCAAAATAGAATAGGGGGCGATCCAGTGCAACCACAGACCACATTATCGTTTATTGGGATTTTATGTGGTAGACCACCATAAAGACTGGTATTATATTCAATATGAGGTAACGTGGGAATAACAAACCAGAAAAATTGGGGTTTTAATTATGCCAAACTGCACTAAGACATTTGTGAACATCAGTTTTCAGATCTTAGCAATGAATTTCAGATTCAGCACCTCTAACCCATGAATATATTTTGACCCAAACTATTTCATCATAACTTTGGTTTTATCTTTATTTCTCCCACTCCACCTCGAGTCTTTTAGAGTGCATTTTTCAGGAATGCTCTATATTTAAGCTGTTTACTTTCCTTTTAACTCAGACCAGCTTCATCATGTGATGAACAGCAAGAACAGGGAAGCTGTAGCCTCGTGAGACCATCCTGATCTCGCGAGCTTTCAAGATTTCACTCGCTAATCAGTCTGGAGACTCTCCGTTGAAGAAAATTAGGAGCCGTTCACCAAATGAACGTCCAATCAGCGTTGGCTTTGAGGCGGGTTGAGGTGTGACGCAACGAGAAGCGCGACAGTTCAGTCTAAAGAACATGGCGGCTTCAGCCGATGAAACTAGCGTTAGCGTGGCTATCGAGCAAGTTTTATCGCAATTACAGAGGATTTCTTCACCGAAAGAAGAGCAAAACACTGCTCTGGAGGCTTTTCTCAGAGAAAATATGTTTTTGCTCTTCTCCCGACTGGTTTCGGCAAGAGTAGCCTGGCTTGTGGTTGTGTTTTCGTCGTCGGTCTGTTAGTACGTCATATGCTTCATTGATCTGATTGGTTGAATTTGGCCCGTCTATCACCAACATAGGTCAATCAGCTAACCAGTATTTTCGCCCCTTCCCAAAATTACTTCAACGGAAGGTTTCCAGATGGATATGCGGAGCAAATCCATCTGGCGGAGTCAGGTTAGGGAAGATGTTCATCACATGATGATGCTGCCACCCCTGTGTTTCACCATGGTAGTGGTGATTGTAGGCCACCTTCTTTTACATGTCTGACTTCTCCCCTAAATAACAGGTAGAAAACGTTATACAGAAATCGTTTTGGGAATCGTTCAACAACATTTATTTTCTTTATTGGAAGATTACACCACTAGGTTTCCGTGCTCACCACAGTACATAGACCGCCCTTATCAAGGTGTTTAATGACATCCGTATAAATACAGACTGCAGAAGAACCACAGTGCTGGTACTATTGGACCTCAGTGCAGCATTCGATACTGTCGATCACTCCATCCTGTTAGAGCGCCTGGAAAACTGGGTCGGCCTCTCTGGTACAGCTCACAACTGGTTTGAATCGTACTTAAAGGACAGGGACTTTTTTGTGTCAGTAGGCAACTTTACAACAGAGATGACAAAACTCACATGTGGGGTTCCCCAAGGGTCCATCCTGGATCCCCTCCTATTCAACATCTACATGCTCCCTCTCGCTCAGTTAATGAAAAACAACAACATCAGCTACCATAACTATGCTGACGACACACAGCTTTACATCACCATGTCACCAGGTGACTATGAACCAATTCAAGCACTGAGGAAATGCTTAGAAGAAATCAATGCCTGGATGTGCCATAATTTTCTTCAACTGAATAAAAAAACAGAACTGAAGTAATAATCTTTGGACCAATAGAGGAGAGATCTAAAGTAAGAACACAGCTTCAGTCGCTTCAGCTAGTAACCACTGATCAGGCCCCAAATCTAGGTGTAATGCTGGATTTAGACTTGAACCTCCAAAAGCATTTAAAGACCATTACAAGGTCGGCTTTCTATCACCTGAAGAACATTTCCAGGATTAAAGGACTAATGTCTCAGCATGATCTGGAAAAACTAATCCATGTGTTTATTTTTAGTCGAATTGATTACTGCAACGGTGTTTTCACAGGTCTGCCTAAAAAGTGGATCAGACAGCTGCAGCTGATCCAGAACGCTGCTGCCCGTGTCCTCACTAAGACTAAGAAAGTAGAGCACATCACCCCGGTTCTAAAGTCCTTACACTGGCTCCCTGTATCTTGGAGAATAGACTTTAAAATACTTCTGTTAGTCTATAAATCTCTGAATGGCTTAGCACCTAAATACATCACAGACTTGCTATCAGTGTATCAACCCTCCAGACCACTCAGGTCTTCTGGCTCCAGCCTGCTCTGCATACCTAGAACCAGAACTAAACATGGAGAAGCAGCATTTAGTTCCTATGCTCCACTTATCTGGAACAAACTTCCAGAAAACTGTTAAAAGTGCGGAAAGCCTGAGTTCCTTTAAATCAAGACTATAAACATATTTTTTTAGGATTGCCTTCAACTGTTCTAGTTAAACAGTTCAACTAAAACATATTTTCTTTAGTCCAACTGTTTAATATTCTTTTTTGTTTCTGCACTTTTTATTTTATTTATTTTTTAATTTATTCCTACTTGCTTTGATTCTGTTTTATCTTCCTGTATTTTAATCACGTAAAGCACTTTGCATTGTCTTTGTACCTAATTGTGCTATACAAATACATTTGCCTTGCCTTGTCTTGCCTTGCATGGCTTTTCTACAGAAAAAATGAATCTCTACTTTGTCGTTTTTAAGTTAAACATGTTTAAAAAATGTGAAGACTTGAAAAGGAGTACATGTAGCTAACCAACTGCACAGAAAATCAGGCTTTATGAGGGGAAAAGACAGAAAACCCAGACAGTGTTGGTTGGTCGACTGGCAGAGGGTGAGAAAGGTGTGGATGGATGGAGTGGGAGCAGATAAATGATGTGGAAATGAGAGGGAACAGTTCTTGCACTACAGCTGGCCTTGGTAGCTTTCAGGCCAGCCCTGACCATGACAGCTGGCTTACTCTTACTCCTTCAGGAGGGGGTGGGAGGATGGATGGCAGTAGTACAACTGGTGCGGAGCCAGAGCCAGCTACTGAGAACATGATGATGCAGGATAAACAGGTCATCTCCAAACAATTCAATATAGTGAAAAAAGTTTTTTTCATACAGTGAAACTTATTATACTGATTTATTACACACAGAATTAAATAAGTCTTTATTGTATTATTGATAGTGTTGCCTTATAGATCATAAAAAACAAAACAAAACATATCCCTCAGGACATTAGAAAATAAC
This sequence comes from Cyprinodon diabolis, assembly GCA_030533445.1. Lineage (NCBI taxonomy): Eukaryota > Metazoa > Chordata > Actinopteri > Cyprinodontiformes > Cyprinodontidae > Cyprinodon > Cyprinodon diabolis. The sequence continues at coordinate 4,666,499 of CM060072.1, forward strand.
AGGCGGTCAATAAAAATAAGATATATTTTTAACAGAAATGTCCAGTTTGTGGTACCCCCAATAAATCAACGCAGTATGGCAATACATACCACGGACTGAATGGACCGCTACCTGCAGATGACACGGTATCCCGAATTTATCACTGACCCTGAAAGCTTCACACTGACCTTCAAACAACCTGGATTCTGAGCCTCTCTACTCTTCCTACAGACTAGAACCACTAAGCAAAAATCCAGCACTTTTTCTCTCGGGTTTTCCTTCCACAGTTTTCCCTTTCCCTCAACTTCCTATGGATATTCTTGAATAACATTTTTTTTTAAATAACCAGCTTCTTCTGCAATGACCTTCTGTGTTTTTGCTTCCTTGCTGAAGGATTCTGAACATCTGCCCAGTCAGCAGATTTCCTTGCGATTGTATTCCCTTCTGACCCACACAGAGATCACTTAGAGGCTATGGGAAACATTTGCAGGTCTTATGTTAATTAGCAAATTAGGTTGTGATGAATAGAGTTTGCAAAATGTAACTTTTATTCTTTGCTCAAAACAATGAATTTTGGTTTATCTTTTCTGTTAACTGCAAGAAATAACAGATTGAAATATTTCACTATGTGTAATCAATTATTGAGTTTTTATCAATGAAAATAGCAAAAAAATACCATACAACCCCCGTCCCACATCAGCAGTACTTCCAGCTGTTTTTATTTTATTCTAGTGTTGCTTTAGAATAAAACTGCATTAATAAAGCTAAATAAGGATATCATTATTATCATTCAGTTTTCTTTCATCAGAAGATCCAAGTTACAACTTGCAGTCCAAAGACACCAGGCACCCAGTAGTTAGAACCATGTGTTTTTTTTACAATCACAGTGCAAATTTTAAGACGCTTGAATCATTAAAGAAAATGCTTTTCTGCAGATCAGAGCACATTTTAAATTCTGGGCAATCCAATGGTGAAGGTTCTGTTTCAGTTCAGCTGCAATTGAGGCTTTTTGGGAAAATGCCCTATTTTATTAACGGCGATTATAAAACGACTTCTGGCAAATATAATCCGATAAACTGGAAACAAATTAAACAGAAAGCGGACCAAAATAAAAATGAAAAAAAGCTGAAAGTTACCTTTCTTAAGATGCTATAGTAGCTGCTGGAAGGAAAGAACTAGTTCTGCTACAACTGTACGACTGAATGAAGTCAGGAAAAAAAATGTATGCAGCTTTCACTGCATAGCTGTAAAGTCTAAATTACAGCTATATTTAACCTTTTACACTCTTTGGTGGTTAAATTATAACAGCAGTTATCATTTACTATCTCCTGACTGTTGGATGCAAAGAAAAGGTTATAAAGAGCATACAGTACTAGTCAAGGACACTTTCAGTGCTAAAATCCTTATATGATATAATATGTAAAGTCATAGAAGCATTTCATTCCTAAGTTTAACAGAAACAGGTGACCTGAGATGGCCTAAAAAAAAAAGTGGAAATAAACTTGTGGTATTTGGAGGCCGGGAAAAGCTAAAATCTGACATTATTTTCATATATAGATGTCATCAGTATTTCCTGACAAAAAGTTTTGTTGCAAAGCCTGATGGGATTTGTACGGAAGAGGATTAGGGCCTCTGGAAAAAAAAGAAAAAAAGTTAACTGATTAAAAAAAAAAAAAAATTCAGTTTAGTATGGGAAAAAAGTCAGAATTCTGAATTTTTTCTCAGAATTCTTACTTTAATTTCAGAATTCTGATAAAAAAGTCAGAATTCTGAGATTAAAGTAAGAATTCTGAGATTAAAGTCAGAATTCTGAGAAAAAACGTCAGAATTTTGAGATTAAAGTCAGAATTCTGACATTAAAGTCAGTGTCTTCTGACATTAAAGTCAGAATTCTGAGATTAAATTCAGAATTCTGACATTAAAGTCAGAATTCTGAGATTAAAGGCAGAATTCTGAGATTACAGGCAGAATTCTGAGATTAAAGGCAGAATTCTGAGAAAAAACGTCAGAATTTTGAGATTAAAGTCAGAATTCTGACATTAAAGTCAGTGTCTTCTGACATTAAAGTCAGAATTCTGAGATTAAAGTCAGAATTCTGAGAAAAAACGTCAGAATTTTGAGATTAAAGTCAGAATTCTGACATTAAAGTCAGTGTCTTCTGACATTAAAGTCAGAATTCTGAGATTAAAGGCAGAATTCTGAGATTACAGGCAGAATTCTGAGATTAAAGGCAGAATTCTGAGAAAAAACGTCAGAATTTTGAGATTAAAGTCAGAATTCTGACATTAAAGTCAGTGTCTTCTGACATTAAAGTCAGAATTCTGAGATTAAAGTCAGAATTCTGACATTAAAGTCAGAATTCTGAGAAAAAAACGTAAGAATTTTGAGATTAAAGTCCGAATTCTGACATTAAAGTCAGAATTCTGAGAAAAAAACGTAAGAATTTTGAGATTAAAGTCAGAATTCTGACATTAAAGTCAGAATTCTGAGATTAAAGGCAGAATTCTTAGATTACAGGCAGAATTCTGAGATTAAAGGCAGAATTCTTAGATTACAGGCAGAATTCTGACATTAAAGTCAGAATTCTGAGAAAAAACGTAAGAATTTTGAGATTAAAGTCAGAATTCTGACATTAAAGTCATGTCAGAATTCTGAGATTAAAGGCAGAATTCTGAGATTACAGGCAGAATTCTGAGATTAAAGGCAGAATTCTGAGAAAAAACGTCAGAATTTTGAGATTAAAGTCAGAATTCTGACATTAAAGTCAGAATTCTGAGATTAAAGTCTGAATTCTGAGAAAAAAGTCAGAATTCTGACATTGAAGTCAGAATTCTGAGATTAAAGGCAGAATTCTGAGATTACAGGCAGAATTCTAAGATTAAAGGCAGAATTCTGAGAAAAAACGTCAGAATTTTGAGATTAAAGTCAGAATTCTGAGATTAAAGTCAGAATTCTGAGATTAAAGTCTGAATTCTGAGAAAAAAGTCAGAATTCTGAGATTAAAGTCAGAATTCAGACTTTTTTCCCCATGTTAAACTGAAATAAAATTTAAAAATCAGTTAACTTTTTTTTTTTTCCAGTGGCCCTAATCCTCTTCCGTACAAATCCCATCAGACTTTGCAACAAAACTTTTTGTCAGGAAGTACTGATGACATCTATATATGAAAATAAAGTCAGATTTTAGATTTTCCCGCTTAATGGGCCTGCAGTATTTTTTTTATATCATATGGCCACATTAAAACGAATGTTGAATGTGAAACTTGATGCAGATTTTTAGTCCCAGCAAGTCCTCTTCTGTAGATTTGAGGACTGGAAACCTGGAGCCTCTAGAGAATCTCTGATATGGGATTCTGGCAACTGCTGGACAGAGTGCTACTTGTTGCTGGGACTAAAAATCTGCATCAAGTTTCACATTCAACATTCGTTTTAATGTGGCCATATGATATAAAAAAAATACTGCAGGCCCATTAAGCATTAATGGCTCACCCAAATTAAAAAGCTGGAGAGGATTTTCATTGCAGCTCTTTAGAGAAAGAGAGAGCACTAAAGCAAAATGCGGTATTAGAAAGAGAAAAAAAAAAAAAAACGGTACTCGAGATGATCATTATGATAGTAAAGTGTGTGTCTGTGTGTATTTGGGGCCACATAAATGTGCATATGCACTCAGATGCTTCATCCTCAAGGTTAAATACAAAGATGTCGTTCAAGCGAAGTCCATTACGGCGGCAAAGCAATGAAAATAAATGACAGCTTTCAGAGAGCTGCTCGGGTATCCCGCCGAGAAATCTGCATGGGTTGATCATTCTTTTTTTTTTTTTTTTTCTCCAAACAGAAATGCTCAATTGTGTGTTTACAGATGAAGCACAGCATTTGAGCGCCGACCTATTTTTCTCTTTAACAGAAAATGGAGACATTTTCACTCCACATATATCAGGGAATCTAGCTGATGTTAATCCCCATCTCCAGGATTAATGACGCTGAACTCGGCAGGAAAAGAAGCCTACTTTTGCTAAAACTATTTTAAAGTTGTAAAAATGTGGATAATTGATGTTGATTTTAGCTCTCAAAATAAATTGAGTTTTTTTAATCAAAACCAAATTAAATTTAGATGCCATTTTAATATATAATGCTGTAAAAAATCAGGAACAGAACTGCTTTTTAACAGTTAACTTCATCCATAGCGAAAACAAAACATCCTAAATCGGATCAATATTTTGTGTAACTCCAGGTTTGATGTAAAGACCGTGTCTCTGGGGGGACGGGGCATAAATCGGCATGAAAATACTTTGAAGCTGTGCAACTGAAAAGAACTCACTCGAACTCCAGCTGCAGGTTTGGGCTCATTGTCATGCAACGGCTGAGCTTATATGATAGATCTGATGCCTTTCTAACTCTGTGATGGAGCAGAAGACAAACATCTGAAGTTTTAAACTTCTACAGTTCTAAAGATGCTAGGCGGCTGCCGAGGAACTGAGGCTGCAGAGGATGCTGAGATCTAACAAATAAAAAGTCAGAAAAATGTCACATAACTATAGAAAACGGAACAACAATCCTTGACACAATGCTCTCAGCTCTTTCTCCCATTTTATTCTAAATCTGATGATACCAGGAAAATAATCAAAAGAGAAAATAATGATTTCTGAAAATGTTTCTGTTGTCGTAGGAGCAGTAGTAATAAAAACATTCTGTTTTCACATAAAAATAATTAAAAATGGCTTAAATACACAAAACTTTTCCAGATAAGTCCTTGTCAAATAATACAAATTTTTTTTTTTTTTTTAGGTAATAATATTTATCATTTTAGGAGACATCATTTTTCAAATTATTATTAATAAAAATAACAGCATATTAAATTGAACAACATTTATGACGACCATAACTACTATTTTTAAGAGTAATAAAAAAAAATGCCATATCTACAACTAATAATAATGAAGTTACTCATAATAATAATAATAATAATAATATGTTTACTAATATTTCTGCCTTAAAATACTTTTATGGAAAGCAAAGGTATTGTCAGTTCCTTGTATAAAATATGTTTTATATTAGCTAGAAAACCTCCAAAGTTACAGTAGGTGCCATTATCTATTTTTTTTTCTCGGTTGAAACAAACAAAACAAAAAACTCTGATATCAGGAATTTTTCACAATTAAGCTAATCATGTAATAATGGTAATGAGTTTCTCTATTCCCCGTTTTACTTTTCTAGCAGACTTATTCTCTTTTTCATGCATTTTTTTTCTCCCCTTTTTTTCCCCTGGGTCAAATTTAGTCATTTTTCTGCACATCCCACACAGCATTCTTGTTGGTCCAGTAAAATGTTCATCTTTTTGAGATAGCAAACATTTTTTTTTGTAATGTCACCCCCCCCCTTCCCCCAGTTTTTCTTTTCTCTGTACTGGAATCCCAACTTTGAATCCCAGCCTTCCCAGGTTTTATTCCTCTAACTGGCCATCTGGACAGTGTAGACGCACAATGTAAAAGGAAAAAGGGTGGTGGTGGTGGGGGGGGGGGGGGGGGGGGTGATGGGGTTGCAAACCCACATTAGTCACAGGCTCTTAGGTCCTTCAACCTGCACACATGTACCCCCCCCCCCCCCCCCACACACACACACACACACACCCGCACATACACACTGAGGGGCTGAAGCCAAATGACCCCAGCTCTCCCACCCTCCCTCTCCGTTTCCCCTCCTCACTTTGGCTGCTGACATCGTCTTTCCTGGCTGGACAAAAGGCTTTTAGCACCTCACTCTACTGTCCCTAAACTCCTCACATCCCCAGCACCCATCATCCTTTGCAGCACACAGACATGTCAAGCAGGAATGGGGTGTTTGTTTTCTTTTCTCAGACTAAGAGAAGCAGGGAAAGGAAGGGTGGGTGGGACCAGAAATGAGGGGGCGCTGGAAGCTCATCTGTTGTTCTCAATTTAAAAAAAGGTAGAGCAAATCATAGATGAATGCTGTGAGAAAAGCATGGCCGAATCGCTGCTGAACTCTAAAGGTATTAGGTACAAAGGGGATGGCATGCTTCTGGGTCGGCTTAATGTAGTTAACACAGGCCTTTTGTAGGGAGTCGAAGAGGATGAGTCCAGGGATGGTGGTCCACGGAAAAAAAAGTCAGTGCACTACAAGCCTCCATTGTTACAGAGTGTTTGCATTTAACGTACAAACAGGAGAGTTCTTTCCTCTTTTTATACCAGAAGAAAAAAAAAAAAGCATGGAAATTAGGTGTGCCCTGTGCTGGAAAACAGCAGCCCGCACCCTGAGAGCAAGCAGCTGGGCCAGGACTCTATGGTCGTTCCTATTTGTCGCCTTCATCAGGTCCCTCGAGATAAATACTTTAAATATATATATATAGAGAAAAATAAGGTAATCAGAATAAAATCTACTAGTTTATGTGAAAAAAATGACGGAAAAGGGAGAATAAAAGGCAGAAAACCTGAAAGCAAAGAAATAGAAAGTAATACACGAGCAAAGCAGGCCGACAAACTACAGAGTCAGAGAGAGAAAAAAAAGGAAGAACTTTGGGTTACTTCTGAGTTTATTAAAAGTATAAGATAAATATTCTGCCCACCTCCTTTACTGCTTAAGGTATAAATTACTGTCATAACTATCCACTAACTTCATATCATTGTAAAAGATTGATTTCAAATAGAGAAAAGAAGAATCAAAAGAGTCTAATCTTTAAAATCAATTTAAATTTAATTACATGGATAGGGACACTTTATCTTATTAAATAATCTAATATTAAATATTACACTGCAAAAAGCATCTAGAAATGAGTCAAAATGTCTTAAATTAAATGTATTTACCCTTAATTTGAGTAGGTAAATAAGATTAATTGCCAATGGGATGAGGATATTTACTCTTAAAATAAGATAATTCGATAATATGCCCTTGAAATAAGACAATGAATTTGTTTTTTCTTATTTTCAATGTGAATTGTTTTGTTCCATTGGCAGAGTGTCTCACTTACCCCCTAAATTCAAGAAAAAATGCACTTATTTAAGAAAAAATGACTTATGTAGATTTTGATTTTTTCCAGTGTAATAATTTCTTTTTTTTTAAGGACAAGAAAACAAGTAAAAAACAAAGACCAAAGAAGGCAGAAAATAATAAAAAAAATTACATCCTTAATATAACAACGATATAATTTTACCTTGTGGAAATGTTCCCAATAAATAAGCTTTTCAGTGTTTTTAACGTACGTTAGGGATTGAAATAAAACATTTCTTAAATTAAATAAAATAAATTCTATTTCTCATTCACAGCAAACTAAGCTGGTGGATGTATAATGATTCTTTATGTCCCATAACTAATTTGGAATACTTTTTATTTTTCTTTAATCAATAAAGTTGTTCAAACTGATCTGTTAAATTATTTAAAAGTTATTTTCTAAAAATGTTTATTTCAATGTTTTTTTTTTTCCTTTTCAAAATTGCATTAGGTTGAAGTTCAGAGGACATTTTTTTGAACTGGACGAGGAGCGAGTGAACGACCAAAGGAGGACTTCAGGCAGCTGTGACCCTGAGGCCAAATTCCAAGCGGCTGCCTTGACTGCATGGACTAAAAGAAAAACTAAAAGCCTGTATTTATAGATCAGCTGCGCGTCGATCAAACTACTTTGAGGGGAAGCGGCAGCTGATGGAGAGGAGTTAAAGGAGCAGACGGCATGTGTGTCAGCTGCTGCGATGGTTGCTTTTAGAAGAACTAATACAGTGCTGCGCCTCAATCTCACTTAATTCCATTTAAAGGAAATTGATTTTGGGGGGTGAAGGGGCGGCGGGGAGGTGGAGCACAGGGTTTGTTCTCTCAATTTCAAATGTGATCAAGTCACAACCTTGTTCTGTTTATTCAGGCCTTGTGGATACATCCAGTATTGTTGTGATCTATTGTAAAATTATAGTAAACAAAATTGGAATTGTACCTTTAAAAGGGGCTTAGTGTCTCATTAGAATCATTAGAAACAACAAAAAAGGAGCATAAATATCACATTTAAATATATATAAAGCCCTTCCTTTTGCTTTTTTATTCCAGAACCATGATTTAAGATTCGAGAAAAAAAAGAAAAATATAACATTTCATTTAAATAACTTTAGTAAACAAAAAATATTACAACATAAGGAAAAACACTACAACAATGTCCCCTGTTCTCTAATTAGTGGCTCCTCTAACAACTCCTTTAAATTCAATGTAGCTAAAGCACTTTGCTGTAATTCGATCATCTGAAAAAATTGATCAGAGTGTTGAAGAAATGTTCATAAGTGGCAGTTGACCTTCCGTTTCCCTGCGTTACAAACATGATGAGGCACAATTCTGCTTATTCCAGTCTTCAAATCAGGATGGATAAGAGATCATGTCTGAAGTAATCAGATGTTTAGCAAGAGATATAAACATATTTAAATTCATTTTGATATTTATATAAAGAGCAATAATTTATGAGATAAAAGAGCTGAAAGTTTGGATAACAAGATTATTTTCCAAACGGTTACCTGGAGTGTCAAAAAAATGTTCAATCATCTACAGTTTGCAGTTAAGACTTTATGCGTAAAGGTTTCAAAATTTTTTTACCGCTATACTTTTAAGCTTACTCTTAAAGGTTAAATCTCTTTTGACAAGATGAAAGAAAAAAAAAAGTCAGTTATCAGTTTCCTTTATCTGTAAGGAGCAATGTAAAACAGCGCTCCCCTCCCCCACCTGTTGTGTACTTCCTGTGTGTTGATTGAAATAAGACTCCTTTTTTTCTTGGTTACAAGTAAGACAAATTTAGCCGTTTTGTAATAATCTTGGTCCTAAAAATCATGACCAATCATGGAAATAAAACGGCGGCACACATGGCAACCTTCAGCTGCAAGCTGTGAGCAGGAGGTTTATTAAGCTGCAAGTCTGCTCAGACAGACTGACTTATAATTGTTGGTTTTTATAAAAAATTACAAAAAAATTATATTACTTAAGATTTTTCATCAAAATATAAATTATGCATAATAAATATAATAGATAAATATTACTTTAGTGGTATGCAAGATAGTTATCTCAGCAGATCTTCACCATAAATGAGGATTTTATTTAATTTACATCACATTAAATAAACTATTTTGTCATTTCAAGTGTTATAGAGCAAGAATGTAAAGAGTAATGAAAATAAAATAAAGGCAGCTGGATCAAAAATAAACACAAAACAATAAAATAAACTTTAAAAGCAGAGAAGTAGGAAGATAATACGTTTCTTCAGGACACCAGCGGTCATGTCTAAAATGGGGTCCATCCACTCAGATAAATGCTGGAGAAGTTGTGGGTCACACATCGGCAACCATACTCATATATTCTGGACATGTCCTAAATTGAGAAAACTGTGGAACGAGATATTCGAGGCCCTTAGAAAAGTATTTCAGAAAACCTTTAACAAAGACCCTGAGATGGTACTTTTTGGATTATTACCAAAACACGTTACTGGAAGAGGAAAAAAATACCTTCTACAAATATTACTGATTGCAGCTCTTAAATGCATCACAGTTAAATGGTTGAAGCCTGACCTGCCAACATATTAAAATGTGGATTGAAAAGGTATTGAAACTTATTGCCTGAGGCTTCAAAAAGACATATTTATTAATACAGTAGGTGGAAACCGGCCATGACCATATTAATGCATCTTTTTTTTCTTTATTTATTTTTTATTATTTACTTATTTATTTTTTCTTTCTTTCATTGTATTCTATTCCATTTCTATTGTAATTTTTTATATTAACTTATTATTTTCCATTTAATTTTTATTCCATTGGTGCTGCTTATTTAATTGCTAACTACATTTATGTTTGTAAGTTACTTATGTTTAACCATGTGACCTACTTTACTTGTACTTGTTGTATATACTTTCATAGTTTTTTTCTTTTTCAAATTTACCATATAGAGCAGCAGCCTGAAAAAAAAAAGCAGAGAAGTATTGCTTTACAATCATTTTGGGTAATTTTAGGCCAGACTGGGATAATTACTCATCTGCCGAGAATAAACGAGATTTTATTATTTTTTTTATGGAATAAACGAGATTCTTACAGTTAGCATGTAATAGAAGCATCTTTGATATATATATATATATATATATATATATACACTTTCAAACTAATAATTTATGTGGCACATTGTTTTTTTTCAATTCTGTGTTTGTAAAGATCGGTTTATTTTTATGTTTCCCTTTAATTTAAATCCTTTTAAAGGTGTAAAATAGCTTAATGTTATTTGATTTTTACTAAATAAATTGACATTATGTAGAACTACAGTAATTACCCAACAGACAATACATTTTTTTAATCATATGTATAACAAAAAAAAGGTTAAAGGCATTCATATTTTGAAATGCTTTTCAAAAACAAAAATATTTCATTTTTTTAGAACATAGGAGGAAACATGCTATGCCCTGATTTAATCCCTCCTCCCTTTTCTCTCTGAAGCCAGTCCTTATAGATTCAGTGACTGAGTGACTGACATGCTAAGGCAGATGAGAGCAGAGGAGGTTCAGGTTTTCCACATTTAAAATAGGGGGGAGGGAGGATCAAAGGCAGTGCAGGAACTCTGCAAAGATCTACAGGTTTCAGAGACAGCAGAGTGTGTTCACTGCCAGGGCTGTTAACAGCCACCTGTACTCCACCTGTGGTTTCCTGGATTAACTAACGCAACAAGACGAGAAAAAAACCAATCATGACATTAATGTTTCAGAAAATAAGCATTTAAAGGTTTGCAAACATACAGATAACACTGCATAACTGTGATTTTCAAGAATTCGTAGAAAAAATGTGTCAAATTGCTCTGAGCGAAGCCTGATTTTCAGCTAGAACGGTCAAACTGGGCCTCGATGAAAGCAGAAATGAAATCATTACTAAAAGATCATCTTCCTAAGCCTCCGTCTCTGGAGGAAAGCAAGAAAAAAAGCATGTAGATAAGAAACGATTCTGCTCCAGAAATTGGTCCTGCAGGAATATCACATTGGAGAGATTAGTGGAGGATAATCATATAACGGTAATGATAGCAACAAAACAACCTCATAAAGTCCCATCTGAATAAACAGCAGGCTGGAAGGGGGAGAATAAAGCTGCATCAACCAGTGTCATTCTAGGTTGCAGTAGTGGGTACATAGAATTTGTATGTGTGTGTATGTGTTGGTCCAGCGGGGGGCGCTCCTCAGTTTCCACTGGTACCCATTAGACAGCCACAGGGAATGGGAAAAGTCCTCACATGACCTCCCAGTTCACAGGAGTTTACCCTCCAGATAAAAAGCCTCTTATGAGTTATACGTTAAGCCTCGCTGTCCACCACTGATACAGTTCATGGCTCAGAATAAAGATTAGAAAATAGTTTAGAGGGTCATGTGTTTGTTACTGAAGGGTGAGGGTTAACCGAGCAGCTTGGCTGCTGTGCTCACCCAGATATACAGAGGAAATCTGCAAGAAGACCAGCATACCGCAACAAGTGATCTTCTCTTCTTTCTGTAAATATTAGTCAAATCTGCAAATGAAACTCTTCAGAGACACATTAAATCTTAGGATTGCATTGCATTCTGACTGTAAATGTTTGGATGTGTGTTTGCATCAGCGTCCGCTCATCAGACTGTCTCTTTAACAGTAGCGGGCTCTGATTAAAGGATGCATCAGTGGAATTCTTTGCACACTTAACTTTTAAGTGTAATGTTATACAATTGTGTCATTGGCTGGCGGGCTGTTAAGGTTAGATGTATTTATAACAACTTTAACTCTAAAATCAGGAGCTTTAAGCTCAAAATAAGTGGTTGATTCCTAGAAAACACCTCGGAAAAAAAAACACAACAAAAAATGAACCAGAAAATAATGCTTTCATGTTGCTTCTGTCTCTTTTCCATCACCTAACTTCTGCCCCATCATCTCTATATTTAGCTCTTCTTCTTCTACTTCCGCGAGCCATATTTCTCCATTGTCAGATCCCAGGAAATCATAGTGTTGGTGTGGGAAGCAGGGAGCATGAGCAGCCCTGACCCAGAGCCGCTGCTATAAATCCACACCTTTTTTTTTTTTTTTTTAATGTAACGGGGAGTTCTCCAAACCTTGACCCCCTCGTTTCCACAGTACATCTGGCCCAAGAACGAGCTGCCAGATGCACTCAGCGGCAACATACACCAGATGCAAACACAAGCTCTGCTCAGACACATGGGTGGTCAGGAGGGAACCCAACTATTGTGTTAGACTTAAACAGGACAGAGCACCAAAAAAATCAAACAGATCATACTTTCAGACTCCTACGGAAGAGGATCAGGGCCAGTGAAAAAAAAAAAAAAAGTTAACTGATTTTTAAATTTTATTTCAGTTTAGTATGGGGGAAAAAGTCAGAATTCTGAGAAAAAAGTCAGAATTCTGATGTTTTCTCAGAATTCTGACTTTAATCTCAGAGTTCTGACTTTAATCCCAGAATTCTGACTTTTTTAATGTCAGAATTCAGTCAGGATTCTGAGATTAAAGTCAGAATTTTGAGATTAAAGTCAGAATTCTGAGAAAAAAGTTAGAATTCTGAGATTAAAGTCAGTATTCTGAGATTAAAGTCAGTATTCTGAGATTAAAGTCACACTTCTGAGAAAAAAGTCAGAATTTTGACTTTTTTCCCATGTTAAACTGAAATAAAATTTAAAAATCAGTTAACTTTTTTTTTTTTTTTCAGTCGCCCTAATCCTCTTCCGTAGACTCCATTACCAGAAGAGTATCTATTAAATTCTTTAAAAAATTATTTCTTTTTTTAACAGATGAGAATCAAAAGTATTTTCTCAACAACCTAGGAAGAAGGATCTAATTAAAATAGATAGGTTTCAGTAAAGAAGGTCGGGCCTAAATTAAGTTTCTTTTCTATTATTTAATACAATCTCAATCTGAAGTTTGATTTATGTCACTCTAAAAATTTATTTTTGGTTTTTAAGATGCAGACCTCCCAAAGTGTGGAGGAAGAAAGCTCATGAACTGATGCTTGGATGGTCTCATTTAGGATTTTTCAGCTAAATCATGAGCAAAACCCATAGTTCCAACATTTACAGCATGTCATCCACCTCCTATAGATGGTGGGAATGATCATAAACTTTGTTTTAAACATAGTGCATACATTTAATTTCCTTTTAAAAATGGAAGATGTGCATGTTTTAGAAAAAAAATACAAATTTTGCCCTGTAGTTCTTGGACATGTTTATGGTCAGCTTTGCTCCCCAGACCATTACCCTACCATCACCGTGTTTTGCTGTCATCATTAGAGCTAATTCTAAACAAAATGTAACAGAAAAATCTTTCAAGAAGTTCCTCTTTTGTCCCGTCAGTCCATAAAATATTTTTACAAAATGTACAGAGAGCTATTCTATAGAAGTTGGTCATTTTTTTCTCCTCTCATCGCTAATTCACAAACTCTGATCTTAAGTGAGAAAATGGGGCCTGCAACAGAACTTCAGATGTTGTTCTGGGTTCTTTTGTAACCTTCTAGATGAGTAGACATTTTACCCTTGGGACTGCCACTGCTGGCAAAGTTCATAACTGTTCCATGTTTTCTCCATAATATAAAGAAGAGCTCTCATAGCAGTTCTCTGGAAACCCAGAGCCGCAGAAATTACTTTGCAACCATTTCCATAGGCATCAAAGATACTAATTTCTTTGGATCAGGGCATTTTTTTAAGGATCTTTTGGCTTTGATTAGATTGATTCCTTTTATACTACAATCCTGGTGGTAATCAGGCTGGGATGGACAGAGGAAAGCTGAACCAAAATAAGAGACTAATCATCGTAAATGAATTATTTAACATCAGATTTTACCAAGGAAATTCATAGATGTGCAAAAAAATTGCACTAGTAGAGCTATAACGGCAAAACTACATCACAGAAACATGTTCAAAATTTATCTAATATCTAACTAACATTGACCTGTTTATTTTATATCTATATATATCTATCTATAGTTATTTTAATGTCATAAAAATATTTTTTATTAACATCATCTGATGTTAAAGACAATGTAATTGAGCCTGGACTACATCCAAACTGACTTTATGAAGGTAAATTTTTTTTTTTATTCAGAAATCTATTCTTTAATTTATGAAACCTCAAAAAACAGCTACATATGAGACCCATATATTGTTATTCAAGAAGCCAGGTGTTTTTTATAAATAAACTTAAATGCTTTTCTGTTTACAGCAATTAGATGGCATAAGGTATTTTCCATTTTATTTTCTGTTTCTTTTCTGTTGGCTTTGAATATTTGTTAAAATTTTGCATGTGTTCGGATTTGGGGACTAAAGCCTGAAGTATGAAATAAAACTGAAATAAATTGAAAAGTGTTTTGATTCCTAAATCAGTAAATCTTCACCTTCACCATCTTATAAAAATGGAAGGAGAAAAAAAACAAAACACAACAACTTCCAAACAACAATGCTTGCGAATAAACCTTGTCCGTGAGTCGTAAGCGACAGCATCTGGCATCAAGGTAAACCTCAGATCTATTGCCAATTCTTTTGCTGATAGAATAAAAACCTTCCTCTGTTGGAAAACCTTGGATTTTTGTGCAGGATACTGAACCAAAATTTAAACAGATTTAACAAAGATCCGTTGATGTAGCATTGAAATAAACAGGATCAACTGTTGTCTTTAATCATTAGATTCTTTTTTAAAATACATTAAAGCGGTGTTTTTCAGTTCAGAATCCCTTCATCAAAAGCTCAGACTTCGATGGGGATGTAAACATGTTAAAAAGTGATGTGCATGTTCTAATTAGCAAGCAACAAAGGAACAAAGCCCGATAGAACGATCCTCCGAAGTGGAATTCAAATGAAATACAGGACGTCAAAGCGTTCGGGAATCTTTGAAAGGCGGACTTTCTCCTTTACCCCCCTCTTCTTTTCCACCCTGTTTAAGATTCCTGGCCTTTCACCTGACCCCAGGCCTTAGCCAGGAGATGGGGTGGGGGTGGGTGGGTTTGGTTGCTGGCGGTGCTGGGGTTAAAGTGTAATCCTAGTCCTATGACCACAAAGACTTGGCCCCCAAGGGCCAAGGACCGGCCACATTTTCTGAATTGCAACGCTCTGCCTCGGCAAACCTTTTGCACCTACTAGGATTATATCTCCCGACTCTTCTTTACGCTTCTGGTTAAACATTGACCAACTGCAAGAATTTACATCTATGTTTGTGTTGCATTATATTTTGAAGTCATTAAAGAGGCTAATTTCTGCAAACAGGAGGAGAGAAACCTGGAGCTTTACTCTCATAACTTCCTGTTGAGTTTAATCTAAACCAATTCGATTTATTAATGAGTGGAATTATAACATGACATCATTATGCAAGACTCTTATTTTAGGCCACTTAGATCTTGATATGTGGTACTAGTGTACAGCTAATTGCTATCTTAAGTAATCCATTAGAGGCTGTTTCTCCAACAGCTTGTTCACACCATTATCATTAGTTTTATTCTCAGGAAACCTTAACAAACTCTTTGTAAAAGCTCTGCGGCTTGGCCTTGAGCGCTTCTTTGCATCTAACCCTAAAGAATTTGCGTTTTTTTTTTAAGAGCAACTTCAGAGGATATAGACAAAGAGGAAAAAAGGTTTAATTGATGCCTCCCCCATTTTCCCATGGTGAAGATGAGAGGGCGGAGGGCCGGGGGAGAAAAAGAGAAGAGTGTGGGGGGGGGAGGTGATGTGACACCGTTCTCCCTGTATTGCGACTGTACAAAAGGAAGCAGATTTGCAGAAGAGATGACCCCTAACCTCTAAAGCTGCAGAAAAGGGTCCTTGGTGGCCCCAGCGCCACCCAATCAATCACCTCCTCCAGCCCAGCCTGCTGGTCAGTCGGACTGTAAGAGGACACCGATTAGCAGAACCCCCCCCCCACAAACATTCCTCTGCAGGAAACCTTTATTTTATCCATGCTGGGGGTTAAAAAATGAAAGCTCAACTGTTTCTATGTACACATACACATTTTATATGTAAATCTCTAACTTCATAATCATTCAGCTTCTTAACATTTTTTTTAGACATTTAAACTGAGAGCAAACAAAATAAGCTTCTGCATCTCTCTTATGGTTCATATAAACTGATTATGTTTACATAACAGAAAATTGGGAGTAATAATACCAAAGATGTAGGACCTTTGCTAACAATTTTGAGGTATCCCTTTACATTATTTCAAAATTAACAAGTTTAATAAAGACGCAAGAAGACAGTAAAACATTTTAATCTGAACTAAAACTTGATCTTATTCAAATCATTTAAGAAGAAAGGTTTTAATACATGAAATGATATTTGTGGTATTCAAGTTTCCTTAGTGGTCTAAAGGCTGGCAGTGGTCAGTAGTAATAATACGGGAAATTAACAAAATTTTAGTTGTGCATCTTAAAAAATATATATATTTTTACTTTATAGTTAAGCCTTAAGATCATATTTACTCATGATTTTTTTTTACTGTCTGATTTTGAATCTATCTATCCAGCTATCTATCCATCTATCCATCTATCTATCTATAAATATAACTAAAAGAGTTGCATCACAGTCTTTAGATATACCCAGGTACTAAACATGTCAGCTCTTTGTCCATAATGAGCATTGTTACATCTGTGAAAAAAGGAGAAGCTTTGCAGACTAAGAACACCACCCTATGTCTAGTGTGCAGCATCTACTCTACTACACAAGGAACTGATGCACTTCAAAAAATACTTTGCAACATCATGAGGATGTAGCATTATGTGGAAATACTGAAGCAACAAGCATCAAGACAAGAAGTCTAGGCTAAGCTTTCTTCCAAAAGGCTAGTTAACTTAAGCATACCACCAAAGGATTTAAAAAACGACTGAAGTGCAACAGCGTCAGTGTTTTAGAGCTGCCAACATGTAGCCTTGATCTGAGTGAGGCAGCTTGTAAAAATTTCTGACTTAAAAAAAATTTTTTATAAAAATATCATGCACAAATAAATTGGTAATTGGTATTTGTTTTCTTGTTTTTATCAAATACAACCAAATTTTAAATATTTTAAGTCCATAAATGCATGAACAGACATTCTCTGATGCACATATGGGGATACATTTTGTTTTTAATTTCATTTTCTGTTGTATTAAAACAAATCAAATCTTGATCATACAACCCACAGTACCCGTTTTATTTCATAACTGGTATTTCTTACTTTTTAAAACAATTCACACAAACTACTTTTGGGCGATAAAACATAATCAGAAGATCAGAAAAGACTTACAAAACTGAACGGTGCTCAATTTTTATTTTTGCTGCCTAACTATGCTTCTCTGGTGCAGAACAGGATGTTACCCAATAATTAGAGAAGGTCAGCAAAGAACGAGCAGCTGGCTGCACAGTTCACCTTAATCCGATCTGAATTTGAATAACTACATAATTAAATGCCACATTAATTTCACATTTAAACCAAAAATGAAGTACAACAAAAAGCAGCTCTGCTCATACTAGCTCGCCTCACTAAGGTGTTATTTTTAGTGTCTCTTAACGTTTTAAACAAAAAAGTCAATTTTTAATTTTGGCTGATTTTATTTTGCGACTCATCTTTAACCGTCAGTGGCAGCATTTTGACTCTGTCCTGTGTTTTTCCTGACCCCTGTCACACCGTCTGCTAAGGAAAGTAGCCTTCCTGAGAAGACTTGTGTTCTGTGGTGTAAAAGCAAAAACCCAAGAGCCCAAAACTTCTTGATCCTTGAGGAATCTTAAACCAGAAGGATGATAAACAAAAGATTTTCTGTTGGAGGCTCCTGGATCTGGCTGAACCGGTTTAAGACAGAATGGTCTCAGATCCTTTGAATTGCGACACATAAGCTGCTCTGGAATAAAGATGACAGGTGGAAAACGTAAAACTCTACTTTCTTTGTGGTCAGAGAACATAACTTCCTTTATGTGTTAATTTTTTTCATTAAAAAAAATCTACCACACTGCAAAAAATGTAAATCTAAAGAAATCATTTTTTTCTTAAAATAAGTGCATTTTATCCTAAGTCGAGGAGGTAAATGAAACACTTTGCCAATGGAACAAGATGATTTACATTTGAATTAAGAAAAATCTATTGCATTGTCTTATTTCAAGTGAATATTATCTAATTAACTTATTTTATGTGTAGAAATACTCATTCCATTGGCAAACTATCTTATTTACCTGCTCAAATTAAGGCTAAATACACTTGGTTTAAGAAATTTTTACTTAATTTCAGATCATTTTTGCAGTGCACTAATACCTGATAACTTTTAAAGTACACAGCAAAAACGATCAAGAAATAAGTAAAAATTTCTTAAATTAAGTGTATTTATTCTTATTTTAAGTAGGTAAATGAGATAGTTTGCCAATGGAATGAGTATTTTTAAACTTAAAATAAGATAATTACATAATATGCACTTGAAACAAGACAATGCAATTATGGTTTTCTTATTTTAAATGTAAATTGTCTTGTTCCATTGGCAAAATGTCTCTTTTACGTCCTCAATTCAAGAACAAGTGCACTTATTTTAAGAAAAAATAACTTTTTCCAGTGTAGGCAATAAACTTTAATTGAAGAAAAGATTTTCATAAACTTTTATTCTGGATTTAAGAAAACTTGTTTTTAAGGTCTAGATTAAAACCCAACATGAACATATTCCAATCTTGCTGAAAATTATTTATATAAAATCAGTATATTCTCCAAAGAAAACTAAGAAAACACGAGGAATGTGCAACAGTAAGCCGTTGGTAGTAACTCACCACTCCAGATGACAGTTCACTTAAAAAAAGGGAGTCAAACCAGAAAGTTCAGTAGCCCCTCCCCCATCCTTTTCATCTGCTTTCAAGTATAAATGAACCCTTAAAGACAAAAACGCTTTGTCGTTTTCTCGCTTACACAGTCAAGGTTTTTTATTTTTTCTGCAAATCAGTTACAAAGGCCTAACCAGGTGCCATCTATCAAAACAATCTGCTCTCCAAAGGAAACCTGCTATTAACTGATAAGCCGCTGCCCTCGGAAGGGTGTAATGGGTCCCACTTGAGTTCATTCTTAGAGTATTGTCTCGGCCGGCCACCTCCAAGACGAACCCGATGCAGTGACAGCTCCAAGTCGCACTCCTACTGCGCCTGAAACTGTGACAATTGCGTTGTGCAACTGCTTAATCTTAATGTTCACAAGGAGAAGCTGAGATGGAGCTTGACGAATTATTATCTTCTGCAGTCATTGCCGTAAGGGGAAACGTTCCACCTGTAATCTGACTACATTCATTGAGCTGGAAAACACTCCTGATTTAAAAAAAAAAGGTTCTAAAAAACTCTACATTCCGAGTAATATCTACAAAATCACTATTAAGTTCATAAATTCCTTTATGTCAGTTGATAACATTCTCTCCACTTCTGTTTTTAAAGAGTAAAAAAAATTGAAAAGAAAAAAAGTGCCATTGAAGTCAGATGTGTTTAAATCTTCATAAGTCAAATAACGGATATATGAAAACTCTCTGAAAATACTGCAAATATCTATAATTAGAGCAGTAGTTATAATTAAACAACTGGCACAGTAATGAAAGAGAAAGGTGTGGAAATTGTCCAAAGTTTACTGTTGATAGACCGCAGCAAAAGGATGGCATTATGGTTTTGGTATAAAACAAAGAATATTTAAGAAAAAAAAAAGGTTCACACAAAATTGAAATGTGAAATGTAACCGGAAAAAAAAGGTTGTTGATCTTTTAGTAAATACAGAAGTATCCAATCTTCTGAAGAAGCATCATAATAATGATAAAAAACTAAATAACTACCTAAAAAAAGAATAATAATCATTTACATTTTCAAATAGGATAAATGCTGCTACAAGAAAAAGATTGTAATACTAAATGTAGATGTAACTCTGTGTAAAGGTAAGCCCGAAGTTGCATCATCATCAACTAAATATATAATTGAAAATGTTTTCTAAATCTATCTTTTTTTTTATAAAACCTAGGCAAGTAAATATACAAAAATGCAAACAAATTTTGAAAAAGGCAGGGATACTTAGACAAAATCTTGGCATTAGGTTGGTTAAAGTTACAAAAAGTGCATTTTAAATTTAGGTTTACTAAAACAAGATGTTTTTATTGGGTTGCAACAGAGCAGTATAATGCAAGACCTGTGGGGTTTGTAATAACTTAATAGTAAGAGTTAATTTGGAGCATTTATTTCAACAAATTACAAAATTTGAAATGTTGCAATTGAATCAAAGTTAGGGAAACAAAATGTGTTTAAATCCAGTAATGTGCATAAAAATACACTCTCACATTCTCTTATATCTGATTATAAACTATAAAGAAAATGAATAATAAAAAGTAAATGTTTAAAATATTCAGTGGATGATGACATACAGTACTGAACATAGAAAAAAGACACCACTGTAAAGTTAAGAATAAACGTTAGATAATTCAAATACTTCTTGTGGGTAAACTGTTTGGCTCAGCCTTGCTTTCTGAATTCAAATGTGTTCTTTCATAAATACAGTGGGGCAAAAAAGTATTTAGTCAGCCACCAATAGTGCAAGTTCTCCCACTTAAAAAGATGAGAGAGGCCGGTAATTTTCATCATAGATATACCTCAACTATGAGAGACAAAATGAGAAAAAAAAATCCAGAAAATCACATTGTCTGATTTTTAAAGAATTTATTTACAAAAATATGGTGGAAAATAAGTATTTGGTCAGTTACAAACAAGCAAGATTACTGGCTCTCACAGACCTGTAACTTCTTCTGTAAGAGGCACCTCTGTCCTCCACTCGTTACCTTCATTAATGGCACCTGTTTGAACCCGTTATCAGTATAAAAGACACCTGTCCACAACCTCAAACAGTCACACTCTAAGCTCCACCATGGCCAAAACTAGAGAGCTGTCAGAGGACACCCGAAACAAAATTATAGACCTGCACCAGGCTGGGAAGTCTGAATCTGCAATAGGTAAACAGCTTGGTATGAAGAAATCAACTGTGGGATCAATTATTAGAAAATGGAAAACATACAAGACCACTGATAATCTTCCTCGATCTGGGGCTCCACGCAAGATCTCACCCCGTGGGGTCAAAATGATCACAAGAACGGTGAGTAAAAATCCCAGAACCACATGGGGGGACCTAGTGAATGACCTGCAGAGAGCTGGGACCAAAGTAACAAAGGCTACCATCAGTAACACACTACGCCGCCAGGGACTCAAATCCTGCAGTGCCAGACGTGTCCCCCTGCTTAAGCCAGTACATGTCAAGGCCCGTCTCAAGTTTGCTAGAGAGCATTTGGATGATCCAGACGATGACTGGGAGAATATCATATGGTCAGATGAAACCAAAATAGAACTTTTTGGTAAAAACTCTACTCGTCGTGTTTGGAGGAGAGAGAACGCTGAGTTGCATCCAAAGAACACCATACCTACAGTGAAGAATGGGGGTTGGAAACATCATGCTTTGGGGCTGTTTTTCTGCTAAGGGACCAGGACGACTGATCCGTGTGAAGGAAAGAATGAATGGGGCCATGTATCGTCAAATTTTGAGTGAAAACCTCCTTCCATCAGCAAGGGCATTGAAGATGAAACGTGGCTGGGTCTTTCAGCATGACAATGATGCCAAACACACCGCCCGGGTAACGAAGGAGTGGCTTCGTAAGAAGCATTTCAAGGTCCTGGAGTGGCCTAGCCAGTCTCCAGATCTCAACCCCATAGAAAATCTTTGGAGGGAGTTGAAAGTCCGTGTTGCCCAGAGACAGCCCCAGAACATCACTGCTCTAGAGGAGATCTGCATGGAGGAATGGGCCAAAATACCAGCAACAGTGTGTGAAAACCTTGTGAAGACTTACGGAATACCTTTGATCTCTGTCATTGCCAACAAAGGGTATATAACAAAGTATTGAAATGAACTTTTGTTATTGACCAAATACTTATTTTCCACCATATTTTGCAAATAAATTCTTTAAAAATCAGACAATGTGATTTTCTGGATTTTTTTTTCTCATTTTGTCTCTCATAGTTGAGGTATATCTATGATGAAAATTACCGGCCTCTCTCATCTTTTGAAGTGGGAGAACTTGCACTATTGGTGGCTGACTAAATACTTTTTTGCCCCACTGTATGTTAAGCAATTCAGAATTTAATAGGGAAATAGTGGTTTGAGTTTCTGGGTAAGACCTTTTTCACACATTCAGAAAACCACAACAGCTGTGACTTAATCCTCTAACATGTTCTAATGTGCCAGTTACTGGAGATGATGACAACAAGAATTGGCTAACATTTTCTACACTGCTTCACTTTTAATAGATCTCTGTTCTAGAGTGGTTCATGTCTGGTTCTGTTTAGTTGGAAATAACCTATAATAATAATAATAATAATTAAACTTTATTGATCTTACATTAAAGAAATTTACCTCTACATTTAACCCATCCCTTTGGGGAGCAGTGGGCTGCCATCATGGGGTGCCCACTGCAGTGTGGGGTTAATGCTTTTGCTCAGGAACCCAGAGTATTTGACAAATGCTACGCAAATATTTACAGAATTAGCCATTCAAAATTTCCCCATTTTCCTTGATGGGCCCTTGGCTGGTCCCCTAAAGTTCCTTTGGACATTAAGATCTAAAGAGAAGCATCTTCTCGTGGTCAGACCCTGTAATTCAGTGAAAAGGTGGAATCAGATAAAAAAAGCATCCACTCCCAGGAGAAGGAGGGGGGTCACTCCAGTGGCTGGAAGTTGGAGGGGATTTTGCTGGGAGTTGCAGGGAAGAGGTAACCTGACTCCGCCAGATGGATTTGCTCCGCATATCCATCTGGAAACCTTCCGTTGAAGTAATTTTGGGAAGGAGCGAAAATGCTGGTTAGCTGATTGGCCTATGTTGGTGATAGACGGGCCAAATAAACCAATCAGATCAACGTAACAGAGCGACGACAAAGAGGAGCCAATTGATAGATCAAACTCTTGCCGAAACCAGTCGGGAGAAGAGCAAAAACATGTTTCCCTCTGAGAAAAGCCTCCAGAGCAGTGTTTTGCTCTTCTTTCAGTGAAGAAATACTCTGCAATTCCGATAAAACTTGCTCGATAGCCACGCTAACGCTAGTTTCATCGGCTGAAGCCGCCATGTTCTTTAGGCTGAACTGTCGCGCTTCTCGTTGCTATTATTGGATAACTCTTCAAAACTGAAGCAAGAGAGAGGATACGGTGATCCAATGAGAGCTTCTAAACTCTTAAAAAACAGGCATCCTGAATTTTCTGATATTAACAAAAAAAAAACCTTAGTATATACCTTTAGATTTTAAGCACAAATATCTGCTATAAAGAAAATGATATCGAAACCTCTTATTTTTTACTCTGAGCCCTTACTTATAGTTCATTACCTTCAGCAATAAATTCAGGTTCCTCATCAACTGGGAGCTGATCGCATTTAAATGAGGTAATAATTAGGTCTAAATGTCACCCCCCACACTTCAATTCCTGTTATTGAGCATAAGAAGACAAATATAAAACACAAACCTGCATTTGTCCCCTGAATAATAAACATACCCATCTTATCCTGGAAATGAATGGCACAATGAAAGAGAAGAAGCAGTTTTTTCCCCCTCCTGTTGAGCCTTGGTCGATTCATTTAGGAATGCTGCCAAAATGAGCCATTAGAGATTGACGGGGGTTAAGCTCCCATAATCAATATGACACTGCTAAGTGCCGTTTGATTGAGATGCACGCAGTGTAAAAGGACATTTCTGCGTGCCCAGCTGCTCCTGCCACCAAGAAACGCAGCATTTGTCCAAAGCTAAACGGTCGTCTGAATGTCATTGTCATGGGTACATTAACTTTTATACGAGTCTGAGAGACCGACTTGGAGTAAGGACCAATGACCATTTTCATTAGCGAGGCTGCTCGGAGCCATTACGAATGCTGTCAGTTGCACAGGGGCATGGAAAGGCTTGGACAGGGTTGTAGAAGCATAGCTAGAGATTAAAACACATTTTGTTAATATATGGATCTAAGAACAGACTTTACAGGTGTTTTCATGATAAACCACTTGTAGAGTAGACGGTTGTTCACAGGGTGTTGCATGCATGATAGTAAATACAAAGTTTAGTGGAGAAAAAAACAACGAAAGCACTAGCATTACAGAGAAGACAATTACATTTTCCAGCCGCCATGTGCAAACACTTCTAAAAGTAACAGTACCTGCTTTAATGACCATGGTATCAGGGGTAAACTGCCCGGACCTATACCCCACGGATAATCTATGAGGTGTAGTCAAGTGGATGATGAGACTCACCGATACAACAAGGTGGAGAAGCTGAAGGCCGCCACTAGGTTATAGCCTCAGTTTTTAAAAAACCCCAGCAAAACTACAAGCTGATCTCAATACAATGCCACACTGATGAGGTGATCCATGCAAAAAGAAGTGCTGAGTCTAGGGCGTAGTTCCTGGCACAGCAGTTAGCATGCACGACCCATGTACGAAGCCCTTAATCCTGGTTTATGCTCAGAAACCATGTTGTCTGCATGTGTATTGCAGTTAACGCAGATATGATCCTCGCCCACCTCCACCCCCGCTCTTCCTCTGGTGCACCTCCCCAAAATTGTAGGTGACGCAGACAGTAGACAGACAGCAGAAAGCGTCACAGGGAGGAAAGAAAGGAGGCCTCTGATTGATCAATTCAATATCCTCTCTATACTATGCGTAATTCCTGTTTGGTACCTAATGACAGTAGTGCCGTACACAATGTCTGGCACACCTCGGACACTATGCCAGACACCGTACAGGACGCTAGTTTGTAGCTCTGTGCAACGGTCTGTTGGTTTGCCCCCAAAGCCAAAACACGTGGCGCCACGGCCAGTCTTTCGGGAACTCTCACGGGTAAACAGTGTGTCGTCTGACGTTGCATGACGGGTTGTAGACTGCGAACAAGCTCGTCCCACCGACACTCGAACACCTACAATCCTAGCTAGTATGTGATTGTCCCTACGCTTCAAAATTGGGCATAAATCGAAAGTATCTGCATCAGACCTGCGACAAGCTAACAGTGACACACTGCTGTGGGAGTATACACAGCCCTCTAGTCCTTGACGTGGCTGACGCGGGTTCGGATTCGGCCTGCAGTCCTTTGCCGCATATCTCTCCCCCGCACTCATACCCCCTTTCCTGTCTGACCACTGTACAATAACCAAGCCGCTAATGCTGTAAAAACCTCAACAACAAAAACAAAATCTTGAATGACATATTGAATTAATTTGCTATATTCAAATAAGTAATTTATTTAAACTATCTGAATAAATCACCTTTTTAATGATATTCAAACTGAAGGTACACCTGTATCTTGAGGAGCTTGTGTTGGGAAGGCTGTGGCTGAGCTTACTGGTGTGAAACCTCGTGTCACCAGGCATCTGGATCCGAGGGTACCTTTGTTTAGGGTGAAAGGTGGAGGCACTTTTACTAATCTCCTTACTTTACAATTAAGGAACACAGGAGAGCTGCTCGAGCCTCTTCCCTCTCTCAAACAACAACAGGAGAAAAGAAAGAGCTTTAGAGACTGGCCCATTGTCCCTCTTGCTCAGTCTCTGCCACCCCCCTGCTCTCTTCACGCTAATCGAAAGGTATTTGCACTGTAAATTAAAAGGCCCCTTGTATGTTGCTGCTTTTAAATGTGATGTGCTTTCCTAAGATGTCTACAAACAGTTCCAATCTAATTACAGAGGGAGATTTACTTCAAATAATGCTGTGGACAAAAGAACCTCAGCTATTGTCAATGTAGCTCCGATGTTCCATGTCTCTTTTTCTCTCGCTTTGCTCTCTTGGGCGAACCCCTTTATATTCAAAGTCCTCGCCTCACCAAGGTTAAAATGTGATGGGATATCTGAAAGTAGGGAACCTCAGGACAAAAGCAGCCTTTTTATTCCCTGGATGCTGATTTCCACTCTGCTCTGTCTCCTTCCTTATCTATTCTTTCTCTCCCTTAACCAGGCAGATCTCGAACAAAGCCACAGCGGCCGACATGCAAATGCAACGAGAGAATGGCGGCATCCAAGGGAGTTAAGATTGTCCGAAAACGGGACGCGCTCACTGGGGTTGCATTGTGACACAAGGCTAAGACACATCCTCAGGGTCGGAGGAGGGATATGGGGGATAGAGGATATTGGCTGGCCAGATTTGCAGTGTGTCCTGCTGTCTTCCATTTTCTGGCCTGTGAATCGCAGAGCCCTCTGGGAGTCTATAATCCACCCCCGCCCAGTGCCCCATACCACATCATTTTATTGCTCTCCCTGGATGTGCAGGGTGATGCCTTCGGACTACAATGATGAGTCCATGTGGGGATCCTCCTGCAGCCAAACTGGTGCTGTGTAGCAAGGACATCCCAATTTGCTGTTGGATCCCACCCAGCTTATAAGAATACCACCTCCCCTCTCTGACATGCTGTTGTCCCTAGCTTCCTGTGGCGATACCTCAAAGCAGCCGTGCCCACCCTGACATTAAGCCCCGGCAATGAGGTACCAAGGTACAGAGCCTCAGTTGGGTATTTCTCAATGAGTGACGCCGGGTGCAGGGGAATGTGGTTGTGCCAACGTTAATTCACACGTTTTATCTCATTTACAAACAAGCCGCACATCCTCTATTCACACTGGTGTGCATAACACTTATAGTGACTGCGGATGATTACAACAGAGCATTGCTCACACTGTAGCCCTTGTGCTGGGTATCTATCAGCCAACGCGAGGATCTCCCTCCGCCTAGGAAAACTCATTTAGATCTTATCTGGGGAAAAATTTGTTTGTGGAGGGAAAAGGGGGGAGGTTAGCAGCAGAAGTGACTGTAGTCTGGCTAGAGCTGCTTGATTTAATTTAGCTGGCGATAGTGTCTCCCACCACTTGTACTCTTCTTGGTTTGGAAGGTGAGAGAGAGAGAGAGAGAGAGAGAGAGAGAAGGAGAGCCAAGGAGAAAGAAATGAAGGGAAGAGACAAGAAAAGGGTGTTTGTTTACAGAGGAATAGTTGCATCTAATAAATTAAAGCGAATGTAGAGAGAAATCCTGAGTCTGTACTCTTGGCATATTTAATTTCCTGAAAGATAATTATCTGGAAATAATCTAGTACTTGAAAAAAATATGTAAATTGCAGGAAAATCTAGTTAAAGATCTATGAACAAAAAATAAATTTATTTAAGTAAAAATCCTTCCAGACAGCTACTAATCTTCTGAGTGGACTTCTTAGCCCTCATTCTCCTCAAGAATGAGATACAATTCTCAAAAACCCAAGAGATCATCATATAAGAATAAATATGCTTCATTTGAAGTGAAATAAATGCTCATTAAAAACAGATAACTTTGTTTTATTACTTAAGGTTCCAAGATAAAGAACAAAAAAGTCTCCTGCCAGAAAATTTCAGTCTTCACAAGATGTAAAGTGGAGAATTACTGCTAGTGCAGAACCTAACCTCCATTTTTCCTGGACCCTACAAAAGAAAGGTTTGTTCTATTAAGAAAATGTGTCAAGAATAACTTAAGAACTTCCCAACCAGAATTACAAGAACAAAATGATGTCACGCTGTTCTTGCAGGCTTGGGGAAGAGAACCCAGTTCCCTGTTCCTGGGAATTATTTATTGACCTTTAGAGTAGTTTTATCACACTCTCAGAAGTATGGCCGGTTTGGAAGTGTTAAAGAAAAAAAGAGTTTAGCAGCATGTCTTATGTTTGTAAGTTTCAACTAAAAATAACATCTTGTATCTTATTTTTCCATATGCAAATTATAACCAAAAACAAAGGTTTTTAGATAATACACAACCCTAGGTCTGTTTGAAAAGGAAATACAGCCAATAAGAACAAACACCTCATACCACCTCTCAAGCACGGTGGAGAAAGGCTGTAGATTTGGGCTCAGTTTCCTGCTATGCATGAGATTTCTTCTGCATCAAGTATTTTTCAGTCAAATATGAGACATTTTGTCCAACTGAAGCCAGGCCAAAATTGGAATGGCAGCAAGAAAAACCTCCTTAGCAGGGTAAGGATGTTTCACTCTTACAATAAATTTGACAGAAATCAACCACTGGGTGTATTTTATGCGGATGGTAGCTCAGCAGCATAAATGTTTACTTAATTTCACAAATAGATTCATAAGATCTATTGACATAAAAACCAAAATTATGACTTTTGAAACCGCTACATACCTCCATATGCAACTAATGTCTATACCCAGTGTCTATTCCTGATGAGTTTAATGTATTGTTCAGTAAACATTACACCACTAATGTTGATTAGTGTCAGTTTGAGCAGCACTGATAATTCTAATCTTTCTCTGCAAGTCCTGGCCTTGTATATCCAGTTCTGCTGCCAGAATGCTCTTTGACAGCCGGGGCGCAGACACACAGACGGATAATCTCCCCCGGACGGAGGACAGCTTGCTCAATTATGGGAGGGATGCTGAAGCGACAAGCAGGAGCACAGCACTAATCAGCATTTTGACTTAGCAGATGACACCGACAGGAAGCTCTACATGCTAACGTTTTGGTAATCAGAAGTCATAACGCTAATGCACATCTGCCCTCGACTGGAAAGAGCGCCGCTGAAACGGAGTGCCTCATAATTGCACCAAAATTCACTTTATGACGCTCGTTTTGTTCTGATCAGTAAGCTTACTGAAGGCAGTAACATCAACGTTTTGCAATGACTGGGGTTTGTTGCCTTTGTGTACAAATGCAACACATGCACAGCACTGCCTGTCTGGGCTGCAGGAATATTTGCTTTGCTTATCGCCGCCCTAATGCTCACTGACAACTTAATAACATCACAATTAACTAAATGCTAAACAGATGCCAGTGCTGGACTAATGTGATTGAGACAATCGGCACTTCTGACGTGACCCCTGTGTAGCGCGCCATTGGCCTAATTTGCTTGAGTGACATGACCGGTCTGACTGTGTGTGTTGCTATTTAATTGCCAGAGTATTGGTGTGAACAATTTCCAAGAGGGAAAAGGCAAAACGAGGACGTAATATGGCTGAAAGAGTTCCTTATGTCTAACCGCAACAGTTTTCTTGTACTCCGTCTCCCCTCCCATCTTCTTTTCCTCCTTTTTCAGAACTCCCTCTCTTCTTCTCTCGAGCCAAAGTATTTCTGGCTTCAGAAAAGAAAGTGTTTACTCTGCGGTTGAGGCCTGCTGGAATCACGCTGTGTTCCCACTGGCTAAACCCGCTATTGCCACTCCATGGTTTGCATATTTTTTTTCTACTTTACAAGACTTTATTTTAATAACAAAAGGGCGAAGAGAGATAAAGTTAGAAAAGGAGGAAAAAGAGACAAGAGAAAGAGCTTTCCTCTATTACATTTGGATTTTCTCCAGCGTATTAATCTGTGTGTGTGTGTGTAAGTGAGCATTCACAGGGATGAGTCATGTATAAACAGGAACACCAAAAGTCAGACAACAAATTCTTCCGAGGCTTGTGGAGTCCAAACTCATTTATACACTAGTCACATGGGAGATGCAGTCCCTGTTGTTTCTAGTGCTACTCACAGTTAATGCTGGATAACTGCAAACTGCTCACTGTGGCTTTAATTCAGCAGCCTAACCTGCAGATTTCCCTGTAAATCACAACTCTGCTCCCTAATTAACATGTACATTCCAATGAGTACAATTATCATTGAAAGGTTGGTTTCAATTGTATAGTTTTAATAAGTAAAATTCATACAAGGATTTACTCAAAAATGGACTTTGTGTCTGTTTTTTAGAAAGTTTTCTTCATAAGTCAGTCTGTTAAAAAGCCCTTTTAACACACAAAAGAAGTCCTGCTAAACAATAGCCCAGGTAGCTTTTTTAGCGACCTTTGAGTTATCCGCATTGTTGCTCCTGGTGTCTCTTAATCCTCTTGACAATACAGGTATCTATACAGCAGCAGCCATTCAAAATGGCTTCCCTTCCCAGTCAAACGCCAGCCGAATGGCAGCCCACTTCCCTCCAAATCCTAGCGAAATCGCCTCCAACTTCCAGCCATTGGAATGACTCCCTTTCCTTCTCCTAGGCATTCATTTTTTACTCTGACTCCATCCTTTCACTGAATTACAGGGTCTGACCAGGAGTTGACACCTTCTCTTTAGATCTTACTGTCCACAAATCATAAAAAAGCATATTTTGGTACAAATATTGATGTTTAAAAAGGAATTGTAGGGGACCAACCAAGAAACAGCCAAGGGCCCATCGAGGAAAATTTTGAATGGCTACTACTGTAGATTCTCTATGGGGTTCCGATTAGGCCAGTTTGGAGGCCAGTCAAGCACACTAACACCATTTTTTGCACTGGAAAAACGATTTAGAAATAAGTCAATATTTCTTAAATTAAGTGTATTTACCCTTAATTTGAGTAGTAAATTAGATAGTTTGCCAATGGAATGAGTATTTTTACTCTTAAAGTAAGATAATTACATAATATGCACTGGAAATAAGACATTGCAATTGTGTTTTTTTATTTTAAATGTAAATTGTCTTGTTCCATTGGCAAAATGCCTCTTTTACCTCCTCAATCCAAGAACAAATGCACTTATTTTAAGAAAAAATGACTTATCTAGATTTCGATTTTTTCCAGTGTGGTACCTTTGGCAGTGTGAAACATTGTCAGGTCTTTCTGGAAAATGTAATCAGCTTAACCATAAACCTTTGTATTAAAGAGAGGTATTACGTTTTTTAATACCTGGTGGATCGTTCAGTTGACTTATGACCTAAGGAAACACAGTGGACGAACTGCAGCATATGAAATGTACTCTAAATCTCACACACTGAGGAAATGTCACACTCGATATAAAGCTGCTGGTATTTCTTCTCTTTACACCTGCCCAAGACTCTGGGGCCTTGATTTTCAAATTAAATTCACTTTTTGAAAACTTTAAGGCCAATAGTCCTCCAACACACTGCTAAGTTGTCTTTAATGACTCTGGTTAGGGGTGGAATAACAAGAGAACATCTGTACTGTAGCTCGTGTCCTCAATGTTTTTGAGTGTGAATACAATTCAAGTGTGATGTCTGGCCACAGGAAACATCTTGTTCACCTTTTTCTTCCACTTAATACTCCATTATTATGCATACAACCCTCTGAACAACCAGTTTCTTAGCACTGACCTTGTGTGATTTAGACTGATTCTGGTAGATTGTATTGTTTTTAAAACAGCAAAGTCTAGTCTTCCCAATGATTTTGTCAGCCATAACATTACTTTTTTGGATTATAAATCTTTTTTACTCGACTTATCCTGTTTTTTTCCCCTAACAGAAAACAATTTAACATAAAGGGACATAAAAAATCACTTACATTTATTATGAAGGAAAATCTCGACACATATTTAAGTTTTTGTATTCAATTTAAGTAGCAAGTTTTCAGTAAGCGTTTGATGATTTCCAATGCATATGTATGATACTAACTAAAGCAATATTTAACAACGAGATGTGCATTTCTTTTGCATTTTGGAAGATACATGTTCAACTTCAAAGTCTTGCTTACAGTTTTGTTTGTGAGCAAGTTTCCTGACCTTTTGGTTTGCAGCATCCAGTAAAGCTTAAATCAAGCTGAATGTGTGCACAGCGGGTTTACCAATAAAATGCAAGAGCTATAAATTATAGAAGGGAACCAAAGCGATTTACTGGAGAGAAAGAAATGAATCAAGCCGACAGAGCTGTGGAGACGAAGGCAGAAGTAAAGAGAAAAATCAACTGGGAGAGGCTTTACTGGAAAAAAGCAGCCTGAAAATGACATGTTAGATGTGGCCTCGTTAAAAAACGAGCACGGCATGTGACAAAATTCACTTTCAAACAGCTTTGGAAACACAAAACAATAAGACGACAAAAGAGACGGAAATGATTTTTAAATATGATATTCATTACATTTTTTTTTGCAAAAATTCAAACACTTGTTACCAAGTCTCTCAGGATCAAGGAAAAACAGAATGCATTTATGACTACGACATTAATAATAACCAGTTCTTTAGAGTTCCTTCCTTTATTCCAGCCTTTGCTGACAGTTTAAAGAAAATTATATTTTATTTAATGTCTTATTTTTCACAAATTAAAAAGTAAAACCTTACAAAAAAGGAAGTACTTCTCTCTCTGGAAATTAGGCAATGTCAGCTTAAAATGCATGACATCTTTTACCTTAAATCATTTTTCGATGGTAAACTTAAGTGTTGATTCATATTTAATTTTACTTCACAGCAACTATTTGAACTGGAGTTTGTCTTTCGTCCATTCTGTTGAAAGTTGCCCTACTAAAAATCGGCCTTCTTCATTAGTACTTTGTGTTTCTGTAACCCAGATTGAACTGTGAAATGATGGACACAAACCAGCTAATTTTCAAAATTAAATTCAGACTCTAAATGTAACTCCCATCCTATTCATCACTAACTGGTTATGTATAACAAGAGAGCTATGCCTGCATCTACCAAAAAAATACAGAGAAAGTAATATTTTATAAACGATGCTTGTAACTAGTAGATCACATTGAGAGAACTAAAGACCTCTGCTAAAAACAAAACAAAAAAATCTTATGATTGTTGCGTATATAGATAATTTACAAGGAAAGTTTATTAATAATAAAAAACTCTATATATATAACAAATGCATAAGGCATAATAAAGTAATTAAGTATGCTAAGCATATCTGTCTATATCATGCACATAAGACATAAAATGTATTACTTATGAAATGTTTTGTGCATATTTGTTTAGGAAACATGCAATTATATTCCAGTCAGCTACAAATGAAATTAGTGATTTTTCTGTATATTTGAAGGAATATAAAGGGTTAATCATTCAGTTGTTTTTTATTTTGAGACATAGTTTTGCTAATTTTTCCTGCACAGTTTTTGTTTTTCAAATCAATTCTAATAAGGAGAAAGAGAACAAATGAACACAGCCCACTATCATGGGACTAAATGTAATCATCTTTTTTTTGGTAGCAAAATAGAACATGCTACTGTATACTAGGCAAATGGGTAAACATCAGAACTGGTGTAACAGCTGATAAAATACTGATTTCTATAGAATAACTTGGAAATAATGGAATATATAGGAAAAACAAAACTGGAATAATACAAAAAAAGAGCTGCATTACCTGAATTTTTTTTTTTTTTCAGTGTACGGATTAAAACGAAAACTGTAAATAATAGTTCTTATATTCATCCTCCAGCCAACGTAGTTGGAAAAACATGAGACCAGAACTACTTGCTGCAAACAAAAAATTCAGAAACACCCTAAAAACATCTGACAGAGGTTTGTGTACACACATTCTCCAAGAGCGTGACATTAGAGGTGGTTAATGGTATGTAGAGGTGAGTACAGGCAAATGTGTCTGAAGGTCTAAGGAAATAGGAGGGGAAGAGCGTTTGATTCAGCCTGCAGCTGATCAGGCCAGTGGAGGAGATACCACAATAGTTCCTATTCAGATGAGCCAGAGAGAGAGCGGGGCAGCCGCAGAGGTCAAATATTGTCATCACGGAACGTTAGCAAACAGCTGAAGCTCTGCCAAGAGGCTGCCAGAGATCAAATCTGGCTTTGATGGCCAACAGTTACCCCCTTCCTTCAACCACACTCCTCCTCTTGTGTGTCCTGGGCACTGTAAGAATCTTTCACTAAGAATGCATTTCTGTCTGTTCTGTTTACAACATCAAATAAAAAAAAGTCAAACTGCTTTGTTCAAATTGAATTATGTTCTGTCAGGGAAGGTCTCTTTCTGTTTGATGCAAAGAATACATGAAAATGGTTGCTGCAAAAGCAAGGATTTAACCCTTTGGAGGAAATTTAGTAAAATTCTTTTTTGACTTATCCAAAAAGCAGTCGCTTATTTTGTATAAAAAAAATCTAACAAGTGCTTCTATAAGAAATTTGTAAAAAAAAAATAATAATAATAATTCTGAGAATATTAATGCTGACAGAATAACTTTTTTAACCCAACATATTCATTTGAAAAAAAAGTAATTTACTGTAGGTAACAATAGTACGGAAGAGGATTAGGGCCAGTGGAAAAAAAAAAGTTAACTGATTTTAAAATTTTATTTCAGTTTAGTATGGGAAGAATTCTGAGAAAAAAGTCAGAATTCTGACTTTAATCTCAGAATTCTGACTTTTTCCCCATACTTTACTGAAATAAAATAAAAAAATCTATAAAATTGCAAAAGTCTATAAAATTTAATCAGAGCCAATAGGTCACACCCAAATAAAAATAATACATTTTGCACCTGCCAGAAAACAGGATTGGAGCATTTCTAATAAAACCAGACAGAGAGGACGCTTGCTGTACGCCGCTAGTCGTTTTATGTGGCAATCCTGGAAACAGGCCAGCTGGCTAAAAGGGATTCGACCCTCAGAAGACTGTTTAGCTCAGCAGATGAATGACACTTACTCTTTGAATGTCAACATATACAATAATCAACACATGCTAACAAAAAAACATGTAGTCTGCAAACCCTAAATCAGAGGTCAGCAAACCTCGGCTCCAGAGCCACATGTGGCTCTTTGGACCCTCTCTAGTGGCTCTTAATTGTGGCTAAAATGTATATAAAGAGCGAAATAATATACTATAATAGATACCAGTGTTAACAGCTTTAGTGTTTTTTTATAAGATGGAAAAGAATGAGATTAAAAGAACCAGAAATATGTTTTAAGAGACATTTTTCTTTGAATTAGCTTGGAAATTATGTGTTTTAACATTATTTTAAAAGCTAAAAATATATGAATTGTTGATTGTTTAAGATGGAAACTTATTTCCTATACAAGATAAAAACAAAAAAAGGTTTGTTTAAAAAAAAAAAGTGATGTTATATTTTGTGGCTCTAAAAAAACTTTTACTTGGTCGGACTCGGGGAAAAACGGGTCTTTGGATATGAAAGGTTGTACACCCCTGGCCTAAATCATAGTGCAGACTTTATGTAGAACTAAATTAAACATTTGTATTAGACTTATTTGATTTGATTTTTTTTACCTTTGGGTTTGTAACTAGAATAACTAAAATATAGGAAACAAAGCATCCTGCTGCAGAGGGGTTCTATTTGGTAGCTGTGCTGGAAGTGATGGGAAACAGAGTAACTGGGAAAGCAAAATCTGTTTTAACAACATTTGAAAATGTTGGAGAAGGTGATTTTTCAGAACCAGGTATTTAGACACAGAGCCAAACACATGGGAATGAGAGGGTGGAGTGGCTGGAATGTCTAAGAGAACAAGGAACTGAAAGTGGGAATCAGGCAGGGCAGTTAAAGCGTCGTGTCATGTTTTACCAGGGCCCATTTCTCAAAGTGTGAGCCCTTGCAGGGGCTTAACACACGGATGATTACTATACTATTACTGCTGCTGCTGTAGTTGTCTGGCAGGGAGACATGGCTGAAGCTGTAGCCCCCCCCTCCTCCTCTCCAAACCAACCCCTGCCATTCGTTCCAGACTAAAATGCCTATATTTAGAGTGCTCCTTTCCGCTGTTATGGCTGTTGAATCATTAGCCTCGTTTAACCCTACTTTACCTCCAACAAGCTGGCTTGCTGAGGGCGAGCCCCTCAGGGGTAGATCCTAAATCCTGCCTCCAACAAACCAGAGTCCCCCTTTGAATGAATAAGGAGGAGTGTCTTGAGAATATGTGTGGATGTGCAAACGAAGCCTGAGGGTCCGAGAACTAAAACACACGATAATAACAATAGAAAGGTTCTGGCCTGGTAGGGGCGTCTGTCTCACATCTGATTTTGTTTGACATGTTTAAGAGATGTGGATGTTGATTGAGTAGTTAGATGACCTGGCCTTTCATCTGCTGTACTCTTTAGTGGACAGTGTCCACATGTGGATGAGTGAAATGTAAAAAAAAAAAAAAAACATGGACTGTTTAATTTTCTGCAAGATCTCACAAAGACTGATAACATTTAAATAATCTAGATTTTATTTTCTCATATTTTAAATAAGGAGTATTCTAGAATAGATATCTGATTATGAACTTTATGGCACTTTGCCAGACTTTATACATCGCAGGTTTCCTGTCTGCCACATAATAATAGAAGCCTGAGAGAAGATACAGGTTGAAGAAGAACCTCTGCATTGTTTCCACGGGGAAAAGAGAAGAACAGAGACAGGAGAGAAAAGATTTGTTCTTTCTTTCTAGAGTGTAAGAAACCCCTCAGTCATAAGCCCAGGGAGAGAGAAGAGCATTAAACCTAACCCTAACGATTTAAGGAGTTGGCAAGGGACTAAATTTTATAAAAAAAACTTGAATCCAAACTGAGAGCGGAAAAAACGATTAAAATCTGCATTTTGACAGATCCACAGATTTGCTCTAACTGACAATCAGTTACCAGGCGGACCTTTAAATCAATACAAAAATTAACCAGCTGAATCGCTGTTGAAGAGAGCCTGACTAGTGCAGCTTTCATTACTGTTGACACCATGTACAACAAAAAAATGAAGAGAAAACCAGGGAAGCCAACCTGTCTGGAAAGTTTTATGTTCTATTATGTAGAAAAAGCTTATAATTTATCATCCATCCATCCATTTTCCATCATGCTAATCCCAAGCGGGGAGGCGAGGGGTGCCCTCACCCGTATCTCCAGCTGTCTACGGGCGAGAGGTCCACCCTGGACAGGTCACCAGTCCATCGCAGGGCAACACAGAGACAAACAGGGCAAACAAACATTCATACACACGCTCATACATAAGAAGAATATTAGAGAACCCAATAGTCATGTTTCTGGACTGTGGGAGGAAGCCGGAGTACCCAGAACCCACGCATGCTCATGGAGAGCATGCAAACTCCGTGCAATCCTGTGCTGGGATTTGAACCCGGAACCTTCTTGCTGGATGGATGGATGGATAGCAAATTTATCTGCTTCACTCTGATTATAATGACAGAAAACATGGCTAACAGAAATTAGCGCCTGTAATAAGAGATTATTTCTAAACTACTGGCAACACTAATTGACACTCCAGCTGCAAAAAGTGCACCGCATGAAGGCTACTGAAGCAGTTTAAGCATCACCATTGCCTAAATGCAAAACATGTTGCTGCAAATGCAGACGTTAGGGCTAAAGAAAGAAAAATGGCACACTAAAATATTCAGAGCCAAAACAACTAACATGGGATAACTGTTGACGTTAATGTCTACTTAATGATTTTGCTGTATAGAAAACATGTTTATTTTGAAAAAAAAACCTGTCAACATATTTTATCTGATAGAAATGTGATCAGTTTCAATTAATTACAACGCCTCTAATGAATAAGATTTTTTTTTTTTTTTTATAAAATCTGACACTTATAAATATTTATGGTTTCATATTTTCCCTCCGTGAGAGCTGCATTTGTCTGCATATCTTTGATATACGAATATTAATGCTCCAACTGTCATGTGTAAGTAATTTTCCTCTTACTTTACATGCAAATGCACAGACCGTTTTTCATAAGCTTTAAAATGATTCTAAAACCTAATTTTTCTTGTAAAGTACATCTGAGTGGACATTTTTTTTCAGATGTATTGCAGCTGCGAGCAGTTTTTAAGTCCTCTTGTGACAGAGTAGAAATAAAGAGAAAGGATATTCAGACTGAAAAGGAGCTCAGTTAAAGAGCTTTGATCTATAAATGATCTTAGACCTCATCAGGATCTAAATTATTCCCATCTAACCTCAAGCACAAAAGACCACACACCCAATTGCAGGTATTAGTAAGTATAAAAAGATAGGGCCGAAATGGGAAAGTTAGTCTATATAAGAGTCTTCTATATAAATGATGTGTGTTTCTACGTTTTTATCACTTCTTTACATGGTAAACCATGGATGATCTAAAACAGTCCCAAATCTCTGGACATCTACCACAAAGATTTGACACATTCAACTCTTAAAATTAAAGCAGTTTGTCAGCAGTAATAAAACCACTCTGGTCCAACCACACATCTGCTGAACAGGGATTTACTTCTTCCTATTTACATCTTGGCACCTAGATCGTGCTCTTCTTCCTGTGTTCGGAGCCGAGAGCTGATAAACAACGTCGGCCTGCCAAGTTTTCTCAGCTTGTTGATTAGTGTTGGGTCTGTCTTGACTTAGGACGAGTGGGACTAATCCGAGATGATGCGATCTGTCTGTCAATCATGGCAGCGGTTAGTCAGAAAAAGGCTGATTGCAGAAGGGTGGATGAGCCAAAAACATCACAGCTTCACGTAGTAAACATGAATCCTAATTTATGAAGATTTCTTTTTTTTTTTTGCTTATTTGAAACACAGTCCAGGAGCCGTGATGCTACGTCTACCTTACAGCATGTCTGATATCCTACATACCAGTGTGGATCTGCCGGTGCGCCTCCAGGGATTCCTCAGTCTGGAACTGGGCACCACACTGGTCACAGACGATGGCCTTCTCTCCGGCTGGACAGCAAGAAAAAGGCGGAAAATAAGTGAGCATTTCAAAATTAAAAATCTGGAGCATAATATCAAAAATATATAGGAAAATTCAGTTTTTTTCTCCACCTTTTTTGACAAAAATACCAATAATAACCTTTGCAATTTATGCGAACAAACTGCATAAGCAGATGCAGATAAATGAGGAACCATGTCTGTATAGGCTGATATATGGCTAGCTTGGCAGAAGAAATCCAAAAACAAAATACACTTAATTCAGGATAAGAGCTTGTTTGCTTTACATAAGCTCTACATGTTGACTCGCTACTTAATCTGTCAGAGAATCGGCATTCTGTTTTGATAACTTGCTGTAAAAAACATATACTTTTAGGGAGCTGATTTTATATTTCACCGCTTATTTGATGCGTTGTCATTAATTTGATAAATCCCTCTATCCGCCCTCAGACTGGTCAGACTCGGACTTCATGAATATGTACATTTTATCAGTGGGCATCTCTTTCCTGAGACACGAGTTCTGAAAAGCTGTTTCTTCTACACACACTCTAAAAGCAACAACATAAGTAGCCTGATAAAGATGATTAAGCATTAACCTAAATGTAGACAAGAGTACTATTCGCTTCTGCATGCTTACATATTACTCAGCTGTGTAGAGTAGAACAGATACTCCCCTCTGATTTGATCCCAACCAGTATTTATGGCAGGCATAGATTAGAATTATCTGGATGATCATGATCTGCTGATACTCACAGATATCGTTTTATTCTTATTTTCTATAGCTGAAGGTAAATGTTTATAAGCTCACAATATACCTTCAATATTTCCAAACTTGTTATGTGAAGAAATAATTATTTTTAACTGCACAGGAGGCAGAGGTGGGGACTCGAGTTTGTGACTTGTACTCGAGTCGCACTTAAGTGGCATATTTAATGACTTCAGACTCGACTTAGACTTGCATTTGAAGGACTTCAGACTCGACCGAGACTCGCGATTTACGACTTGTGAAAAATGTTTTATTTTTTAAGTGTTTTTTGTTTTAATAACTTGACTGATCGCCGCTCGCCTTACCCGCACACAGCAGAGGTAAAAAAAAAAAAAAACGGCAGAGGGGCTGTCAAACAGTCATGTAGCACTGACGTCACTGACGCAACGCTACGTGACACTGCTACGTGACATATAAGCATGTATTTTTCACTTACCAGTTTAAGATAATGATCGTTCCATGGATATAATAGCGACCTTTAAGCTATAAGAGATGAAAACATAAGGAGAAACAAGCAAGCACGCAAATTATTGAACTTATTTTTATTAATCATGTGATTTGAATTTATTGTGCGATTAATTTAATATTGCAACAGGCCTACTCTAGACTTGAGACTTGAGCTCTCAAGACTTGAGACTTGACTTGGACTTGAGCTCTCAAGACTTGAGACTTGACTTGGACTTGAGCTCTCAAGACTTGAGACTTGACTTGGACTTGAGCTCTAAAGACTTGACTTGGACTTGAGCTCTCAAGACTTGAGACTTGACTTGAGCTCTAAAGACTTGAAACTTGACTTGGACTTGAGCTCTCAAGACTTGAGACTTGACTTGGACTTGAGCTCTCAAGACTTGAGACTTGACTTGGACTTGAGCTCTCAAGATTTGAGACTTGACTTGGACTTGAGCTCTCAAGACTTGAGACTTGACTTGGACTTGAGCTCTAAAGACTTGACTTGGACTTGAGCTCTCAAGACTTGAGACTTGACTTGAGCTCTAAAGACTTGAAACTTGACTTGGACTTGAGCTCTCAAGACTTGAGACTTGACTTGAGCTCTCAAGACTTGAGACTTGACTTGAGCTCTCAAGACTTGAGACTTGACTTGGACTTGCAAAAAATTACTTGTGAACATGTCTTAGTCAGGAGGTAATGTACTCAAATATAAAACAAGGAAAGTGGCTTATTTTCAGATCTTTGCAGAGGTAGATAAGGATGGTTGATTGGCTGTAAGATTGAGCCAAAAGACAATCAACTAAAATGAAGGAAATCTGGGCCAATTGCCCAGCTGGCCAGTTAATCAGTGCATCACTAATTATCTTGCATATCTGGTTGTATATTTAGGGTTGTTCTAGAAGGTGGACCGCCACCTCAATCTAAAGATTTCTTCCATCTTTGCCCCATATTTATCTCCTTTATGTCATGATCCCAATATTTCAGGTATCTTATAATCTCCTAATGTCTCAATTTGCATGTAAATTTAATGCCATTTTTGACATCAGAAGGTCTTTATAATAATGGTATAAAAACTCGGTCTATACAGACGTTTTAATCTCCCTTCATATAGTAAATCAAAAATGTTTCAAGTAGCATCTTCACCGCTTACCTCTAAGCATGTTCAAAATAATATCTGGCAACTTTCCTACTATGTTCAACAACCCGTTGCTTCTGTTTATGAAAGAATATGAGGGTGCGCAGCCATTGCACAGCTTACTTTATATAAACTAAACAACAATAAAAGAAGAAACAGGAGGCCCACATATACACCCATGCAGGGCGCTGGCTGAAGGGCACATCAGATCAAACTGAGACAAATGACTTTTTATGGCTTGGCAACGAGCTCCATACATGCCATACACATCACACATCAAACAAACGCAAACATACAAACCGTTGTATTTTATTTTTTTACATCTGGATGTTGTGTGTGTGTGTGTGTTTCCACTACAAGCTATCTCCCCCGACTAGACCTTGGTTTGTTCTTGGCTCGGCCTCCTGGGTTACGACACCTCCACAAAGGGGGGAGAGAGAAAGAGAGATAGAGTACGAAATGAAAACAGGAAGCCAATTCTTAGATGACAGAGAGAAAATAAGTAGGAGAGAGATGTACTGGTGTGGTTTTGTAACCGCTGTGACATTGGGGAACGGCTTGTACTGTAATAAGCTCCACCAAAAGCAGAAACGACACGCACTGTAACATGACAAAGTGTGCCAGCCGGCACGGCGATTATGCAACAAGTTATGCAAAAGACGGGATGGTGCACATGTGATTGTGACTAGATCATGAGCCACTGTAATGCAACCTAAAAAGCTTGAAAATCCTGGATTAATCCGCAATATCACAGCATGCATTACAGTTTTGGAAAGTTTTTTTTTTTTTAAATGCTGAGCTGTGGAGAAATATTAGGTTTGGCTGCATGTTCAAAAGGGACCCTTTGCAGAGTGAGCTAGTGTCAACTGCACAGATGAGCATATGGTTGAATTAGCTTGGCAAAAGCATCCACTTAACCTTTGGAGGAAAGAGACACAGATATAGAGACGGATTCCCTCATCGCTTCATCGTTATAATGCCATATTTGCTTTCATCACTACCTGCCTTTGTTGCTGCTGAAACATCTGATTCATCATTGCTGTATGTGTATTGTTTTATGTTCCAGGAGCTGCAGCTACTTGGATAAAGTTCACTGGACTCTTTCCATATATTGATCCGATTCCATCGACTGCCCTTGTAGAAAACAAGTGGGACACTTTTACGACCACAGGAGAGCAACTTCACCTCTGTCCCATCAAACTGATGGATTACATCAAAGTAAATACACAATGTAGGTCAACTATTCATCAGCTTTCGTTATTGAGAGCAAGTACCCAGAGCAGCTCATCACTAACTTATTAAAAAGTTGAATAATTTTAGATATTCAGTTTTCATTTCAAGCAGAGGGATGTGCTTCATCTGTTTACTTCAGTAACTTTATGTGTAAATAGGGAACTTTAAATTAGGGACCAGAAATGTCACATGCGGTGTTCCCCAAGGCCCCATTCTGGGGCCCCTCCTATTCAATATCTGTATGCTCTCCTTGGCAAACAACCAGATCAGTTAACATAACTATGCAGACGACACACAGCTTTACATCACAATGTCACCAGGTGACTATGAACTAGGGCTGGGCGATAATTCAATTACGATATATATCGATCGATAGACGTGTGGCGCAATAGAAAAAAATAGGGTCGATAAAAGTTCGATAAAAAAGAAACGCAGTTTTCCTTCCTTCTCATTGTAGCCTAGCATGTAGGTTTATGCTAGTCACTACTTCCTCCCAACCAATCACAATCGTGGACCCAGGCACGCCGTCACCAGGCGCCGCCCTCTCAAACCACAACACAGAGCACATGAAAATGTCGCCGCAAGGAGAGTCAGAGGAAATTGTTTCAAAGAAGGGTTTTTGTAGTTCGGCAGTTTGGCAGTATTTCGGTCATAGCAAGTCGGACCAAAAACAAACCACAGTCATCTGTAAAATGTGTAGGGAACCAGTGAAAACAAAGTCTGATAACACAACCAACTCTTTTTTTTTTTTTTTATCATCTCAGCCGCTCACACCCGCAGGAGTACGAGCTGTGTAATCCCCGGCGCGGCTCTCCTCCGAGGAATCTTCGGGAATTTCGGGAAAATATATATATATTTTCAGTTCTGGGCAGTTTCCCACGTAGTTCTAACAATTGAGATAAAAATGCTGAGGGGCCAGAAACTTCAAAGTAACTCAGGTTAAAGCAGGAAACGGGGGCGGTGGCGGCGGTGGGGGGGCATTTATTTATTTGTTATATTTATTTTGGTTACTTTTCTGGTCACTTTAGTTTATTCTTTGTCAGTATTTAATAACATAACCCAGGTCTCTCAAGTTATTTTTCTTTAAAACAATTCTGTTATGGTTAAAAAAGTTGTTTAAATAAAGATTTAATTCGAAGTCTGTGTTTGTGTTTTTTATTAAAATTAAATCATTTAGCAATATGATAAAAAGTCCAGGCAGAGCTACACATAAAATATGGTTTCAAATCTTTTCAATAATTATCGATATCGATCAATATGCATTTTT
The DNA here is from genome assembly GCA_030533445.1 of Cyprinodon diabolis. NCBI lineage: Eukaryota > Metazoa > Chordata > Actinopteri > Cyprinodontiformes > Cyprinodontidae > Cyprinodon > Cyprinodon diabolis. Next base: position 4,709,626 of record CM060072.1, read on the forward strand.
TTTTATCGATAAGCTTTTTTTCTATATCGCCCAGCCCTACTATGAACCCATCAGTGCATTGGCTAGATGCATAGAGCAGATCAACATATGGGTGCCGCATCATTTTCTACAACTGAAAAACAACAAAAATGAGGCAATAATGTTCGGAAGAAAAGAGGAGAGATCCAGATTAGCACACAGCTGATCAACACTGATTATGGCCGAAATCTTGGTGTTATGATGGACTAGGATCTGAAACTTTAAGGGCACAAAAAGGCTGTTACCAAGTCAGCCTTTTATCACCTGAAGAACATCTCCAGGATTAAAGGAATAGTACACCCAAAACATGATTAGCCTTCATTTTCTACTCACCCCCATGCTGAACAACACTCTGGAGTACTTTTTTGATATCTCAAATGCATCTGGAGATCTGGGAGGCTTCTTGCTGTCTGCTGACATTCAAATAATGGAGGTCCATGGCGCCCGAGGCAGAAAGGTCCATAAAAGTCCACAAAAAATGTGTCAATATTCCTCCATACTGCTCGTCCAATGTATTCCAAGTGTCCTGAGTGGGTAGCTTCCATAATTTACTCGAAACGAAGTCATTTAGAATGTTTTTAGAGCATAAACAGTAGTGTATAGGATTTCCTAAAAGCGCGCGCCTACGAGTTCACAAGCCTACGGCAACCGCGGCAGACCAAACCAGATGAAAGTGCGCATTCAGCGTTTGCTCTTGATAATGCAAGCGTAGAAGAAGAAATGTGCTGTTTACCTGTGCAAAGAAAGAAATAACGAAAGAAAAATGTCTGAAGACTTCAGTGTTGAGGAAGAGCATGAGTTCTTTACCGAGCTGAATGCGCACTTTCATCTGGTTTGGTCTGCCGCGGTTGCCGTAGACTCATGAACTCGCAGGCGCGCGCTTTTAGGAAATCCTATACACTACTGTTTATGCTCTAAAAACATTCTAAATGACTTCGTTTCGAGTAAATTATGGACGCTACCCACTCAGGACACTTGGAATACATTGGACGAGCAGTATGGAGGAATATTGACACGTTTTTTGTGGACTTTTATGGACCCTTCTGCCTCGGGCACCATGGACCTCCATTATTTGAATGTCAGCAGACAGCAAGAAGCCTCCCATATCTCCAGATGCATTTGAGATATCAAAAAAGTACTCCAGAGTTTTGTTCAGCATGGGGGTGAGTAGAAAATGAAGGCTAATCATGTTTTGGGTGTACTATTCCTTTAAGGGACTAATGTTCAAGCGGGAGCTAAAAAAAGTCATTAATTTATGGTTCCTTATCAGATTAATTACTGAAACAGTGTCTTCATAGGTTGCATATAAAATCCATCAGACAGCTGCAGCTGATCTATAAAGCTGCTGCCCTTGTTCTCACTAGAACTAAGAAAGTAGAACACATCAGCCCGGCTCTGAAGTCCTTACACTGGCTCCCTGCAGCTCAGAGAATAGACTTTAAAATCCTTCCGTTAGTCGATGAACCACTGAATGGATCAGAACCTCAATACATAACAGATTTGTTGTCAGTGTATCAAGCTCCCAGACCACTCAGGTCTTCTAGTTCCAGCCTACTCTGTACACCCAGAACTAGAACCAAACATGGAGAAGTAGCATTTAGTTCGTATGCTCCATTTAAAAGGAACCAACTCCCTGAAGAATGTAAAACTGCTGAAAGCCTGAGTTCTTTCAAGTCAAAGTTAAAAACCTATTTGTTCAGAAAAGCCTTGACTGTTGAAGTTAAACTGTTAACTGAGGTATTAGTTTAAGCTGCGGGTTAACCTCTTACCCTGATCCGGAGCAAGAATCCAAACACTGCAACAAAACATTCCTTTGCAAGTGTGATCTTTCACACATTAATCTTGCAGTGATTACTATTACTATACACATTGCACACATTGTGCAATTTTAACTGAAAACGTATGTTATGGCTACACAATCCTTAGAAAAGTGCTGACATGACAATTGATACACAGTCATCAGCTCCATCCACAGTGAGGATACAGAGCTATATGCACAGAATCTGATTGTAAGAGGAGTGTGTTCTGGGTTTTTAATGAAAGGTTGGGGGAAATGAAAATAAAGCACATCAGCAAAAGCAAATGATCACCATGCTACACAGAACTTACACAAGAATTTATGCAAAAGAAGGTTTCACCAAATGAGTGCATATACTGCACATACATACAATGAAAACTATATGCCAACTGACTAGTAGGATAACAGTTCCTTTGATAATATACCGGTCTTAATGTCTTGTTGCAATTAGCATTAATGAGAAATAATCAAAACTAAGAGGAAAACAAAAGCCAACAGAAATATTCCACTTAGAAATGTAGTTTTTCAAAGCCACAAAACATAAAGCCAACACTTTCCAATGATATTGGGATTTGCTGACCTGGATCAAATGTTGCCAAAAAGATGTTGTCTTTGGTGAAATAGCTGCAGGACTGTCTTAGTGCCTTTTTTGTTAAAGAAAAAAAACAGTAAATGTTTTAATAACTTCCCTCTGCAGTGAGTAACAACAGAGTGTCAGTTAGATTAACACTTGCATGGTTAGAAGTAATAACTGTGACTTTCAGACAGTGATTGAGCACCATAACCAGTCTTCTGGGAGGCCAAGAGAAGTGTGCTAAATGGGCCAGGGATGGGATTTTAGTGCAGAGCACGCCCCTGCTTGTGGCACAAGCACATAAATTATTGGGTTAGGGGAAAATGCCTGCATGGTGCCTTGCTTCAAGGAGAAAGGAGCTGTATGAGGTCACTGCAGGGCAAAAAGGGGAGGAGAGGCAGGAGCTCAAGAACTCGGGGTGCACACCGCCAGGCAGCCACCCAGCCAGATGCCCGTCGCTCCAGTTAGCCGGCTAAGTGCTAACAGAGGGGCCCCTCTGCCTGGTAATAGATTCCATCAGCCATTTTCAGTGCCAAATTAAAGGGATAAATCTTAAGGCCCCTTTGATCACAAGACGGAGAACTTGTTAGCTTGGAAAGGGAGGGCAACCAGGGTAATGGGGGAGTCATGCTGTTTGTCTTGTTATATATGGTCTAAATGATATACATGCCTGCAGAGTCAAAATGGAGTCCAAATCAAGTTTCACTGTTTTATAACACAAAACATAGAAAGATGCTCTGAAAGAGATTAAATGCTGAGAGAATACAATTCCAAAAGAAAAAAAAACAACAACAGGAAAGTATCTCAATAAGCAAAAATAAGGGGTCTTTGTCGCTACTGGAGGGACCACTGACTCACTGCCAGATTTAGCTCTTAGCTGACATAGGACAAAAAAAACAATTACACAACTACTGTTGAGTTAGCATGTGCTTTTGGAGGAGGGGGATATGGTGTAGCGATCAGGTGCCACATGCAACTGATGGTGCTTCCCTTTTCGCTTCCCCCTTTGAAATGTTGCACAACTGCTGTTGCAGCACAACTCAGTTATTTCATAAAGACATGCAAAGGGAAAGGAGAGAGGAAACTTCCAACAGTTGGCACTGTCTTACATGTTATGACAAAGAACTCATTTTTTAAATATAGGCCCATATTCTTGACATTATTTAGTCAGATTAGTTTCTGGAGCTGCAGACTGAGATGGTTATCTATCTAATAGAAGACTGAGACTGCAAATTTTCAGTCATTTATTATCATGATTGTAATTACAGTATAGAGAACGTGTATGGGTTGGTGATACCAAGAAGCTATGTTTCAATTTTTCAAATTAGGTTTGTTAAAACTGATAAACATTTCCTAACATGTCCTTTCAAAGATGCAACAAAGAAGTCCCCAAGTCACAAGAGTTTTCTCCAGATGTATGGATCAAAGCATAACACAGCCAATTCCTTTCATAATGCTGCAGCCACCAGTCAGCTGGCTGAAAGAGGGCTTTTAACACTTCTCCCACAATTCAAAGCAAGACAAATTCCTTTAATGAAGAAAAAAAATGAAAGTTGTGAAAAAGATGGACAGTTACAGGGTTCCCCATCTGAAGAACTTCCGACACCTCTGGCATGTTTCATCAAACTTGCACTTCCTTTTAGTAAAATATGAAAAACTACAATTCATTTAAAAGAAATGCACCATTTGCTATAGTTGGGCAATATGCTTAAAAATATAAAATTATTTTTTAACAACCAAAGTCAATTAACTGATCTTATTTATCCTGCCTCAAGTTTTACATAAAAAAAATTTACATGAAAGCAAATACTTTCAAGAAATACATTTTAATTTAATCATCATCTCTGGGGGGTAACCTCAATTTAAAGAACTCCAAATTTCAATCTTTTCAAAGACTCCCAGATAACCCTGTAATGCCAAATGTATCATATTTGATACATACGGTTTCTGAAATGTTTTGCATAATTTAATGGTAAAAACTTTGCTCAAAATCCTATTGTACACAATCAGATATACCTGATAACAGCCAGTAGAAGACTACACAAAAAATAATCTTGACTTATCGCATAGTAATAAATTATTAATATCAAAAATGTATTTCTGTTTTTTCTTTTTACATATTTTGTTAAAAGGCCAAATAAGGACTTCAAACCAAAAAAAAGTAATTTTCTGTTTTGTTTTATTCTTGGATCGGGCTTTAAAGGGATAAGGTAAGTTAAATTGTACACAATTTATTTATTTTGCACATGTAAAGAATTGAAATCCGCCAAATAAAATGGGCAGATTGCCACTTGCAAGTTCAGAGTGGCCATCAAAGATGGATGAAGCCGTGAAGTTGGATAATAATAATAATTATAAAAAAAAAAATAATGGTAATACAAAATATTATTCATAGTGTACTTTACATACGTGGCCTAACTCAAAGTGCAATGAACAATAGGAAAAAACCACAGAAACATATATAAAACATGAGTAAGTTGTCTTTGTCGTACTTTCTAATTGACACGACAAAAATGCAGCGACAGTTTAATTTACACCAGATTATGCTCCAGAAAGCTAGATTTTCCTCGAACAGGGTAAAAAAACAACAACCTTGAAACCTAAAATGATTTAAAGAAAAATTGTTTAAAGGCATACAAACCTAAAATCTAAACTAAAACGGTTTCAAACGAATGTTGCTCTCTTTTTTTTTTTTTTTAACCCATGCTCCTTGTAGATTCATTTTTGTCACACTTTACAACAACAAAAAAAGAGATTGTTGGCTCTGATTTATTTTAAGCTAACGGCAGCGGCAGCACTTTGCCACAAGAACAAGGGGAGGAATGAGCAGCAGCACAAAGCCTCACAAGCGAGTGATGGTGCATTCACTTGACTGCAATTTCCCCCTGACACAATAAGCGCTCATTCTGTAACTTCCCTGCACCGCATTGCAATGGCTTTATTTGTCGACATGCTTATTCCAGTCAAAGGTCTCATCACAAATAAGCATAAGGCCATTACAACAAAAAATCTTAAATAATTCTAACAATTTTATACAATAAAATAAAAATCTAAGTTATATGTTTGAATAAGAAAAACCTTGCGTCATTTTTTTTTCATATCTTTTTACAAACTGATTAATTTATGAATTTACTTTGTGTAGCCTTTGGGTCTCAATTCAAATGCAGTGGAAGCTCCGGTCATATCCCTCATTTTCTATATTTATTGTTTAAAAATTATTTTATTTAAAGGAATTGATTAAAAAAAGGACAAAAAAAAAGAGATGAAAAAGAAAAGGTACCATGTGTATATCTGGGTATGAAACATCTCAGTTATCAGACTCATATCATCCTCTTCAGCAGTGTGAGCTCATAATGCCGCCATTCAGAAGCTTTGTCATTCAGAATAATACGTCAGAGACAAAAAGAGGCCTTGTTAGTATCGGACGGGGGGAAGAGGAAGGGGGTAGCCATGCTTTTCCGCACCCCTTCTCAAAGACCAAATATTTTTTGTCACTGTATGCACACTTTCAGACTTCTCCATCCCAGTTGCATCTCTTCCATAGGTAGAGTCAACAATATATGCTTAGTTTGCAACAGATGCCCCCCCCCCCCTCAAGGGAGTCACAGTCCAAACAGAATCTTTCATCAAAGACAAACGATGCAGAATTAAACATCAGAGTTACAGAGCCAGTCTTTGTTCACAGCAACACACAAAAAGTAGGTCACCATGTTGACATGAGAATTAAACATTTCGTCCTGCATTGCAGATTAAGAAAAATATGTTTCTCCTTCAACAACCAAAGCTTTTTTGCCCCCCCCCCTCCATTTTTTTTTTTTTGTAAAAATATTTACACCATTAAATGTGTTTAACTTGCAAAATAACAAATACAAAAACAGAACTAAACATGCAATGTTTTAGCGGAAACCACAAAGTTATGCAAAAAATCTTTTGCAAGGATGGGTAAAAATAAAGAGTCAACAGTCCTGAACACCCCGCTGCATTGGAGGGTGTGACAACGTTTAGAATCTGATTGCACAGAAAACGAAACGCGTCTTAGACACACGGATGAGCAAAAGAAGAAGACATTAAGGAATGTTGCAATTTATTAAAATAAATCATATATTCATCATGGGATATCCAATTTATCTGAGATAAATATGGTAACCAAGCTTTAAAAAAATACTGCAGCTGAACATGAGGTAACTACAAGGTATTTACCTCCATAATCATAACTGGTGGAAGACAATCTAAGGAATCACCTGTCAGGAAAAAAGATTGGTGCTATTTAGACCCATGTATGATGTCTGCAATGGTATGATTAATTAGAATTAAATATCAAAAGAGAGGCTAAAATGTATTAATAAGAATAAAATCCATCCATCCATCCATCTTCCTCCGCTTATCCGGGGTCGGGTCGCGAGGGCAGCAGCTTAAGAAGGGAGGCCCAGACTTCCCTCTCCCCAGCCACTTCTTCCAGCTCTTCAGGAGGAACCCCAAGGCGTTCCCAGGCCAGCCGAGAAACATAGTCTCTCCAGCGAGTCCTGGGTCTTCCCCGGGGCCTCCCCCCTGTGGGACGTGCCCGGAACACCTCACCAGGGAGGCGTCCAGGAGGCATCCTAAACAGATGCCCAAGCCACCTCAACTGGCTCCTCTCGACGTGGAGGAGCAGCGGCTCTACTCCGAGTCCCTCCCGGATGACCGAGCTTCTCACCCTATCTCTAAGGGAGAGCCCAGCCACCCTACGGAGGAAACCCATTTCGGCCGCTTGTATCCGCGATCTCGTTCTTTCGGTCATGACCCAGAGTTCATGACCATAGATGAGGGTAGGAACGTAGATCGACCGGTAAATCGAGAGCTTCGCTTTTTGACTCAGCTCTCTCTTCACCACGACGGACCGGTACAACGCCCGCTTCACGGCAGACGCTGCACCAATCCGCCTGTCGATCTCCCGCTCCCTTCTTCCCTCATTCGTGAACAAGATCCCAAGATACTTAAACTCCTCCACTTGGGGCAGGACACCCCCCCTGACCCGGAGAAGGCACTCTACCCTTTTCCGGCTCAAGACCATGGCCTCGGATTTGGAGGCACTGATCCCCATCCCGGCCGCTTCACACTCGGCTGCGAACCGATCCAGCGAGAGCTGCAGATCACGACCTGATGAAGCCAATAGGACCACATCATCTGCAAAAAGCAGAGACGCAATCCTAAGGCCACCAAAACGGATCCCCTCAACACCTTGGCTGCGCCTAGAAATTCTGTCCATGAAGGTAATGAACAGAATCGGTGACAAAGGGCAGCCCTGGCGGAGTCCAACTCTCACCGGAAACGAGCCCGACTTACTGCCGGCAATGCGGACCAGACTCTGACACCGGTCATACAGGGACCTGACAGCCCGTGTCAAAGGGCCCGGCACCCCGTACTCCCGGAGAACCCCCCACAGGGCCCCCCGAGGGACACGGTCGAACGCCTTCTCCAAGTCCACAAAGCACATGTAGACTGGTTGGGCGAACTCCCATGCACCCTCCAGGACCCTGCTGAGGGTGTAGAGCTGGTCCAGCGTTCCACGGCCAGGACGGAAACCACACTGCTCTTCCTGAATCCGAGGTTCGACTATCCGACGGACCCTCCTCTCCAGCACCCCCGAATAGACCTTGCCGGGGAGGCTTAAGAGTGTGACTCCCCTGTAATTGGAGCACACCCTCCGGTCCCCCTTTTTGAATAGGGGGACCACCACCCCAGTCTGCCAATCCAGGGGGACTGCCCCCGATGTCCCTGCAATGTTGAAGAGTCGTGTCAACCAACACAACCCCACAACATCCAGGACCTTGAGGAACTCGGGGCGGATCTCATCCACCCCCGGGGCCCTGCCACCGAGGAGCTTTTTAACCACCTCGGCGACCTCGCCCACAGAGATTGGAGAGCCCAGCCCAGAGTCCCCAGGCCCAGCTTCCTCAATGGAAGACATGTTGGTGGGCGTGAGGAGGTCTTCGAAGTATTCCGCCCACCGACCCACAACGTCCCGAGTCGAGGTCAGCAGCACACCATCCCCACTATAAACAGTGTTGGTGCTGCACCGCTTCCCCCCCCTGAGACGCCGGATGGTGGACCAGAACCGCCTCGGAGCCGTACGGAAGTCTTTCTCCATGGCCTCTCCAAACTCCTCCCACACCCGAGTTTTTGCCTCAGCAACCATCTGAGCCGCATGCCGCTTCGCCCGCCGGTACCCATCAGCTGATTCCGGAGTCCCACAGGCCAAAAAGGCCCGATAGGCCTCCTTCTTCAACCTGACAGCATCCCTCACCGGAGGTGTCCACCAACGGGTTCGAGGGTTGCCGCCACGACAGGCACCGACAACCTTGTGGCCGCAGCTCAGATAAGCCGCCTCGACAATGGAGGAACGGAACATGGTCCACTCGGACTCAATGTCCCCCACCTCCCCCGGGATGTGTTCGAAGTTCTGCCGGAGATGGGAGTTAAAGCTCCGCCTAACAGGGGACTCCGCCAGACGTTCCCAGCAGACCCTCACAACACGTTTGGGCCTGCCAGGTCTGACCGGCATCCTCCCCCACCACCGGAGCCAACTCACCACCAGGTAGTGGTCAGTGGAAAGCTCAGCACCTCTCTTCACCCGAGTGTCCAAGACATACGGCCGCAAGTCCGATGAAACGATGACAAAGTCGATCATCGAACTGCGGCCTAGGGTGTCCTGGTGCCATGTGCACATATGGACACCCTTATGCCTGAACATGGTGTTCGTTATGGACAATCCATGACGAGCACAGAAGTCCAACAACAGAACACCACTCGAGTTCAGATCAGGGCGGCCATTCCTCCCAACCACGCCCCTCCAGGTCTCACTGTCATTGCCCACGTGAGCGTTGAAGTCTCCCAGCAGAACAAGGGAGTCCCCAGGAGGGGCACCCTCCAGTACCCCCTCTAAGGACTCCAAGAAGGGTGGGTAATCTGAACTGTTGTTCGGCCCGTAAGCACAGACAACAGTCAGAACCCGTCCCCCCACCCCTAGGCGGAGGGAGGCTACCCTCTTGTTCACCGGGGTAAACCCCAACGTACAGGCGCCGAGATGGGGGGCAACAAGTATGCCCACTCCTGCCTGGCGCCTCTCACCGTGGGCAACTCCAGAGTGGAAGTATGTCCAGCCCCTCTCAAGGAGACTGGTTCCAGAACCAGAACCATGCGTTGAGGTGAGACCGACTATTTCTAGCCGGAACCTCTCAGCCTCACACACTAGCTCCGGTTCCTTCCCCACCAGCGAGGTGACATTCCACGTCCCAAGAGCCAGCTTCTGCAGCCGAGGATCGGACCGCCAGGGTCCCCTCCCCTGGCCGCCACCCAACACACATTGCACCCGACCCCTATGGCCCCTCTCACAGGTGGTGGGCCCATGTAAGGGGGGACCCATGTTTCCTCTTCGGGCTGAGCCCGGCCGGGCCCCATGGGTAAAAGCCCGGCCACCAGGCGCTCGCCATCGTGCCCCCCCTCCAGGCCTGGCTCCAGAGTGGGGCCCCGGTGACCCGCGTCCGGGCGAGGGAACGCTGGATCCAAATATGGGAACAAAGAATAAAATGAGTAAGTTAAATATTTTTTGTACTTTACTGGGATTTAGTTAGGCTGCATGATTGCCAGCTGCTGTGATATATCAGTATTTTGGGATTTCTGCTAACTTTCCCGGCAACAAGTGTTCACAGTTTAATTTATTGGTGCACGATATATACAACCATTAACAACAATATCAGGTGATTTTAGTAATTTTTTTAACAATCCATATAGATACTATAAAAAAAACTGGGTCGACACAAATAATTGTTTATTTCCTTGTTGCCATTTGTGCATATGTTTATGGAAGGGTTGGTCATGTTGGAGTTGGAGTTCATGTGAGAGTCATGGTAACGGTTGTGGGTTTTTTAGCTTAAAGGTATTGTGGAGGATCTTCGCGAATTTTTCAAAAGACCCACCCTCCACTTAAAAAAAAAAAATAAAAAATGCACATGCATAACTCTGTACCCGCTAAAGAGAGGGAACGTCTATTAAACGCTTGCGAGAGCATGCATGAGCCCATTTCTCCTGGTGCACGCTCGGTTTAAAGGTTGCTGTTTGCATCGCTCATACAAGCCTACTCTCCAAAAGAAGATTTGGAATTTTTCCACTATGTCAGACTCAACAGTAAGTAAAATTGGGGATGAGCACGTAGGACGGCCTTACCTAAACACATCAACAGAATGATTGACGATTAGGAGGACCACTTATTTTGATGATCCACCAGGAAAAAGAACTTCCTCCACTATAAGTCAGTGGTGTCTTTTTTTTCCTGAATGATTTTTTTTTCAAAAGATTATTGAAAATTACGGAGCCCCTAAAGGGACATGGAGGGAAAAAATAAACTTTTGGGAGATCCCGCAAAACTTTTGCGAGATCTCGCAAAAAATAACCTTTTGCGAAATCCCGCAATACTTTTGCGAGATCCCGCAATACTTCTGCGAGATCTCACAAAACTATTGCGGGACCTCGCAAAAGTATTGCGAGATCTCGCAAAAAATAAACTTTTGTGAGGTCCCGCAAAGGTATTGTGAGATCTCGCAAAAAATAAACTTTTGCGAGATCCCGCAATACTTTTGCGAGATCTCGCAACACTAGTTTTTTCTTTCCCCTCCATGTCCCTTTAGGGGCTCCGTAGAAAATACATTTTGTCAGCAAAAATAATACAGGATAGGTATGTCATAAATGATGTTAGTTCATCTTTGCTTTAAAAACTAATATTTTTAAGCACAATATTTAGTTATTTAAACAAAATGTAGAGAAAGCATTGGAGTAGCTAGAGCCGTTGCAGAGATGTGGAATTTTCTATGGCATCCAGGGGTCTGGGATCAGGAGGCTTTTATCTGCCCGGTATTACCACCATGATGATGCACCTGATTGCACCCTGAAGTCCTCCTATTAGGCCTCTCTGTTCAGGAGATGATGACTATATTGATATCTAAACTCCCCCTTAAACCAAACATCCAGAGATATACCAGTTTTTCTTTTCCAAGACATTAAACTGTTGGATTGAACCACCCTCAACTTCAACTGTCTTTTCCTATAGCCTCTAAAAAAAATCCTCCCATATGAAGCTTTAGCTTCTTTAACCACAGACGAATTAGTCCTTTCAATATTCACCTATTGTGCATTTAATAAATGTGTTTAAGCATTGACATAATTATTGATAATTAAATCTTTTGAATTTATCCATTTCCAGGTAATTTGTGGCTCTTGATGCTTGGAAGGGAGGACATATTTCTACAGAAAGTGGCTGAACGATCTGTCCTCGGGAGTCAGAGGAAAGGGGGCTAAATGGGAAAATAAAAAGGCTAATTACAGTGCATCTGTCAATGGCTGACCAATATTACACTCAGTGGTTTTTAACAGCTTAAACAGGGCAGAGGAGAGATCGGCGGTTTAGTGAGACAGAATGTGAGTGTGTGTCTCAGGCAGACAAGCGCAGTTACAACGAAAACACAGCCTGGCTGTTCACTGAGCCTACATAACTGGCTTATGTAAGGAAGTACTCTCAGTACCAAAAAACAGCAACAAAAAAAAACCATAAACACACACAGACAAACTACCCTATCCTCACAAACACACAGATCTACAGCACTTAAACACAGTGCTCAGGACATCCGCAGACCCAATCTCACAGGCATCAAAACAAGATATTTTGTAATAATAAAAAAATCATCATAGCAAAATAAGCCAAAAACAAATCCTACACGACAAAGAAATACCCACATTCACTGCATCTAAAAGTAAATCTGTTCCACATTCAGATATCAAAAAACACAGACCCCTGAGAACAAACGCAGACACAGTATGCCGTCAGAACAACGAGTGCAGACACGTCATGCTTTTTCTTTCTCTCCTGCCCTCCTGCGCTCCACCTTCAGCGCTATGTCGTGCTCTGCCGTACAGTTTTATTTACACCAGCCTCTTATCAGCGGTACAGCAGCACACAGGCTGCCAACTGGAGAGGACAGGGCCCTGGTACTGCCTGTACCCTGTGGTGGAGTAGGTGTGTGCCGCCTTCCTCCCGGCATGATTTTTTTTCCCTCCTCTATTTTTTATTTATCAAGTCTGGGCCAGCGCCAGACCGCCTTTCAAAATAATACAACCGTCCCTGAACAGACATACTCACACAGGGAGACGACGGCTACGTTTAAAATAAGACGTAGCGAACACGTTGTGACACAGGTCTTTGCGGCAACTTAGAGGGATTTATATTCAAGAAGGCAAAGGCAGGTAATCCTCTGACAGCCGCATCCTTATAATGGCAAGCAACTTAGTAGGTACATTTTTAGCTGAGATAAAGTCGTTCAGAAAGAAAGTGAAAATAATGCCAGATATCAGAAAGCTTTATTGTATCAGTGCTAAATTCACACAATCAACATGTTAATTATAAAATGTATCCAACATGTTCCTTAATGTCTCACTCACTGTGTCTTCTTTTTATAGACAGGCAGTTTATCAGATACATCTGGGCAACTTGCTTATGACTCAAATGCCAAATTGCAGCAGCTCAATGCATCTAAATGTCAAAAGACTTGATAAAGTCTTTCCTATTATGGAGAAGAAAGTTCAAGGGACGTTAAATGTATGATTATTTTAGCACGACATGCTGGACTGAGTATTTTGCAAACAGTCCGATGATCCTACTTGCAGAGGCTCAACACAGCTGATCAAGAAGGAAATGGCTTCTTGTCGTTAAACTTGTCCAATTGGTCTTTATTTATGCTTAACATTCAGCTTAAGCTGGGCATAAACTGTGTGATATTTTCAATCTTTGCACGAAGTTACAACTCAAATCGTATGACGAAAGCGCAGGGTTTGAAAGTTCACAGGTCACAATGTATGTTGTCATACTGTGCAACCTGACGCTCTGATGGGATCCCCCTGCTCACACTGTACGTCTAAAAATCACGTCGGACTGAGCGTGTCGGACTCACTAAGGATTCCTGATCAGGAGGTGGTCGGGAGAGGCCAATCGCCCCCCGATACCCCTTGTATACTACATGAGGCAAGAAGCAAGATCAGGCTGAAAGTCGGCCCAATCGAAAAAAATTCTGCCACAACAGGAGAATCGGCCCGAAAAGGGCAAAAAAAAAAAAAAAAGTCATATAGTGTAAGCTCGGCTTTAGAAACACAAATCAATCATCCCTTGTATGTACAGTTCAGCCAGGTGTTAGAGTTTTTGTATAGGAGTTGTGTGGTTATATTTTTGGTTATCCTACATTGTTTAAACTCCTTAACCTAACAGAGTTATTTTTCCTGATCATCCCTTTGTAAAAAGAGTGTACCCATCCTCAGATGGCTGATAGCAGGATGGCTAATAGCAGGATAATACACCATGTTCCAAAGCTCAAACTATAGATAGTCTCAAAGTGGACCATCAAAATCAGATTTGATTTGTATAACACCTTTCAGTGAGAAAATCAGAAACTGCTGTGCAAAGCACAGAAAAATTAAACCTGCAAAAGCCTCTCTGAATGTATAAAATTGCTATGTTTTAAAAGAGCTCCTTTGCAACACAGCGTCTGTTGGCAATTGCATTTGTGATTCCTTGTATCTGACTAAATCAGTGATCAGTTGTGTAGTGGTGTAGAATCTCTAGTAATGTATGAGTACCTAGAGTTAAATGCACAAAATACAGAGAAAAAATAATAAAAAATAACCCAAGTGGATTTTAAAGTCAATCATAGTTAGCATGGCCGCTGCAAAAATAAAGAAATCCCACTGCTTCTATTTATAAGTGGAAAATAATCTACTTTCAGGGTAACATTATTTCAAGGCTGGATTTCTGACTTCAAAGGAAAATGGAAAGCCCCTTTGATGAGACGGAATATTAAGTCAGTGATGTTAGGTCATGTTGAATGTTTAATGGTGCTTAAATAAGCTTTAGACTTAGACAAGCTTTGTCATTTTGTATACACAGAGTAAACGAAATTTCGATGCATATGGCGTACAACAGTGTAATGAACATGACCATTTTCAAAAAGCATCTAAAAAACAGGCTGATAACACATCAGTCATGTAAGCATTAGTTGTATTAAACAAATTTGAAGAGTTTTTATTTCTTTTAATATTTTATTTTATTTCTTTTAATATTTGTATGTTTCACTGTAAAATTCTTACTGTTGTGTTTTTAGGTAGACGATTTTAAGACCTGTCCAGGGACAACAGGTGAAAAATATCCTTTTGGCTAATTCTGGTGCATTTGCAGGAATGCTTATTAATGTACACTGTTCCTGTCAAATAAGTACATCTAAATTTATAAAGTGCAGCAATGATCAAGAATGTAAACAGTGAAGGAGAAAAGAAACCAGTTTAAAAGTCATAGTGAAAGAGGCATTGATATGGAAAGGTCCAGTGCAGTGCAAAATAAACAAATATGGTGCAAAATGCAGAATAACATTGAGATGTGTTCTATTTAAAGGGATTATAGGAAAAAAAAATCTGCCACATTGGTAGTGCAAATGTGATGTCTTCAAGTGTGATGCAGATTATCATAATAACTCTCTTATTGGTGAAAAATGACATTGATGCACTATAATGTACTTGATGTATATCAAATATGAAGACAATTCAGACAGGGCATTCTGGATTCTCATAGAGGGAACAGGATTTTCAGGTCTGACACCTTAAAATAATTTTACTGATGATATTAATATTATTTTACAATGACTAAAAAAAACGACCAATACAATGTCTAAAGGGAGTAATAATTGGCTTAACAGCATAGAAAGACTTGTGTTAGTGAGGTAGCCATCATACTTCTAAACAGTGGGCAATTAGTTTTTCACTTCCTAGGTTTTCTCAGTATCATATCAGCTTCATTCGCTATTCAAAAATCAGTGTCAACTCTAGCGAGTATAACCTGACTACTTGGTTTAGGTGCATCAGGTCGCAGCTGGTTGTTAATCTTTGATGAGGGAACAATCAAACTTGGCAACTGAACCTTGGTTAACCGAGTGCGGAAGAGACTGTGAGCTCAGGAAAGTCTGAGTCACACAACTTGGGAGCAAATGAGGATAGAGGAAAGCAGCCAGAGAAACTAGCAGAGATTCAGATTAATAAAACATAAATTCCACTCAAGTGCAAAGGGATCCTTTAAGAACATTTCTTATGATTCATTTTCATTCAAAGAAGTTTTTCCAGGAACTATGGTATATTTTCTTATGGCATTTTCTTCCCTCAGAGATTTTCGTATAAGGGAATAGGGGTTAAATAAGATGCAAGGAAATATTCTACACCAGATAAAGAAAAATGGTAGGAAGGTAGTATTCTCTAGATTGAAGGTTTTTGTGTCAGCCATATTAAACTCCTCTACAGTAGGAGTTAGATTTCAAAATATTTACAACAGAAGTGATGATGCTTTAAAACACTATAACTAAACTTAGTCACTTGTTTCATCTTAAAGGGTTTTACGGCCCCTAGATTAAAACATTACCATATAAGGATTATAGATCAAGTACTTTTAGACACTTTTAGAGATGCATTGAAGTAGAGGGAGTAATACTATTGCTGCATTCATTTTAAGTATTTAAAAGGGTAATTTACAATTTCGTGCTTCATTTATATCTTGAAATGTAAATAAAAATTATCACAACACCCTTAGATTGTGACTATTTTGGAAAAAGATAGGCTATTGTACATTGCTTAATTAGACTCACTTCCTGAGCGGAGCTCCATTCTCAGGGGAAATTTGAGTCAGCTCAAACCCTCCCAGTTACACTTTTATTTTGAAAGGTTTACAGTGATTACATGAGCTATATGGTGAATTTGCTGTTTAAATTTGTTGGGGAAAAAACCCTCAAAACTAAACAAACTGTCCAATACACAAACTGAAAAGCATTAGCACACAATGTAGAATTTTTAGGGACAGAACTTGGCTTTTAAATCCTAACCAATATGAAGTAACTGGTTTTAATTCAATGTTTCATGAAATTCTGCCACAAATGTAAATAAAAAAGATCACAACACCTTTAAATTGTGACTATTTTGGAAAAAGATAGGCCATTGCACACTGCTTAATTAGACTCACTTCCTGAGCGGAGCTCCATTCTCAGGGGGAACTCTGGAAATTTGAATCAGCTTAAACCCTCTCAGTTACACTTTTATTTTGAAAGGTTTACAGTGATTACATTAGCTATATGGTGAATTTGCTGTTTAAATTTGTTGGGGAAAAAAGCCCAAAACTAACTGAAAAGTATTAGCACACAATGTATAATTTGTAGGGGCAGAACTTGGCTTTTAAATCCTAACTAATACGAAGCAGAGAAAATGTTACTGGTTTTAATTCAATGTTTCATGAAATTCTGCCACAAGGGAAAAAAAACATTTCCAGGTTGTGCAGCCCAAAAACTCCTTTAAAGAAAGAAAGTACAGCTTCTTCTGCTTAAACTACAGATGGATCTACTTTTCATGTTTTCATGGTAATCCATTAGAAAAAAAAAACAGCAGGAAAAGGCTGCTTTCATAAACATAAAAAAAGCTGTTTGTAATAACAGGGAAATTAAAAGGCCACCAAGACAAGGCCAGCAGCCCAGGTGGTGAAGGAATTTCTCCATTATATTATAAACAATTATCCGCTAAATGCAGCCAGCTGTCAGAGAAAATAACCTATTGCAGATGAATTAAATATAATGTTGATACAGTAGCTACAAATAGAGATACTTTACCAGCAATGTTCTATAAATGAAGTGCAAGAGATGCACTTGCTTTTAGAAATATCAGCGACTCAGAGGCAGAGAAAGATTTTATGATGTGAACAAACACAGTGATATAGATAAGAGTAGATAATCTTCCTCTTTCATGAGGGGTGGGTTGGGGAGCAGGGAGGTGTGCAAGCCATCAAAACGCACAGAAACAAGTTTGCTCCCAATGATATTGTTATCGACGGAAAAGAAAAAGAAATCAAAGGGAAGCGAGTGAACACGAGGAAGAGGGAGGGTTAAAAAAAAAAAGAAGCAGATGAAGACAGAATATTCAGGTCGCATTTGACAGCTTTACGGTCTGTTGCGCCGAATGGGATGTCTGGGGACGTGGCAAAGCAGACAAATATTGACTTGCAGAACGTTCAAATGCATGCACACACACACACATGCACACCCACAGTCTGGGGAAAATACAGAAGACACTTCCACATAAAAAACTCTAAATTCAACCTCCTTTAAAATAGATGAGCTCACAATAAAACATTATTCACCCTCTTTTTTTATCAGCTTAACCTCTTAATCCATTTTGCCAACAAACCAATTTGTTTGTCCAGTAGGTCGGAGACAGTTTTTCTGCCCTTTCTCTTCCCTTTCCTTCACTCCAACTGTTTATTTCTCCCCTTCATTTGTCGTACTTTCCCTGAATGACGGAGCCATTTCCAGATTTTTTGCCCCCCGGGAGATAGAAGGCATCTGAGTCCACAGTCATTCCTGCTCCTCCCTCCTTTCCTGCAGTTACTTCTGTCCTTCTGCTCCTTTTATAACAATTCCCCGTACAGTCATGTGAAAAATGAAGACCGTCATAAATCATTTTTAAATACAACCTTTATGTGACATATATGCTGTACAATGCAGCTGATAAACAAACCTGTTAGGGCAGAGATCATATAAAAAGGGAAAGAATGCAGCAGTAGCCCGGTTGCATAGGAGTGCACAGCTTTAAACTAATACCTTTATAAAGTACTATAAAGATTCATTTTTAATGTTTAGCGTCAAAGACTTCACTGCTGCCATCTTTTATAGCAAATATGAAATAAAGCTCAGCTTTCTTTGAAGGATATTTCTGACAATTACCTGTTAATTCCCTAGCGAGGGGTTAACATTTGCAGAGAGGTTTCTGAAGAGAATGAATATCGTTTAAACCATCCGCTTCGGCTGTTATCATCCCAATAAATGGCCATTATTAGCGGTTATCAGTCCCATAGAATGGCTTCAGATCGTGCCTCTTACCCACCAGTAGGCTCAGTAGGTTATCACCGAATAAATCCTAATCCTAACCCTAAAGTAGTTCCCTTTTTGCCCGCAGATTAATCTATTTGTGTGTAATCTGAACATGATTCTAATAGTTCATCTATTGTTAAAAAAAAAAATATCAGCATATCGCTCAAATCAGCCCCTCCCAAAAAAAATCCAATATTATGTAAACTGAGTTGTTATCAACAATAGGGTGCATATTTATGCCGATAAGCAGCCTACTAGAAGGTAGATGAGGCACAGTCTGAAGGCATTATATGGAACTGATAACTGCTAATAACCATTTAATAGTTGATAACATCCAAGACAGGTGGATCAACTGTACAAAGGTGGGAGTAACATTTTGTGGACAATTACACGATTGTCGATTAATTTAATTCAGATGCAACTAATGCTTTTCTGTCACAATTCGGTAAAATTATTACTGTAACAGTTCTAATAAAAAAAGCGCCTAGTGTCTGCTAAAACCTGAGAGATAAACGATTTAGTTTTTCAGCAAGACTGAGTCCAAAATTGCTTAATCAGGAGCTACAGAATCTCTATGGCACGAGACGTCGTCAGTCTTACAGATTGCTGTCAAAAGACTAGCAGTTGCATGGTTTAAAGAAGATAGAGTTGGTTTGCATTTCTGAAAACATGTCAAAGAAATCGTTCATTCCTCTTGTTTTAATGAGCAATTTTATGTCGTTTTTTAGAGCCCATTCGTTGTGTTTTTCATTTGATAATGCTTACTTTTGGTGAGATCTTTTCTTTCTTTTAAACCAGGCAATTTCGGGCTATTTTACCCAGAATTTTGGATTATAGATAGATTTTCAATCAATTATGCTAAGATAACATAAATGAGTTCCTCAATAGCTTACCGCTCAGACTTAATGGTTTTCAGTAAATCTCATAAAGCCTGTCTTTCAACTTTATTTGTTGGGAAATGGCATTTTAGGCTGATGCCCACGGTGGGATATAAACCCGTCCTTCTATTGCATCTGTGAAGTGATCACTGAAATCTGCAAAGGGTTATAGGTGGAATTAAAAAGACAGAGATTGGATGAACGATAGAACACACAATCACCCGCTAAACTTTTATGTAACATCTTCTTGTCCAGTAAGAGCAATTACACTGCACAACAAAGAGCAACTGCTATCCTTTCCTTACCTGGAGGTAAAAGGTATCACATGTTTTAACTCCATCTTCAACCCTCACCCCATCCCACGCCAATTCCAAGAGATACAGGAGAAAATGAGCCTTTCACACGTCTCACTGTGCTCGGGCCACAGTCTGGGTGGATTAGGTGTGTTTGTGAGTTGCTCCAAGTGTTGGTGTGAAAGAAAAAAATCCAGGTTGAATTTGAGGCCAGGGGAACCACCTGGAGTTCCTCCGGTATGTAGAGGAAGGAAGTGAGTTAATGCTCCTAAAAATATTGAATGGAACCATTTTTTCTACAGCTTGAGAACCAGATATTAATCAGTCAGTCCTCCCATTTATAAACACCTTTTATAGAATCCTCTTATAAACTCTGGTTTAAGCAGTCCAGAGAACATACTGTGTATACCAATTACGCTTAAAAGGAATTTGAGGGTTCCTCAAACACACCTTTTAAGTTTCAACTCATTTATTCAAAAAATATTTTCAAGCATTTCTATTAAAAAGCCACACGGTGATCTGAAGGGCAGAGATGGAGGGAATGACATCATTAACTTGCCCATGAGATCAATATATTTCTCAAATTTGGGTTGAGCTTTGGAAATATAAATAAAACTATATTTTAAAGCCATGTATGGAAGTCATCAGTTGGCAATAATATGTATAACTAGGATTGAAACGTTGGGGAACTGAATAAAGGGAACAATGCAATATGTTGCAGTCGCAGCTAGACAAACTTTACTCACACAGAAAAGATGGTAAAAAAGAAAAGATACATCAATGATACTTAAATATATCATGGTATTCAGTTTTAATAACAATAGACTACAATCTTAATTATTCACACAATATAAGATAGCGTCTCTAAAACAAAAATTTCTTTAAAAAACTTGCTAATGGTGTTCTGCAATACAATGATTGGGGGACATAGTGTAGCTAAAATTTAAATTGTTAAAAAAAAATGTAGTTTCTAATAAATACATTTTAATGTTTGTGGGCTCTGTTTCAAAATAAAAGCCTTGGTATAAAAGCAATTTTTAAATTTAAAACAAAATCCTTGCAGAGTTATTAAATGCAGATACTATCCTTCTTACAAAAAGGGACTTAAAAATGACCCAGGTAAGGATGTCTAGCATTTAATTAATCCTATTAATTGCTAGCCTTGGAATCAAATCCAGTTTGCAAAGCAATCAGACAGGTGATGAAACCTTTAAATTCTATAAACTAATTAATGTTGGTTTAATAAAAAACGAACATGAGGTAAAAACAACCCAACCATGACACAAACAGAAGATGTTTGGTTTTGTTACAGTACTACATTACAGTAGGCTCTCATAGTGATGCAATAATTACAGTTTTTCCACATTCTGCCTGGCTTTTGCAACAACCCTTTCGGTTAGTCTAATACATGACTGCTAACTGGTAAGGTTTGAATAAAGATTACGGTATGAGCTGAAATAAATCACAACTAAACTCTGATTTAAAAAAAAAAAGGCAGTAATGCAAACATTTAATTTTCCAAGAGAAAATATGAATATCCCATACAAACGGGTAGGGCCACACACCTTTTAAAAGAGTTAATCGTATATGCCACTAGCATTTGATAGTAGCCTTACAAAACAGATTAAATTCTTAGCCATAGAGTTGGATGTAGCAATGCTTATAATTGTTTTGAAAAGTAACAACTACTCTTGGCATATTATTCTTTATATTGCACTTTACTTTTAAGTAACTCAAAGTGCTACAAACAAATAAAGAGATAATCCAACTAAAATGTAAATAGAAAAGATTGAATATCAATAATAAAACACAGAAAAGCTTACTCTGTTTGTTTGCACCTTGTATGAAAATCAATTTTGCCCATGCTAAGTTTACAGGTGTTTCTATATGGATGGACTTTAAGAAAAAAAAAAAAAAACAGGCCCAAAATGGGTCAATGTGTTGTTTAAAAAAAAAAAAAAAAAAAGCTGTAAGTGAATGGGAACTCAAAGTCATGTTCGATTAGCCTCTGCTAACAGACTGGACACAAATATAATATATATTGCAAAAATCTTTCTTTTCAGAAGAAAATAAGATGTAACTCGGTTATAATAATAAAAAAAAAACTATCAAAATACATTTATAAGAAATAATAAAAAACCTATGTTCCTACCTTTAAAAAAAAAAAAAAAAACACACTTTTTTTTAAATCTCTAATCACACCGATTATGTTTCAGCTACAGGTTACCTAAATAAGAAAAAAAAATTAGCCAGAGAGGAAGGTTTTTAGTTTATACTCTAAACAAAAATAACTCAAATTTCTGTTTGTTGCTTTACAGCCACCACTGTTGAACAGACATTGTTGAGTTTTACAACAGCATATCAGCTAATAGAATGTAAACACAATTTAGTAACCATAACTGATGTCAGTGTCTAATGTTAAGTTTGGGGCTCTTAACCAATCAGTGCAACTATTGGTTCAAGGTTAACCAACATACACTAGAGAGGTCAGTAGAGCATGTTGTTAATATTTAACTTGGTCAAAGTTATTGAGAAAGAGTCAATTAGAAGAGTGACCGAAATAGTAAGTCTGTCTAAAGGTTATGCTTTAAAATTCATCTTGCAACAGCAGGGGGGGGGGGCTAAACATCCACTTAAAAAAAGGGTTGGATGATCAACTGATTTTATCGATAAAGTTTCTATTTATGAAAATGTTGGAAATTGTTGGAAATTTAGGATTTTTGACCACCAATGTATTAATTGGGCTTCATGAGCTCAGAGTGACATTGATTTTTATTTTGTTGAAAAGCAGGAGTGGCAGCTTAGTGGTTAGGACATAGAGCTTGAAATTCTGAGGTTGTGAGTTCAAAACCAACTCCCACAGACTGCCACTCTGGATCATTGAGCAAGACCCTTAACCCCCGATTACTCCCCGGGAGCCCCACAATGGCAGCCTACTGCTCCACACTGGAAAAAAATCCAGATAAGTAATTTTTTCCCCAAAATAAGTGCATTTGTTCTTGGATTGAGGAGATAAAAGATACATTTTGCCAATGGAACAAGACAATTTACACTTAAAATAAGAAAAAATAATTGCATTGTCTTATTACAAGAGCATATTATCTAATTATCTTATTTTTACTTACTGCATTGGCAAACTATCTCATTTACCAACTCAAATTAAGGATTAATACACTTAATTTAAGACATTTTTACTTATTTCAAGATCGTTTTTCCAGTGCACAGGGTGATGGGTTAAAGGCAGAGGTAAATTTCTCCAATTTTTCAATAAATTTAAATAAACAATATTATTAATTATTAATGCCTTGCCTTAACTGATAAACTAGCTCACTGGGTAATACCCCCAGCAGCCGATATTTTCCTGCCAACTTCATTTATGAGCATAGTTCACAGCTTGGATTTAGTTGCGCTTTAAAATTAAGGTCAACCCCCAGAAGGGTAGATTCAATTAAAAGCTAGGTTTTTAAAAGTTATTTATGCAATTTGTTATTTTTTTTATCCTAAAATTTAGAGAGAAAAACATCAAATTTGGTGAGAACAAAAAATTGAAGACATATCACCAACCCTACTAAAAACTGACATTGAAAACCTCAAGCAATATTTTAGCATTAACTACGTCAACTTAATTCTGATTATTTCTTGTAAAATTAGAAAACCTTCAGTAAAGGCTAAACCTAGAAATAGGTTTCTATAGTATTAGTAGTTAGTTTTTAGATTTTTCTTTTTAATATAGACAGTATATACAACTGATTAAACTATTTTGTGACGGCCTGATTTTCTATTATCATGAAGCCTGAATGACCACTTTACAAAAGTGAGTAGTTGAAAGAAAAGAAAATATAACCTTAGCTTTATTCAACCTATGCTTTGACCAACCGTTGAACCTTTACCCCTATGAGCACCACAAACTCTAACCAGCTGCTGGCAATCCCGCTATTGACATTCACTTTACAGAGCTGTAAATGCATTTATAGTTGAAGAGAGGACAGAAAATGACGGTTGCAGGAGAGAGGCAGAAAACTCATTTGGGATGTAGTTTCTGCCAATTTAAAAGCCCAACTCTGTAGCAAGTAGCATAGTATTGACTTCTTCTGCCTGTTTCTTCTGATCATCTTCATAATTCTTTCCAAAAACAGCTAAGACAACATGTACAATCCATCAAACCCGCACCCGCCCATACATGCACACACACCCTTCCCTCCCCTCCCTTTCCCTAGGTCAATAACTTGTAAAAAATTTAGTGTTTAGGGCCCATTATTTCCTGCTTTCAAGTCACATATTGTCAAAAGGCCATGCTGAGGTTTATTAAGGCTGAGGTCTTGAGGCCAGTATAGAAAGGAGGGAATACAGTGAACGTTTGAGCAGTAAAACTTAGACAAAGGCGTGGAGGGAGTTAAAATGGTAGAGCAAACAGCATTGGCTTTAGCCTCCATACTGCAAGGGATTGTGAAGGTGATCCGTTTGTGGACGCTATACCCTGTAGAGCTGTGGAAGAAACTGGGAAAACCCTGCTGTCAATCACAAACACCCATAGCCTGGGTTCACAAAGAGTGGTACGATCAAATAATGAATTGCTTATGATTGGACGATTGTTTTCCTTGATGTCAGAGGAGAAACTTACTTAAAGGAAAGGTCCGGCCATATTAAGAATACAAACTTCTGAAAGTACTTTAAATATGAAATGCTTACATACTGTTAAATAAAAGATGTGTGTTTTTGATTAAGAGTAATCTCATTTGAAATGCGTTCTTCACTGGAGACAACCGTTTGTCAAAGAAGACTACTGCCACCTACTGGTTTGTGACGTCACGGTGCGGTATCGGCTGTTGATCAAGTCCCAGTGCTGTATCTGGTGTTTGTCACAACGCGCTATAATCCATGATGACGACGATCGGTGCACTATGCGAAGCAGAGAGTAACGGAATAATGACGCACTTTTTCTCTGGCCAGAAGTTCGGTGGCAAATTCTCTGTTTTCAATTTGGCAATCCAACAAGGAACCCGTCCGTGGAGGATCAGGAATCAGAAAGGTGAAATAGATAAGTTCTTTTCCACTTTTACCCGATGTATTCCAACATCCAGCTGCCATGCATGTGGGCATTGTCAGTTTCACTATAGCTCTGGTGAATTTCAATGGTGAAGTCCTCTGGAAATCTTCAATAACCGTTGATTGCAGATGTGTCTTAACCTGACTCCGGCAGATGGATTTGCTCCGCATATCCATCTGGAAACCTTCCGTTGAAGTAATTTTGGGAAGGGGCGAAACTACTGGTTAGCTTATTGGCCTATGTTGGTGATAGACGGGCCAAATAAACCAATCAGATCAACGAAGCATATGACGTACTAACAGAGCAACGACGAAGAGGAGCCAATTGATAGCTCAAACTCTTGCCGAAACCAGTCGGGAGAAGAGCAAAAACATCTTTTCCTCTGAGAAAAGCCTCCAGAGCAGTGTTTTGCTCTTCTTTCAGTGAAGAAATACTCTGTAATTCCCATAAAACTTGCTCGATAGCCATGCTAACGCTAGTTTCATCGGCTGAAGCCGCCATGTTCTTCAGACTGAACTGTCGCGCTTCTCGTTGCGTCACACCTCAACCCGCCTCAAAGCCAACGCTGATTGGACGTTCGTTTGGTGAACGGCTCCTAATTTTCTTTAACGGAGAGTCTCCAGACTGATCTGCGAGTGAAACCTTGAAAGCTCGCGAGATCAGGATGGTCTTATGAGGCTAGATGTGTCTAGTAGTTCCCATTGATTTTGCTTGTAAAGCGGGGAGAATGGCGCTAGGCTTACCGCACCGTGACATCACTGCCAGAAGATGGAAGAGGGAGGGGTTACTATATTTGGGCAAAAATGGCCGCTCCCAGACTCAGTGATCGCAACATAAATTATTGTTTTTATTTGTTTACTGATTAATTCATTAAATTATAGTGAACATATTAGTTTTAGGTATAAATAATGACCCATTGGTTATTCCATGCTGACCAGACATTTCCTTAAAATGCAAACAGTGGCTCAAACAACCTTTCATTATGCAGAATATCACCTCTGAACAAGGTTTATAATCATTACTTAGAAGAAGTTTATGCACTCTTAGAGCCATTATGGTTTGGTGGACCAATCCCAGGAGTGTTCAACACTCTTCTTGGTGTTACAATGACTCTTAACTGTGTTTCACTTTGGTTTTTAGGCAACAAAAATCAGTTTTTAATCATTTTAAGACTAATAGATTTATTGGATTTAATTTCTCGCCATCTTTTATTTCTTCAGATTAGGGATTGATGTGTTACTTTGTGAGAAATTTTAGCCGATTTCATGTTCTTAGACAGACCCTATGCTAAATCCTATAATCATAATTAATGATTTAATAAGTAGCTAGATTATTACTTAATTTTTTTTTTCATTGATAAATGACATCAAGTTGAGTTAGATTTTTCTAAATAATTTTCATTGAATTTGGTTGGATTATCTAAAATGTTTTCTATATATGCAGTCTCCATGTGTTTTTTTTGTAAATAATGTTGTAAATGTCAAAACTGATCCAGATGAGGCCCTGAAGGCATGACTGATATGCTGATCAGAGGAAACCAAATGTCTCGAAAGAGGATAAAAATGCTCCAAACATCTTTTTTTTTTTTTTTTTTACTGCACACAGGTGCATTCATTTACATACTTGTTATTTAGCTGGATTCCAAAATGCTCTCCATCCAGATTGTTAAATCTTCCACATAAAACCTAATAAGTCCGAACTTCAAACAACCAAATCGGATAAATTAGGGAAATCTCAAACATGGGCTATTAAAGGAAATAAACTTTCCTGAAATTACCGCACAACTTTTAGTCATCAAGCCTATGTTATCTGCCAAATGACACCATTCAGAGGTTACCATCTCTTTTCCATGAAGTCATCTGTTTTTCCGCAAATGGGTTGTCAAGAATAAAGATTTAAAATTGCTGAGCAAAGTTAAGTATGGGGGAGGGGGGGTCCATGGGTATTGTTTTCAAGCCAACCACACAGATGACATTGAGATCCAATTAGCTGTCAGAACAAGAACTCAGCTTTCTGACTGCCTTCCCCAGCTGCTTTTATTCTGTTGAGCAAAATACAACATGAAAGCCTTTTTAGACGATTTCCCATAGAAACAACAGACATAGACTATGTCTTTAATTTTACACACAAAAAAAAATGTGTTGTGTTAAGGATGTATGAGCACGTTTCCTTCTGCAGACATGCCGCTTTGTATTCAAAGATCCCCATAGCTATGGATATAGATACAGCAGAAGTCATACTGTAGAGGCAATGACAGCTCTGGGCAGGCAGCCAAAGCTGGGAAGCAATGCGTTTATGTGTGGGTGGAGGTGGTGATGGTGTTGTGTGTGGGATAGGATCAGCTGAGGAAGAAATAGGCCAAACGCTGACTCTTCGGTTCAAAGAGTTTGTCTGTCCTCTCGTTACTCTAAGTGGGCCTTTACCCTCCACTTCGGGTTTTGTTGTCATTGTGTAAGCTTATTTGGAAAAATCTATTTTTGAACATCCACTTTCTTCTGTTTTATTTGAAGTGCATAATATTCGTTTGGTGTTTTATAAGATGTCTGGTTTGGAAACCTATGAGGCCTTTTTACCCAGATTTCCTAATAAGCTATTTTCTGTTGTATTTTAAAAGAAGTAAAACATTTCTTGCATGATTAATGTTGGAAAACATAAATAAAATATTTAATTATTCTGTAAAAATTTTATATTTTTTGTTAAATTACCTTAGCTATCTTAGGATATGCTTTTGTAATGCCTATGCATTTTAGTGTTTACAGTACATGTTAATTAATTGCACGGGTTATTTCCATATGATGACAGCTGCTAAATTTGGCATATTAAACAGCAAGTGATATATTATCAAAGTTAAAGTGAAGCAAGAAAACTTGCTAAGGACTAGCAGCTTTGCAGCTCTACTGGACTATTCCTGTTCTGCAATATCAACTATCAGATGCCCTGATGAATCAGTGAAGAGAGTATTTGATGCATGTAAGGATAAAAAGCTGGCCTTTATGAAATAGCTTTAGCTACCCAACCAGTTTATGCTTCTTCTAAAAAAGTGAGAATACAGATTATATCAAAGATGACAACAACAGAGGTTCAACTGAGCAATAGCTAGAGTCCAGATGTTTCTTTAATTTCATGTGGATTCAATATTTGATACTGCTGATTGTCTCAATAGTGTTTTTCCATCAGCTTTTTAAAAATTTTAAAGTATCGCATCAGGAAAGCCTGATGGAAATGGCAAAATTCAAATAAACTAAACTTAAATTTGCAAAAAAGTTTTTACACTTGCTTGAGGTTTTAAATAACTGATCAGCTGTTTTCAATGTTAGCATCCTCTAGGATTTTCTTATTATACTTTCCAACATGGAGGAAACTTTGCCATCAATAGCTGACAAATTAACGTAAGAAAACTTCCCCGATTGCAACACACTCATTAAAACTTTAATGCATTAGCGATCTGTGGTCAGTGCAAGAATGCCAATTGACTTTGCGTTGCTTGGTTAATTCACATCAAAACAAATGAAAACACTGAAAATTCTCATTTCCTTATTTTCCAACTTTTAAAAGTTTGCTTAAAATTCAAATTTCAGTTGAAGGGAAACAAGGCTAGAAATCTTAACTGGAGGGTAGTCCCATCTCCAGTTAAAATTCTGTGATTTGTGAAATAAAACAAAAATAGTTTGCCCTAAAATACTGTTCATATCTACATTTTAATATTGCATCTGAAGAAGCAGTTTTTTTTTTTTTTTTTAGGTTTTTTCTAGAACCTCATTCTGAGTCACGCAGAGTGAGTTTGGTTCAATAGGCACAGACACTTGGAGTTAGTTATACAAAAAAGAGACTGCCTTAAGGAATCACTGAGCTGACTGCAAACATTATTATTCTTCTGGTGTGACCTATTTACACTTCTGTCTCTAGATATTTGTATCACATTCTTGTAATTGTGCAATAAAGCAATACAGGTGCTGGTCATAAAATTAGAATATCATGAAAAAGTAGATTGATTTCAGTAATTCCATTTAAAAAGTGAAACTTGTATATTATATTCATACATTACATACAAACTCATATATTTCAGATGTTTATTTTGTTTAATTTTGATGATTACAAATGACAACAAATGAAAATCTCAAATTCATCATATCAGAAAATTAGAATATTGTGAAAAGGTTCAAAATTGATGGCCCCTGGTGCCACACTCTAATCAGCTAATTAACTCAAACCACCTGCAAAAGCCTTTAAATGGTCTTTCAGTCTAGTTCTATAGGCTACACAATCATGGGGAAGACTGCTGACTTGACAGTTGTCCAAAAGACGACCATCGACACCTTGCACAAGGAGGGCAAGACACAAAAGGTCATCGCTAAAGAGGCTGGCTGTTCACAGAGCTCAGTGTCCAAGCACATTAATAGAGAGGCGAAGGGAAGGAAAAGATGTGGTCGAAAAAAGTGTACAAGCAAGAGAGATAACCGCACCCTGGAGAGGATTGTGAAACAAAACCCATTCAAAAATGTGGGGGAGATTCACAAAGAGTGGACTGCAGCTGGAGTGAGTGCTTCAAGAACCACCACACACAGACGTATGAAAGACATGGGTTTCTGCTGTCGCATTCCTTGTGTCAAGCCACTCTTGAACCACAGACAGCGTCAGAAGCGTCTTGCCTGGGCTAAAGAGAAACAGGACTGGACTGCTGGTGAGTGGTCCAAAGTCATGTTCTCTGATGAAAGTAAATTTTGCATTTCCTTTGGAAATCAAGGTCCCAGAGTCTGGAGGAAAAGAAGAGAGGCACTTCATCCACGTTGCTTGAAGTCCAGTGTAAAGTTTCCACAGTCAGTGATGGTTTG
Source organism: Cyprinodon diabolis (assembly GCA_030533445.1). Taxonomy (NCBI): domain Eukaryota; kingdom Metazoa; phylum Chordata; class Actinopteri; order Cyprinodontiformes; family Cyprinodontidae; genus Cyprinodon; species Cyprinodon diabolis. The sequence goes on from CM060072.1 coordinate 4,739,031, forward strand.
GGGTGCCATGTCATCTGCTGGTGTTGGTCCATTGTGTTTTCTGAGGTCCAGGGTCAACGCAGCCATATACCAGGAAGTTTTAGAGCACTTCATGCTTCCTGCAGCTGACCAACTTTTTGGAGATGCAGATTTCATTTTCCAACAGGACTTGGCACCTGCACACAGTGCCAAAGCTACCAGTACCTGGTTGAAGGACCATGGTATCCCTGTTCTTAATTGGCCAGCAAACTCTCCTGACCTTAACCCCATAGAAAATCTATGGGGTATTGTGAAGAAGAAGATGCAATACACCAGACCCAACAATTCAGAAGAGCTAAAAGCCACTATTAGAGCAACCTGGGCTATCATAACACCTGAGCAGTGCCACAGACTGATCGACTCCATGCCACGCCGCATTGCTGCAGTAATACAGGCCAAAGGAGGCCCAACTAAATACTGAGTGCTGTACATGCTCATACTTTTCATGTTCATACTTTTCAGTTGGCCAACATTTCTATAAATCCTTTGTTTTTATTGGTCTTCAGTAATATTCTAATTTTCTGATATGATGAATTTGAGATTTTCATTTGTTGTCATTTGTAATCATCAAAATTAAACAAAATAAACATCTGAAATATATGAGTTTGTATGTAATATATGAATATAATATACAAGTTTCACTTTTTAAATGGAATTACTGAAATCAATCTACTTTTTCATGATATTCTAATTTTATGACCAGCACCTGTATGCAGTTAGCAGTGTTGTGCCTGAACGCGTTCATTGAACGAAAGTTCATGAACTCGTTCATATTTTGGGCGAACGTGAACTGAACGTACTGCATTACTGCCTGATGAACGTTATTGTGAACTCGTTCATTCTGGTGTCTGTGAACGGCACGCTCTCTCAGTTCAACTCCGTTCAATAGGTTGCCAGATTTCTATAGAGCCCTCCAGGCGAAACCCCGGCTAAATCACACCGTAAACAGGCCTTAATATGTAGCGGGAAAAACACCCAATCTGGCAACACCAGCTACCAGCGTCGTAGCCTACAGCCGCGTGCGTCATCAAAACAAAATGCAGCGTGGAAGCCACAGCAGCATGGAAACGACCGTGGAGGCGAAAAAGCAGCAGTATGATCACTTAAAACAGTTTTATGACCAGGTGGTCGGTGAGGATGACGGCAACAATCTTACATTTCTCTGCAAACTTTGCCCGCCGGCTTTCAGGAAAAAAATCCGCACTTCAGTAACCTTAAATTCCCACCTCAGCCTGGTCCCTCAGTTTGTGTTAGTAAAATGTTCTTGAGGGTTTTACTATTCGTGTAACTTGTTTGTTAAACCTGCCTGGTATAATTTTCCAGGATTCCAGTATTCCTTTTTAGTATGTACTGAAATGGAATTTTAAATTGAAAAAAATATTAAAATTAAAAAAACATTTGCACCTTAAAGACTACTTTCCTGTTTTTCTTTTAATAATTCCTCATAAAAAAGACCATTCAAGCAGCACATTTTTCCTGATGTTTTTGAGAATATACTGTAGGGGTGAAAGCTGCAGCTGCTTCTAGTGTGAAGTGAATGGACAGCAACAAATTCAAGTAGGATTGTAAAATAAATTTTCAAGTAGCCTATGTCTTAAAGCAGGTGAGTTTTTTCCTGGAGGCTGAAGCTAATGTATAGAAGCTAAATACTATAGGCTTACAACAAAAAATTGTAAAAAAAAAAATATATATATATATATTTAAAAAATCAGTCAATAATGCAAACTTGATATGTATAACTAGGATTGACTGTAATCAGTTGCAGTGGCCGACAGAAAACCAGAAAAAAATGGTAAAAAAGAAAAGATACATCACTGATACTTGAATATATCATGGTATTCAGTTTCAACAATAGACTAAAATCTTAATTATTCACGCAATACGATATAGTAGCGTCTCAAAAACAAAAATTACATTTAAACAACAACAAAAAAATCTTGCTAATGGTGTCCCTTAATACAATGATTCAGGGATATAGTGTAGCTAAAATTTAAATTGCTTCAAAAAAAACTTTAGTTTCTAATAAATGCATGTCATGTTTGTGGGCTATGTTTCAAAATAAAAGCCTTGGAATAAAAGCAATTTTTAAATTAAAATTATTATCATAATTGCAGAGTTACTAAATGCAGATATTATCCCCCATTACAAAAAGGGACTTAAAAAGGACCCATGTTGGGATGTCTAGCATTTAATTGTGGATGACAGCTCCTATTAACCCTTTAAAGCCCGATACCAGAATAAAACAAAACAGAAAATTACTTTTTTTGGTTTTAAGTCCTTATTTGGCCTTTTAACAAAATATGTAAAAAGAAAAAACAGAAATAAATTTTTGATATTAATAATTTATTACTATGCGATAAGTCAAGATTATTTTTTGTGTAGTCTTCTGCCCTCTGTTATCAGGTATATCTGATTGTATACAATAGGATTTTGAGCAAAGTTTATGCCATTAAATTATGCAAAAGGTGTCAGACGCAAAACATTTCAGAAACCGTATGTATCAAATACGATACATTTGGCATTACAGGGTTAATTGCTAGCCGTAGAATCACGTTAAGTTTGCAAAGCAATCACACAGGTGATGAAACCTTTCAATTCTATGAACATTTTAGAAGGTGATTGAAGTTGTGAGGGTTTCAGAATTTCAACAATAGCTGCAAATCAATATGTTCTGTACCCTCAAACCCCCCCCCCAACAAAGATCCTCTAGGGGGCTTTCCAAAAGCCTGTTTACCCCCGGATTGAAGTGCTTTTGCTTCTGACCAGCCCTATTAGTATTCTGAAGCCACTTGCTTGTTTTCAACAGTTATAACACAATATCCATGCTTTGCTTTTATGTCGCACCTCCCAGTGGAATTAGCAGCATAAAAGCAATCCTTGTGTGTCCTGGCTACTTCCAGATGGCTTTGGGAGTGCTTTTATCTCTTCCCTCTGCCTCACTCCCTCTCTGTCTCCTTTCACTTTTTCTTGCTCTCTTTATTCCCCCCACATGAAAGTGCCGTCGGCAGATCTTTGCTTAGCCGAGTTCATTCTCTCGTCATCCAAAAATATAAAAGTTTCAAAGAGCATTTCATGAGGGAGCTCTTCCATTAATGGGATTCATAGCTCTCTAATCTGTGCTGCGAAATTGATCTAAAAAGTTTCCCAGAGCTATTGGCCAACTTACATAATGCAATAAAGTGTGGTGCCTGAGAGAATATTTACTTTCATTACAGTTTGTGTCACAAACAATTGCCCCATCTTGGACTTCCACTCATGTATAAGAATATAGATGCTTTGCAAGAAAAATAATATTGTTTTAATTTTGAAATGCATGAAAAAAAGTGAAAAACCTTAAAAGTGAATTATAATAATCGGTATAAAAGAGGGCATGATAAATGGCAGATATGCTGTCTGCTGATTTGAGTGGGAAAAGATGATAGAGAAGCCCTCCAATGACAAATTCATGTGACTATCACTTGATTTGCCCAAGATCTTTGTAAAATAATGCATCTATTTTACTAAATAAAGCCTTTTTTAAAAGCTTTGCAATTCAGCTAAAAAAAAAAAAAAGTATGAGCATGAGTATGAGCAGAGCCTGCAACTGCTTTCAAGAAAATCTGTCGACACTCATGTAAAACCTACCTAATTATTCGCGCTGTCATGACACAATGAAGAAGCTGTCAATTCTGAGTGGCTGACTTCAATTTCTGCATGTCAGTGAATACCACTGGCTGGTTATGGAAGAAAGACGGCAGACAGAAACAATCTAATAGCTGTGGTGCAAATGTATGACACACTGTTGTGTCATTGACACAACAACGTTTTATTGTTGGGGATAATGCTGCAGAAATGTATAAAACAAGATTAGTAACCTGACAGTCACACGCTGTCAATCTGTAGGAAAACAATCGCTTTTCAACAAGTTTGGCAGCTCGACCTGAAGGTCAGATTTGCTGAGGCCCTACTTAGTCTCCAGCTTTCTCTGGATGGACTAAGAGGAAAAAAGCACAATATTAATTTTGCTTAAAGTCTTAATTCCATGTGATGAGACTTCTTTTTCCTCCTTGAATCCTCATCTCGATAAATGCAGCTGGATGCACATCACAAACTTTTCTTCTAAACAGCTTCTTTAAGTACAACACCAAATATTTTTGCAAAGAAACCTCCACTATAAAGGACTGAAAATTCCTAATTTAATGAAACTTAAAAAACAAAAACAAAGTTTGAAAAAATGTTACTAAGAAAAAGGAAAATGATGAATACACTTTGTTTACTTATTGGCATGTAGTTTGCATTAAGCCGAGTGGCTGTCAAATTACAGCATATTACAGTTGCTGACCATACCCTGGATAAAAAATAAAATATGAATAATAATAGCCTACTTGTCCCCCTTTTTGATTTTTAATTATAGTTTAAAAACTGGAAAAATCACCAAAGTTTTCTTATTCCTCGCCTTCCCATAGATGTGAGCAAAATCATTAGAGTCGTTTCTAGCTGTCTGGAGCTGAGTAACACAGTCGTGCTACTTCCACAATGTAAATGAACACTGACAGTTGGCTCAAGTAGACCCTAGCTTAAAGAAAAGATACGTCTAACAGTTTGGAAATATTTTTCAAGACAGCATTACTTTTATGAAACTACTAGCAGCGTTTCTGCCGGACAGACAGCTCAGAATGATCAAATAAGCAGCAGGAAGGACCAGCTTTTTGTGTTTTTTTTTGTCAGAGTGGAGAAGATCCTCTGCAAATGAGGTTAATTTGAAACTCGCGTCTTCTGCATTTTCTTCTATAATTTATGAATCACAGAATACTGAACACAGATAACACTATACAGTAGTAACCATTCAAAATGTTCCCACTTTCCTTACTTGGCTGGTCTCCTACAATTCCTTTTTAAACATCAACCTTTGTACTAAAATATTCTGTAATGATTTTTGGACATTAAGATCTAAAGAGAAACATCATCTCCTGGTCAGACCCTGTAATTCAGTGAAAAGGGTGGAGTCGGAGTAAAAAAATATGCAAGAGGGGGGTCATTCCAGTGGCTGGAAGTTGGAGGGGATTTTGCTGGGAGTTGCAGGGACGTGTGCCGTTTGACTGGGAAGGGCCATTTTGAATGGCTGCTGCTGTCATTAAATTCGAGTTTAAATAAAAAAAAATTAAAAAAAGCATATTTTTGACTTAAATCTTTACATTAAAACCAGAATATCATACATTCCCACTCCTTGTCCTCAGAATTTTAAGTATCTAAATAATAGTAGCAGTGGAGCGGTGACATTAAAGCCAAACAGGGTAGTTGCTAACATATTACATATGTACTGATTGCACTAACACACATACCCAGGGGGGAAAACGGGACTCTTGCGTCAGGGGACTGTCTGCTTCTATGTATGATTCCTCATGTTCATATGAGTTTTACAGTCTGGGCTCAATGCAGACAACCCTGTGTAAACCCCCCCACCCCCACCCAACACACACGTACCCACCCCACACAAAGCAACACAAATCCATACTAGCCACAGGCTCCTCTCCAATCTATTTTCTGCTCAGCTGGTTTTAAATGAAGTTATTATGACTCATTAAAATGCCCACAAGCTTGTGGAAGTCGGCCAATTACGATTTAAATTTAGACTCTGCTTTCACAACCTTATCTCCCCCCGCTGTACAACCTGCCTTTCATTGCTGATTTTCTCCTTCATATTTTATTTGAAAAAAGGCTTCACGATGCGTTCAGGAATCCTTTCGCTGCCCCGTCTACAAATAAGGCCTTGACCTGAGAAGTCACAGGTCTGCATGTGCATTCCTTCAATGATTGTGTTGTAAAGAGGATAAAAAGAAAATAAACAAGAATAATAATGGAACTAAGATTATATTGAAATGTGCAGTCCAGATACACATGATCTGTCCTCCTCCTCCTCTGGATGTGGGAAATACCACTAATTACAATACAGAGCTGAACAAATAGATCTTGCCAGTACCACAAGTACCCACTCTCACGTACACACAGAGTTTCTCTGGGAAACTTTGATCACATTTGGGTTTTTTTCTGTGGGTTTTTTAAGCTTAATGTCACAAACATTATTTGCTTTTACTGTTTTCGTGCCCATTTTGTCAATCAGGAGGTTATAGACAGACGCAATACCTCTAGAAGCAGGTTGATCCATGTTCAGTCATTTTGTTTGAGATTTATAGGAATGCATTTTCATTTCTTTTTAAAAATGTACTGTGGAAGGGGTTTATAGTGTGTGTAATGTAAAAAACCTTCAAATATTTATTTTGAATATCATTAAAATCGATACTATATCCTGTAAAGTGGAAATAATGCCTCATACTGTACCTCTTAAGTAGAAATGAGTGATATAGACAAGCAAATATGTAAAAAAATGCATCATCATCTAATTGTACTTCATTTGTTGGCATTTCTGTGATGCTGCCCATGAGATTAAACCATTTCTTTTTGGAAATTTGGAGCCACAGGCTTGGTCACAGCTATTATTCTGTCTTTATACAGTTTTTTAAAAATTTATTGTTAAAAGCACTACTGGCTAAGTTTTTTCAGATAATTTTGTTTGCACTACTTGTTTTTTATTTCCAAATGAAGGGCTACATTGCTTACAGTATGTGTTCAGCCATGTATCACAGAACGTCGTTCTCTTTTCCACAGTGTGTTCAAATATGTCCCTTTCCAGAACAGCCTCATAATGCATTCTGCTCTGTTCCCTTTCTCCAAAGAAACTACCTCTAGACTTGTGTTCCTGCATGTCACTGGTAGTGTGTAATAAGCTGAATTGCAATTGACATTGCCAATTTTTTGCGCATAAATAGGCATATGGTGTTCAGCCACTTTCTGTAACCCAACTTAAGTTATTGTATTTTATATTTAATACCCTGTGCAATAACCTGTTTTATATTTATTATCCAGTTCAATAACTATACATATCAGGGGTCGACGTTAAGGACATTTCATTTGCCCAGAAACAATTTTTACTTGCCCAGTACAATGTTTGATAAATGTAGTTCCTAATATTCATTTTTGTATATATATCAATGAAACATGTTTGTTTTTAAATTTTTTTTTGTAATACAGTATTTTTTAAGTTTCCAGGTTCCTGGTGTGTATAATCATGTGTCAGATAATGAACTCAAGCCTACATTACCGTGTTAACATACTTTTCAATCCTTCCTGCACATTCTTTTCAAACTAAACTTTGCTTTAAACTGTTTTGTGCTTGGAAAAATATACATTTTAAAAATCTAAAATATACTTGACAAGTTAAAAACTTAAGATAAATCACAAGATAGAAGTCAATGTCACAAATGAATAACTTATTTTAGAGTCACGGTATGTTTATACAAGATAATACTATTAATATAATGTGACTTTTCTAGAGAATCATTATACATAGTTATTTTATTCAGGGTTTCCACAGTCTGACATCATTTCAGAATTCCCTGACTTTTAACTGACTCAGGATTAGTTTTCCCTGACAAAATAAATGCAGCAACAATACAATAATAATAACATAACAGGTCACCAATTTAACATGTTTAGCTCTATAACATTTAAATGCACCTCTCCAATTTAACTTAACAGATGAGATAAAGGATAAAATTACATCTTTGCTTTTAATTTGACCATTTCTATTCCTCGTGGGTCACAATTCTTCATGACAATTATTAACATTAACAGCAAGATGTGGATATATCTCAGCAGCAATATTTCTATCAATTAGTTGAGTTTCTTGTATGGTGGAGACTCTCTATATACCCAACAAGTCCAGGCTCACAAATGTTACAGATGACTTAAGTGAAAACCTCTCTAATGCCATCCTGCTACCCTGAGATGTTCTGAGGGACCCTTGGTCCAAATAAATAAACCTCCAGACCAAACGGAGCATTTCCACCTGATCCTACTTTATCCCCTTTGAGCATAGTTTACTATTCATCCTGTAAAGTCCCTTAAAAGACACTATTTTAACACCCCTTTCTGGAGCAAACAACCGTCTGCAGCTAGTGAGTCCTCTATATCCTTTTGAGTTAATGGTGTATGTTCATGTGTGTGGGTGTGTGTGCTTGATTCCCATGCACACACATGTTTATGGGTGTGTGCATTCTACAGTATCACTCGAATTTCCAGGAGAGCAAATTAATTGGCAGCCTTTTGCAGTAATTGACTTTTACCACACACACACTAACTCACATCATGTACACACTGCAAGTAATCACATCTCTCCTTCAGACACACACACATTGCTTGCTGACAACAAAGCTGCTGGGAGGAGGGAGGGATGATGAAGCGAATCCAAAATTCAATCGACTGTGTTCTTGTTTTGAGCAGAAGGCACACAGTGTACTGTACTCAGAGAGGCCATAAAAGTCTCACTCTCCACACACAGACGCACAAAACAGCCTTTGGTAGACACACAGACGTTTCAGCAATCACCCTCCATCAAAACACTTTGTCTCGCATACAAAAATAAGACTTGGCATCAGAGCGGAATACCAAATCAAGCCCATTAAGGGAGCACAGGGGCACTCGCTACTTAGCAACCAAAAGGATTTAAAGCTGCAATATCCCTGTAATAAAAGGAATAAGATCAAGTCCTAGTGGGGTTTTTTCACATATACTTAGAAAACAGAGAGGGTGGAAAAGTGAACTTTTAGCTTTTGTTCTAACTTTTTTGATCGACAGGCTTTGGAGTTATCAATGCCACAGAAAAAAACGGAGAGCAGTTATTGGATCGTACAATAATCTGCTGGAGCCATTCGTTTGGCAAGAAGTGGTTTCTCCTGGGACGTTTTTTCCCTCTTATTTTTTACTGCTATAATTCTCAGAAACTTTTAATATGTTTTAAATCTTTTTAAATGAGGTTAAGGATTTCATATTTGAAAAAAAAAATAGTATAGTTTTTGTAAGAAAGTCATTATGAGAGGTCAAAAATGGTTTGCCAAATTTTGTTTCTGGCTAGCTCAATGACATATTGACGAACGTGTCCTGTGCCATTCTAGCTTAAAGGATATATATATACATGTATTTGAAGACTCCTTCATATGTGACCGACACATGCAGTCTTCTTTTTGCCCGTTTGAAAGGATGGGTCAGTGTATCCTACGTAGCCTTGGATATCCCATGATTCATTACAAGTCCAACAAGCCGGCTGCTTGGTACTCAGAGCAAAAAGGGAAAAATAATTGAACTGAGGTGAATATAGTAAGTGAATTTTAATATAATACAAATATTTGAATACTTTCGTCTTAAATTAACTAAAATTGCTATTTTGCATGGTTAGGGAGTCAGACTAGGGGGAACGGTTCACAAAATCCACAGTTCGGTTCGGTTCGCTGTTTCGTGGTCACGGTTTTTGGTTTGATTCGGTATATGTTGATTATTAGCCTGACATGTTGGTTGTGTTGCCGTTAGCATAAATAAAATATGTTGCACAATGCTTGCACACTGTTGCACTTTTATCCACAACTTTCTTTCCGCCGTCATCGTAGGTCGCTCTAAATGCAAAGCGCGTCTTCCAACTCCTGTTCTTTCCCACTCGCCATACCCACACAATTCTCCACAATAACAGATTTTTTTCTGCTCCACCCGGCTAAGCTGCTTCGCTTCTTCTTCTTCTTGTTTACTACTGGTAGTTGGCTTTGGTTGCAGTACCGCCACCTTCTGCTCTGGAGTGTAAATGCTTCGCCTATGAGAAAAAGGAGCTGCGCATGAACCGTACGCAACACACGCGAACCGAACCAAGACAGTCGAACCAAACGGTTCGGACGGTTTTCATAAACCGTCCCGTCCCTAATATATATATATATATATACACACATGTATTTAAAGACTCCTTCATATGTGACCGACACATGTCGGTCACATATGAGTCTTCTTTTTGCCTGTTTGAGAGGATGGGTCAGTGTATGCTACGTAGCCTTTCATATCCCATGATTCATTGGAAGTCCAACAAGCTGGCTGCTTTGTACTCAGAGCAAAAAGGGAAAAATGATTGAACTGAGGTGAATATAGTAACTGAATTTTAATATAATACAAATATATTAATACTTTCATCTTAAATTACCTAAAATAGTTAATTTGCATGGTTAGTGAGTCAGACATGTCATGGATAATGTTTAGTTTATTGTAAGGTTTTCCCTGTCCCCAGGGGATTGGGCTTTCCTGACATTAAAGCACTGATTCCAACATCTCTGCAGTTTGAAGACTATAATCGGATACCTGTGACGACAGCGCTGCTGCTAACGCTCCTCGAAAATATAATTGGCATTTTTGCGTCAACTTTCATGGTTGCTATGTGACAGAGCTTACGATGACTCATGGGTGGTGACAGCTGTAAAGGCTTGACTTGTTGACTGAATTCTTACTTTCTCACCATTTTCATAGGACACAGTTGCCTGATTCGAACACACTGATGGTGTGAGGGATCTTTCCAGACAATCAATTAAGGATGGGTTTCATAGTATTGTTGCTGATTCACATTCCTTTATGCTTTGCAATGTAACCCTGTGTAGTTGGTCATTTCTAGTAGAATATGATCTTCCTAACTGGCTAATGAATTCCCTGCTCTCCAACCAGTTTTAGAAAACTTTGACCATAGGGGAGCAATAAATGAGCATCATGGATGTTCGGTTGAGAAATCAGCAGCATCTGTGATGCTATTATGTGAAAATGGACCAAAATCTCTCAGGAATCCTTCCAGCACCTTGCTGGAGCTACACTATAATGAAATAAGGCATTTCTGGGAGTAAAATAAGGTCAAATCTATTACTAAACTGCAAGTAGTTAATATCAATGATTCCAAACTACCTTTGAATGTAGGCAATGCAGTTTTTGGGAATGTGAAATGCAGTTAATCCCAACAGCATCACTTCCAAGAAGCACTGCAGCAGATGTAAGGTGGGGACAACATGCAAAAGACGATATATACAGCATCAAGTCATCAGACCTGAGAGTGGATCGAGACATAGAGCTGGCAGCCTGCTCATCCAGAGACTTTATCACAGGGAGGATAATCCCTCACATACTGTTCAGTCCAGCTATTTTTATGTTTTATTTCTTCAAAACCTCATTTCTTTTCCCAGAAGCCCAGAGCACAGGCACACAGAGTTCTAGTTAAAGGAGGGCACTCGCTCCAGTGTAACATATTTGCAATGAAGTCGCGTCTGCTCAGGACACGAGTCTAACAAGCATCCTCCCCCTGAACCCTCCCCACTCCAAAGTCTCTGAAGGCTACTAAAAATATTAGTTTGACCGCTACGCCTCATGCTGCTGTATTATGAGTGGACCCCTGTGCTGTGTCACGTCTCACTTGTGCCTCGCCGTGTAATACAAAACAGCTGGGAGTGCTTGAGTGGTCTGAGTCCCCCACTATTGGGAACCGTAAATCAACAGGGTCAGGGGAAGTACGGCAAGAGGTGCAATGCCAGTTTTAAATTGCAGAGGAGTAATGTAAGGCCTCTAAATAATGAGCTACCACTATTGGTCTTCTCTGTCAAGCAAATTTATGCTTGGAACAGTAAGAAAAACAGCTGCGATATACAGTGCTTTCTAGAAGTATATATATCTTTCAGCTTTTAATGTAGTTTATTTGGATTGTCTGTGGTAAACCAACACAAACTGCTACATAAGTAATAAAAGGATGAAAGGAGATACTGATTTTAAATAATAAGTGTATAACACCTTTGCATGCAACCCAATTTATTTCTAATACCGGTTAATAAAATTCAAGTAGCCCAATTATCTTAGTAAAAGGCCATTTGATTAATACATTCTGCCAGGATAGAATTTAATCTAAGTGTGACAGAAAATGGCATCATGGAGACCAAAGAACAAAGCAGACGGGTCAGGAAAGAAGTTCTGGAAAAGGCCAAAATTTTAAAACTAAATCCCAAGCTTTAAACATCTCGCATTGCTCTTTTCAATCTATCATCTGAACATGGAAAGAGGATGGACCAACTGCAAACCCCTGAAGACATGGACATCCACTACACCAACAGGCTGGGCAAGGAAAGCTTTATTCAGGGGAGCAGGGAAGAGGCTGATGGTAACGCTGGAGAAGTTAGAGAGTTCGATAGCTCAGGTGGGAGAATCTGCCATGACAAACAGATAAGCAATGCCCTCCACGAAGCTGACATTTTTGTAACCATTGGAACCAGAAAGTCATTTTTGAAACAAAGTTATTAGAAGTTCTCGATACAATTTTCCTGATCCTATGCTGAAGACACAGCAAGTCATGGGGAAGAAGGTGCTTTTCTTAAATCCTTAAAGATCTATTGGTAACTTTTTGGCTAACATGCAGAATAATAAAATAGATAATAATTGAACTTTATTGATCTCACATTGGAGAAATGTACCGCTACCTTTAACCCATCCCCTTGCACAGCAGTGGGCTGCCTTCGTGCGTCGTCTGGGGAGCAATCAGGAGTTAAGGGTCTTGCTCAAAGACCCAGAGTGGCAGTCTGTGGGAGTGGGGCTTGAACTCAGAACCTCAGGATTCAAAATTGCATGCCCTAATCACTAAGCCACCACTCCCAAATGGGGGAAAAAAAACATGTAGATTACTTTCGATACACACCGTCCTTCTGGTGAGAAAGTGTTTTGCTGCGGGAAAAAAACTGTCAGTTGCTGCGCTGCGACACTCTATACCATTATAATTTGGATCCAAGCATATTTCTCTGTTAGGATGGCCTAGTCAAAGTTCAAACCTAAACCCAATCAAGAATTCTTCTCTATAATTTAAAACTGCTTACTGATATCCTACATCCAATCTGACTAACCTTGACCCATTTTGCAATAAAGAATAAGCAAATCTATCAGTTCCTTGATGAGCAAAGCCAGTGAGAAAAAAAAAAAAAAAACTTCAATGACTTAATTGCCAAGTTTTGACTTAGCCAAACTAAATTAATTACTTGTAACTAAAGACTTTTGACTAGTGGGATTATTGGAATTCAGAAGAGAAGGTTGGCAGTGAAACAAAATAAAAATGTTTTTGCAAACCAATGAACAATTTTTTTTTTGTTCTGATCTACTTCATTTCCTGCTACTTGCTTTTAATAGCCCCTCCCCTCCCTTGATTCCCCTGACTCTTGTCTCAGTCATGCATATGCACCACAGTCAGACCAGCGCACGCGCACATTTAGGAATTTGTGGCCTGGAAGGCAGTCAAGTTTCATTAATTTCTGGGTTTGGGTACAGTACAGTGTGTTCCTGGACTCACATCTGCGAGCGATCATAAATGCTGGAATGCTGGCAGAACATCCAGACCTGCCGGCACAAATATGTCGTCATCACTGTGAGAGAAGAGCTGGCAAAGAGAGATGAATAGGCTAGACAAAGCACCACGAAAAAGGAAACAGGCAAAGCTCAATAGGAAGGCTGCTCTTTCACCATATTTTTAAATTCACAGCCTTTTTTTTTACTGAAATATTCTCATTTATAGAGGCGTTTTGCTTCTAAACCCTGATTGGCATTGGATCTGAGCAGTGATTATGCATGAAGAAGCCAAGGTAAACAGCTGGCTAAGGGCAGAAGGAAGACTAGATTTGTTCTGGTAGAGTTCTTTAAACAAAAACGTTTTTTTAAGCTTTAACATCTACACAGATTGTTTCTTTTTAATTTTGCAGTATGCAATTGTCTTCCAGCATTATACTACCTATTGAGAACCTCTGTTATCAGTTCAATGCCATTTGTTTAGACATTTACACAACAGTCATAAATCTTTTCCAATTGTTGTCATATAAAGTTAAACCCTTGACAATAATAATATAGGTACGGTGCTGGGAAAAAGTATTTGTCTTGTTTTTCATTTTGTTTTTGATCATCAGAAGTACATAAATTGCAAAAACAAAACAAAAAGAATGCAAGTTTTCAAATTACTATTGCACTAGTTTAGAAGAAGGGCCACAAAACAACTATATTTACTTTTTATCTATGCTGATACCAAAGCCATCACCAATTAAATCTGCAAATGTGCGACCAAAAAAAGGCACTGGCATGGTGTTTTCAAAATCAGTTAGATTTGATTAAGATGCTGTTTCATCACTTTAAAAAGTTAAATTCCTCGAATGTACCTCAATTAAAGCAATTCTACGGAGCAGAGCAGCTCATCATTCTCCCAAGTGTTGTGCAACAGATTACGTTCAAAATTATATTCAAACAACATTCTACTTTAGAAACATTTATGCTTGAAAAAATACTTTCAATTATACCATTATACTTTTTTATGAACACCCAAAAGAGTGCATACATGTTTGCCGGCCAGGGTGGACTTAAAAGTACTCTTTGGAGATGTGCTTTTGCACATTAAAGCTACAGTAGCATTGTAGAACCAAAGGAGGGGTGAGCAGGGGTGAACAAGGAACTTTTAATTTTAAAGTGTAACATTTGATTCCTTGATGCAACAGCATTGCATTTTGCATGCAGATTCTGCAGGGTGTAAAAATATCTTCAATATCTACAATGTTATTTTCTGACAACATTTTAGCCTAGATGATTACAGAACTAAAATGTAATGTAATTTCACCACAAAATAATCTTTTTTGTTAAGCCAGTTTATTCATTTTTATCATATTTCAAAAAATTGGATTTTAAAAGTTGCGTAGCTGGAATTAGGAAAAAAAAATCTTTCCTTAAAGTCTTTGAAAATATAATTGGAAGTAGTACTGAAGGCAGATCCTCTGGTGGGAAATGCCCTAATTAGCAGATTTTCTGAAACTTATCCAGTCTTTTACTATACTCCCACTCTGCAATAAAGTTTAGCTAAATCTAATATTTCCCAGACAATTTTACTAAAAACAGAAGTAAGAAAACTGATCAAAATACATTTGGTGCCACCTTAAATATATATCAGAGACGTAATATTGTAAATGGAAATATGAGGCGTTCATCTACAGAGATGCATAAGGAAAATAATATCTATTTATCTTTGTTGCCAGAATCTGATACCAGCTCACTCCGATATATGGTGATGACAGCATTATGATGTGTGCATGCTGCTCTTTAGCAGGGAAAGGGAGAGCAATTTTGACAATAATAACTGTCTTTACACTTTACAGTTAATGACGACATCATGACGGCCTCATTTTGAGAAGCTGCAGAAGCGTACAGCTCATGTGGGAGTGTAAAGAACTACTATTATTTCCGCACTAAACAAATCTGTCCTTATTTGATAAACTATTAATGAGGACAGTCACAGTTCGCCACTTTGCCAGTTATGAAAGAGGCACAAATGATGAAAATGTTCCAGTCAGATAAGAGTAAAAGAAAAGCTACATACATTAGTAGCCATTCAACATTTCGCCACTTTCCTTAAAGGTATACTATGCAACCGGTGTTGATTTTCCAGCGAGGCTCCCCCCAGAGGGCGAAAGTAAAAGTGCACTGTCGTAAATATGCTCAACTGTTCCCCTGGTTTCTCCGTCAAGCCAGGCGCGGTTGTTTTGAGCTTAGCAGACAGGTGAACGCAACGAATGACCATGTCTACTGCGGTAAGTGACTATTTTGTTCCAATTTCCGAGTTTGAAAATTTTGCATGTTTTCATACATTATTTGTTATGCATGTGTCTAAATAAGAAAGATTGTAGTTAGCCAAGTTGGAGTTTCCCATACATTTATCCGACTGTCGTTGAGGGAAGGGGGTTCTGACTTCTGTGGTTTTGTACCTCGAGCACTGAATGGGCTTTCGCTGTTTTCTCGCTGGTTCCGCCATGATAACTGCACAAATATCGCCACTGCGCTAGCAACGAGCATGCCTTTCACTGGGGGCGTGTAGCAGTTCTCGCCGTAAAGCAAGACCGACTCTCGCGATGCACGAGACTTCTGAGCCTGTGGGTGCGGGCCGAGGGCTCCTGCAATTGCAAGTACGGTATTTCCCCTACAGACCACCAGGGCGGCCGAGAAAACCTTTGTTCGACCTGAAATGACTCATTTCATCATCCAAAACGTTATGGAACACATTAATTAACTGAAAAATGTTGCATAGTATGCCTTTAATGGGCCCTTGGCTGGTCCCCTACAATTCCTTTTTTAAACATCAATCTTTCTACTAAAATATTCTTTTTGTCATGATTTGTGGACATTAAGATCTAAAAGGTGGAGTCAAAGTAAAAAAAAATGCATGCCCAGAAGAGTCCAGTGGCTGGAAGTTGGAGGGGATTTTGCTGGGAGCTGCAGGGAAGTGGGCTGACATTCGGCTGGCTTTTGACTGGGAAGGGCCATTTTCAAGGGCTGCTACTGAACAAAGTTATATGTGTGGCAGAAAATCAAGACTACATTTTAGCCTGAACACAGCACCCCAATACGAAACAGGGTTGCACCAAGCTATGTGGTTTTACTTGGTAATGAAAGGGTAGTAAGTCAATATTGTGAGCTACATTGGGATAATCTTTGACATAAAATATTCATTTAAGAAAAAAAATGCTTGTGGCTAAATGGGGAAAAGTTCAACAGTTCTGAATTCTCATGTAAGGCCCTGTCAAAAAATATAAAAGCAAAGCTTGTGAGTCACAGTCGCCAACCCTGTTACATGCAGGCCTTGACTCAACAAAGCCTGTCAAACATTAAACAGCATGTGGAGATAAAAACAATACAATCAGGGGAAAAAAGAAAGCACGTGGCCCGAGACAAAACAAGGCCAGGCAAAAACAAAAATGAAATCGCTGGCAGAGGATAGACTGTACATACTGTACCTTCAGAGGTGGCACGCTGCCCAGACGGGCGAGCTGCCAAATCTTCTGTACAACAAACACAGAAGAGACCGACGGAAGGACAGTAAGACGGGGAGAGAGGGAGAGACAGACAGAGAAAGAGAGGGGCGTCTGAAATGCTCCACATCCACAACACGCCACGCATACCAAGAAGCCTCTCGCCTCATCACCCGGGGCGGGGGGGGAGTGTTGGAGGCAGGCTCAAGCTGAAGGTTTGGGGACTTGGTGAAGTGTCATCATTACAAAGAGACAGGATAAAAATCGAGATGCGGTGTCAGACTGAGAATAAGCCCTGAAAGCCAAACGGTGGAGGCGGAGGAGCTTTAAAAAAAAAACAAAAATGAGGGGGAAAAAAACAAACAACAAAAACTATCAAAGAAGCCCTGTCTCTGCGCTGTCTCTTCCCTAACTGTCGCTCCTCTCGACAGAAGCGCTCGGCTTGCCTTTAACTCCAGACCAAAGCGGCGATGAATCAACAGTGATGTGTGCAACAGTACAGGTTGATGTCGCGCGCATCGAGACATCCTTACGTGGAAAGAGGAAAGAAAGAAGAAAGAAACAAAAAGGAGAGAAAAACTTTGTGCACTTGCTGCCACTGTTGCTAAAAATACACTGCCCACATCTTCCGCTCGGTTGCCTCTCTCATGGTGGAGTATGTGGTTCTTCCTAGAGTTTTCATCCTTCCTTTTTCCATTTGATCATCTAACAGCAGAGGTTCTAACAGTGACAGCAGTTTAAATTCTGAACCTTTTAAAAGTCATTTTAAAAGACCTCAATACATGTATACCTAATCATTAATGTGGAGTCAAATGTAAATGTATTGATCAGTAATTAGTAAATGTTGAGAGAAAAAAATTAGACTCACGATAAACGCTGAAGTTTAAAAAACAGGATTAAACCATAGTATTTCTTATTAGAATGTATTTTCTAATGCAAAACAGATGAGATTATACTTAATTTGTCTTTGACCTTTAAGATGCTACACGGGTTAGAGAGGTCACTTCTATAATCTGCTTTTCATTCATTTACAAAACAAGAACACTTGAAAATATTACATTAATCCTGTTAATTTTGATCTAATTCATAGAAAACAGATGTCAAATTCCTTGTTCAGCGACACAAAGCTGGACACTAAAGTTTCTTCCAATTAAAAATTGTTTTAAAAACTAAAACTTATATATTGGTTTATTTTTCTGTTTATTTTGATGATTGTGGTTTGATCCACAATCATTTCCTAAGAAAAAAAAATTGCATTACATAAAAATAATCATAAAGTTGTATTAAAGCAGAGATTGCTAGCTTGACAAAAGTCCATCAGGCACCGATGCTGAACTCAAGAAGGTTATAAAACTAAAGGGCATTGCTAAGGAAGCTAGCGATTCAAGAATATTAACAGAAAAGTATATAACAGAAAGTTTGGTGGAAGAAAAGAAATGACTGGAAAGGGTGAATAAGCTGTACTGATGCGGTTATTGATGTGAAAGAAGTAGGGCTGAAACAATTAATCGGATTAATCAATAACTGAAATAATTGTCAACTAATTTAGTAATCAATTAATCATTAACTGGACTGTAAAATATGGCTTTAGCTGATGGAGTGATCAACTTAGAGCAGGAATTTTATCAAAATTGTAAAAAAAAATACATATAAACATTTTGCATTTTAGATTTAAAAAAATGTTTTTCTGTTAATATGCTCTATCCAGAACTCCGGAAGAGAAGTTTTAGTTTCATCCATCTTAATTTCATAAAAATATCTTCATTAATCTGTTGCTATCCGATTATTAATCGATTAATCAAAAGAATAATTGACAGATCAATCGAATTGCAAGATAACAGTTAGTTGCAGAACTAAGAAGAAGTTCTGATCAAGAACTGGACACCAATACTGTAAGGTACCAGGAAATACTTTTCATTGGGATATAATTGTTACGGTAATCAAATTATTTCATTGAAGGTTGTATGCCATTATACAGCTTTACATTACACAATATTATAACTAGTTTCCTTATTTTTCTCAGGCAGGAGGATAACAATAAATTGCACATGAACTAGTACACATGAACTTGTACTAATATCCCTGCTAGGCGATAAATATGTACGATATACATCTCACCACATATACAAGGGCTATTTTTAAAATTGCTGATCAATATTTATAAAATAAATTAAAAATACTGTTTAAGTATAAAGCTGAGTAATACGGAAGAGGATTAGGGCCACTGGGGAAAAAAAAGGTCATTGATTTTTTAATTTTATTTCAGTTTAACAAGGGAAAAAAGTCAGAATTCTGACTTTTTTCTCAGAATTCTGACTTGTTTCTCAGAATTCTGACTTTAATCTCAGAATTTTGAATTTTAATGTAGATCGGCACCATGAAGGAAGGGATGTGGGAGCACTCAGCTTCACTGACAAAGATTTGAGTTGTTTGAGGTGGCCAGTGACACATTGGTGGAAAATGACAGAATTAGGCAACTTTTTATGTGCCCGAGGGGTCCCCTCATTAATGGAGGAGCAGAAGGTCATTAAAACAAGAGAGCTAGTCTCTAAAATAGACATGGCTATGTTTGTTAGCTGTCAGAATTCTGAGATTAAAGTAAAAATTCTGAGAAAAAAGTCAAAATTCTGAGAAAAAAGTCAGAATTCTGAGAAAAAAGTCAGAATTCTGAGAAAAAGTCAGAATTCTGAGATTAAAGTCAGAATTCTGAGAAAAAAAGTCAAAATTCTGAGAAAAAAATCAGAATTCTGAGAAAAAAGTCAGAATTCTGAGAATAAAGTCAGAATTCTGAGAAAAAAGTCAGAATTCTGAGATTAAAGTCAGAATTCTGAGAAAAAAAGTCAAAATTCTGAGAAAAAAGTCAGAATTCTGAGAAAAAAGTCAGAATTCTGAGAATAAAGTCATAATTCTGAGAATAAAGTCATAATTCTGAGAATAAAGTCAGAATTCTGAGATTAAAGTCAGAATTCTGAGATTAAAGTCAGAATTCTGACTTTTTTCCCATACTTAACTGAAATAAAATTTAAAAATAAGTTAACTTTTTTTTTTTTTCAGTGGCCCTAATCCTCTTCCGTAGCATAACACCCAATCCCTGCTACACACACAGTGTGACATTGCTCTGGTCCTGATATAAATAACAAATTAATTGGCAGATCAGAGCTTTAAAAAATTATATGTATTACCTGCAAGTAGATTGGTAATGTTTTGGGTTTTTACAGAGCTTTGTGCAAATTCAAAAAAAAAAAAAACATCTAAATATACAGTTTAAAGAAAAGGCGTAAGTTAATAACAGCTTTAGAACAGATGCCTCCAAGTTAAACACATTAAAGGTAACATACTGTATCTGGAGACATGCAGTAATTTGTAAACCATTTACTTTTTGTTGCAGATCTTCATCGTTTGTAATCTGACAAGTGATTGAGAGCAAGGGAGGTTGGGGGTTTGGTGAGTGGGTGGGTGGGTGGGTGAGGGGGATTGTCACATGTTTTTGCAGTGAGGAATGTGAAAACGGGGTGTAATTTAAAAATAAACAGTGAATATTTGCTCGAAGCAACTTCTGCTTGTGACACACTGAGCTGTGTGCTGAGCCAATTACCTGGCACAGCATGAGTTTGTCATTCATCTTTGTCAAAAACTTAGTAAGGCTGTCAGCATCAGTGTCAGCAACAGTTAAACTGCTGGTGATACATGAACAAACTAATTATTCCTGTAATTATTCTCCCCATAATTTTAGATTGTGAATCAGGTGGTTTTTTGGGATGTTGTAACCAAAACAGTGACAGTTAAACTGTCTTAATCTTTGGGATGGCAGGGAAAGCCAAATACAGTAGCAGCCATTGAAAATGGCTCTTCCCAGTCAGACGCCAGCCGAATGGCAGCCCACTTCCCAGCAACTCCCAGCAAAATCCCCTCCAAATTCCAGCCACTTGAGTGACCCCCTCCTTCGCCCCGGGGGGCGTGCATATTATTTTACTCCGACATCACCCTTTCTCTACACAAACCATCACAGAAAGAATATTTTAGTACAAAGATTGATGTTTAAGAAGAAATTGTATGGGATCAGCCAACGACCCATTAAGGAAAGTGGGGAAATTTTAAATGGCTACTACTGTGTGGAGCTTGCAAGAGAAAATAGGGTGTTAAAACAGCGATTTGGATGGACCATATACAATAGAAAGAGGGAAATTTAAAAGAATCATCTAAACTGATCAACATAACACACTTATTTCCACTGTAAATGTAGTAACCGATCTGCTGCAGAAGACTTTTAAATTGTTAAGAATGTGGGAATTTTTCATTTTAAAGGAGGAGATCAGAATTAGACCCCTTCATGGATTCACTGTTGTGACTTTGCAGTAACTTTATAACATTTAAAGCCTCGGGGAGACTGAATAAAGGTATGCAAGCCTCTCTTGATTTAAGGTACCTCAGAGCTGCTTAACAACGAGATAATTAGTCGGCGCCTCTCGTTCAACTGTTCAGCTCCCAGTATGTTTTCAGTATCTGTGTGGGGAATCTCTCTACTGCACCTATGAGCTGGAAAGTGTAAGGGCAAGAAATTTCAACAAATATGTGTGTCTCTTTAGAATAAAAATCAGCTCAACACTGGGAGTGGGATACTTTTCCATACATCTGTTTTATGTCACGCCGCCCCTGTTTGCAGTAATCTAACTGTTTTAATTGTTTAATATCTAGTGCTACCAACAGCCTTTATTCAGAGTCCTAAAGACGGAAAATGGGCAAATGTAGAAAGACATGAAGAAATGGATCAAACCTTCTAAGGTCTTTGGTAAAATATCTCTATATAAAAAAAAAAATCCACATATTTATGTTTGGGACGGTAGGACAACAATACACTGATACCCATTAATGGTTGTTATGGAAACATAATGACTAAGATTCCTTTCAGCAATATTTCAAATTTTGTTGAGCTCCCTATCCACCAGAAGATTAAAAAGAAATGGAACGCAGCTTCCGTCTGCTAAAGAGTTTGTGTGATTGCCCTTGGTTCACTATAAGCGAATGTAAAGCTGAATGTCAGATATTTATTTATTGTTTTATAGTTTTAAAGTTATTTTATTCCATTGTAGTTTTTACACAATGATGATGATGCTTTCATCATCATCTGCCTTCACTATGTGTGGGATGATGAACACAGGCTCTCGTCCAGCCTGGTTTCTTACACCTTCAGCTGTTTTCAACTTTATAAATATTTCTCTAATAAGAGTTCTGCAAAAAAACTTTTGCGATTTACCCATATCGTAGACTAGGTTGATCGAATGCCTCAACAGGATATATTTTGCTTCTAATTATCTAATTTTGAAAAGAAACATAAGGAAATAGACTTCTATATCACACTGTTTCTATACACAGGGATACAGGAATGTATGGATTAGGTATTAGACTTAAAGCATAAATATAAAATATTGTTATATTTATCCTTTTATCCACTTTTCTCTTCGAAAGGGTTGGTGGGGGGGCTATTTTAGCACCAGCAATCTAAAAGAACATGCTTATTTCTAAGGGTAGAACTTTACTATAATATTCACTTTGATATATTATACAGCAATACTGCGATAAAATACACACTTATTTCTGTATTTTTTCATACCCAGAGGCGCTGAAAAAAATGGAGGTTCTGATGATTTCTGTGAAACATGAAAGGCTGCTGTGATGTTATACTTAGGTTTTTATTCTTGGTCATCTAAATCTAAAATGTCAGACACCAAGCACACAAATGCAGCATTTCTGAGGTTAACAGAATGTACTATCTAGAGATTATGTATTTATTGATTAAATAAAATTTTATCCATTTTTTTTCTTTGCCACATTGGAACATGAGTATAACACTTTAGCAATTTTCATCAAAACATCCCCTGATGTTTCAGCCCTTATATCTCTTAGAGTAAGTCGTATAAACCTGTATTTCGGTTCTTAAATCAACTGGTTCAGATGCCAAATTAAGTCCTGCTTCATCTGGATGAGTTCTTTGATTTATTCAATTCTTAAATTAAATTTATGTTAAACATCACCTGTAACTCCTAACTCATCAGTCATTTCTGTCTAGGATCTGAAACCAGATTCTTATAAAAGCTAAACTCTAGATAGATGGATAGAAGATTTTAACATCTCAATAGGAACATTTTGATAGAATAAACCATAAAAGTGGATATGGTTAAAGTATGGACCCGGAAAGAGTTTGTAAGGAAGACAAAATGGAGCTAACAGCACAAAGATTGATCAAACACACATTTCTCAAAGGTGTTATTACATTAAAAAAGTAAAAAGTAATGTTCGGCATAACGCAAAACATTTTTAATTAATTCGCAGTGATTTTATATTTTTATCTTCATATAATTAGAGCTGCTGACATACAGGATTTTTTTTTCAAGACACTTTGGCACATTTAGTTGTAAAACTTGGCTAAATCAGGAGGTGTCTTAATCAAAGAATGATCCACATTTGATTCCTGTTCCCATACAGGGACACAAACCATTTTATTTATACTTTCATTTAAAAAAAAAGCTATCCATCTCCACAAAAGTTGAAATTTTATTTCTCATAATTAGGCTGAAGTGCCTTCTGCTTTCGGATTTAAAATAATCCGTAGATTTTTTCACACTTTTAAAATGACATTTTTTTTATTTTCAAAAAGATTAAAGAAAGCCAATTTTTTTTTGGGAACTTATGGCTGCTGTTAAATTAAAGTATTTTCAACCCCTTTTCACAATACAGTTTTAATTTTAACTCTAAGAAAACTTTACTCTAAAGCATCAATATAAATGCTTCAATGCTGCTTCAGAAAAATCATGTCAAATAATTTGTTTATGTAATAACTGCTTCATAACGGCTTCCTACAGTAGATCCCTGGTATGCCCAGAGGCAATATGGTGTTGGTTACAATGCAAGATTGACAAAAGTACTTATGTTATTGTTACCTGAATGAGAGAGCAAATGCATCCGTAGACGAAGGCTGTCCAGAAAGCTCTTCCCACAAAGCTCACAGCTGTAGGTCTTCATTCCACTGTGCATCTTTCTGTGGATGAGAAAAAAGAAATCCTTACACCAACCGTACAAAGTTAATCAGAGTAGGTTACCGTTTTTATGAAAACCAATCAATTTAATCCTTGTTTGTGTCTCCCTTATATTCAAACCTTCTGTTTAGCCCCCCCAAACTCGGGGTGCTTTGTTTCATTTTCATTTGCCAAAAATAAATATTTCTTCTTTATTAGATTTTTTTTAGATGAACTTAACGTTTAACACCAAAGAAGCATGATGAAATTCAGACAGAAGTTTTCAAATGATTTAATGAATTCAACGAAAGTGTTTAATCAAATTAGCAAACTCCAACAGAGTCTGCCTGCAATAGGAAGCAACGCTTCATGCTCAGATCTCAAGAAATTAATATCTAGTAAATAATAAAGTAATTGACAGCAGTTAGTGGAGATCTGAAAAGCTAACAGAGTCAATATAGAAAAAAATGCATATTAGTTTCTTTGTCTTGGTGGTTTGATTGATAATTAAAAAATTAAAAAAAAAGTTTAATTACATATTATAGGAATAATACAAATTTTCATTAGTTGTGATGATAACCAAATCAGGTCCTATAAAATATGACAGATTACACCTCTGATCAAACCAAAATGATTTTAAGGAACCTCTTGCTGGTATTAATCACATAACCTTCTTTTGCAGCTATAGACCTGGGGAGGGCAATTCCAGTTCCTGAGGGCCGGTATCCTGCAACTTTTATAAGTGCCTTTGGTTCAACACACCTGAATCAAGTAATTAGATGATTGAGAGAAATCTAAAGGAACTGACTGCATACTGAGGAGGTAATTCAGCCATTTGAATCAGGTGTGTTAGACTAAGGGTGGATCTAAAAGTTGCGAACTGGAATTGCCCACCCTTGCTATAGACTATGAACTCATGATGAAAAGCACACAAGGTGGATCTGAAATGCAAATGCAAATTGTTCAGTTTATTACGCAAAATGTCATATGCAAAGATCGAAACAGCAAAACCTTTTAGCATCAAATTGGATCGAAATGAGCAGTGCCTTATGTGTAAGACTACACTTACCCTAGATATCAGATATAATTGATTTTTTTTTCTAAGATTTTGTTGGACAAAACCAACATTTTCAGCTTTAATTTCTTTTTAGGACAACTTCATCAGCGGATAAATTGACAACTACAGGTCAGTGGAGGTTGACTGGGAGCTGTCAAAGTAAAAATCAAGCGAAGTTGTGGGACAGCTAATGGCTTTATAAGAGGGGTCAAGCCTTGATTGCCAATATCTCTGTCTGTGTCCAAACGGACAGTCATTAGGCCGACAGGGTTTAGGTTCACAGGGTCAAACAAGACGAAGAGTCAATATTTGATTATGTGGTAAAGGCTTAGAGGCCAGGTAACTAAATAACCAACCAGAGAGACTATTACTTCAACCGCCTGGTTACGAAACCTTCAAGGACCCCGTCGCTCAGTAAAACGCATATCATTCTTAAGAGATATTTGAAACAGCGCTCTAAAGCAATTAAGGTGACAAGAATTTGCAAACAACTGCAACAGAGTTTAAGCCTCCTAAATACTTCAAATAATTCATCTTGAGAGCGACAGCATTCACACACCCACCAGCGGGAGGATTGTTCTTCAGGTTGGGGCTGTTTTAGTTTAATATTCCACCCAGGTCACATTTTCACACAGCCTGACTCAAAACCTAGACGGGTGGTGAGACTGCAATTGTAGCTCAGAAAGAAAAGCATATGATTCAACATTCAGGTGAAAGAAAAGACAAAGATTTCAGCAATCACACTGTTCAATCAGTTGGCACAGAGCGATTAGCCAAGCAAGTTCTTGGAGAAACAATGCCCTTGATAAGAGATCCGCTCAACTTGGGGGAGATGACAACCATCCATCACCGCAGCTCTCGTAATCTCCAAGGCGAAGGGAGTGCTGTTCTCCCGAAACATGACTGATTGATGTCAGGTTTCAAATCCAAATTGATTTACAGCTTTCTTGCGCACCTCAAATCTGACGGGCAATGATGAGACAAAGACAGAGGTTACAGAACTTTCTGCTGCAAGGTTGCAAAGGTTTGAGCTGCCAAGCAGAAGAATCATAACTAATTGCTGCATAAAGCCTTAAAAGAAATCCGAATAGATTAGAAAATGTTAAAAGTACGGACAAGTTATTAAAACTAATTTGTAACAAAAATGAAATGGGGAAACTGTAAATCAAATGAAGAGCGACTGCTATCCAAGCAAGTAGACAGGAGAGAAAACGACCAGAGAAATAATTTCACAGAGAGGTAGTATAGACGCACCTGGCAAAGAAAGTCCCATTAGTTCACTACCAGCTATATGTGAAATCTTGCCATGCCACCCAGCTCACATGGCACACAAGCCCAACCTATTTTGAGATTGGGTTTCTCCGGTGGTGGGAGCATCCTGCCATTTTAGGAAGTTGCCCGGAGTCAAATCCCCAGGCTTAGCTCCAGGTGGACACAGAGTTTTCTCTAAGGATTGTAGGAATCCTCAAAAAACTGGTCTGATGGTCATGAACATGCACTGGAGTGAGACCCTGGGGTATTACAAGAACTTTTTGGATAGATTATAGTTTCCTTCTGGCCAAAGATTGTCATCATATATCTCTATAGGAGAGGAATATAGAGTTGAACATACTGACTAGTTTCCCTCTTGCATGACCTTGGATAATATCTGGCTGATACTTTGGGATATTTCTTGCCAGCTACAATGTCCCGTTCATTCTGGGATATTTCAATGCGTTTCCAGACAAAGACCAAAGATTTTCTTGGTCTGCTTTGGTCTGCCTTTCTAAAAGTTGGGTCCAAAAGGAAGTCAAAAGGGGGTTCAAGTGACTTCCTGGGTATCTAATCAAGTGACCCAGGAAGTCACTTGATTAGATAACTAAACCACCTTGAGTTCATTCTTTAGTTGAGGGGGGAGGAGTGGCTTTACTTTGAACTGCTGTTCTGAAGATGGAGCTCCTTACTTCATCTCTGAGGTTGGGTCCATACACTATGCACAATATTTACCTTTCAGCTGCCTGGATCCAGGATCTGGCTCTTCTGAAAATTATATGTATCCCATGACCAAAGCAGCTGATCTGAATGCTGATGAAGTGGTAAATCAAGAGCTTTACTTTATGGCCCAGCTCTTTTACCTCAACCCACTGGAGTAAAGCTTGCATTGATCTCTAACGTTCTGCTTTCTCTGCTTTTCTCATAGTAGCTTCATCTGGTCTGTTTGGCTGTGACTCCATCCTGGAGAGAAATATCAGCTGTGCTGCTGCCATCAACACCTTCGTTTATAGATGCTGGAGATCGGCCTGTTTTCCAGTGTGGTCCTGTTTCTCTGACTGTGACTGAGTGGATATGCTCTCTTCGTTCCTCTGGCATGGGAGCTGGCTCAGAGCTCGTCTGCCTGGCTGTGTGTTTCCTGGACTGGGCCGCCTTTTGCAGCTGCTTTTTGTGTCTCTGCTTCTGTCTCCTTGAACCCCAGTCGGCCTCGGCAGATGGCCGCTCACACTGAGCCTGTTTCTGCTGGAGGTTTTTTCCTGTTAAAAGGGAGTTTTTCCTCTCCACTGTCGCTACAACCATGCTTAGTGTGAGGGATTGTATTTGAGTCAATGAGTCAATGCAATCAACTGGTTTTCCTGAGATAGAAAACTTTGAATCAATTTGACTGTATGATCTGGTTGAACTGTAAAGTGTCTTGAGATGACATGTGTTGTGAATTTGGCGCTATATAAATAAACTGAATTGAAAAATGAATTGATACAACTCAGACACCAATCCTTTGATTTCGCTCCTGCTCCATCCTACCATCTCCTGTTAACAGGAAACTAGATACCTAAACAACTAATAGTGAATTTGAAATTCAATTTAATAGCTAAATTGCAGCCCTCTAAGCCTTTTGATTTAGTTTCTCCCATCATACAAGCAGCAGAGGAATTGGACACCAAGAAAGTGAGCAAACAGAAAGGGCAATATCAAGACAAACAGCTGCAGTTACAAACATAGAGCTAAGACTCAACAACTGCCTAACAGCTACGCTGCATTCCACTTAAGACGGCAAATGCGACTCATACTCAGGAATGCTTACCTCACCATGTTCAAATAAACAGCTGCACTAAAACTTATGCATATTTCTCTGATTTACCAACCAATGGCTTTTATCTCCTATGCAGGTACTGCAGTTTAAAATAATCAGAAATTGGGGGTTTTAAATGATAGGTCATCTCCTCAGTTGATAAAGCAAAACTTAGCAAAGCTACAGGATTGGTTATACGTGATACTTACTTTTACACCGATAAGAGGCGAAACACACGTAAGCGGCAAGCCGCAACACACAGAGAGCACAAAGACTTTCAAAAGCCTTTTGTGTTGTGCCTCAATCTGACCATTGTGCCCCCCAGACAGAGCACAGATAAGGCATGGACAGACTTAAGGCCACTCAAAGTGGAACCAGCATTTCGCTTTGCTTTTTTTTTTTAACACTAAATGTAGTGCTGATGAGAAAAACGTTGTGTCTTTAGCTGAGTGTGTTAAATGTAACTGCAACAGCTAGCACTGCTCAGAGAAACAGCACTTTAAATGATGTTAAATGTTTGAAATCAATGCCTGTTAAAATAACTTAGTCTTTGGAAACTAGAGTTTGGGACCCCTACACACATGGAAAAACATTTCTCTAAATATGTAAGCATAGGGTTTCCCTAAATGGATGGATGGACGGACGGATGGAAAATGTGTGATATATATATTATATCATCACTACAATATCAGTGTTCCAAGGACTGTTTAAAGTAAGGGTGTGCAAAATAATCGTCATGACGATGCATCGCGATTCTAATTTTTGTGATCTACTGCATCGATTCTTGAAGGCAAGAATTGATTATAAAAATAAAAAAAAATGAACAAATAAAATACATTAATGGTTGGCGCACATCAGCCAAATCAAGTGGAATACAACTTCCAGTCCAGCAGATGTCGCTGCGGATGTGTTGACGCCCGCTGCTTTGTGTCACAAGCCGCGGGATACTGAGACGAGTCATATGAAATAAAATATGGAGGACACTATGAAAATTTGCCCCCCGGCTCCATCACATTTCAAGTCAGATGCTTGGATGGATTCTAGCTTTAAAAACAAAGAAGGTAAAAAAGAAATTGATATGATGCACGTAATTTGCAAAAGGACCACTGAGGCCATGTAAACGGCATTGATTATCCTTATTTTGTTATTTTAAGTTTGATGAATCCTAAGATCTTTTTGTCAGTGTGTCCACACCAGTAATAGTAATATTTTTGTCCAGTATTTGTTTCCATGGCAACACCTCCAAAAGTCATTTCAATAAATACAGATATGTATGAATTCAGTTGCTTTCAGTTATGTATCAATTGAAGACACGATCCAGATCATACCCAGCCAGTCAGCCACTGGTAATGGGTGTATCTTTTTCTTACAGGGTTCAGTGAAAATATCGCAATGCATCGTGATGCATTGCGATATTTCAAGTATCATGATGCATCGTGATAGAATCACATCGTGGCATGCGAATCGTGATTCGAATCGAATCATGACTTCTTTGCCAATACCCACCCCTAGTTTCAAGTGCAATAATTTTTGGCTAATCTCATTTTTAGGATCTTGTAAAATTGAGCTAGTTTGCTAGGTCTTATGGCAGCAAATGCTCACAACACAGATTAATGTTATTGCCAAAATTGGTCACAGGATGGTGGAATCATAGATGCGAGAGAGAAAAGCATGAAATATATTCAGACGTTAATTATATATCACAACTTAAATGTTTACTAACATTATTACCATTGTCATATTTTCTGCCTTGCAGTCCTAAATGCATGGATCAACAGATGGATGCACAAAATGACAAATAGATACATATTTTTTGAAACAAATTCATAAATTTACAATTTTTTTCCCCAATTGTCTGTTTTCTGCAAATTTTTCTAATCATTTTTTTACCCAAAATCAAAGATGACGGACTAGGATTAGGAGTATAAGAATCAAAAACTTTAACAACAGCATAACTCATTGGTGCTGCCTGCTATTAACCTGTTGGATTTGTTTATTGATCGTCAAAAAGACATTTGAAAACCAGATTAAACCATCTAATCATGCTTTTCTTCTTAGATAGAAGGTGAAAGATGTGTGTGGATATTTTTGCCAGCACGGTGGGAGGGATGGAGACTGATCTGAAACAGACTGACTGTAGCCATTAAGAAAGTTCTCATAAAACTCTTTCAGGCCATTTACTCAGTTAATAATCAACTTTGTCCAGCAGTCACTTTTGGCAGCGGCAGTAAATTTTAAATTTATGTCAACAGAACATATGCTGATCACCTCGTGCGGTGTGCCTCCTCGTAAAACACAATCCTAACCAAGGGCTGTTTGACTTCACTTGTGTGTGCGACTGAAATGTGAGACAATTACAGGCCCATGTTATTGAGCCGTAACAGCTTGCTGAGTGTAATTCAGAGGTTTCTACTACCTTTTTTTTTTTTTTTTTTACACACTCCTCATATTGCCGCCGGACTTGGCTGAATATAAATCATAACTACTGCGACGTTCAGTGAGGGAAACAAACAAGCTCCACCCCCACCCTCTAATTCATATTATAGCTATAAAGGTAACGTAAGGTAACCTGCACAGTATGCTAAAACAGGAAAAAAAATGTAAACAAAGGAATAAACGCGATTAGATAAATCTTTAGTTGGCCTATAGGAATTAGATTGATCAGAATCTTTTTTTCTAAAGGTAGTTAACCTTTCAACTGGCCAGAATAAAGTGACCAAATATTTGAAACAGTTGAAAAAGCATCAATTAATTTAGCCACTGTTCTTTAATCCTTGGGAGGGTCAGTCCAGCCAAATAAAACCTTTGTAATGCTTTTTTTTTCTTCTCAGCGTTTTATTGTCATTACACTGTCACAAGTAAACTGCCATGAAATCCACTGTCTGCATTTAACCCATCCCCTTGGGGGAGCAATGGGCTGCCATTTGCGGCGCCCGAGGAGCGTTGTGGGGTTAAGGGTCCTGCTCTGAGAGCCAGAGTTGAGGCTGTGGGAGTGGGTTTCCAACACGCAACCTCAGGTTTCCAAGCCCTAACCACTAAGCAGTCACTCCCGCAACTGGCATATGAGGCTGAATATTTAGAAATTTGACGTGGCATTTCGAAAAGATTCTACATATATTAAAGAACTGACAACCCATAAGTCTATTCCAAAGCATCTGTGAGCTTTTTCGAATGATTCAGTTCAACGTTTTACATGCAACTGCAAAACCAGCAAGCAATTTTAAATTTAGCAAAAGTTAAGTGGAGGGAAAAAGTGTGATAGACATTCTGGTCCTGTCTGTTAGCCAGATGAAGCTAAGATAATGGTAACCGGATCTTTGCTATGTGAGGCAGACTTTCAAGATTAACTATTGATACATGCCTACAACAATCTTACAAAATTATCCTGTTTTTAAATAAGCCTGTCTACTGTTTTATTTTTTATTTACAGAGCTGCAACATACAAGTGCTTCGACAATGACATCCTAGTAGAAGCTGCAACATCTAGCTAAAATATATTTTGCAGATCGAATCGAGTACAAAATAGTAGCAGGAAACAATTATCCAACACAACAGTGGAACAGTAGAAAAGACAAACCAGTGAGCTTTGAATTACCAACAAAGTGGTGTAATGCATTGCAGAAATAAGAGCCTGAACAAAGCAAGTATCCGTCTGAAGATAAAAGCATACTGGGCAGGATGACTGTTGCATCATGGCTCCCCTGTCATTGCAAACAAAGCTGAAATGATGCACACACCATTTCAGTGACACTCTGGTGGCTGATCCTAATGCAGCCTTAAGTGGCCCAGTGTGCAGCCGCCACCTCTTATTCTGGTTTTTCCAACAGAGACATCAAGAGTGAAGATCCAGAGGACCTTTGTTAACAGGACTTTTTGGTTTGTGAGAAGAGAATAAAAGAAAACATAAAAACAAAAGATCTAGAAAAACATAAAAGGAGTTTGATCTCAGCATAGATGAGGCAAAAACTTGATACAGCTCCTTATTTATTTGTCGCCTTCTAAAGAAAACTCCTGTCTATTGATGTAGCTCTGCAGGTTCTTAACATTTACATGAATCCATTTTGTCTGAAGGAGAAGCAGAAAGCTGCTCTCTTTGCTGTCATTTCATCCGTCCAATTCCACCGCCCTCCTATCATCCCACCTCTCTGTCTTTGCTCAATCTAAATGTATCAGGCAAGTCTGCCGTAATGCCGCTCGGCGAGGGCTGTTTATCCAGAGTCCTGCTGCACATATCAATGACCCGGCCCCCGTCGTCCCTCGTCGCGGAGACATTCATATAAATTCAAGCCACACACATGAAGCGCCGAGGCACTCGTGTTGAGCATAGATGAGTTGTAGGGCAGGAGGAAAAGAGAACAGACAGGAGAACTGGGAGATTTTCATCCTTATTGAGTTATTTATAATATCACAGACACCAGGCCCAGGCTAAATTTGCTCCAGGGCGTCTGGCAAGGAAAAACATCTATACCTCCCATTCATGATAAAAGAGAAGGAAACGTACATAAATAAATAGTAAAAGGTTTTATCACCTCTGTGCTAGTAGGGAAAGATGTTAGCCTAATTTTGTTAAAGCATGTCATTATGACAAATGGCTCTAATAATAATGGGTTGCAAAGAGAGATGTTAAAACACAATCAGTCATGCTTGACATACAGAAATATAATTTTTTTTCTGAACGTGTAATGTCTCTCCAACCTGTTATAAACTGTAAATATAGTGTCAAATTGAAAAAAAACAAAAAAACAAAACATAGATTTGGCTCAGTTTTTTAGATGGGACTGTCTCAGACCAAAGGTTCTACAGGGCATAAACCTGAATTAATAAAAAAAAAAACATGTAAACTAAATCATAGAGGCAAAATGTCACACATTTAACTTAAAAGTGCCGGATGAATTCCTCAGATCAGAGACTCAAAGTCCAGACTGAAGCTGTTTAAAGAGAAAGTCCAGGTCGAACACATCAGTCGCTCCTCTGCTGATTTTTTATCCTTCAATTCATTCATTGTGGAACTACGGAAGAAGATTAGGGCCACTGGAAAAAAAATAAATAAAAATTAACTGATTTTTAAATTTTATTTCAATTTAGTATGGGAAAAAAGTCAGAATTCTGAGAAAAAGACAGAATTCTGAGATTAAAGTCAGAATTCTGAGATTAAAGTCAGAATTCTGAGATTAAAGTCAGAATTCTGAGAAAAAAGTCAGAATTCTGAGATTAAAGTCAGAATTCTGGGAAAAAGATCGAATTCTGAGATTAAAGTCAGAATTCTAAGATTAAAGTCAGAATTCTGAGAAAAAGTCAGAATTCTGAGATTAAAGTCAGAATTCTGGGAAAAAGATCGAATTCTGAGAAAAAAGTCAGAATTCTGACTTTTTTTCCCATGCTAAACTGAAATAAAATGTAAAAATCTGTTAACTTTTTTTTTTTTTTAGTGGCCCTAATCCTCTTCCATATAGAACAGATGTTAAATACTTTCATGTTATTTTTTCTGCTTTTATCTATATATTTCAGGACAGTTGAAGATACAAATAACACCAAAAGCTGTAATTGGGCTTGTTTTGTTCCCAATAGAAGATACTCTGTGGTTCTTTCCTGTGTGAAGCCACAGATGATGCTATTGCTGTCATTGTCTATTTGCAATCTTGTGTTTCTTTTCCACAAAAAGCATCCGGCAAATCACTGTTTTGTCTTCATCTCTTATCAACCTACCTCCCAATTAGTGTTGGCAGCTAACTGCTTATATTGAGCCTGGTTGTGCAGAAAGGATTTTTCTCCATTACAAAGGGAGTGGTTTCTCTCTACTGTCACCAAATGCTTCCTCAAGAATATTTGCTGTGACTTGATGTAGCAAACTGTACTACTTCAGATATAATGTTGCTACTTACTGGGAATAAATTGTCTACTAAATTTATTTGCAATGGATTTTGATTTGGATTGAATTGGACTTGACTGATTGATGAGATTCTAATAAAATGCACGGACCAAACTAAACTGAATTGGATTGAATACATTTACTGTAGATGGCAAATTATAGGTAAAGTGAACAGAATTTAAGACCTGAGACGAGGGCACAAAAATTATACATCCGTATCGATGTTACCCTTCATAGGAAAAAGAATTATGTCGTAAAATATAACAAAGTGAATTTGGAAATCTGACGGTATTAACCCGTTACATGTCCAGAAAAATGGATACCATACAAAATCCTCCAAGTAATTAAACAGCAAGTTTAAGAGGCTGAGCAGCTGCTAGGCGTTTCTGGGGATAGCACTGTTGCCTGACAGCAACTAGAATATTAGTCAGAAGCTTTCTTTTTATTTTAATTAGAAATAAAAGTAAAACATCACCTTGAAAGATAATGAATGAATGATTTCAATAACAGAACAAGAATAGTGAAATTACCAACAGTGATTATTTATAAAAACAACTATTTTACAGCTACTTTACAGATACCTGAGAATAAGGGCCTTAAAATACAGGTAGATTTCCCTGAATTAAAATACTGAAAATTGATTTTGTTCTAGTAATTAAATAGGAAGAAAAAATAATTCCATAAATTTAAAATCGACTGATTTCTTTCTTTATTTAGATTTATGTTATGGCCTTAAGCTAATGAAAAGCCACAATTGTTTTGTTTTTTTTAGGACCAAAAGTATATAAGGAAAATAAAACAAGAGAGGAGAGCCTACATGATCATAGTGTTTTACAGCTGGTCAAAGTGAAGGTTATTAACCTTACAAGGCTAAAAATAATGAATTAATGAGTGTTGTATCTCATTACAGTATGTCAATGGAAAGTTTAGTAAAAGAAAGAGGTTCATTAGAAAAAAAATTACAGGTTTAACTTCATAATTGAGATGATATTAGTAAGATGATTTATGATTTTGAAGTTTCACAAGGTCTGGCCTACAACTTAAGTGAGGTCAAAAGAGACAGATAACCAGGATAGGGGCTATAACTGTTAAATTCCTTATGTTAAGCCTCTTTAACATCAGACAATGCTAAAAGCTCATGTTAGCTAATGAGAAAATTGGGTTCGGCAGTTGCTTAGAGCTCTAGAGTTCTTGTGTTAGATAAAAGTCAATTCCTCACTAAGATTTTCTTTCATTGTTCTTAAATAACGTTCCAATTTCTAAAAAAAATTTGTATGAAAGTTAAAAATGTTTTGATAGAATTAGTAACTATGACACTATATTCCAATCGGCTGAAATGCACAAATTTTAACAGCTTCTTACTTGTTATATAATATTGATCTTATGTGGATATTTTTTTTTGCCTCATATCGGGGTGTGGAGGAGCACAACTTTTTTAATCTTATTTAAAAAAATGTTTTAATCTTCACAAAAAGGTTTCCTAAACATGACTTTTCCCTGTTTGCGTCACACATTTCTCCACACAGAAACATCGACCACAATGGAAATTTGCTCCAAAAATAAGATTTTTGTGCCAGTTCAGTTAAAAAAAAACTTCCTTTTAATTCTGGAAATCCCTAACAGGGCACTTCTAATTGTGCTTCCCCAGCATTAGGACTATATCTGCTTAAGCCTGGTTGATACCTGGATTTCTCAAAGCTTAGATGGTAGGATTCACACCTAACGCCCTTTAGTGTAACTAGCAAAGCCAATTCAACTAGTCTTTTACAGTTCCTCTCAATGCAAAGTTATTTCCTGCTTCAACGAATGAATTTGCTGGAGCAAAGAGATGACACTGATAGAAGAATGGGATCTGGAGGGTTGCAGAACAAATTTTCCGCCTTGCAGGATACATTTATTTTCCTATATGTTCACATGAATCCAACCGTGTAAAACTAAAATGCTAAAAAATAAACTTTGGTACTATAATTCACCTTTTGCATAATTAAGTAGCTATAAAATCGGCAAAGCTAACATAAAAATCTATATTAAGCTATAAAATCGGTAAAACTTTGCAGACTTAGTTCATTGAATAATTTTAGCGTACATTTTTATTGTCTTCTGACTTTGAGCTTATTGCAAAATCAAAACCTAAAAAGTTTGCTATTTTTCCTCAACATGTCCTTATTTAGAAAAAATACTGTAAAATATATGATGATATCAACATTGCTTGCAGGTTCTTAATGACTTTACCTAAATGTTTAAGCCCTGTTTCTTTTTTGTTCAAAAAAGTATGATCAGAGAATGTTGCTGGGAAACATAGCATAGGTGGATGTGAAGCGAAACGTCTTCAAACTTGGAAAAACAAAGTCCAGAGGATTGTTTTTTTACTTTTTTGTAAAGTATAGCATTGGTCGCTATATGTGATATAGATACTGAACCCACTAATACTGTTGAAACTTTAACATATACTGTGCCGCCCTACATTTGGCCAGCTGGAAAAACCGTTCAAATCAAATCTAGGGCTTAATGAACAAGATGCTAAAGCTTACTGTAGGGAGAAATGTGGCGATAAAACAATAGAATATATTCAATGATAACATCTAAAGGTATCAACATCCAAAAATTTGACTTTTTAATGTTAAAACTTGTGTGTTAGGCCTCAGTTAAAGCCTGCAGGAAAATCTGGGGTGAGAAAGTTCCTTGTTTTTGTCTTTTTTTTTGTAATGGCTCTTTGTAAAAATTGAAAAAGCCCACAAGGACAAACTCTCCAGGGAGCACAATTTAGTCCAACTTCCTGATTTACACCATTCATTGATGGGTGCTAACATTAGCCTAGTGATTCCATCTATTGGGGACTTTCCTGCAGGTCAGTGAATGTTGCTGCTTGGAGACCAGGTAACAACGCTAAATAAACCACAGCAAACTTATTATGTTGCTTATGCTAGATCCACATTTACATGCATACACAGAAGAAACAGAAAAGTATTTAAAAAAATATGAAAAGGGGGGGTTATTTAAATTTCTCTCTGGCATTACAGATTATTTCTAGGGATGCACGATATAATCGGCCCCCTATCAGTATCGGCCTGTATCGGCCTTAAAACTGAATATCGGACATCGGCCACCCCACCGATATTTAACCCAATATTTGATCAGCTTCTGAGTTTCTAAAGTCTAAAAAAATAATAAAATACTACTACTTCTTCCTCAAAAACTTCTTTTTTACAGACTTAAAAACTTCTAAAGACGAAGGTAAAAAATATTGCTACATTAAAATATCACAATATCTTCATATGCTGATATATTGCCATTTAAAAACACCATATCAATCTCTTTTACTAATGAAATATTGCTTTATGCCATCGTTATGCTACGAAATCCCCCGAAAATTTACGAAATTTTGCCATATTTTTATATGTTGATATATTGACGCGGTATCGATCTATTTTACTAACAAAATCTCACAAGAATTTGCAAAATATCGCGAGAGCTTGTAACAGAACGATGAAATTTCACGAGATTTTGAAAGTAAAATAGATCGATACCGCTTTTTTTAAAAATCAATATGATATCAGCATATGAAAATATATTTGAATATATTATTTTTCAAAGTGTCAGAAATGGATAACAAAACTGCTATTTTCAATGACTACTTATTTTTGTCCAGCTTTAACATCAGTATCGATATCGGTTATCGGCTACATGAGTTTGAAAATATCGGATATCGGCCAAAATCCCAATATCGTGCATCCCTAATTATTTCAGAAGAAATATTTATGTAAAACACATGAGCTTAACTCTTTCATTGTTTCAACTAATTTTGTAACACAATTAACAGCAAAAATGTATGACTTAAAACCCACACACAGTCAGGGAGTAAAGAGTTCATTTATATCACCTCTAAAAAGGGACCATATAATTAAAGTAAAGCACCTCTTTCAATCAATCATTTAAGTTTTTTTTCACCTATTTTATGAGCTGAAACATCTGTCTTACTAATTTTGAAATGGCTGTTAAATAGTCACCAGGAAAAAAATGTTAGTATTTACGGAGGTGGTCCTTTCAATAAAAAGTTTAAGAACCACTCCTGCGGGCAACTTTGCAGTGAGGGGATCTGTGAGTGATCTGAAAGTGTGTAGAGGTTACAGGCTGCGGCTGTGTGTTGGTTTTAGGGCAGCACACAGGTGTGAGTGCTTCTGAGTGCAGTTCCCTGCAGCTTCTCCCCTCGGTCATTACTATAAATGACAGCGTGCACTTAGTCAAGCAGCTTGGTTAAATAAGGATTAGACGGAAGGGGAGAAAATAACTTCA
The DNA here is from genome assembly GCA_030533445.1 of Cyprinodon diabolis. Classification (NCBI taxonomy): domain Eukaryota; kingdom Metazoa; phylum Chordata; class Actinopteri; order Cyprinodontiformes; family Cyprinodontidae; genus Cyprinodon; species Cyprinodon diabolis. The sequence continues at coordinate 4,777,015 of CM060072.1, forward strand.
CACTTTTGAGGGCAGCAAATGGTGTTTGCAAAGAGTGCAGCTGAAAGCAGAGAGAGAAGGAGAGAGCTCGGCTTTTGCCTGCAAATAACCTGTCGTACGCAGTTTCCCTCGTTTTGTTTTTCTCTTCCTCGTTTGAAGCAGACCTGAAGACACCTTCGCTCAAGACTTGCAACGGCGGGAACAAAGACAAAGAAGGGCATGTAGGATCAGATGTAGAAAGTATTTCTGTTAAAGCCCATCTCTGAGACAAACATGAGCCCTGCTGCTCCCTGTCACCCCCCCCCCCCCCCCCCCCCCTCCTCCCACCACCACCACCACCACCCTCTCTCATGCTTCTCTTTTGGTTTGTGCATCAAACTACCCCGCCATCTGAAAATAGCGCCTCAACATTTCTGTTTCGTCTTGTCGTTTCCTTTTTTTTCCCTCCTTTTTATTCTCAACAATGTTGCCAGTTTGCTTCACTCCTGTTTCTTCTCATGCATCCTGCCTTCTTGATCTGCGAGAGGTTACAGAGCGCCGAGTGTGTGTGCGTTGTAGAAAAGCTTTGGTGGTCTATAAAAAGCAGCCAGACAAAGTCTTCCCTCTCTCTTCATGCATAATGCATTGGCATCACCTTCCATCAATTGGCAGCAAAACCTCAAAGATGTCTAACTTTAGCTTCCTATTCTGAAAGCCAAACAGAGGAGAAGATGTGGTATTTTGACTGCCACAGTCAAGCTAAGCACCTGTTACATCAATAAAAGCAGCTTTTCGCAACAAGATGACGGCAACATGTGCGATGGAAGAAGAAGAAAAGAAGCACTTAAACTAAGAGAGTAGAGAAAGAGCTGAAAAAACAAATCTGAAAAGGATTCAAGTTAGAGTTTCCGAGCTCCAGAGATGGGCTGGCTAATGGTTCTAGGTCAAAATGACAGGTCAGCATGAGGGTATGCAATGGTAGGTTTATATTGACAGTGTGAGCCATTTCCTAACCAAGATTGATTCCCTGCTCCTACTAACCCCCTCCAAATGAAACTACTCAAGTTAAAAGTGTAGAGCTTGATATGATTACACCGATGCTTATCATATAAGCTGCATTTTATATAATACCTGAGATTACACGGGTGCAATGAAAGTATTTAAGGTCTTACTACACATCATAACCAGCCGTGCACAGGGGGGTGGTGTCCTCCACAGATTGTTTATGCACATACATACTCCAAACATTGTGACTACTACTTTTGACCAGATGTTGCTTATCTGGGAAAAGCGCTGGCACCCCGTCAACAACTCGTCAACAGCACAGAGCGTGCCTCATAGCACGGATCTGTGTAAACACGGCTGTTTGCTTGGAAACAAGAGAAGGACCTTGTGATTTTTAGCTTTTGGAGCCAATGGAAGCCAGAAGGGACCAGCTGACAAGACGATTATTTTGGTGTTGTGGACACAGCCCTCACACTATTATGCAACACGGCTGGGATTGATTTACTGTACAGCGCTCCTTATGCAGAAAAAAAGAGACATTCTGTAGAAAACAGGACAGAACCTGTGTGTTTGTGTCTATGTAAAGGGAAATAAAAGGATTTAATAGAAGAAAAAACAGGTGAGCTTCCAGAGGCTTATTTTGACTCTGGAGATGGCTGCAGGCAGGTTGTTTTGATATGTCTGACCTCACAAACTCCTCTGTTTGGGTGTATGTGTGTGTGTGTGTGTGTGTGTGTGTGTGTGTGTGTGTGTAGAGGCACAGGGAGGTTCAGGTGGCGACGGTGGCACTGAGCCATGTGCACTGTCATTCACCGCACGTCCGCCTTCCAGGAGCAGCGCAGCACCCACGGGCGACCTAAACAGCCCCAGACAGAGCTCTGTGGGGCAGCAGTAAACAAGTCGCTCTCATCTCAGCAGAGTGCGAGTCCAGGGGGGTGGGAAGTTGGGGTGGGAGAGTGGGTTGGGGTGTGATAGTCTTGCTGTATTCCAGGACACATCAGAGTGCTGTAATAGTGTTTGTTTTTCCTTCCTAACAGACTCGGGCTGTTTCCACTCTGATATTCCCCGTTCTCTACACGCATGCTTATCTTATGAAAGCCCCACAAATGCAGAGATCCCTTCAAAACAAAAGATTACTTCAAAATTTAAGTTTTGAATTTTTCCTGCTTTCTTCAGTGAAAGAAAGCAGCCATGAGGTAAACATGCTTGTCTCATGTTTTGCATACAAAGCATTAAAGAAACGTTAAGAGGCATCTTCTTTGTTACACTGCCTTTTGAAGTCAGATAATGTATAGCTCCTAGGGGTGTAAATAATAATCGTTTTGTAATGATGCATCGATCCAACAGCCCACGATCCGATGTATCGGCACGTCCGCAAGAGAATCGATTCATGTTTTTTTTTTCCTCCGGTCTATTTTTATCCATTTGCTCCTGGGCGTAATTCTCCCTCCCGTGCTGCGGTGGCGCTAAACCTATTTTGCCCTCCTACCGCGCTTCCTGGTTATACTCTTACAGCAGTTTGTTGCAGTGAGCTTGACACAGACATTTTTAAATAATAAATATTGAAGCGTGGTCTGTGCTACACACTGTGGGTCTAGATACGGCCGAGGCGGCGAGGAAGTGGGGGCGAGTTTAGTCCGACAACCGAGGGACATGAGGGCCAAAAAGAGCGGAGATCCAGGTGGAAAAAGGGTTCCAGCGTTCTCGCGCACCTCGCTCTTCTAGCGGGTCAAACTTCACGAGTTGTTTTCTGCAATTTCGGTCATAAAAACAAAACAAGCCGTCCTTCTGTATGCGGCACTGTTTGCGGTCAGCTACAATTTGGGTGAGGAGCAGCGGAGCGTCTCTTAAGGGGGCGGGGACGTCTGGAGCCGAGGTATTGAATTGCACTGATTTTCTGCAGTATTTTTGCAGTATTTTTTTTATGCAACTTTTCTTTTCTTCTTTGCTGTTTTTTCTAAAAAAAAAAATGCATAACGATATTACAGCTTTCATTGATTTATTTCAAACTTGAAGCTTTGTTAAGCCTGTAAGGTGCAAAAAAAAAAAATAAAATTTACCGATTAATCGAATCGAAGTGTATTCTTGAGTATCGAAAATAATCGAATCGTTGGGTCAGGAAATCGATACTGAATCGAATCGCCATGATGGATGTGATTTACACCCCTAATAGCTCCTCCCCCAAATGTTGTTGCACACTTCCAATCAGCTGGCTGCAAGAAGCAAGGAACCTCCCCATCACCGAAAGAAAGACTAATTTGTCTATCTGGTCATATTCAGCTATTCGCAGGTCACCTGAAATTGCTGTTTTATAACCAGAATTATATATTAACATTATTCATATATTATATGAATTGATAAACCCAATATCCATTTAATACTATGATCAATAATTACAACAAGATGCACTAATTACTCACCCTAGTCATTGTTAATGGGATCAGGTTAAAGAGCAAAAAGATGATCCATTTATGGTTGGTTGTTAAAAACACACTTGCAGGATAAATGCATGAAGATGTTTGGTGATGCAATTCTTTTTGCCATAACTTATTATTTATTTTTAGATGGAATTATTGGTTTATAAGTAGGATTGATAAACTTCATACAGAGAGAACATGTATCTGCCCAAGAGATCCTTTTAAAGAAGTACAAACAAAAAGTATAAATTATTAAAAATGCCAATAAAAATGCTCAAAGCGTAGATTTTATTGAACAACAAAAAGTAAAGTGTGTCTGAAATACTACAAGCCATCTGTAATTCATAGCTCGCCTGCGACGTCAAATGTGTCTTCCACATTTTTGTAAAACTAAATAAAGTGATACCCTTAAAGGATTACAACTGCATTAGATCTGACTGACTGGAGACAAAACTCGCTTCAAGGAAACCCAAACATAATGGAGCATAACAAACGTTCCCATTTCCAACAGCCAGACTGATGTTCCCTGCAGGTTCTTAAACCTGACTTTGGGAATTCTCACAGCTTATTATGCTGCAGAAGCTTTATTTCTGACATCTTTCCTCACAGCCTCATGTCTGACCTTTACTATTCAGTTTGTCTATGGACAAACATGCTGCGTGTGATTGCTGCAGCTTGCGTTAGCGCCGTCATCTGTGCACAACGATTAAGCAGAGCAAACTTCAGTGAGTGAGTATGACAGCTGAACAGCAGCCAGTGAAAGGAGTGGGCGGTCTGTGCCAAGAATTCCTGTCGGGTTGAATCAGAGCCTGCGTAGTGGAGGGTCATGTGAGACTTTTGGGATGCGTGTGTGAAATCTATCTAATAACAGAGCGATGTGTGACCAGCCTTTTTACAACAATCTAGTTTGGGTCTTTAAAGACACAGATCTAGAGCAGATACATGGAATATGAGACATGCAGAAAGTGTCTCGACTGGTCTTGGATTGGAGCTGGATAACTTGCTGCTCAATTTCTTAGGGACCTAAGTGTGGTATGTTCTTATGACCCCACTGATGGAGTCCCACTAACAGCTTATCAATGATGCTGCAATCTGGGAAAGAAAAAAAATACATAGATGCATCCCTGTAAGCTGCAAAGTGGATGTAAGTAATGGATCCAATCACTGATATGAGGCAAAAACAACAAAGCGATTTTAAAAAGATCATTATAAAACATTTCTAACAAAACAAATTCGGAGTGCAACATGGTCCATCTCTTTCCGATGTACACAGAGGGGAGGTGCCGTGGCTGCAAGACAAGCGTTCCAGAAAAGAAAGAAGAGGGAGCAACGAAAATATACTGTGAGAGCGAAAGGATAAAATATGTGCTGACAGCTTTTTGGCCACGGGGCCAGAACACTGAAATAGTAGCGTCTGGAAGTCAGGCTGGGGTCGTTCTCTTCACTCGAAAGCAATGCTTCCCGACCTCAGCGAGGGAAAACATCACACGGTGCTACAGTCAGCTGATAATGTGTTATCCCACAGTTAATCTACCCGCCGCTTCATACTGTGGCTTCAACATTCGTAGAAACATCTGGGAACTTTGTGATATACATAACTGTGAATTACACACAAGTAAATGTATAAGCTATATATATAAAGGCTCAAATATATACATACATCCCAACCAATTTCAGCTACCAGTCCCTTAGCGACACCATCTTAAATTCTTTGCCATTATTTGACTTTGCTTTTAAGCATATTTTGCTTTTAAATGGGCCTTCTTAAAGAAAATTCCAGAGGAATGATAGGGAAAAAAACCAAGCTGTTAATAAATGTTCCCCTGAACAGAAGCTTCAGTTTAAATCCTGACACTAAACTTTGCAGCTTCTATGATGAAGAAGAATTCAAATATGTAATATAAAATATGTTTATATTAAAAAATTTCAGACAGCCAACAGGTTTTGTCGACAGCGTTCAAGCTGACATCTAATTCAGCTGTTTAATTTGTTTTTGTTTTTTGAGAGCACGAAAACCAAACCCAAACAGATTCAGACTAACAACTTAAGGACTTTGATCAAATTATTGTGTTTAATGAAACAAACAAAATGAAATGTCTGTTTCAGAATCACCTTTGATTACAATAAAATGGGCTACAGGTCAAAAACAGATGTGAAGACAACAGCAGCGGCCGTGTTTAGCACACTAAAGCAACAATTCATTTTTCAGAAAGTGCAACTTGTTTTTTGTTTTTTTTCTAAACACAACGAATCTTCGTTCTTTAAATAAACATGAGCTGAATAAAGACTACACTAAAATAATTATTTTCCCATAATGGAACGGCCTGAGTTGTGTTTGTATGTTCCAGCTTGTGTTGATATTTTTGAAAACATCTGGCTTAGAGGAAAAAGCCACAATTAGTCAGTTTATTTTGTTTTTCATTGTGTGTGATACATGTATACTTGCACCTTAATCCTTATTTATCTTGATATACTGTATATATATATTGTTTATTCTTAATGCACCTTTTTCCTCCTTGTTTGCACCTTCTTCTTTAATTACTATGCCAATATGTGACCAGTGAATTTCTCCGCTGTGAGATCAATAAAGCTCATCTCATCTCTCATCAGGAATCAATGCAATTTCCATTTTTTTTAATCATCTAAGATAAAAAGGATTTCAATAAGTCCCTAAAAAAAAAAAAAAAACTTTGCGACATCCATAATGATAATTATTGAATGTAAGGTTCCAAATGTGCATGCAATCAATTCAGTAGAATCATAATTTTACAATTAACAATAATTAATTAATTAATTACATAACGGCTCTATGAGATTATTAATCTGCTATTGTGGTTTGAGGCAGTACTGAGACAGCTGTGAGTGGACCTTTTCCCTTTTAACAGGTTAGGAGGAGCATAGACGAAGAAATCGATATGACTGCTAATGCTGTGACTCATCAGAGCTGTGCATTTATGTGTGTGAGAGTGCGTGTAGTAGTGGGAGCAGACAGGGGGCAGGATGTGGATGTAAACAACAAACAGGACTGCTCAATCTGAGAATCATGGAAAGCTCGTAAAGATCATAAACCTTAAATTTAGCCACCTCAGCTGCTACACCGTTTCAACTGCAACCAAATCCATTCAACTCCCTCTCTGCATATTGTCAGGGTTTAGTGGAAAGAATTTACACATTATTTTAAACGGTAAAAACAATTTTTAGAAGGATCTTTGTTGAATTCAACATATATGAATTCAAACCGATTCAACAAATTTGATTCAAGCAGATTCTAATGACTGCTGCAACGCCATAGTTATTGCTTTGTCATTTCGTATTTAAACAGGAAACTGCCCAAACACAAAATCCAACAATGCTACAAGATATGAGTCTGCATCACACCAACCAAATGACAGTGAAGAGCTTGAGGTTGTTGACAGTGAAAAGAGGAGGCTGAGATTTCTCAAGAACGTTTTAAGAAGCAGGTTTGTGGCGACCAGCATGGTCTAAAGTAGGACATAATAGCAAAAAACTAAACTAAAAAGGAACAATAAGTAAGAAATTGATTGCAAAATGAAGCAAATTTGTTTTCATTGTAACCCTGGATGGAAATATCATTCCCTTTAAAAAGCCAGTCGCCTCCGTCTACAATGTCTCAGTCAAATTTTCTTTCCTTTCTAAGCAGGAGATGCGGTGCGGACCAATATCGGTGCAATTTATAGCTCGTGTTTACTTCCTGCTTCCTGGGCTAATCATATAAGAGTTTCCAGGGTTGCCATAATAGAAAGAAGCATTTCTTATTTAATGTTGGCAAAAAAGCTTGCAGCCTGCAAACATGGAGGCCAGAAAAGCAGTCTTAAAAAATACCTATGAATCCTCTGTATCCTTTAAGAGCATTTACACAGTAACTTACTGTGACTGAGTGGTCTTCAGGCGTTATGTTGAATTTAGCCGTAAAACATCCTTGTGTTTCTTGGAAATTTTGAAGGAGGTGGGGGGGGTGGGGGGGGGGAGATTGGGGGTCACCCATTTTGGTTGTTGTTACAATTTGAAACACTAGGTGTCATTAATCCGTATAGCTCCTTTAAGATGCTCATCAGGAAGGGATTTCATTCAGAGACTTCAGCAGTCAATTAAAGTGTCATTTTTTGATTAATTTGGACAAACTATCTTTATCGCTGCTTGTTTCAGATTTTTTAAATCATTCATGTTCGTTTTAACAGCTTAGAATTTGTAGAATTTGCCGGTGAATCCAATAATGCAGTGTTAGGTGCAGCTGGAACTACAAAAACATCAGAGTGTAAGCACCGACCCGAAAATAGCTGACAACTACCAACAAAAGCTAACATTATAAAATCTGAATTTACATTTTCAAAATACACATGTTTAACAGGATTAACCTGATCTCCTTTCATTTTTTAAATACTGATGAAACAGGAAAGTAAATCTGAGGTCATGGGAAAAAAAAAAAACATTGGAGAAACCGCCCTGCCATGAGAAAAAAAAAAAAAAAAAAAGAAGATGCATCCAGAAAAACATTAGAGTTGATGTCAGTGAATACAGATGCTCCTAAGGCCCTCCCTGAATAAAGTCATGTTTGTTCTCTATAATCCCTCATTATCCTGTGCTGTATGTTCAAGAAATCTGCACTGAGCTCGGTGCTCGTTCTGAAGAGCGGAGATTTTTGCAAATATGCATAATAAACAGAAACACTCCTCTGTTTCTCTTAGGATGGATCAGTGCAGATCAAAGTTGGATCAGTTTGCAGGGACTCTCTGCTGTATTATTATGCACATCTAACTAACTGAAAGCCACTTTTAGCAAGTCCTTTTAAGCACGACTGTTGCACTTACTTCTAAGCTGAATGAGAGACCAGTAACAAGCTTGAATGTTCTTACTCTAACTGAAGAAATCTGTATAAAGCCTTAACAACTACCAAAATTACAACCTTCTTCTTTTGTTTAGAAAGAGCATGAAGAACAAAAGAGTAGATTTCCACTACTGTAATAGAAGATGTACAAAGGACAGAGAAAAACCAACATCTTTGCCAAGACAGAAATATTAAAATATCATTTAAATTATATCAGCGTTACTCAAAAGTCATTTCAAAATCTAGTTTAAAGAGTATATTTCATTTGATGCATCTTCTGCGCTAAAGGATTAGGGCTTGAAAATCCTAAACTCAGCTTAGTTCATGTGAGGTTTTCTTCACAACTCTCTAAATATGCTTTTTAGAGCACATTTTAACAGCATTTCAAACATCCATAGTAAATACTTTAAAGTTAAAATGAATTTTAGGTCAGAACTGACCTAAACTCAAACACCTAAAGCACAATAGTTTTAATCCAAAGCTTAACTTAACCTGTAAATGAGAACTTTAGGAATATTGTAGTTCTTTCCGCCCGTGTCTTAAGGAAAATGCTTTAAACACTGTCTTTGGTTCAGTGGTTTGTCACAAATAATGCATGAACCCCCCATTTTGTCCTTCCATTGAACTCTAAAATGCTTGAATACGGCACTTTCTTCTTATCAATAACCATGTAAATACATGTAATAACATAGCAAGTCAAACGCTATTACTTGGTAACAAGACCTTATTTGGTAATTTCCCCAAAATGAAGGTAAATAATTTCAAAGTAATTACCTGAATGTAATTTTTACAATTGTATGTTACTATTTAACAATGGAGACTTTTGGTGGGTAATTAGCATTAGGTTACCACAGAGCAATTGCTATTATTGGCCACCACCTACCAACATCTTACAAAATAACTTATAACCTATTATCAGGTAATTGAAGCATTTTAAAACTGAACTCAAGTTACATATAAATAAGAGTTTAGTAAAGAAGATTGGCTTGCCATCTTCTAGGTTTGGTTTTCTGTTATATGCCATGTAATAAACTGCATTTTACTAGATAATAACACATTAATTTATTGCTGTCAGTAAAATGACTGAGTTACCTGGTAATAACGGTTTGAAATCTAAGAAGTTTGACTTAACCTTGTCTGCCTAAAATTTGAATCACAGCACTTACCAATGTTTTCCATAAAGTGTTTCTTGTTACCTAGTAACATAGTATACCTTGCTATGTTGTTAACATGTTATTTAATGGTTACTGATGTACTATAAAAGAAAGCGTTACCCTTTTTTCAACTGAGATTCTTCTAATTTTCTGGGGGGAAAACAACCTACTTTATTGTTTCAATGCAGTTAGTAATAACTTAAAGACAATCAATAGAAAAAAAATTTAAGTAAAGAAATTCCCATCCTCTGTTTTTCTAAATTATAGAGTAATGACGTCTCATGTTCAGCAATGACTTAACAAATGCTTGAAGCTTTCATCCACAGTTCTTCCTTCCTCTTTTTGGAGAAAATAAATGTAAAGTTTTTAGAAGCTATAAACCGTAATCATCACAATTGTTTAAAATACACCTTCTTAAATATATCACTATGTGAAGTCAATCTTCTGGATTTATACCATTTTTGTTGATACTCTAATTAAATGTCTTTTTTTTTTATTCACACCCTTAAATTAATCTGATCAATCCCTCCTTTTGATAGAATCTGTCTTTTTTCTTTTCCAGAGCACAAAAAGCAAACAGCTGCCACAAAAACATCCCACTGTACTTCAACAGAGCGGGCATCTTAGCGAGTCTGCTGTTTAGTTAAATATTTGCCAGCTGGGGTGTTTTTTTTCCCCCCTCTGCATATTGTGTTTGTTTGGTGTGCTCGTCATGAAAAGCACAGTTCAGGTGCTGAATCAATCATACATGTAGATAGAATCCAATAAGCACAGAGCAAAACTGCAGCTGGGGTCCGCGGAGACGGGAGCCAGAGAGAGAGCAGTCCCCCCATTGTCGACAGTGCTCGCTCAATCGCCCTGTCTCAGCAGATGCCATGTTACAGAAAGGGTAATTAATAGCCCAGCGGAGCTAGGGTGTGATTGCCAAGACACATAGACACAAACACACAAAATAATAATGTCTCCATTTGCCCCCTGGAGCAGCTTTGTGCCAACTAGCCTTCACCTCATTATGCCAATCAAGTGGAGCGAGGGATGAGGAGCAGGGAGAAGGGAGGGAAAGAGCTGTCCTTTCTCATTTGGCCTCACTCAATTTCTTCATCCATGTGTTCATTAAAAGAGAAAGATTTGATCTTAACTAGAGCAACGTAATCTCAAAAGGCTGTCAGGAAATGGACAAATCATGGCAAGGTTTTTTTTGTCCTGCTTTTCAGGCTGTACCTTAGTTGGGTAATGAGCCATTCACCACCTCTCTTATTCCAAGAAGTTTAAAATACTAAACTAGATATCTCCATGTTGTTTTAAAATTAAAATGTTCCATCTTTTGAACTACACAGTGCAGTTTGTTTACAGCAGGGTACCAGCAAAGTACTTTAGAATGACCGACTTAAAAGCCAACAATTTCTCTCACATCCAGGTACTCTGACTGATAAAGCCCGTTGGACATAACTTTATTCTTTACAATATCTGTCAATAATATTCTGGATCTGCCATGTGTTTTTAGACCGGTTGCAGTGTCTTAATGTCCTGCTTCAGGTAATTTGTAAAATTAAATCACTGCATTATCTTAAAATTATGACTATGGGATAAACTAAACTCAAAAAAGCCTAGTTTACTATTAAAGGTATAGTGGAGGATGTTATTTTTCCGCCTGGATCATCAAAGTAATTGGTCCTCTTAAACGTCAATCATTCTGGTGATATGTTTAGGTAAGGCCGTCTTATGCGCTCGTTCCCATTTTCCCTTACATGTGGTGAGTCTGACATAGTGGAAAAATTGCAAATCTTCTTTTGGAAAGTAAACTTGTATGAGCGATGCAAACAGCAACTTTTAAACAGAGTGTGCATGAGGAGAAATGGGCTCCTGCACCCATTTAATAGGCGTTCCCTCTCGGGAGCGGGTACAGGGTGGTGCATGTGCTTTTTTTTTTTTAAGTGGAGAGGGTGAGTCTTTTCAAAAATTTGCTATACCTTTAATTCATGAGTAACAGCTTGAGCTGCTTTAAAAAGCAACGGTAGACATTTCTAAGACCACTCTTTTCAATCTTGCTTCACTTTACTAAATATCTTGGATTCTTTCGTCTTTCTGTTGTAGACTTTGCTTCTGCATTTGGGCTCATTGTTCTGGTAATGAGCCAGTTTGGACCAAGCTTCAGTGTTCAAACAAATCGGATCCTACAATGCTTACACAGGTGTTCTCTGACTACATGGTGCCCTGGTCCTTTGGATTCAAAACAAGCCCCAATCATTACCTCAATATCACTGTTTTTGACAGCTAGTCAGACATATCTTAGGTTTGGTTCTCTTCAAATCTTTCGTTGTGCTTCATATCCAAAATTTTTCATGCCAACAGAGTTCCATATTCTCTGAAACACAGCTTTAGTTTGCACAGAGTGGACTTGGACTCAATTGACTAGGACGTCCACTTATGGCAACATTGGTGGCAATCTTAAATATCTACCAATTGTGAATATTATTTCGTCTTAGAATCATGATTGAACTCAGTCAGTATGGAAATGACCTTATGATCCCCACCTGACTGATGGCTACAGACAGTTGTATCGCTATGATCTTTTCCATTGTCTTGTGACGGCATTTATAGATCCAATCACATAGAAAATGTATTAATCAATTGCATTAAATTACCTACTACCTTTCCTACTTAAATCCTATAGAGTCCAAAGGGGTGTACTTTGTTATCCGCACTGCATTGATAGCAATGGAAGTTTTCTCCTACATTTAAAGGAAATATGAGAAACACCAACACTGGATTTGCATTGTTTTGTTGTTTTGGTTTGACTTTTTTTCTAGTTTCCACTTTTTTTTTTATTCAAATGAATGTAGGCTACACACAACATTACAAAGATTTTGACAAGGGATTCTGAAATGGAAAATATCTTCTTGGCCATATTTTAGAAAATATATTGGAGCTGCACACTTCTTCACAGGGTTTTCTCTATAGCCAGGAACCTAAACACCCTGGCCTGCCATCTGCAGACTACAGGGGACGAATAAGGAGATGTACTTAGTGGCAGCCAGCCCTTGCAGAGGGTCTGCTGTGGTGTCAGAGCAGCGTTTAGATCGTTTTGCTAAAATGCATCACTGCTTCTCATTGAATTCTGCCTCTTAACATACACATCTCAATCCTCTTATTTTGTCGCTGACCCTTTCCTTCTGCATCCCCCCAATAGTCTGCGGTCTGCCACCAGCTGACTCCCCCTGTGCGTTACCCGAGACAGGCAATTTACCTTTTTTTGTTGTTTGTCTGACCCAGAGAAAACAATTTCAGAAGGGTCTTCCTGCACTCTTAACAGCCCTCCGTTTGAACAGGTAGAGGCGACTGGCATGCCACAATAGCTTTTTTTTCCTCCACAGAGAAGATGAATTGGTGAGCTGTCAGCCTCAGACAGGCTGAGTAGCAGTGTTTCTGTAATGGGACACTGGAAGTGTCTTTGATTAATGGAAGAGCCACACTGAGCTGTTAGGGAACCCACCGTGGCCCAGCGAGAGCAATTGAGCAGCGGATACATGCCGACAGATGTGCAAGAGAGCGTGGGCCTAGATACATACAGAGAAGGAGGTAAAGAAAGCATACAGGGGTACGAAAAACAGTCATACCGAGTTGTATATCCTAATTCTAACCTGAGGCCTATTCCAACACATTCTGTCTTCACTTATTCAGAAGTAAATTTTGTCAACTGCTCTGATAGAGAGCTGCTGAATGACTTGTATTGGTTTGATGCAGCTTAGCCCCAGAATAAAAGCATTTAGGAATCTTTAGGATCTTACTAATTATTAATGGAATCTGAAAAAACCCCAACTTGCTCTGACATCATCCCAGAAAGATTACTGTTAAAGAAAGAGTCCAAATTTCTTAAATGTTGCAAATCAATGTGACTGGCTTTGATGGAATGCCAGTAGCAAAGCCAATATACTGAGGCACCAGGCACCTTACTTTAAAGTCATTTTCCAAAACAAAGGATTCTTATACAAGCAGTTTCCAGTCACGTCCCATTCCTTTAGTCATCCTCAGACCTTTATCAAGATAAATTGCAGCCAAGAGTGATGGCTTCCCTGTTATTTTCAGAACTCATTTAGTCTAGTTTCATATTTCTCTTTGCTCATCTTTAAAATCAGTCTAACGTGTTCTGTTCAAGAAAACTAGTTATTATTTTACCTGCATTAATCAAGCAGCAAAAATAAAAGACACAAAAGAACTGCGACGTTAAAAAGCCAAGGCTTCCTTTTACAAATGCAACACCTGATCTGACCAACAGGGGGGTGAAAAAGAGCCTCCTCACAAATTTCTCCCAAGAGGTAATAGAAAATCAAAAAAATATAAACAATATATCATCATAACTGCAGCCCAGCCCCTCTCCGTAATCTTATGCAGTTTTCTGTATGTTTCCACGTCTTTTTATTATTGGTTTGGGGTAATGAGGTCCAAATCTTTCAGGTTGGAAGGCCTCCTTGCCATAATCCTAAAAAAATTCAGTGCGGAGCTTGGCTCAGTCAGCCCAAACTCTTTGATGATTTGATATTAAATCATAAGAAACCTACATATATCCAACAGGGTATGGATAATTGGTCATAACATGAAGTAGACTAAAATACCTTTTAAAGTAACATGTTAATGTCAAGCCACTATTATTTATTAAATCCAAAAGATACAGTTTTAAGGATTTTTTAAATCAGAGGACCTTAACGAGAGTTACCATTTGCAAAAATGAGGAAACATGAAGCAGTGGAAACCTTCCTAGGTGGGGGAAGCCTTTCAAAGTTACACCAAGAAAGCATTGGAAACGCAATGCAAGCAGTTGCCGAGAAATCCCAGAACAGCAACTAAGGCTCTACAGGCCTCAATGCTTTAGTCTTTTCACCAAATAACATCTTGATTCCCGTGACTTTTGGGGAAACATTCTTAGATCCAAAAAGACAAAGACCAGGAGTCTCATTAAATCCGATGAAAATCAACCTCTATACTAATGGTCAAACAAGGTAGTGGTAGGGTGATGATCTGCTGCTGCTTAGCTGATATAACTTTCCATAATTCATAGAACCAAGGAACTTTGTGAACTTAAACTCAAGCACTCTGACATTATATAACAACACAACAATTTAAAGCATCCCATGAAGAATACCTTTAAATGGCTCAAAAAGGCAGAAAGGTTTCACAGTGGTTATGCAATTAAGACTTTAGACCAAGATGGTGGTCTATGACATTTAACAGGTTGTTAAGTCTCCAAAATCCTCTAATGTGGGTTAATACCATTCGGGAACAAAGGGGCTAAAATCCTCCTTAGACATGGAACAGACCTATCCAACTATCACTAATGCTTACAGGCAGATGTTACAGACATTAGGTCAAGGGTGTTATTACCCATTTCCATAGCACTAGGCTGGTGTTCTAGGCTCTTCTAACTAATAAAATGATATTTCACATAGTATTAGCTTAGTTTGGATAGTATAAATTTTTTTTGACTAAACAGACATGTGAGAAACTGCAAGTGGGCAAAATGTTTTCCCCCCTATTTGGAATTGTTTCCACTCTCCAATATAAATAACATCATTTAAGATATACAGTGGTGAGAAGGAACAAAATAATTCTTCAGAGAGAGCTAATGTGTGTAAGATGACTGGGATGGAGGGCTCCAGATCTCCCTCTCTATGCTTTCTGTTTAAAATAATTCATGTTTATATGAACTTTGGCATTTTTCTTCACTTGTACGAAAACAGATTGTCTGGCTAATTAGTCAGGTGGTTATCAAACGCTTACTCACCCTTTGGCATTCATGCCACTTTTACACAACATGTTGCATCCTAACACTATGAAGTGACAAACCCTTTCGGTCATTACCAATTCTGTTAAAAATGTGTCATTTGTAAACCTTGGGGAAGGATCGAAGCAGTTCAAGCAAGAAATTACAATGACTACCAACAGTTGAAGGTGTGATGTCACTTTTCTATAGGTTTTCAATAAGTCATCATCCTGCTGCAACCTCATTATCAGCTTTGACAGAGATGGGAAGAATTGTGGGTGAGGGCTAGAGTGGGGGTTGGGCATGGGTGTTTATGTTGGCCCTTGTTTTCAGGGTCGGGAATTGTCCCGAGGGAGTGCATTCCTCACTCAAAGCACAACTAAAGGTATGTGAACCGACTGGACAAAGACATTGGTCACAATGGCCCTACACAGTCCCATGTATTTAGTCCAACAGGCAGCCATCAACCTCATACTGGGGACTATTTTCACTCTTGGTACTCCAGGCATGAAGCTTAGATATCCATTGACTCCACTAAAGGGCAACCATCATATACACTGTATTTGCATATATGCTGCTTTGTTTTGGCTTTCTGGCTCCGCCATGGTGCACAGGGTTATCTGTGATGGCTGCATAACTGCGTGGAGGTACAGAATGTCACTAAGGTCAGAAAATCGTCAGTCAAGAGGTCAATGAGACAATTGCTTCCTCATTTGCCCATTTTATCGCCGTTTCAAATCATCATATGACTCCTGCTTGTGCATACCAGCAATGAATGCACAACAGAGAAATGAAATTCTTGCTCAACAAGCAGGACAGAAAGCTGATTTAATCAGGTTTTAGTCCAAAACAAGAATGCGCTGGTTCTTTGCAAATATGTATAGCTCTTTCAATTAAAGGTTTTGAGTAAAATAGAGAAATCAATAGAACTGTCGCAAATGATTAGAAGTCTGCAATGTTTTCATTTTAAGCAGAGGCTTATAAGTGCAGATGACCCATGCAACTACACTAGCATGAACTTTCAACCTCGATGCTGAATGATACTTCTGATACACAACAGTCGCTGAGACCAAGAATGTACTTTCACACTCTAGCCGGGGGAATCATCATCATCTGTTCTGTCTAGCTGTTTGTTCACAGAGGACTGTTCCTGTCGCTTGGATGAGTGCAGCTCTTGAGCTGAGTGACCGGCCTCAGACAGAGTGCAGACACCCCACATCGGGGTGGCGGTGCTGCAGCTGCCTCTAATAAAGAAACTGAATTTGATAATCAGCGGAGACAGTCAATTTGCTAATGATGGATTCTAATTAATTAATTAGAATTTGGTGGGAGCAGGCACACTTGTTAAGAGTGGTCAAGTGCTGTTTGCTGTGCCTCTCTCAGTTTCTTACTGCCCTCCTTGGCGTTTTAGACTTCAGTTAATTCCTATTTCATATGGTACTCAGTAAATGTTCTTGCAGCAATAGAAGAGAACGTAAAAATGAGGTCAGAGAGAGCAGGTGGAAGTGGATGTTTGCATGGGAATAAGCAGGCATTGATTTTCATTCAGAATAATAGCATATTAAGAGGGGTTGATAACCTTGAGCAGAAGTAAAGCTCTTTTACAATATTATGTTAATTAAAAGTGAAAGATAACTTAGTTTTTAAGTCAATACATAAAACTGTCCTTATGTTTTAGATTTGATGCACATTCAGTTCACTAATACTGAGACAAAACTTGATCTCAGCCTAGTTCACAAGACAAACCAATCCTGATTCAGAGAGTATATAAATTACATTCTGACAAAACTACTTTAAATACTATTAACATTACCAGTGAGCTACCAGTAGTTTCAATTTCATTTAAATTCAAGTGTTTAGGTATAATTTAACATCATTATTATTCAAAAGAACAAACAGTAAAAAAATAATTATAACAGATATTGATATTTTGTCCATTCATCAGTACCAGCTAAATCAATCACTTACTGATTATGAAGTACACAACTGGAAAAAAAGACCATTCTCTTTAGAACATGTCTGACATGGTGATTTTTCTAGAAAAAGATTAAAAAAATATATATCATAAAAAGATTTCAAAGCATGGCCTATTCAAATCCTGCATTTTCTTGCAACCAAGCAAAAATCAATCTCTGTAAACCTGTAGACAATGAATGAAATTTTTTTTAATAATAATAATTCAGTTTATGTATATATATATATATATATATATATATATATATATATATATATATATATATATATATATATATATATATACATATATTAGAGGTGAGTATTGGCATGAGTGTTGCAATTCGATACATGTCGCGATACTTGTGTCACAATACGATATTATCACGATATTGCAGTATCACTATATATTGTCATATTTTCACTAGCTATCAAAATCAAATGATGAGATAAAACAGCAAGTGCTGTATATTTTTATCAGAAAATATTGATTAGATATTATTATCCATGTTGTTTGGGGTTTTCTTCCACTGTGACTGCCTCAAATACAGATTTGGTGCTGCACGCAGTGTTAAAGGGCTCCACAGCGCTTTCTGCCAGAGTGGTGGTGCAGAGGTAGCCAATTTTCCCATCAATGTATTATGTAACCATTTTTTTTTAAAAATCGATACTAAGAAGTGAAAGATCGATTATATATATATATTATATATTGGGCAGCCAAATATCACGATATATCGCCAAAACAATTATTTCCCACACCCCTAATATATATATATATATATATATATATATATATATATATATATATATATATATATATACATACATACATACATGTATATGTATAGCGCCAATTCACAACACTTTACAGTTCACCAGATCATCCAGTCAAATTGCTTCAGGTTTCTATCTAAGGAAAATCAGTTGTTTGCATCGACTCAATAACTCCACAGCAATCCCTCAGACCAAGCATGCTTGTAGCGACAGTGGAGAGGAAACACTTCCTTTTAACAGGAAAAAACCTCCAGCAGAACCATAATTTCAAACCAATTAATAAAGTTGTAACTAAAAAAATGGCAACAAAAATGTTTTAGCTACTTGGCATCCTAGAAAAGTCTTTAGTGTTCAAAGTTTTGGCCACTTATTTGTTACGTTTAATAAATTATGGTTTAAGTTTAATTAATGAATTTAAAACGTTTTGTCCTTAAGAAGATAGAATATATTTAGAAAGTGCAACAAGATCATTGTAGCACTTTTATTGCCATTTGTCTTTTATCTATTCACAAACCCCACTCAACTGTCTAAGAATTTATTAGAATACGTGCTTATGTGAACAGAAAGCTGTCGTATTTTCAATTCTGGTTGTAAAGTAACATTTAGAGCCTAAAATCATATTACCTCCTTTTTCTCACCAAATCATATTAGCCTGCAGTTACAGCTGGATGCTGAAATCTAAAGATAACATACATTTTTAAACTATTAAATTTAATCAATTTGGGCTATTTGGAACATCAATATTTGTTTCAAAGCTAAGAAGAGTCTCAGGCACAGATTTAGCAGGTATAAAATTCCAAAAATAAAATACTTATTGAACATAACCTGAAGCTAAAAGCATATTTTATTTATAATTAATCTTTAAAACACAACAAAAATATACATTCACTTATGAATATACAGTTTTTCTAAGTTTATTAAAATATGCTGTGAGAAAATACACCTTTAATAAGGTTTTAACACTTTCTGAATTTTTATCCAGGATATATTTGAAAACATTTATGAAATTGCTAATTCAGTCCAAAGCCCTTTTCCCCGATATATTTGTAAACTGAATTCCAACAGCATTTGGCATGCTTACCTCACAAGAACTCAAGGAATATAAATTTAATAGATTGTATGTTTTACTGTGAAGCCCTCAGGCTAAATTCTGCTCTGTCATTTTAACTTCAACACTTAAACAATCAAAGATGTGATATAAATGAGCTTAGCTCCAGGTTTCACATTGGCCAGCTTTCCAGGCCATCTTGAAGCAATAATTGATAACACACTTTCCACCTCGAGCCATCACTAAAGCATGTGTTTAAAGCAGCAAATGAGCCTGGGTTACGTTTAAATACATTCAAACGTAAGAATTGCAGTATGTTTTACAATACTACATAAAAGTGGCATCTATTGTTAAAAATACTGAAGTTTTTACAGACATATTGGGTTGTAAAACATATACTGCTTTTAAAACGTTATAAAGCATGATGTCAGTTTGACTTTTTCTGGCACTTTTTAAGTTGTGACTAAGCTGGATTTTGACACTTTCTGTCTTACAGAGTGATATTTGTATTTTTAAGTTAAAATTTCTGTATACATTTTGTATGTTGAATGCAGTAAAGTCCACTAGATGGAAACCAAATCCTCCCCCATGTTTTGCATAGAGAGAGAAAAAGGTTTCTTATCGCTCTGTAGGAGACAGGACATAACATAAATAAATAAGCTCAGATTGTTTTGTTTTTTTAGTTCAATTAATGACCTTAAAAGCAGTGGAGTCTCATATATGTCAGAGGGAAAGAATTTACACTAGAAGTTGTTGACTGACACTACCTACATACATGAGGTGTGTTTGAAAAACTTAACCATGAGAAAGTTTGAGTTTTATGTTTTGTTCTTTTGAAAAGAAAGCAGAAAAAAAACATCTAAAAATGTCTGCCAGGATATGTCAGCATTTTTGAGACACTGAGTCAAGTCAGGATGTTTCAAAAGCCTCATTTGGACAAACACCAGACGGACAACAAAATGCTGCAAAGCTGGAAGTGGAAGGAATTTATAGAGGGGTGGGGGTTGCCATGCTGGTCGTACTGGTATTGGTGGGAGGGAAGAAGCCAGGCGGTGCTGGAGGTCAGAGGTCAGCTTCTTGCACTCAACAGCTGTCCTAAAAGCAGCAGAGATAAGGACCGAAAGCATCCTGTGTGTGTGGTTCTGTGTGTGTATTTTTGTCTATAAGTGAATGTATATATGTGGGGTGTGACCATAACCTGCCACTGGGCAAATGAGATACAGTAAAGCTCGACCGACTGGGGGCTCACGGCTCCACCAAATTTTAACTCAAGTGCTGAGAAAATGAGTAGATTACCCAACCGGGCCAATGAAATGAGGGAGGTCAAGGCTTGACCGGTAGGCCGGGTCATTCATCAACCACTAATGGCCCGAGCTTTATGCTGTCATGATGAATGACCTTTGTGCAAGAGGGAAACGACACAAAGCTTAACTGCCAGACAATGGCATCAACAGAGGCATCCATTCTGCACTTGTCAATCGAAGTCTGAAGGAAGCTGGTGTTAGTAGGTGTGTATGTGTGATGTGTATTTGTGTATGGGGGTTTGATGAGTGCTGTGTCAGTTCAGGGTAACGGCTTATTTCTAGTTTTGAAACGACATGCAGAGACAAAAGCAGCAGATACATGTAGTGACATCATGTTTAGGCCTGCTTTCTCTGGTTAAGCAATTAGTTCTGGACAGCGCTGCTTTCTTTAAGTCTAAAAGAGCTCTAACAAATTATTGAAATCTGGTGAAACAAAAAATGCAATCCTGAGCGCAACAACATTGCATACAATCACAGTGGTATGCTTGCAGGAATATTTGGATAGGCATTAATGGCATAGATATATTTGACCTGCTAGACAGATGTCTAAATATAAAGTGGTATATAATTGGTGATACTACAGGTCACAGTGTCGTAGAGAGATGATGATGGAGATGAAAAAGAAAACTAAGATAGATGTGGGATATGTGCAAGTATTAGAATATTCATTTTAGGAGGGATAGACTCAGGTCTAGGTTTACTAAATTGGCCAGTGTTTGCAGTACTGATGAAGGACTCTTCAACCCTTTATAAGAGAGCATCAAAGATTTGCAAATATTAGTAAATTCAGAGGACACCGACTGACATTTTGATTTAACAAATCCATAACTATAGAATTTTTTATTTTTTATTTTTTCATTTTAAAGGGCAACAAACTTCCTAATTCATTTTAGGCAATTTGGTTCATTCTGTCTTGATGAAAGTTTACTTTTTAATGCACTCTCTTTGACCCAAAGGTTCTCTGAAAAACATATTTTCCATAATATAGAGTGATGCTTAAAGTGATGCTGAAATAGGACATCCCAATTTTTTTCAAAAATAAAGAAAATAACATTCAGTCAAAAAATTCATAGACTTTTTGAGGTTCAGATAAACAAAATCATGAGGTGCTTCAATAGAGAAGCGTAGAGCAGAGTTTTTCAGGAGGGGGCATGGCGTGTGGAAGAAAATAAAAGGCAAGGAATATTTTAGCATATAACCCACTTGGCCCACCTATGGCTGTGTGGTCTGTAAATAAGCCAGGTAGGCTTTCCCATCCCCTTCACATTAACCTAGTTGTGGGAATGTGGCTTTTCTGTATTAAAAATGGGCAAAACACAAAGAGAAAAAATTGACTTGCCAGTTGGTTTGAAGGAGGCTCATGCTCCAAAACTTTAAAACCCTTGTCTTAACCCAAGGAATCACTGGGCTAAGACAAAAGCCAAAGGAAAATAGAGTTTATATGAAGTCTAGATCTTAGTTACATATCATCTTAGCACTTAGCTCCTAATAGTTCCTGTGTTCTCTTCAATGCCACCGTCAATATCAACAAAGCATCAAGCCCAATAAATATACAGTAGTAACATTCAAAATGGTCCCACTTTCCTTAATGGGTCCTTGGCTGGTCCCCTACAATTTCTTTTTAAACATCAATCTTTGTACTAAAATATCCTTTCTGTCATGATTAGTAGACATTAAGACCTAAAAGAAACCACACCTGGCGTTTGACTGGGATGGGCCATTTTGAATGGCTGCTACTGTAGTGTGCCTAACAAAGTTGTGAACAATATATATATATTTATGGATTCCATTCATGGGAATATATGCTGCATCCAAAAATAATTACTCTGTTGCATATGATGACGCTGAGTGAACAGGCAGTGACATAAAATGCCATCTTTAGCAACATGAAGTATAAGGCCTGCACCAGATGGCCAGGCTCCCACAGAGGCCTGATCTCCACAGTGTTGGGTCAGTATGGGTTTACACCCAAAAAGTGTATGGAATGCCAGAACTTTAACAATCTCATGAATTAAAAAACAGAAAATCAATAAACATTAATGCATTTATTCTACTTCATTTAAACAGTGCAGGACAGCAGACCACAACGACTGGAACTTAAGAACCCTTAGATAGGCTGCCAAAGCATGGAAGGCTTAACTAGACAAGTAGGGTCTGTTAGGGTCTGTTTGTATCAATTTGACTGTATGATCTGGTTGAACTATAAAGTGCCTTGAGATGACATGTGTTGTGAATTTGGCGCTATATAAATAAACTGAATTGAATTGAACTGAATTGAATTGAATTGTTTTTCTAAGTGGTTTTGCATGAAACATTAAATGGACTTGAACATCAACTTAATAAAAGGCACTTAGAACACCACATGGTTGTCATAACAAATCATTTCAAAATAATTGTTGGAGATCTTTGGTAATGAAAACTGGCGATTCTAGATGGATCAGCATCAGATTCTAACAGATATTTTAGTTGAACTAATAAGCCCACATGGTATCAGACTCAAAAAAATATATCAGAATAGAGATAAATACAGGTTCCAGATAGTAATACCTAATTTTAGAAAACTTTAAAGGGGAGGTTTGGCCTTGTTGTTGGTGCACAATAAAGAAACGTAACTCGCTCCCACCATAACCAACAGTTCAAACAAAGATAAAACTTAAAAAGCAAGCTGAAAGGATGTAAGAATGGATGAAGGGATTTCGATTATCCTCTCTGCAAACATAATTGTTCTCTCCAGTTTTTGTAAATGCACCTGTCTCTATTATTTATATATTCATTACTGTGATCTTTTTATTAAAAAAATATATTATCTTGTCCTGATTGTAGATTAAGATAGTTTTTTTATGTCCAAAATTGAAGCAAGAAAGAGCAACAATGTAACACAAAAGTACAATTAAAGGGTATTAACTGACAAATAGGTAAGTTGACCATGATTTGTTAATTGGCAATCAAAGACTCCTGTATAGTTCATCAACTGCACCTAAATCCCATTTGATTGATTTTACTTAAAAGCCTGCTTTAGTTAAATGAATATTAGACTTTGTTATTCAATCACTCCGTTTTTAAGCTTGGTGCACCCCATTAACGTCGATGATGTACAAAAAGGCCTACAAGAATAACAGTGGGTCCATGCGAGGGATCGCAAACAACCCATCAAGAGGAGCTGGAGGGAACTCCTCTCCTCTGTGCCACTATCGCTTCCTCATTTCAAGGTCTGGATTTATTTTTCCAGATGCTGAGTAAGTGTCAAAAACCACAAGCATGCGTTATTATTAAAGAAAGCAGCTGCTGACACACAAATCCGTGCGCACGTGCAGACTCAAACCTTTTTTTCTCCTCTCTGTGGTCAAATGGTTCTTCTGTGGCATTTACAGTCCAGTTTGCTGAACTATTGAAAGCAACACTAAAATAAACATAACAGCAAAAAGGGACGCTGAACAGTTCCTTGCCTCAACATGGCCATGTGGAATCAGTCACCTTATCTTTTTATTATAACCATGTTGCATGCATTCCTCTCTGATTCATCCCAGTATGGGTGTTGCACTTGGCAGGTTTGTTTTGGCCGAAAGTCCATCTCTCTGATGCGTTTTATTAAATACGACTGTGATTGTTCCCTGGCATTATTTGGAAGCATGAAAATGAGCCCTCTTTTTTAATGGGCTGTGCTGGAGCCATTCTTGTTGGCAAAACCTCAGTTCTCCAAACAAAGCCTACTAGGTGACTTGCACTGGGTGCATTGGACAAAATACACCAATTTTAATTAGGTTTGATACAAATTAGCTGAAGGAAGGGGAAGCAGAACAACAGAACACACCTGACTGCTTTAATTGGCTCAAACATGATTATAATGAATGGGTCCATTTTTCTCATGCATGTTTCTCAGGCAAAAAAAGGACAAATTTTGATCAAGTTAAACTGCAATCCTGCATCTATGCATCTATGTTTGCATCTATCATCCTTCCAGGATGGAAGATGGGCAGAAGGTATATGAAAGCGTTTGAAACTATTTGGAAAATACTTCAATTCCACACTTTTCCAAACTGTGTAGGAATGCCAATTCCTCCAGGTATTCAGGAGCAGAAAGAGCTAACTTTTTTGCTGTATGAACCCAGAGTATATATACGTTTCTGCTCTTGCCTTAAGCCACACAGCAGTATCACTCATAGGTGGTAGAAGAATCTGTTCATAAGCTCCCCAGATGAATATCAAGACAGGTGACTGAACTGTATATTTCTCCACTCTCTCTAAGACTTCCCACCCTAGCTCATCATTCCTCTGTCACCTCACTGAAAGGATGGCGATTGCTCTCTCAGGGTGTTTGTTCAGATGTGGGCAGCCAGGACCGAGCGCAATGCCTGGGGCTTAACAATAAGATTAGATGGTGACAGCGACACGTTGGCATGGCCAAGTGATCTCCAAACCTAAAGGCGGGGGCTGAAAAATACAGGATGTTCTCAGCGTAGACATCAGTCTCTTAGAGTGTGTGCTCTCCTAAGCTATTCTACTAACATCTTTGTGTTTGGTTGCATTTTCACTGCAGCCAGAAAAGGCAAGTTGAAACCTGATCTACAAATATTCAATCAAATCTGTGAAATTACAGCCAGATCTGGTTGAATGTTTGGATTTTCTTTAGACTTGCTGTAAGAATTCAAGATTGTTCTGAGTAATTAACAGGGATGGTGTTAATATGTCGGGGAGGTTGGTGCATTTTTTTTTTTTAAGTTGACATGAAAACATTTTTGAGTTGTGGCCGTTGGGAATATGGAGGAGTGTGTTGTAACCAGCTGGTTTGGCCTGACTGTCTCTCTATGCCCCTCCATGAATCTCATCCATCATTTTCTATCAAACATGTCCAGATAGATGACAGCAAGCTTCTTTGTTTTCTGATGCAAGATGTTACCATCAACCCCACTTTATGACTGTGGAAGTAAGGGCACAGCACCCTTTACACTCTACTCTACTTAGTGAGGTGCAAAATATGTCGCACCTGTGCAGTGATGGTGTCATTCATTTGTTAAAACATGAAGGCTCATTTGTTTTCAGAGGGTAAATTTACAAATCTTAATTTCTCATTTTGTGTTTAAGGGGTAATCTGGGCTTTTACTGTTAATCTACTTTACTGGGTGAAATTTAATCTGTTAACTTAATATATTAAACATTGATTATTTGTTCTACTAAAAGAGCAAAAAAATATCAATCACGGTACTTGTTAATGTATTTATTAATTGAAAGACACAATTTTGTTGATCTGTAAACAGAATCTTCTGAAGGATAGATGCCATGAAAAGTTATATAACAGGTAATAAGATCTATTCCTTTACCTTTAGTCCAGGTAAGATGACTGACATAATCTCTGGTTGAGGATGGCCTTATTGCAGTGGATGTAGCATCAAAACATTTTCTTAAAATATCTGCAGATTGCTTCTTGTTAAGCTCTTTTGAGTTCTTGAATAATTATTTTTTTTCACCCTACAAATTCTCTAAAAGATACAACTATTAATACTTTTTATGCTACTTTTTGTACCACAGTTCTTTCTTCCAATGATCTTATTATTAATATAATTAGATATGGAACTTTTAACAGACAGTTTCTCTAACCAATCAGACTTAGCAATCAGTAAAATCATCAAGTGCAATAAGCTTTTTTTCTTTTAATTTTAGATCATTACAGGAAAAATAAACTGAATACCTGACAACTAAAAAAAAGTTTTATTCAGGGGTCGAGCTAGGCAAACAAATATAAAGTGGTGGGAAGTGGCGGCCAAGTGCTCCGGGCATAAAGCTTGGAATCCTGAGGTTCTGAGTTGGAGCCCCACTCCCACAGACTGCTACTCTGGGTCCCTGAGCAAGACCCTTAACCCCACACTGCTCCCATGTGCCCCAAGATGGCAGCCCACTGCTTCCCAAGGGAATGGGTTAGATGCAGAGGTAAATTTCTCCAATGTGAGATCAATAAAGTTAAATTATTATCATAAAGACCCAGTCCTATAGTCTGGTGCCAAACTGGCTTCCTTACCAATGCTATAGCTGCTTCACAGAGACAGTTCTGCAAGACAAAGATGTCGCCTAAACTCATCTAAACTGCCATGTAAACTCATTAAAGACCAACAGCGGGACCAGATATACCATGTGGCATATTTCACAGACAGATTTGAACAGATTCTACTGTAGTAGGTGTACAGTACATAAGGGGTTCAAAGCAAGAGTAGAACTGGAACATCATGTCCAGGACATGTATGATATAAAACAAGCAGAGATGGCGTCCATGGCTAGGAGGACAGTCTGTTGTTCCTTATCAAAGCTGTAATTCTTGACAGCCATGCATACATCTGTCAGTGGCTGCATTTCCTCTGAGGATTACAAAACTGGTCGACAGGCACACGGCTGCAGAAGATTTAGGTGAGTTTATTCTAAAAGAGGAAGATCTGTTATGGGTTTGAGTAGACTATTAAAATCCCTTAGCAAATACTGTAGATGCACAATTCTGTTAAAAATGCATGCTCTGTTTTTTTCCTCCACATAAACATGAACTAATGCTGATATCAAACAAACATAATCAGTGCTTCACTGTGACTTTGCCTGATAAGATGTTAACAAAATAAACCAGACCAGCAAAACACAGAAAACTGTTTTCTATACTCAAACAAGTTGAGCAAAGCTGTTCCTGTAGCTACTATGTGCTGATATATGTAATTATAGTAGTAGCCAGTGTTGTGGTCAAGACCACCTAACCAGAGACCAAGACGAGACCAAGACTTTTAGGGTCTGAGACCAAGTCAAGACCAAGACCGAGGGAAGTCGAGACAGAGTCAAGACCAAGACCAGCGCCAGTATGTGACAATAAAATGTGAAACATGATCAAAATCACAAATATTGATCTAAAAGACCCACATTCACATAAAATCACCTAGATATTTAACACACAGAACTGGACTAAACAATAACATCTTTATTTAGTACTTCTGTGTAGTAATCACAGAATTTCAAACAATTAATCAAAGTCGATCAAAATTGTATTTTCTCTGCTGTTCATGAACAGTACATACATTTATGTTGTTTTTAAATGTGCTATTTCAAAACAATGTGCAAAATTCTGTAAAATGTGTAAAACTGAAAAAAAGCCAATCACTTCTTTTGTTTCTCTCTCATATACAGATTAAAGCTATATTATATAACTTTTCTTAAATAAATCTATATCTGTCACCAAGTTGTGAAATATGTTATGAGACAATAAAAATAGATTGATCTCCTTCACTGCATTTACCAATGAGACAGGTTATTGCTTGGATTTGAATCCAAGCATCCAATAAAAAGAAGGATCTTAAAGAAACTGATAATATTCTGATGATTAGTGTTATTTCCACAGTTGTGGTCTTAACCGGTCTTGAAATAAAATGCAGTGTCCTCAGCGCCCGAGACCGAGACAAGACCGAGACCATTAAAAAAATGGTCTCGAGACCAAGACCGATCTCGAGTACTACAACACTGGTAGTAGCCATTCAAAAAGTCTCCACTTTCCTTGATGGACCCTTGGCTGGTCACTGGATGTCCCCTACAATTCATTTTTATTCATCAATCTTTGTACTAAAATACTCTGTCATGATTTGTGGACATTAAGATCTAAAGAGAAGC
Organism: Cyprinodon diabolis; assembly: GCA_030533445.1. NCBI lineage: Eukaryota > Metazoa > Chordata > Actinopteri > Cyprinodontiformes > Cyprinodontidae > Cyprinodon > Cyprinodon diabolis. The sequence goes on from CM060072.1 coordinate 4,804,861, forward strand.
GTCATCCCCTGGTCAGTCCCTGTAATTCAGTTTAAAGGGTGGAGTCAGAGTAAAAAAAATTGCATGCCCAGGAGAAGGAAAGGGGATCACTCCAATGGCTGGAAGTTGGAGAGGATTTTGCTGGGAGTTGCAGGGACGTGGGCTGCCATTCGGCTGGCATTTGACTGGGAAGGGCCATTTTGAATAGCTGCTGCTGTATGTTTGGATAGTTAACAACCACCATTGTTAGCAATTTATACACCTTGCTGGTTAGTTTATGGTAAGGATAAACACAACCCTCTTGAAACTTCTTTGTAGAACTTGTGCTCAGATGCAACAGTTGAGACACATGTGAATGTGTTTATATTACATTTTGAGGAAATTATTATAATAGAATAACTTACTTTTGTAATTGTTCCTATCAAGGGTTGAATAGTTTGGCAATCCTAGATAACAGAAGGAGATTGAATATCTATGCGTTAGACTTTCTTAATTCTTTCCTCTTTTTTCAATCACTGCTGGTGCAACCTTGAAACATTCCACCATAAACCACCCCAGTTGGAGGTGCACATTTTCTAACTTTTACCAATCTCTGGACCAGACCAGTATTGTGAATACCCTCTAAAAGTGTTCTCAGTCTGTCCAGCCAATGAAAACACAGCACCACCAATAACACAAATTCTCAAGAAAAGTCTGGTAAATCTGTCTATTGTGGATCTTTCTTCCAGCATGGAGGGTTTCTGACATCATACGAAACCCCTGTATCAAAGTCAACTGAACAACATGACTGCATTTCAAGTTTTTTGTCAAGAAAGAAAATAACTCAGTTGGGTAAAGTTGCAGGAGACTTTGAAGCTTCAAATGGTTTCCCTTTACTCCTGATGTTTTCTTTGTGACAGTGTTTGGACAATGTTTGGAGTTTTATTCAAAGATGCCTTTCATCCACACAAGCTGAGGAAATACTTTGCCCCTACAAGAGCAACAAATTGCATTGACATTGCAGGTGATAAACACAGGAGCAATGTCTTCAGATTATTGCATTACAAACTCAAGGATGTTTCAACTACAGAGGCATAACACCAGAATAGATGTGATCCATCAAGTCCACGCCATCATGTTAAATAAAACTTTACGCTGAAACCGAGCTGACTGACTTCTCAGCTTCAAGGGTTGGCAGCTCTCTTTAAAAAAGGAGACGCAAACAACATCAAGAACTTTTCTTTCAAAAAGCTTTCTTTAGATGTTAGGCTTTTATTACGTCAAGGTAACTATCCCTATACGTGCAATAAAATTATCTACTACAGAACTAAAATGCATTTATGGAATTAAAATGATTAAAGTTTTAGATTTCAAAAAAAAAAAATGTCTCTTTATACATGTCTGGGTTTTCTGGGATAATCTAGAAGGGACCACGAAAGATGAAATAATAATAATAAATAATAAAATCCACTTATAAATCATCTTATTCAGGCAAGATTCAGTTCAGATCCATCCCATCTATTTAATACACTCTTGGGTCTGTGCAAAGTTTGGGTGAAATAAAGCTCGATGGTTCTTCAGAATATATATATATATATATATATATATATATATATATATATATATATATATATATATATATATATATATATATACACACGCATATACATATATATACACACATATATATAGCATAATTATGAAGTAAGGGGATAAGAACATAGATAAGTCTGTATTGACTTCATCAATCAGTTTTCATATCTTGTGACATATTCTTATTTGTTTTAAGATCCAACTCATTGTAAAAAATAATTTTCATTTCCCTTTTATCTCCTCTTTCTTTTATCTTTTCTTCTTTTTCCATTTTTTTCACCTTTCCTGTTCTACCTACATTGCAGAGTCCATATAATCTATAACACTCCCTGCATGAATTATAATAAAGCTACAGTATTTATGTGCATAAATCAGGCGGAACATTACAGGGAAAGCCGTACTGCTCCACTTGTGAAAGCAAAATCTGTTGGGCTCTTTGTTGGCATCAAGACAATTATTCTTAAAAAAAAAACTATGCAATGATCTAAATTATTGCATGACCCTTCAATTCATTCTCAAGTCATTTGAAGGCTTTCTTTCTCAAAATCAATAATGCTGCTCCATTCTGCCATCTGTTCTGACCAGCTTCCCTGTCTCTCCTAAAACAAAATAACCCCAGAGCCAGATGCTGCCACCACCATGTCTCACCCTGGGAATATGCTCATGGTAGTATGCAGTTATACTTTTCCAACAAACTTTGAGGGACATGCAGGCTCAAAATGTACATTTCACCAGACCAGAGCACATTCTTTCACAGGTTCCCTGCATAGCTTTTGGTAAACTGCAACTTCCTTAAGGTTTGATTTCACACATCCAAAAAGGATTTTCAATAAAGTTATATCACACATGTTTACTAGTTAAACATCAACACATTTGAACTCTACGTAATTTAATGATATGCAACACTCAAACAACCACTACTAAAAATAGTAGAGTTAATGAAGAGCTGTGGAAATAAATAATCAGAGGACTCCTGTTCACCAGCGAGGCGGCTGCTGCACTCTGTAGTGACATTACAAGACATTAGCACAGACAACACCTTCCCTTCAATGCTTCCTCTGGACCAATAAAATCATAAAACGCCTCTCAGGCTGCTTCCCTCTCTTTCGGTGTCTCTTTGAACTCGTGTGACGCTCACTGCAGCACAGCAGAGACGGCAGACATGACAGTGTGAACAGCAACAGTCTGGTGCTAGACACCACTTTACACCACGGCTGCAGTTCTCGGCCCAAAGCGCTGCTGAAAACAAATCCATTTCTGAATCATAGGAAGGATAAGCGATTCTCGTGCCAGGTACAAAAGGGTTATTTGGCGCCTTTATTTTTTTTTTTTAGTGGCTGACGGGGTTGGCGACAAAATGGCGGTGGCTGGAATGTGTGGGAAGGTCTTCGCCAAAGAGCTACATAGTGAGTACATGTCACTATTCCTACAGAAAGAAAAGGGAAACCGGGCAATCGCTAAATGACAAGATGAAAATGGAGGGTGTGGCAGAAGAAGGGAGGGCGATGTTTTGAAAACAAGCTTCAATAGATGCAAATATACAGTAACACAAAGGCATAAATGAAGCCCTTTGAAACCAGGGGCGATTTAGCAGAGGACCAGGCATGGAAAACAGCAATTTTGCAATTCTTCTTTTGAGGGTTTTCTTCTGTTTGGCTGTTGAGGGGGTTAGTGGCGCCCTGGCAGCAATGGCAATCTGGATCTCAAGCCCATCTAAGGTTGGGCAATTAGTTCCAGTGCCACTATTAATGTGGTGAAGGGGCGCGCTCCGCAGGGGGCCAAGGGCCCGGCTCAAAGGGCTGCGGTCCTTGCTAAGAAGATGGGGGTGAATATGACCAGCAAAGGTGGGGGTCAGGACCTCTGGGCCATGTGAAAGCTGCACCGTGTCCACTGACCTCTGAGTGCTGGTACAGGCCTGGCAGCCATATTGCGGACCATCACAATGAGCCAATCAACCGTAACAATTTTTTTTCTCTGTTGTGATAGAGACAATGTCCGTTCTAATATCTGAAAAGGAGAGCCTGACCGAATTTGCTTTCCTAAAGAATCTGAGGACTGATTTCTATCTGCTGAAGTATTTAACAAAGCTCAGTATTGGACCAATTACTGAATAAAGATTTTAAAAAAAACTTCACCGGACTTTTCATTTGAATCTTATTTCACTGCTAAGATAATCTCCTGCTTAATTAATATGATAATACCAACAAAATGAATGCTAGTGTCGATCACATTGGACTACAGGTGAAAGTATTTTTTGATATAACCTGGTATTATTTCCGGTTTTTTTTTTTGTTATTATTGTACACCTGTGTCTCTACAAATATAAAATCCTCATCATCACTACCACAAGTGAAAAGGGATTGGGGATTAAAAAAAATAAAAACCAGCCTGTGTAATGTCCACTCTAATATCTGAAAAAACAACTTTTTGGAAAAAAAATAGAAAAGCTTTCAAGGCAAGTAGAGTATTATTTTTCAAAGACTGACTTTGGTGTGTAATTATGAATATCCTTCCTTTGTCATAAGCTAGTTATTGGTGAAAGAGATTGCAAAATTCTCACAGGGAATTGTTTTATTTCCACTATGAAAATGCAAAGTGAAGTTTTTGTCTTTCACCAAATACATAAAAAATGAAATGCTATGTAATTATTATAACCATATTTGGGCATTTTTAAAAAAGGAAAAATGAAAATACAACATAAATGCATAAAAAGCAAGATGTAGAGAGAGAAGCCATTCTGGATTTTCTCTTTGCCAGGCTCTGCTGCAGCCTACATTGTACTCTGACATCCACATAAGAACCTGCATCACTTTCCCGCGTTTAGAAAAGAAAAAGCCAGATGCAGAGAAAATGTGAGGATAAATAGCCACTTTACATCTCACCTCCAATCATAGAATAAGTACATTTTCAGCAAGGGTTTAAAGATGTCTACTTACTCTATGGTCTTTTTAATGTTAGCCGCCACAGTGGTTGTGCTTCTGGATGGATGGAGGACGGTAGTAGCTGATTACTTATATCGCCAGCTGATTATCACTTCTAGATAAATTAATAAGCAGCTATTTTTACCATCAAAATTATTTGTTAATTTATTACATTTTTTATTATTACTATTTTTATTAGTAAGTGGTATTAGGAGGATTTTTTTATCAAACAAGTTATTTTTTTCCCCTTAAGGCTAAGTAATTAGTGTTATCTATTTATTAATTGAATTTGTTTCCTAAAACTTCTATGAATTTCAGTTAATGTTTGCTGTTAATGAATTGATTTTAGCCAGTCAGATAAAATTCTTTTTAAATACCTATTCTTTGAAAAAATAAATAAATATGATTTTACAGGTTATTTTCTTTTTTAATAATGCCACACAGCTGAATTAAAGCCTATTTTTAATCAGTTATTTTTTTTTTAATTAAGTCCAAAATCTGGAAATTGTACAATAATGAGGCTGAATCTTGAAATGCTGTTTAAGAAAAATATTTCTTTATAGTCAAAACTACCAACTTTCCATCTGATTGGCCGTCGGTGACGTATCTGACCGGATTCAAATCTTTAGCTGCGGTTAGCTGACCACTACAGTTTGAAATCCTTTGTGTACCCTAAGGACAAAGGGGGTGAAAGATGGTGATGGCGTGGGGGTCAGATGAAACTCATACACCCCTCCTGCCACCAACACACCCCACTTCATCTGTAAAGTTCTCTCTCGCTGACCTTTAACCTTTCCTGCCTTTGTCCAAGTAAAAATAACTAAATCTGCTCTGGCAAATGAATGCCATTAAGACCGCTGTCCTTGCTGCACAGCTCTGCCTGTGCTTTTTCCTTTCTATACGTGCCTGATAATATGGAAGGTTGATTTAAAGATTACGGCCAGATTAAGATTGAGTTTTCTGGCAGATGGTGGCAGTTCCCCTTGTTGATCTCTGTTGGCTCCTGTGTAACTTCTAATTTCTTAATAAAAGATGGTAAACAGAAAACTGTGCTGTAATTGAGGTGTGAGATTAAGGTTACTTGGCAGTAACTGCGTTAGTTAAGCGCATGCTCGATTGGACCATTTGGGGTTTGGATTTGTCACAAAATGGGGATTATGGCAGAGAACACAGCTGGAGCATCAGGTTACAGATAGTTGGATTTTGTTTTGGTATTATTTTGGTATATTTTTTTGTCCGATTTTGTGCTATGCTTAAATGGGTCACAGAGTAAAGGCAGGATAATCCAGGCAGGTCTTGCATCATCGTTACTTTTTTAACTGAGTGCCAGAAATACTATTGGACTAATAAAGATGAATGCCACTTGAAGGGAATAAAAAACTCAGAAGCTTGGTTACTCAGTATCAGAGAGTCCTGCAAACTCACCAACTTCATGCAATCACCTTACTAACCGGGATTAAATGATTGACATCATTTCTCAGAATTACTTTTATATCAAATTGAACTGAATGGTTTATGATGGGGTGTGGCTGGGGATGGAAAAGGGCTGAACTAGTTTTTATGTGAATGGTTATGATCCTGTGCACTTGTTTGTCACTTGTATGTTACTTTTAGATAACATTATAAAAAATAATTATATAAAATGTTGATCAACTTACTTTATAAATATGACAACCTCCACTTACATTTCTAGCCTAATTTTCCCTATGAAATAAAAATCCTAAAAATAGTTGACAAACTTCACCGTGGAAGTTTTAACTTTAATAGGTACTAAGAATGCAAGATCAAAAACTACAAAAATAAGACTTATATTTCTTATTTCTCAATGTCTGCAAACGCAACAGCCAATAAATGTACTTTTGTTTTAACCCTGTAATGCCAAATGTATCATATTTGATGCATACGGTTTCTGAAATGTTTTGGCATCTGACACCTTTTGCATAATTTAATGGTAAAAACTTTGCTCAAAATCCTATTGTACACAATCAGATATACCAGATAACAGAGGGCAGAAGACTACACAAAAAATAATCTTGACTTATCACGTAGTAATAAATTATTAATATAAAAAATGCATTTGTTTTTTCTTTTTACATATTTTGTTAAAAGGCCAAATAAGGACTTCAAATTTTCTGTTTTGTTTTATTCTTGGATCAGGCTTTAAAGGGTTAAAGTTAGATGTAGATTAGGTTAGATTAAATTTATTTTGTTGAATATATATTTTTTATTTGTTCAAGAAGCAATTAGTGCACCGATAAGTTTTTTGACAAACAATAGGTGTTTAAGGCTCATTTCCAAATCAAACAAATCATTTGGTAACTATGGAAAGTAAATCAGAATACATGTGTTAGAATTAAAAGAAATATAGCAAAATTGCATCCCTTCAGGATGAAATATAAATAAGAATTAGCTAACGAAATGACAAAATCCCTCTTTTTAAACCAGAACGTCCTTTAAGGACATTATATCTGTTAAATTAAGAATCCATTGCTCTGTTAACTAGAATTACTTACAGTAAAACAGTTATTTAGTCTTAAATGTCTTGAAAATTTGATATGGTACAGGAGTCAAGGGGGTGATTAATATTTTTATTTGTATGGACCTAAATCAATTTTATTTAAGCACTTAATGACGCAACAAAGTAGCCAATTTTAAAAAATGACATTTGCATTAAAAGTAATTCTTTGTTTTTTTGTATTGAAAGGATAGCAAAGTGTTCTGGTGTTTTCTAATCCTGATACAATTTTACATTTTCTGTTATTAGTGCTTCACGAACCAATAGAAATATAGAACCAGCTACATTATTAATGTAATATGAAAATACACACATGTATGAAACTTTCTGTATGTCCATGTTTCTTTTCATCCTACTACAGGCGGTTGTGTTTGAAAGTTATTATAGGCAGCTATTTCCCCCCAAGCTCTTTTTTTTTCCTGCAGCAACTCCCCCAACATACAGACAAAAGTCAGGTCTGTAACCCCTCCGGCCCCACCCCCGTGCTCTTTGACCTGTACTGGAGGCCTGGCTGAGCACAAACAGTGGCTGTCCCCGAATCCCCGCCACCACCTCTACCGCCGCTGGGGGCTCCTGTTTCACTGGGCCAATGAAAGACCCTACTGTAAATAATGGGGAACCTGCCTGGCCCTGGTTTATCTGTGCTAAGACCCCAGCATCCATCCTACTGTAACAGAGCCTGCCGCTCACAATAGACTCTCTCAAGGGTGTTAAGACTGTGGGTCTCTCTCTCCTTTCGTGCCCACTTAGAATAGGGATTAAGGGTGGAAAAAAAGGCTCCTGTCAGGTCCTTCAAGGTATTCACCCCCCGAAGCCCCCAACCACCCTGCAACACCACTACAACCCCATCCAACAGACACTTTAGCCTTTGTCCCGCTGTGAGACTTTGGAGCAGGGGAGGATAGGGGGAATGTGGAGGTGGGGCGAAAGGCTGAGACCAATCACTCTGACAAAACGCTGGATCAAACTCCTTGGTACAGAAAATCATCAAAGCTAACCCAGTGCTGAAGCCACCATTACATTTCCGCTTAAAATCTATTGGACTTGTTTTTTTGTTTTTTTTGCTTTCTGTTGCTAGTTGGAGGGTAAAGCTTGATTTTGTTTTATTATAATGCGCAATTTCTGCTAAGATAGTCAGAATTTTATACAAAACAAAATAAAAACACATCTGAAATGTTATTAAAGTGCATAAACTGCCTAAATGGTTAATAATCGCCAAATTTAACAAAATAATACTCTGGATACTTTGATGCTTCTCATTCTAAGGGATTTGTGATTTTGTCTTGTCTTCCTGGCTTTGTGGAACACACAGATAAAGATAAGAACAATAAAATGCAAGAAAGGGGGAGATGATGAAACGCCACATCCTGTCAAACAGCGAGCCACTTCTTCTGAGCGTGAGTTTTTAAGCGGGCACAAGGAGGGAAGATAGAGAGGAAGGTTTCAGGTCAGAGGCTAAGTGAAATATATCCCCACTCTAAGGCATGCAACAGAGAGGATGCAGGAAGCTGAGGGCCAGAGATAAGGGCAGAGACATCTGTGATAAGCACCCAAACACCTGTTAGGAAAGCTTCAGCTACTCGCCTCGGACCAACACTTGCAGGAGGCAATAAAACGCAGGCAGGGTAGGAAGAGAAGGGGGGAAAAACTGCTGCTGTAATCGGCTTTTCTTTTTCCGAAAGGTGAGAGAAGAGACTGAAAGCTGCAGACAGTTCTGCACGTATGAAACGGGATAAAGCCCCATCCTGCCGCATGCTTAATGGCATATGGCAGGAGCCTACAGCATCATTTGTAAGGTCAGCGGCGAGACAGCGGTGGCAGAAATGATGCCGTTTGAGTCATGACATGTCAGAGTCGCCCGCCTCAGCGATCAGTCCAGGAAATTGAATGCCCCCCCCCCCCTTGCTGCTCTGTTTTTATTTTTTATCTTTTTTCCTTTTATAACCCTACTTTTTCCTTTCAAAGCTCAGGGAAAAACAGACAAATACAAAAGAATCTGGAAACAACGTGAAAAGACCTTGGAGATGCCCGACACTAAGCAGTAAACACCAGAGATGGGAAGTAACGAAGTACAAATACTTCGCTACTGTACTCAAGTAGATTTTTCTGATATTTTTACTTTACTTTACTACTTATTTTCATGGTGACTTTTTACTTCTACTCCTTACATTTTTACACAAATATCTGTACTGTCTACTCCTTACATTTTAAAAAAATGGGCTCGTTACTTTAGTTTTGAATCATTTCAATGGAGTTACCATTATTATTTTTCACGTCATCAATACCAAATTCATTCTAATTGGATGGGAATCTAAGTTGCATTTGACGCACCACTACAAGATGAATCGACAGATGCGGCGGTATTCATTCACGGCAAATCATTGCAGCTTGGTGGCGGTGGCGTTAGCATAGTAGCATGGACGACGAGATGATTGAAAATGAACACAACGGAGATCTAGTCCTATTGGCAGACATCCATTTAAAACGTAGGCAACGGCATGAAAAAAGTGGTTTCTACTTTTACTTTTATACTTTAAGTACATTTACAAGCCTGTACTTTGGTACTTTTACTTGAGTAAAGAAGTTTAATCAGTACTTCCACTTTTACCAGAGTATTTTTTAACACAAGTATCTGTACTTTTACTCAAGTACGGAAAGTGAGTACTTTTACCATCTCTGGTAAACACAACAAAGAAGATTCATAGTGCATCCAGAAAAACAATAACAACAACAACCAAAAACATCTGCTTAATACTATCAATTTAGGTGGTTTAAATAAGACATTTAACTAAATATGTCCCAGTAAAAAACAAGATCTAAATTAGGGCTGAAACAATCGGATTAATCATGATTAATTGATTATTGAAATAATCGTTAACTAATTTAGTGATCGATTAATAATTGACTGGAATATAGGCTCTAAATCATGCCTTTAGGTGACAGAGTGACTCACTTAGAGCAGTAATTATAGCAAGACTGTAATAAAATAAAATATATATACATTTTGCTTTTAAGATTAAAACTGCTTTTTTTCTGTCAATATGTTACATCCTGAACTCCTCAAGTTCCAATTAGTTTAATTTCGTCTTTAAGGAACCTTTAACTATCAGATTATTAATTAAATAATCAAAAAAAAAGAAGAAATAAAAAAATCAACAGATTTATCAATTTGCAAAATAATCTTAAATTGCAGCCCTAATCTAAATAATTTTAATCTGAATAGAAACAATGTATACACACTAATACAGTACGCGCCAATATGTTTTTGATGAACTACAATAAAAATTAAAAATAAACATTGTAATAATTTTTCAAACTCCAGAATAGGATTGGAGAAGACATTCGTTTTACAGATACTTAAAAACAGCTAAACGCATCCAAACTATGCCAGCCAAAGATTTAGGACCTCATCAGTTATGCTTTATGAACTAAAAACAGAAGACAGAAAAAAACTGGAATCCTCCTAAAAATACCAAACTAATGAGGCATATTTTTATTCTTTAAACATTCTTCTTCTCTAAGCAGGCATATCTCCATTAAACTGAATTCATCCCCCACTTTGCAAGCAGTCTGCCTAAGCGAGCGGGGCAGGGGGATCTGCCACATCCATCATCAGCTCTCTCCCTTCGATAATCTCTCCAGGCGTCTTCGGTCAGCAAATACATAAATCAATTATGGTTTTAAGCTTTATGCCATGATTTACCCAACTGATCCCTCCTGGATTACAGCGGAGCTTAAAACGTGTCGGTCAGCGTTAAAGCCACGAGTCGCTTTTGACATTCATTGTGCTCCTGCCAGGGCGCTCACCGAGCGGTATGGCTGCCACAGGCTCAGCTCCTTTTAATGTTTTTTTTTTTTTTTTTAAAAGAGATAAGACAATCACATCTATCAAAAGTAACTGCTTAACAAATCAGGGAAGTAACTCACCTTTGAATAAGAAACAACTTAAAACCAATATTTTACTGCTGGGTGAAATGCAAATGAGAAAATTTTTTTTTTAACAAATACTAATTTCTAGATAATATCAAGACAGACATGAAACAGTATATTATAATTAATTATAAATTATTCTTACAATGTTAATTCTTGGACACATATGCATAACATGTCCCTTTATGAAGAAAATGTTTCAAGTTTTAAAGTTAAAAAAAATCTATTTGAAAACTATAGAAATGTCCCAAAAAAAGTTTAAAAAAACAAACCACTGGACTTTGTTGTCCAAGTTTGAAGATGTTTCACTTCCCATCCTGGAATCTTTTTCAAATTGTAAAAAGCAGAAATTTTCTGACGACGCACTTGTGCATAAAAATAAATAAAGTAAAATCAAGTGCCTGGTGCCATTTTTATTTTTTTTAGGCAGTTTGAGGCTACTCTGGGAAAACTCCACCCACTCCTGGACCTGTTCCAGAGTAACTTCCACTGCCTTTATAGAACCACTGTGGAAAAGAAGAAAAAAAAACGTGTAGTGTTGTTACTCAGAAATCTTACCACGTATTGATCTTATGCTCGCATTTAATATTACAGGGTTTTTAAAGGAAATCCATGTTTGTCAAAGAACACCACTGCCACCTACTGGTTAGTGACGTCACGGTGCGGTATCAGCTGTTGATCAAGTCCCAGTGCTGTATCTGGTGTTTGTCACAACACAATATTATTCATGACTGCGACGACTAGTGCACTATGTGAAGCTAAGAGTAACGGATTCATTACGTGTTTTTTCTCTGGCCAGAAGTTCAGTGGCAAATATTCCCTCTTCAAGTAGGCAATCCAATAAGGAACCCGTCCGTGGAGGATCAGGAATCGGAAAGGTGACATAACTAATTTCTTTTTTTCTACTTTTACCCCATCCAACTGCCCATGCCATGGGCATTGTCAGTTTAACTATAGCTCTCGTCAATTTCAACGAAGTCCTCTGGAAATCTTCAATAATTGTTGTTGATTGCAGATGTGTCTAGTAGTTCCCATTGATTTAGCTTGTAAAGCGGGGAGAATGGCGCTAGGCTTACCGCACCGTGACGTCACTGCTAGAAGATGGCAGGAGGGAGGGGTTACTATATTTGAATCTTTTGTTTTCCATTCAACTAAAATTGTATGCACACTAAATCTTAAAGATGTTATCTGCTATTACAGTAACTCTGAACATCGTGACTTTGAACATATGCTTAATTTTATTATCATATATGCAAATTTTTTTTATTCACAAACAAAAATGTGCAAACTCGATTCCTAACATTACTCACTTTCTCTTAGAGTTGAACTCTATTGACTTTATTGACTGTTTCAAATAATTTTTCCTTTTAATGTTTTTTTTTGTCTAGTTCAATTATTGTGTAACTCTTGTGCAAGTCTTTATATCTCCCCCTCTGATGTGCTGTCCCTTAATACAAAACCTGTTTGTTTTGTACATTTGCTCAATAAAGTTTAAAAAAAAAAAAAAAAAAGGTGTTCCTATATTTGGGCAAAAATGGCCGCTCCCAGACTCAGTGTAATATTGTTTTTATTTTTTTACTGATTAATGCTAAATTCATTAAATCACTGCAAACATATTAGTTTTAGGTATAAATAAGGATCCAATGTTTATTCCTTGCTGACTGGACTTTTCCTTTAAATTGTTTTTAAATTATGCAATATAAGTAGTAAAAAACTGTATAGAAATAGAAAAGTTGGGAACGGTGATCAACAACATTGGGAGTTGTTTTGACACGATTTCATTTACATGAATAAGACTGGAACCACTTCATCAGAGGAGTGATAAGTATTCCATCCTAAATCCACCTGTTGAGGCAACATGACGCCCCCAGCTATGAAGAGTTGGATAAAAAACCTACATGTTGTTTCTATGTCCTCATTTTCCTACCTGAGAGCTCCTTTGTGGCAGGTGACGTTAGAGAGAATAGGGGCTAATTTTTTGAAGACCGGCTTCATAGCGTGCTGATATCACTCCATTGGGGCCCCTTGCCAATCTCTGGCGAACCATTCAAGTGGCAACAAAGAGGCTAATTAGAAGCTCTCCCCCTTTAAGCCACGAAGGGCTCAGTTTTTGATACTTCCCAGGGAGGCTAGGGGGCCTCTAAGGTGGCAATGGCAGCATTTCACGCACACAAATTAACACTCACACACACACACAGAGGATATTTGTGAGCACACTTGGTTTGGCCCTTTGGCTGGAGCACATTTTCTCTTTGTGGTCGCCCTCCTCACAGTCTGCCAGACTGATAGAATCAAATAGAAGGAACCAACACATCTTCTTTCATGTGACGGGGACCCAGAGAGGGGATGCTAATGGGATATCGATGGGATTAGAACCCAGAGCGACCAGGAGAACAGAGGAAAGGGGCGCCATGAACCAGAAGTAAAATTTATTGGATTTGCTGCTTTTAACTGGAGACTTGACAAAGATGTATGAAGCATATTAAGGTGAAGACATTCGAACAGAGATAAACATTTGCCAAATATCTCTCAAGCCTTCTTAAAAAGTTGCACAATGTGTATTTATTTATAAACCAACAGCTTCTGGGGCCCAAGATAGAATTCAGGAAGTTGAAACCGATAACACATTTGCATCTCCTGATAAGAAGTTGCAATTAGGACATCAACCCCAATCCAAAGAGAGAAAACACACACTGCAGTACATTGCGCTGAACTTTTAAATGTTTGTGATAAAACATACTTTACACATGTACATTTTTGATATATGATATTACATTAAAAGATTATTTTTATCTGTTTGGCAACACTGGAATTTTTGAACATAAATGCCTTGTAATAGATAATTTAGCATTTTAGTTTGACTTGGGTCCAAACTTTGATTCGGCCAAATTTAGAAGCTTAATTATCTAATGAATGAGTCATTTAGAGATGGATATACTGGTTTCATTCGAATGATAACCCAAAAATAGATGCCTGGGCTTATTACCATGAACTGATAGCTGGAAATTTTCCTTCAAAATGTTCTGCTAATAACAGGGTTCATATTGCTAACAGTTAAGGTAAGTTGTCCAGGTCCAGAAGCACCAATGGACCATGAGGCTACCAGTTTGTATAATTATTTTTTTTCCCCCATTCTGAACTGTGCTAGTTTTACACCAGAATAAAGATGTGTATCTTTTAAAAACTTCCACAGAAATCTTAAAGAAACTCTTGGGGATCATAAAATACTTTTTTTTTTGTAATTGTGAGACAGCTGGGGTTCTGTTTCTGCTTCTGAACTTTTTCACAGCATTTTTTTTTTTTATTTGTTTAGGCACTCATATTCATATTGTGCAATCAGAAAAAGCGAGGCCTGCAGAGCTCTACAGTATATGCTCCGTTTTATTTTCTGACCTTCTGGGTGAGTCGTTAATGTCCTCTCGGAGTAGTTTTGGCAGACAAGCCACTGGACTGGATAACCACTGTTCCACATCTCTGTTTGCTTTTTTCCCAAAACCTTACAAAAGGCTTTGTAATCTAGACTACTTTTTTCTCCAAAACTTTTCATGAATTTCATCAGAATTATGCATTATAAGTTTGTTTTTCACATCTTGAAGGCTTGATATTGCTAGACCCCTTTGATATAACTGCGTTTTTTGATTTGTAGTATAACATTCATTAGGCCTGTGCTTCACTAGTGTACATTACACAATAGAGTAATGTACAATTAGATGAATTACAAACTGCAGCATATGCTTTTTCATAATACTGTACAATCAAACACACATTGCACACTTGCACTGCTGCACACTCAGTCAAAGTCTATAACAGTATCTCCAAAACTCCTTCCTGACCAGAGTGGCCCCAGGAGGAAAAAGATAGGGGCCTTACTACCACACTATGCCTGACCACATGTCCTGAGCCCCACTAAGGCACGCAGTCACATCAAGAAAAGCTGACAATTTTTTTCACTCAAGTGTATCCCTTTACTCTTATCTTAGAAAAAAGGTGTTTTAATCACCCTGCTGATCAGATCGCTCCCCTTTACTGCCAACCTCATTCTTTACATTCAAGCTACTACCACCTTTCTCAGGCGATGCTTTTTGCAACATTTCCAAATCTAAAACAATCAATTTGACCAGATTATATCACAGGCCTGAATAACAATCTACAACTGAATCCGTCTTGAGATGTGCGCTTGTGTGTATGTGCAGCTGATTCCACATGATGTATCCCCTCCCAGCGTTAAGTCTTTAATCGATACATCTCCCTATCTTGACAGTGAGGACAGAGCCCAGATCTGAGATCAGAGCGATGGCAGTGTAAATCTTTACGGTTCAACCGCCGCCTTTTAAAGCCTGCCTATAATTGGGCTTCAGCCAGCAGCTGCCTCAGCCGCGGCCATCATTGAGGGCTAAGTCAAATTGGGTTCTCCTGAGGGGCACAAACAAACACCGCATGGCCTATGTGGACAAAAAAAAAAAAACCTGTGCGTGAAGATAAAAAAAGAAACGACGTCAAATCGCCCTCCGCTGTTGTCCGTGGCTCAGGTTTTTGAAGAGGTGTTTTCTTTAAGTGGGAGTTTTTGTGCTACTGGATTATTACAACGGAATGTACTGTAACTGCGAGTGCAAGCTGGGAAGACTAAGCCTGCTGAGTGATTTCAAATAGGGGGTAATCCACTGCCATGTAATGGATGCTTTGTTGTCTGGCAAAATGCTTCCAGCTTCACAGGTTGGAACCATGAGCCATTTGCTCTTTTCAATCTCTTTTTTTTGGGGGGGATTATGCTTTGTTTTCTGAAAGGCAGCCTGAGAAGGTATGTGCCATATCAAAGCTTTAGATCTCTTTTATGTGTCCATTATTACAGCCCACAGTGGGTCTCTATTTGAATGGGTAAAGTTAAAGGAAGACAGCTCAGGCAGTGCTGTCAACTAACACTGACGGCTGCTGTATTAAAGTTCAGCATCGCAGCTCTGGGTGTCTGTCACTTCTACATGGCACCTGTCATTGTGAGTTTTCTGCAACCGCTCAGTCATAAACTGATACCTCTGCTGGAACTCAAGTTACACACCCAACTCGGTGAGGTACATCATTAAATAAAAAGCTAATTTACTCCTAAGATGCTTGTTGTTCCTGAGGCTTACTTAGCTGCTAATGGGATGACAATACATTTGACATTTACAATAGCTTAATATAATTTATATATTTAAGCTGGCATTTCTGTAATTGTTGTTGAATATTCCAGTCATGGTATCTATTGTTAATAAACCGCATTTTCTACCATATTATATATATGTATAATTCACTGCAACCCATTGCCTTGAAAAGTCACTAATTATAAAACAGAGTCCACCTGTGTGCGATGCACTCTTAAAGCAGCTGCTCTGTGGAAGGCCTTAGAGGTTATTTAGAGAACATCCCAGAAAAATGAAGACCAAGACACACAGCAAATGGCACAGCAAGCACTATTTATAAATGAGTAAAAATGTGATAAGATAAGTGTATTTCTCCTTAGTTTAAGTAGGTAAATAAGATCTGCCAATGGAGTTAGTATTTTTACCCTTAAAATATTTGTTTTTTCTTATTATAAATGTAAATTGTGTTATTTCATTGGCAAAGTATCTTACATACCTGCTTAATTTAAGACTAAATTATTTTATTTTAAGAAATGACTCACTTTTTTTGAAGTGAAAAGGTTTAGGTTATAGAATAAAACTTTTTTTTAAATATCTCCCAAAGCAATGTTCAACCCATCATCTAAACATGGTAGGAAGGTAGACCCACTACAGACCTACTTGCAAAACAGACGTCAACCTAAACAGTCATGCCGGGCAAAGAAAGTATAACCTGAAAGTATATCCATGCGCTGCAACTATCATTCTATAATTTGTAATATACTCTACACATCACATACAAACAGGTGGTTCATGGCATTGCAATGAAATAAAATAAAAATACAATAGAAGATCCAGTCTGATTAAGCAAAATCTTTTCCAAAATAAATCTGACAACTACTTTTCACCTTTAAAGTTTTGCAGGCTGCTACTATCTTATGGCCACTTGAACCCAACGGTCTACTTGCTCATAGTGTGGCTACTACAAAATGGGCTAGTTAATGGTTGATGGTGGCTAAAGCAGCCACTCAAGGGTCAGAGCATGTTTGGAAATAATCTCTATACCTTCCACTGACCTCTCCAGCCTTTATATACCTGTGTGTGCCGACTTCGTTATCACCTGCAGCAAACGTATTGGAACTGCTATCGGGCTTCAATCAGCTCTTGGTTTACTAGGAAGGATTGCCAAGGGTTATCTGTCTCACTCTGATATGCACAGATAAGGGCCTTGGGCTGGCTGTTTAAACACCTGGGGCCCCGGGTATTAGAGCTCCCTTCGTCCCCCTGTTTTTTTGCCACAAAAGAAGAGGAAATAGAAGAGTGGGAGCTGCCTGCTGCAGCCAAAGAGGGAATGTGTGTGAAAAGTAATGAAGAGTGTGTGCGCGTGCAGAGGTTAATGCGGGGGTGATTATTTCCCACCACTTCTGCCCACCATACACCCTGAGACTATGACAATAAGACAATAAGCTGAGGGGCGGGGTGGCGTCTTAAATTTTAGTCAACATAGCAGCATAAAATATGAGTTAAGGTATATCTAGAATTGATCTCTGGGTTTTTTTTAAAGGTTTACAATGAAAAATCTCTGTTTCACATATGGGATGTACCATGTGGCAGTCATTTGCATGAAAATAGACGATTAAGTGAAAGAGATAGAGTCAGGGCTGTTCTGTGAACTGGCTGCTGAGTTTAGAATACCAAACAGAAAGGGTTTTCCTTTTCTCCGCTGTTACCCTGCCTTTGCAGAATCACCTACAGCTCCCCATTTCACATATGTATTTAGCCGTTAATCTCTCAAGTGTTGGTTACTTTCTTAGTGCAAGGGTTACTAAAATATTGCAGTAATCCTGTCTGCCTGAAGCCCTGACAACGTTTAGGCTGAGCGGCCCTTCAGAAATAAAGTTATGACTTGTCAGTGAGGAGGTGATGATGTGCCGGCTTGTCGGAGAGGAGGAGGAAGGAAAAGTTGTGGTCAGCTGGGGGATTGCTGATGTTTAGAAAACTTGACCTCAGGTCCTTAAGAGTGGGCCCTACATTCAGTTTCAGGCTCCTCTTTTAAATGTAATAAATGTCAAACAGAATTGGTAATGAAGTGCAGAAGTCTTTATATTTTTTATATCGTGTTGTATATACATTTAAAGTATCTCCCACTCTTGTTTACACGATAGAATAAAAGCCTTGAATTATTCAAACACCCCAGAAAGCCAGTCATAAAAAAACAATATACAGCATGATAAATATTGACATAAATAAATAAAAATAAAAAAACATATTGCCTGCTACGAAAAGCAATCCCCATCAGATATGTATTGTTTCGGTATATGATATATTTGAGTAAAGCTTTAAAAAGTAAACACCTACATTCTGCTGTATTCCTAAAACTTTTTATTTTTCAAATAATTTACCTTCTTATGGAATGGTAGATATTAGCTGGTTAATTGGTCATCTATACAAGTTTCTTTAAAAGATATCGGCGTGCCACGAGCCATCCATGATTTTCAGGTCGCTTGCAAATGGCCAATTTTTGTTTTAAGGGAATAAATTTGGAGCCTTTAGATTTTTTTGATTGCAATAAAAAAGGCATTTATTTTAAAACTTGTACATATATTCACCTGGGACATCAATATCCCAGTTTTATTCATTCCTGCCTATTTTGCACTAAAAAACATGCTTCTTAGTCCTTGTGGAACCAGTCTTAAGTGGATTCGGTGTAGGTGTTCATTCTGATATAATCCAGGGCAGAGAGGAATGGAAAAGGGCAGAGAGCAGATTTATTCAGGAAGTGGGTACTTTCTGATGCATTCATTGCAACACTGAAGCACACACACAGACACCTCACAGCACTGACCCGTGCCACATCTGGAAACAATTACACTCATGTTCTGACTTGACCTGCGTGCACCCAGGTTAAACTTTTTTCATGTGCTTGTTGTTGGGGTGGAGGGGGGGATTGCAGAGCAGAGGTGACCCTGACACGCTGGCTGTGGGGAAATGTTGTGTAATTAGTGCAAAAGAACAGAACTCTGCCTGTCTGAAAAAGAACATAAAGAATCCTGAGGTCTTTGACGGGATATACGCGGAGATAAAGAAGATGAGGCGCCAACTTGATGCGCTGTTCAATGACCCACGGAGGAATTTGCGAGGACATGAAGAGCATCTGAATTATCAGGCATCTCTGCTTCGCGCGCCGGCACTTTCATGTGCGGACGGCTGCGGATGATGCAATGTTTGATTTCTACACTTCAGGAGGCTGTCAGGACAGCGCATGCAATATTAAACAGTGTCGTGTCGGTGTATCAACCAGACTAAATTAACCCATTAGTATGCTACGGTGCAAAGCGGGAAGATCAATGCATGAAACGGTTTGGAAATCTCCTTTGATACAAGATTTCCCAGCTTGAGCGAATTGATGAAATTCCTCTTGAAACACAGGCAACTATTTCAGACACCCCCACCTCCCCCCAAAAAACAGAATCTGATGAAGCTTGTCCGTTAAAAAAGTGTGACTACACTGTTGCCTCTTACATAGAGGCTGAAGCGGGTTTTTAAAGCTGTTTGTGCTTGAAGAGAATTGATCATTAGCAGCTGGAAATCTACCTGAATGTTTACCTTTTTCCCCATAAAGCAACATTGTGTCGGTCCGTGGTGGATTTCCATCTTTTATATAATGAATAATGGGCACTTTTTACGAAGGCCAAACAAATAGAAACGCTTTCAGAAGTAATTGCCAGCGCCACAGGAGTAAGAGACTTCATTGCTGTTATTAAATGGCGGAGAAACATAGTGAGAGGCTCTAAACAAGGACGACTCTCTCATGAGTAAAAGCTATTCCGTAGTTTCCAATATTTTCTTTTTTTGATGGGGGGAGCAGCTCCATTAGGGGCTGGGACAGAACCACCTGTAAGTTGTGAGAAGAGGTTAGGAGTAGGGGGGTATTGAACTTTAACCACTTATTGATCTAAGCAAACATTGCAGGGTGAGAAGGTGGCCTTGAATGCAGGAAAATGCCTCCTGTTGAGGGAGAACTCAGACTGTTAAAATCCCAGAAACGCACAGTAAGGGACACTGAGTGAATCAACCGGTTTAAAAAGCTGCAGGGCTGATATATCGTCTCCTGCCACTCCCCTCTCCTAGAACTACCTCCTTGTCTCAGAGCCCAGCTTCAGCACTCATTTCCTGAGCTGACCGTCTACTCCAATTATCAGGCCAATAAAGGACCCCCTTGTGCAGTTATGGGAAAAAGGAGTAAGGTCCAGGAAAAGGGGGTTCCACAGTAGTAAGTGTCTGCGATGGCTGCTGCCCATATATTGGAAGGTGTGACTAATGGTCTTGGACAATGTTGAGACAGCGCTGCACCAGCAGTCACCTGGGCAGGCATAGCAGTTACTGGAGAGGTGAATCTCCTCGCTGGAGCTGTCAGCCAAGGACAACTGCAGTTTGTGTGAAAACAAAATGATGTGAACTCTTCAAACGTGGCACAAGATAACTGGAGGGATTTCTTTCTTAATGAAAAATACCCCCAAAACGTATCAAATGATTGTTGGCAAAAAGGCCAAGTACTTTTCCCTCACTGAATACTAACCAGAGGTGTTTAATAGTATATCAGTGGGATTTCCACATAATTATAAGAAATAAGATACATTTAAAATAGCAATTCAACATCAATCAGTTTCCTGGTACAAATACAATCTCTATGCATCAACAAAAGAGACTTGTATACTTGTATACTACTACTTTTAGCTTTAGGGAGCCAACTGATCCAACAGTCATAACATGCATCCTAGTGATCATGTGTAAAGCAGCCATTACTTGAAAGGAGGGTGTTTATATTAGCAACAGTAAAAAAGTTTGAACAGTTAAGATAGTCATACAGAACAGACAAATGGATCTTATTTAAAGACAATGTGCTGTTGTAGAAACGTCTCTCTGAAAGCCTTGCTGATAGTGGTTATCACAAGAATTGCTTAGAGGAATACAAAATAACCAAAATAAAAAATAAAAAAAAATGAAGGGATGAAAGAAAACAAAATAAGTAACATTCCCATGACTGGAACTAAAGCCAGAATGGCAAAGATTCAGCAGTAAATGGTCAGCTGGTGACTAAAGAAGGTCTAAGCTATGATCATATCTTTTAAGTACCAGCTATTTCAAGAAAATTCGGCCACAAAGAATGCCCTTTCGGTGTATACTTTGCCTTAAGGGCCTTGCAGTGATTCCTTTCAATAGTAGATTGTGCTGCTGATAAAGCAACCTATTTTTAACAACTGTCAACAGAAAAAGAGGTATAGAGGAAGTACATTACTAATACAACTAAATCTAACATTCTTCTGCAAAAATAGAACTTTCTTGCCATTTTACAAGTGTTTCAAAGGTTTAGTGATACATATTCTCTTTCTGTGTTTATGCCTGTATAACCAGACATGCTTTCAGACTCTACGTTGCTGTAATTCCTGTTTAACAAGTGCCACTAAGGCTTAAGGTGGACAGTACACAAAAAAGTGTGCAACTGGCAAAACAACGGGACATGCCCCCAAGAACTGTACATGCAGGCATGTTTCTGCCGAGAGCATAAGCAAGGCAATACAGTTATCGTAACGTAATAAACAGAACTGTGAACATAAGCATAAACTGTATGATATTTTGAAATAAAGTAAAAGCATCAGTTGAAGAGAATACAGTTTGCCAAATAACATGTGTAGGACTCCATGATACATGAATGTGTGACAGTTCTCTCAGAGAACTGCCTCAATTGTTTTTTTTTTTTTTACATATTTTACAGTTAAATCTCAACAAACACAGGAAATGCAGTGAGGTGTTATTTAACCCCTGCAGAGTTCGTTAAGTTTTATATTGACTCAAGATCTGCATGCTGATAGAAACTATGACAGCATCAGTACACATGTGTAATTTGGTCCTTTCAATATTTTCAGTGATTTAAGTTTAGCTTTCTGTTGGACTGTCGTAAAATCTAGTTTCATAATGACTGGAAAAGCAAAATTTCATACACCTCACTATCTCTCAGAAGCAGCTTTTGTCCAGTATGAATACAAAAATATCTCTCTGGTCTAAGATCTCTTTTTGATATGGACAAACAGAGCATTTCTTCAACCTAATTTTTTTTTTCTAAAGCCCACTTGTCCCTACTGTTGCAGTCCCACTCCTGTCTAAAGACAGACAATAAACTAGCAGCCTCTGCTGTACTACTGACAATGGTTGAACTTTAAGAGAGGCTGCATATTAAAATATGCACTAGTGTAAATATAGTTAAAGACACACAACTGAAGAATACTTTGATTACAAAACAGCAGTGTCCAGTAAGACCTACTTTAGAGACATCTAACATAATGCATATTTTGAAGTTTCAAGGTCAAACATCAAGGTTGGACTCAGTAGATAGCAAATCAAGGAGAGACTCACCTGTGCTGCTCTACAGCTTCATTATCTGGCAGCTCTGCACCGCAAACGTTGCACCGTTCATGCTGGTTCCTGCCATCCGGCTTCATGCCCACTGCCAGCTCACCCAGCTTGCTGAAGAATTCTCTCTGGATGAAGCTCTGTGGCAGAAGCCCCCCATAGGTACTAAAGTCCATAGACATAGCCAGAGCTGGGGACATGGGGAGGGCGGAGGCCATGGACACCGGCATGGACATCATGGCGTCTGATTTGTGATTAACAGGGAGGGAGTAAAGCGAGGCGAGATGTTTCTCTGTCATTCCCGCCATTGCCTCCAGACCCATCTGACTGACTTCAGCTTGGTGGTCGACCATGTTTTCGTCGCGGACGTAGTGCAGTTCCCGGGCGCTGGTGATCACACTGCTTCTGGTTGGGGTTCCAGGACCATCTCGGTTCCGGTCTTCTCCGCTCCGGTCTCCATTGCTGGAGGCACTGGACTCCATGTTTTGAGGGCTTTCGTGGCCGTTTCCACTCATGTCTACCTGCATGTTTTCAGTCTTGATCTCAGACATTAGGTGATGAGAGTTAGCGTGGATTAGCTGCTCACCACCAAAGCCTTGCTGCAGCAGAGACTGCCCAATGCTCATCAGGCTGTCCACTGCAGCTTTGGTGGGACTCAGGTTGGAGACATTAAAGGAAGTAGAGACGGAGGGACTCTGGTCTACTACACCAGACATGTTGGAAGATTGTTGGGTACCTGACAAATAGGAGCTCTCCATGGAATGTTTTTTAGAGATCTTGGCTCCATTCTGGCCTTTACGTTCTTCATCCTCCTCTGTGCTGCCGTCGTTAGCGCTGACCTCAACGTCGTTTTCATCCGAAGACTGAATGGTTTCCAGGATCTTGAGGCATTGTTCTTCCAAATACTCAATTTCCAGGATCTCTGCTGCATAAAGGAGATCATCCAAGTCCTCAACCTTGGCCTGGAGTGTGGCAGTGTAAGCATACTCCAAAATCTGCTGAAAAGTCTTTGGTGAAAGAAAGTCCAGGGTGTAATGCTGGCTGCTGCGATGGAAGAGGATTTCAAACATTTTGCTGGTACAGGCTAGCACAGTCCGGTGAGCATGAAACTCTTGGCTGTCCACCATGATGACAACATCACAAAGAGTCCCAGCCAGACGCATCTGGTTGGCCTTCTGCAGCAGAGCGGTGGGATGGTTGGGGTTCTGGAGCTGGATCATACCCATTTTAGTTAAATCCATTTTGTCGATGAAATCTACGAGGCCGACTCATGAGGCTTGCCTTCCCCCGTTCAGGAGAGTTTTTGGCCCTCTTTGTAAACAAGTATTACCTGCAAATAAAACAAATTAATAGATTACAAACATAACTGTGACAAATGATTTACCCCTCAGATAATTCTTGTTTTTAAAACACGCTTCAGATCAAATTTATTCCATAATATTAAATTTTAACAACTTTATACTGTCAGAAACTGCTAACTTGGGTTATGCAGGATGACAAGGATCTAAAGTAAAACTCTTCATTGCACTTGTTGCGAAGGAAGTAAAACCATTTATTGGTTTAAGGGAACAAATGCTTTTGCAAAATGGGCTCGGGGGGGTTTGTAGAATTTTTTTCCCATAAGAAAATAATGTCTAGTTTGAAAAGCTTATTTTTTATTTACTCAGGTTTTCTTGGTCTGATGTCTAAATCTGTTTGATGATCTAAACCAGCAACAGACACACAAAAAAGAAGAAAACTGTCAAAGAAAAACACTTGTTTTTGTGGCACAGCAGCTCCAAGCTCAACAAGTGGAATGTTATCTTCCATATATTAAGTCGATTCAAATTTACTTTTTGAATATATCTTATTTGACAGTAAATGTATTCAAATCATAGCACAATTTATTATGCAAATCCAAGTGTGAGGCCACTGGAGTCTCAGATTGCAAATATCCTGCAGGGATGGTAAACAATCTGTGCGGCTGCATTGTTCTGAGAAATGTGCTCAGGGTATTGACAGTATTTTCTAAAAGAAGACAATTTGCTGGCTGTCCAACAGGCTCACCCTGCATACCAATCAGTCCGACATATGTTATGCTAAAAAGATGTCTTCATTTGCCTATCTGATGGGGATGTACACCAGTTAAACAAGAGTGAATTGCGGGACGTTCACTCCATCACTTGGCTCGCAGCGAGCGTCGACAGCCTTTCTGAAATTAAATAGCATCTTACTCAGTATTCTCATCACAGACTGGAGCAGAGAGCAGCAGCCAGGAATGGGTGGAAAAGAAAGCAGGATGAGGCAAAGGCACACAACACTTCTGCACTTAACGCCTCTCTCCGCTTCGCTCTGCTCTCAGGCGCTTAAAATCTCAAATGAATGAACATGTCTGTTGACTGTCTGTAATTTCATTATCCAAGTTAACAGGGCAACATGTTGCTCCACCTCATTTCTATAGCATGTTTGACCCACACTAAATAATGAGGACAGGTCCAGATTCAATTAGCAGCCCTGAGGCAACATGCACTTTAAAATTGGACATCTTTGTATTCAGATTTGCTCAACAGGAAGTTACAGCAAACTGCTTTTTACGTTCAATTGAATAATATTGTTGCAATAAGGTATGAATTTAAGAAACAACTAGCAGCTAGTACCTCCACTGACCCTGTTTCTGTCTGAGTTAATGGATGATGAGTCCTTAAAAAAAGGACAGTTCTGGTTGAAAAAGAAAATACTGCCAAAGACTTGATCTGGTAGTCAAATACTGAAAAATCAAAACAATGTTCCTTATTGATTAAATGAAAGTGTAGCACACTGAATCCCTAACTATTGCCCTTTTAAAATGGGTATTTTATACATTTCAAATTAAACTAGGGTTATCTTTTAGAGTTTATCTTGTAATTTCTTAATTTTCTTTGGGATTCTGAACTAGGTATTTTCTTCTATTTAAAGTTTACTGTCTAAGAAAAATACATCGGTCAAAATCAGAAACAGCAGAAATATGAAAAGAAGTACAGACAAGCACAAGAAGCAAGTTAGATTTTTTTTCACCATCGTTCTCCTAAATCATAAACAAGTGTACAGCAGGGGGGAAAAAAAGCTAATTTAGGGCACTTCACTAAAACTTTTAATTCTTCCATACTGTTTGTAAGACCTTTTCATATAAGGTCAAAGAATAAAAAAGTGAGAAACACCTAATGCAACCGTTTTTGGCATATACTTACATCATATTTAGTTACCTTAACACAATTGTTTCATGTTGGCAGGGTAGGACATAAAACAATTATGTTAAAGTAACTAAATATGATTAAGTAAATGCCAAAAGTGGTTGCATTATTTTTTTCAGAGTAACAGGGCAGAAATTCCCTGCATCAGTTCATCTCACGTTTCAAAATTTAATCAAATTTAAAAATATTTTGTAACTTTGCCCAATTGTTCAACATATAGGTTAAAAACAGAGGTAAAGTGAACGTCTCACCAGAAAATTTGCACCTCCACAAAAGAAAGAAAAAAATGAATATATCCTATTATTCTTCTTGAAAAGTCCGATTCAACCTAAAAAAAAACCCAAATATATCAAAACATTATATTATAGCCCAATATTAACACAGGTTGGAAGGGATGTAAAATGATACAGGCACCTATTGTTTGCGCCCAGAAAATTATCCCAGCGCTGGATGGACGGGTTGTCTTTTTGTGGGTGGGTGGGTTGGAACTAAAATCAATGGGAGTGAAGGTAATGATGACACCACAGGTATTCCTCTGACTGGGAGAACCCCCCTCTCTGTAAACACAGATTATGCTTCAAAACCTTAGATTATCTTTATAACATGTTTGCCAATAGGAGCGATTTACAGCTCCGTAAATGATCAATGCTTGTTGCGCTCTGTGGCTTTCTTCAAAGTTCCCCTTAAGACCGACTTTAGTCTGGTCTCTATTAATAAACAAGAAGGCTGTGGAGCGTCTAGACGGCGTTATATTGAGGCAGCCGCAGCAGACAAATTATACACAAGGTTATAGATTATGCAAAGGGAGCGGGGACTAGATTAAATACATTAAGGCGGTGGAGATCGTCTCCCCAGAGGACAGTATAGATCGCTGACAATGACCATATTAGGGAGACTTTACAGAAAAGAAGGAGCAGGATCGATCAGATCACGGGTTGTCTGCCATCGCGCGCTTTGACGCGCCACAACAAGGATAAACAGCGCTCAATATTCCACACTGACACACAACAGGCGCGGAGAGAGAGAAAAAGAAATGATCAAATCTAAAAAGAGATAGAGCATTTCTGTAAATAAATATAAATCCACCTGAGACAGAAAGGGGAACCGGAATGACGCGCAGGTGGCGAAATGAAATAGTCGGATCCAGCGAAAGGGGGGCAGGTTGGGGCTTTAATGCTGCTGAGGAGATAAAAGGGAAGGAGTGAAAAGGGAAAGAGTCAGATCAGACACATTCGATAACAAATCAATTTACCATCGCTTCTGTTCTCACAGCGATTATTGATCAATCAAATATCCAATTGGCTGCCAATCAATTAACAGCCTGTCAGAGCGGAGGACGGATTTTTCTGAATTGTTTTGGGAATAAAGACCGGCATCTATAGCTTTCAACCGTGATGTGACCTTAAGCTTAAATGACTCAAGCTGACGCGTAAAGACACACTGGTGGGAAAAAAGGAGCGCATTTGAGTGGAAACTGTATATTTAGTCAAATAAAATGAGCCGATTTCCCCAATTAAAGTGACGCTGCGCTGCGCGTCATGTGGTGTCTGGCTCCCGGTGAAGCAGCCAGACCTCACGTCCTCTGACTGCGATCTCCAGAATACTAACCAGACAACACGCACAGAAAGAGAGGCAGGTTGGACTGGTTGGTGGGGTGGAATGGGAAGGTGGGGGGGGCACGTCAACCTTAACATCCCTGAAACCGGCTAAATGCAAACTTCCACACCTTGCAGCACAATCAGGTACACACTTGTTCCAAAGCCAGAACTCCTCAACTTGGCTGAGCCGGACTGGCGTCCGCTGGCAACTTCAGCGCAAAAGGTTGACCGAGGACAAGCGCAGCGAGCAGAGCGCTGCAAAAACAGAAACGCATAAAAAAAGAAAAACAAAACATCCCATATGGTGAATGAAAGTACGCGGAATAAACAGTGGGACGCGCATGCAGGGTAGTGGGTCTGGCACTTGTCGCCGGGAAACTGCAGCTGGTCGGTACTCACCTAAGTTGCACGTTTTGACTCCGTGAAGTGCACGGGGGTTGGGGCTACAGCATAGTAAGGCAGTTCGCAGTACCCGCTCTCTCAACACGCACTAACTCCTTTCTTCTCTCGCCTCAGCAAATCAACACGGTGCTGACGTCAACGCAGCCAGTCAGCCAGACGAGCAGCAGCAGCAGGCAGGCAGGCAGGCAGCCGGGCGCTGAGCTGCGCTCCGTCCAAACGCTGAGAAAGTGAGACACCTAGGGGGCTGTCTCATGTCAGGCTACAGTGTATGAAATGAAAGGTGACTGACTCTGCTCCTTTCCAGCTGTTTGAACACAAGTACAGTAGCCAACAGCTGTAATATCAACACGGGCATGGGCGCATCCAGAGGAGTTAAGGGTCTGTGGTAAAATCTGAAAATGGGGACACCTAAGATAGATAGATAGATAGATAGATAGATAGATAGATAGATAGATAGATAGATAGATAGATAGATAGATAGATAGATAGATAGATAGATAGATACTGTAAAGAGCACCAACACAATATTTATTTATTAAGTAAAAATATAACAACAAAAAAGAAGCAAAAAAACTAAAAATGCATTCAAATTGTTCCTAAAAAGCTTTTAATATTAATAATTTAACTTTATTGATCTCTCACAGGAGAAATTTACCTCTGTATTTAACCCATCCCCTTGGGAAGAAGTGAGCCGCCATTGTGTGGCGCCCCGGGAGGGGTGCGGGGTTAAGGATCTTGCTCAGAGACCCATAGTGGAGGCTGTGGGGATCGAACCGAGTGCTTTTTACTTTCTCAGAGCACAAGCACACTGCTCTAACCACTTGGTCAACACTTGCCTGACTTTTATTTAAGCTTTTGAAAATAAAGGTTTCAGTATTGTCCTCATCTGGATAAGTATGGCATTGGACCATATGCTGCATGCTTATTATTTAGTTCTGAATGTTATTTCTTATTCCAATGTCTAAAACTTCCATACAACTGTCTGGCAATTCATCTATCCACCATCTTAGTAGTTTTGAGGGTATTTCAATTCTGAGAAAAAAGTCATAATTCTGAGATTAAAGTCAGAATTCTGAGAAAAAAGTCAGAATTTTGACTTTTTCCCATGTTAAACTGAAATAAAATTTAAAAATCAGTTAACTTTTTTTTTTTTCCTCTTCCGTACATAAATGCAGTTGAAACAGCTGTAGCAATTCTTTCTAACAGTCAAAGTAGAGTACTTCTGATATTTGCATGAAAATATGAAAATTCACTGTATTTAGGCCCCGTCCACACAAAGTCAAACCCTGGCCTAAATTCACTAATTTTTCACCAAACCAGCCTCTCATCCATACGAAGCCGGCATTTCGGGGTCTGTAAACGATCTTTTTTTTATTAAGCCTTCAGAGTGGGAAGATTTTGAAACGCCGTTTTCGCGTTTGCATCTTTAAGCTCTAACCGCATTTTTTTTCTTACACGCATGCGTCATAGCGTCGCCTCTAAACACGCATGCGCGACACAGTATCACAACAACAATGGCGGCGTACTGTGTTGAATGGTTGCTGCTCATGCTATTCACCCTGCTGTCAAGCTTACAACAGAATCTTCTTCTTCTGGAATATCTCCAGGAAGAACAGAGCAATATCGACGACATAGCTCAGCACCTGAATTTGACTGAACCACGAAAATGGACCCGCAGGGCAACCATGTATAAATATTAGTGCGCATGCCCAACATTTCGTCGCCTATTTTTGCTTTGGCACCACAGCGCCACTTACAGGCCTGGCATACATTTTGCAGCGTTTTCATGCATTCATGTCGACGATCACATTTATTTTACGTCTCCGTCTTTACGACAAACGTTCTGGAAAATATTAGCGTTTCGTGTTCGTTTTGACGGGGCCTTATTTTGTATCAACATTATTTTGTATATTTGGGGGTGATACTCTCGTCTACTTTGTTGCTTTGGGACACGACCTATTGCCTCATCAAACCAATAACATTCTGATGAGTGAACAACAGTTTCATCTTCTCATATATAAGAAAACTTATTGCTTTAACAAATTGATTAACTTTTTTCAAATATATAAAAAATGGCATTTTTCCTGTACACATCATTTTTATGTGCATAATCAGTCCAGAGTGCTTTAATTCTCCTCTTTTTCTTTCTTCAGTAGACAGATGACCAGTGATGCAATGGATGGTACACCTCATTATTGTTTGGCCTGATAAAACTCTTAAACGTTTTTTTTTCTTATTTTATTTGCTAAGAGCCCATGTTAGAGCTGTTCTGGATATAAACTTGATGAATGTTTCTGCCTTAATGCTGACTGGGAGAAACCTTTTAGCTATGGTTTAATTTTCCTCTCAACTCTTTTGTAATGCTCCCTTAAACTGCTCCATCTGAGCTCTTATTCTGGCGAAATTTGCAAAGTGTTCAGCATTTAGAAACGAGAGGATTTTATCAGTGATTTATGTATAATCCAATTCGAATCGGACATCTCTGTGTTCCCCAAAAATAGTGTTATATATGATTGGCTCCTGATTTTTTATCAAGTGATCCAATCACATCTTACTAAATCAATCGTTGATGTACCAACATGTATCGGGTGTTTTTTTTTTTGTTTAGTTTACATTCAACACCTAGCTTTTAAAGCACAAAAAAACATATCTTTAAGGATCTAACAGCCTTCTTCTGAACATATCATACATGCTGATGAGTTTGGTCGTTTCGTCGGCCTCAGAGTCATATCAACACTCTACTAGCTGATGTTGATAAAGTGAAGAATAAAGTGGAGAGTCAGAGTCTGGGTAGACTTTCTAAAGGAAAACTGGTCAGACAGCATCTGCAGTGCATCACTCAGTCCTTCAGCTTGGAGGCTTGACTTTGAAAAGAAAACATCAAATCAAAATTTAGGATGCTGATATTGAATAGCGGATATAAAAACAATGTGTTTTGTTTATAAACAAGGTTTTTATATATATATATAAACCTTGTTTATTTCTTTGTTGGAAAGGATTTTGGCCTCGAGTCTCTTCCATAAAGGCAAATTTTGCCCTGTCTTTAACTGAGCAACTGAAACCTGCTTAGCATTCTGTGTTTTTTATATGAAGTTCTTTTTTAACCACTTGGATGGCTTGTCACTTAGCTTTTTGTGTATTTTTTTTAGAAACTGATCAGTTGTGTTCTATGTTTTCTTTATTCCTAGAAAATGTTTCTAACTCTTGTGCACTGGAGTCTGAAAGACTGAAATAATGCTTTAATCCTTTCCAGACTGATTGACATTCAAACAACTCTTCTTAAATTTCTTTAGGTGAGGCCATGATGTAGTTTTCTGAGACTTTTCAGTTTACTTTAAGTTCTGGTGACCTGAAGGGTCCAGCAACGCTTGAAACAACTCTATTAACAATGACCACATTTTAGCTTCTATAGTTTTAATTTAATTTTAAGTCTTCACCTCGCTTGGTCTTTGACCTTCTCTTTAACTTTGGGGTTGGTGAAGTTGTACCAGAACAGGCAGGTTCCAAGTAAGAAGTTTGCCGACTTTATAAGTACAGCTGTAATAAGGCCTGGTGTGCCTTGGGAAACTGATCTCAGTTTTGTAAAAGTGTTTAATAAAAGCTTTATGGTTTTATAAGAGCTGTGATTATTTAGAACCCAGTTGGTATGAATGGCTTTATGCACCTCGGTAATGAAACCATTGATTGAAAATCACGACCCTGATGGAATAAGTGGGAGACGATGGATGGGAGGATGATTTAAAACTTAGTTTCTCAGACTGTATTTTACATAAAGCAAAAAACAATATTGTTTGTTTAGATGATGATAGTGTTATTAAGAATCAATGTCATTGTCTTAAACTGTCAACATGGGGGGTGAGGTTGCTTATAGACCCAAAACAAGAGATGAGTGAGGTAGAGATTAGTTCTTGTAAGTTTAATGAAAAACTGAGGAAAACATTAAAAAACACAAAATTACTGAAAACTATAAAAAGGAAACATTGGGGGAAAACTCACATCAAGACCCAGAGATGAAGAAGCTACTAACAACAGGAACCAGCACTGAAGAACTGCACAGGAAGAGTATATATAGGAGACAGAACAAAGAAGGGTAATCAGATGATATGGAGCAGGTGTGGATGGAAGTGACTAGAAGGGTCCTAGAGGAAAGGAGGGAGGAACAGGGGGCTTAAAGGGGGTTTAAATATAACACAAAATGGAAAATAATCAAAAGATCAATAAAACAGAATTACTTAGATAGTGAAAACTGAACATTAAAAACTCAAGGTGCAAAAAGGGGAGAACCATAACGTAAACTGTAAATAATAATGACAAGTTTATGTAGAAAACTCAAAATGTATATATATAGAAGTAGCTTGTTTGGTAAATAAGTTATCCCCCAAGTCTTTATAGAAACCAGTACCACAAAGAATTTTATTTCTTGGTTTTTCTTGAATGAAAGCTCTAAAAATATGGATTTTATTTTAAATAATGGATTTAAAAATCAAAATTGAGTCAAAAATTGAGTTAAAACTCAAAATAAATGTAATTCAATTTTAATTGTGTTTTCTTTAAGTGATTTACACCAGATTATGAAGCTTGATCAAAAATTCAGGTGACTCATTTCAGCCTCACCTCTCACCATGGCCAATTTTAAATCCAGGACTCTGGTTTAAAAAAGCAACAGCTCTCTGCTCCATCAAGCTGCATCCGTCCTCCACAACATCTCCACCATCATCCTCGTTTTTCATCTGGCTCCTCTGGCTTCCTCGTTCGAGCTCCATTCCACCACCATTGTCAGAAAACCATTTTTCAATTCATTTGCTCAATCATTACATCATCGTTCTCTATGCTTATGTATTCCTTTGAGGCTTAAGTGCCAGATGCTATATTTGTCATTTTTGAAAAAACTCTAATTGTTGCCTGTCTTCTGCATGAATCTTTTCTGGCTGAATTATAATAATTGATTTTGGCATTGATTTAATAGGTAGGAACCAGCTCCTTTCTATCAGTCAGTAGCAGGTTTAGTTCCCAATAAACTTCAGGTTTAGTTTGTCTTTCCTTACAGAAACTGATCCAGATGTCTTTATTTTAACACCTTTAAAACGAGATATAATCACTGCTATGTTTCACTCGCTTTTCTTTTTTTGGGTGCAAACAGAGAACACAGGTCTGAAGACACTTTCCAAGGAAAAACTAATTTCCCTTCAAATACAGCTGTGCTTTGGGATTTTTTTTTTCTTTTTTTCTAAATTCATCCAGACATGGATCACAGAGAGCTTCATTACCTCAGATCTGCATGCTGTGCAGGCTTACCCGGGGATAAAGAAAAAGGCACTCCCTTAATCTGGCAATAATCCACCATTTTACTGAGGGCTAGGAGGATGAGGGTAAAATTATAAAAGACAGATCTCTGCAGCACTTTAAAATAATACCACCAGTCAGAGCACGGAGCAAGTTCTGGGGTTGGAAAATTGGCCATAAAGTCTGGGAGGCTGGTTGTCTACAGTGAGACACGTGTGCTTCCCCTCAGAGAAGAGCTTTATTTGGGATTTGTTTCTGAAGACCAATGAGGATCAGATGCATAACGCATAAATTGTTTGAGTTACGGTACTCCAATTAAAACAAATCATCAAAAAAAAAAAAAGTGCTCTTCTCTTCTCAAATGTATTTATTAATTTAAGATGTAGTAAAAACAATTAGGAGTTCTGCACAAATTTGTCCACAGGAAACCAAACGAACAAGGTGACCTGGAAAAAATTTCAATCATACAGGGAAAGTATGTTTATAATGAAGCAGAAACTCCACCGGCCCAACAGATAAAACACTTAAAAAGCTACAATACATTAATGAAGTATAAAGTAATTAATTTTATTTGTCAGAAATACTTTGAAATGTAAAAAATAATAAAAAAAGCATCAGATTTTTGTATTTCTGCTTTATCATAAGCTGAAACTAGCTGTATGAGACTAGCCAATTAGGAGTTTTTGCCTTTATGCTATCAGCCTATAAAGCATATAAAGAAACATAGAAACAAACGTATTATCTATACTTCTAGTGTAAGTAAAAAATACTGTTTCACAGATTAACTACTTTACTCAAATATAGAATTGTATATGTAGATTGACAGGCATTCTTTTTTATCCGAATGCTTGCTATATGATGCATACGTAAAATATTTAAAAGAAACTTGAGAGCAGACACTTCTGCATTGTGAGAAATGCTCTATGTTTCATCTAATTGCACCAAAAGTTGTCACGTGTTTCATTCAAGTTGCTCAAGTTGCTCAAACAACAACTGTTCTGCTGCTGTTATCTTTAAAAGGAGAACTAAAACTGTACTGCCTCACCACTAAAGAACCTCTCTAATATTTGCTCTGATTAAATCGTTTTACCTGACTAATATCTTTGGAAAAAATGAGGTATGGGATTTAGTGCCAAACAGTGATGCAAAAGGGTCCTCAAATGCTCAAAAAAACACTAATTATAACTGCAATATTAATTTAAAATTGATTGCACTTTATATTAAGTTTATAGAGTTTGCAATTACTATGGGTGCCAGTAAACTGTTTAATTTTACTATTAACAAATAAAATATATATAAAAAATAACATTTTATGAACAATTTAACTGCATTGTCTATTGTTGTTTTTAATTATTTGACTTATTTTGTTTTACTCTTTTGATTTTAATTGAATAAAGTCATAGATTTTCTATTGAAAATGCTTTTGATGATGATGTTCTTTTCATAATGCTGGTCTGAGTGAAGCTTCTGACACAGTCCACTATAAATATTTGAACACAGCTTTGATTATACTTAATGATAGGTGCACTTTGTTTTTAGTTTAAGCCATGTTTTGGAACAATGAAGGCTTTTAAATTCTGATATCGCTTCATCTTTTGTCTCCAGATTAAAATGTGATGTTTCGGAGGTTTTATTTGCAGACACATTATTTTTTTTTAGCCTCATCATTTGGAAATGCAATATCTACTTTAACTGCAACCCCAATCAAATACAGCTTGCTGTCTTATCTTGAAGCTGTGTTTAACCAGGGTTAGGGTTCTTTGGTTCTTGTATTAAACAATTCAAAAAAGCTGCACAATTTTCTTCCAAAAATATGATAAATCTGTAAAATAAGATCCATTTTTGACATGCTTTCCATATGCTAAATTGGTTAAGATAGTAAAAGGTAGACAAGGATTAAATTGTCTCATTTGAAAATCCTAAATTCAAGTGACGGGGATGAGTTGTATTGATAAATGGCAATGTAGGATCTATCTATATGTACCACATATAGATAGATAGATAGATAGATAGATAGATAGATAGATAGATAGATAGATAGATAGATAGATAGATAGATAGATAGATAGACAGACAGACAGACAGACAGACAGACAGACAGACAGACAGACAGACAGACAGACAGACAGACAGACAGACAGACAGATAGATAGATAGATAGATAGATAGATAGATAGATAGATAGATAGATAGATAGATAGATAGACCCTCATAGTGTTTAGAGAGAGAGTGTTTTGTTTTACCGTAAATAGATTTCCAGCACAGGGTATGTTTGCCAGACATAAACAGATGTGTGTGCCATGTGCCTGCAGTACTGCAAAACTTTTAGTAAGCTGAATAGCAACAATTGATGCCGCTTCTTAACAGAGTCTGCACATCCTGCAATGCCAGCGATGAAAGAGCTGGTCCATGACCAAACCGATTCACAGCAAGTCCAAATTCTAGTCAATTCTCCTCAGAGACTACACTCAAAATAGCTTTATTTACTAACAAATTTAGAAAAACACAGAAATAACAACAGATGCACAAGAAGGACGCAGTTGTTATTCTGATAAACTTGCAACCAGAGTTGCAGCAACCTCAGTCCTATTATCGATTCAATCATTAGTTATACAGCATTTCTCATTCAAATAAATGTGCATTTTAATAAAAGCATTAAAAAATAAAAATACATCATTAAGGTCACCAGAGAGAAATAGACCACAAGAAGAAAAATAACAATAACTATATGAAAACTTGAGGGGAAAATACAGATAAGTAGCTGTATATTTGTGTGGTGTCACAATATTCTTTCCTTTATGTGATGGCCTTTCTTAGAAGAAAGCATAAGTGTTGATCAGATATATAGGTAGAATAAAAACTCGTAATTCGTCTAAAAAACATAAGCAGCACTTTAAATATAGAGAGATACAGATAAACATAGAGTCTCTACAATCTGGGCAATGTGTTTCTTGATGTCGAACTGCAGCTTGCAACTGAATTTCGCAATAATAGTGTTGGAGGCCTGGTCTCGTTAGGAAGAACAGAAAGTAGAGCAGTAATCAATTTGGCATGTCTTACAGGAATGCATAGTGTTGCTTTGTACTGACAGACACCCTCTATCAGTGTACTTTATAGAATAAATCTAATTTTATGTTACATTTTTCATGTGATAGATGAAAAAAATCAGATCTAATACATAAAAAAAAACACTGCGGTGCATCTCTCTCTCTCCGATTGTTTGGACAAATGAGTAAAATGTAATTTTTAATTTAGCTTGAGGTAATCACCATCTACATCAAAATATCTAGAATACAGAGACAAAGTCGATTGTTTGGTCCCGGACTACAACATAGAAACATTATGCAATTATAAATTAAACAAGTAGGATCAATTCTTCAAAGTAAAGGAAGTACAGATACTGCTTTCCAAACATAAGAAATAGTTTCAGTTTGAAGTTAATATGCCGAGCATGTTATCTAATGTGTGACACTGGTTAAACTTTATTACCTGGAGTGAGGCACAAGAAATTAGGAGGAAGTTACAAGGACATGCTGGTTTTACAGAGCCTTTTAAGGCCTTTAAAAGTTCACTGACAGAAAACTGAGAATCATTGAAAGGACTTGCAGGCAGACTTTTTTCAAACTAAGGTTAATTCTAACAGCACTTTTTTAATTTGTTTGAGTTATTTACTTTTTAACAAAATGGATTCACAAATTAATTCGACTTCATTTGAGTCAAGCTAGTTAGAGCAGGGAGTAATGGCTTCTTTAAGCCACATTACTGAAAATAAATCTTAGCTAAAAACACTTTTCTCTACTGCTTTTTCCTTTTTGATTAAAAAATAATCAGCACACATCTTAAACAGGAAGAGTTTGTTGTGTATAAAATACAAACAATCAGTAATTCCGTATTTAGTCAAAACTCTGAAACTTTATGTTTTCCAGGTTTCAAAAACTAATTAGACATTAATAAACAATAAATATATAAACAACACAGTTACAATGTGTTGTTTTTAATATTCTAGCTGATATCGAATCTGATTGGATTTAATGTAAGGAAATACATTTTTATCTTTCTTTGTGTTTTATTTTGCATCATGGTTTCAGTATGACTTAGTTAATATCAATAAAACCATTTTTTTTATGAAGATTGTGCTTTTGTCTAAATGAACATCATTTCAAACAGATCTAGATAAAAAAAAAAAAAATGTCAACTGTAAGTGTTTCTGCAGCATTTCTGCAGAAGGTCAACAAACAAAGGGAATATTTTGTAAATGGCTTCAGGTTAAGATGTACACAGCTCTGCTGAAACGTACACCAAAAACACCGCCTTTGTCTGTATCCTGTGTGGACGTGTTGCTTGGAAAGGTTGTGTGTTTGTGACAGTGTGTGTATGTGTGAGTGGGTGGGGGCGCAGGCCCCACACAGAGGACCTTTGTGATACTCTGCCCACGAAGCCCAGCTGAATGGACTCTTTTTACACTTGTGTAAACCCGGGGGCGTCTCTGGCACCAAGGCCACGCCTCTCCGACCCCTGACCTCCACCTCTGACCTCCATTGGATTTGGCCAGGGGATGCCTTTCGGTCACCATGTGCTTATGTGCAAAGCCAAAAATGGCACAACTGAGATCTAAGTTTGACCTCTCGTTCTCAAACTCATAATACTGTTTAAATGAACTACAACCAGTGTGGTTACTCTTCTTTAAACAGTTTATATAGAAATATATATTTACTGAAACTTCAGAAAAAAAACAAGGTTGGCAAATTAAGGTAGAATATAATCATGACTCTAAATAGAAAACTAAAAAAATTTCTTACCAGGGAAAACTATCTCAGGTTACCTTTTGTGACCCCTGAATGACCACTGTGTTTGTGTTTACCAAAGTTACAGGTTTGCTCCCTTCCCCATGCAGAGAGACCTGCTTCAGGTTAATGGATGAAATGGCTCTGTTGACCTAGGTGTTTTATTTATCAAGTGCCTCTTTACTTCTCTATTCGAAGCCTTCAGCTGCACCCTCAGAGGACAAACCCGAGCGCTTAAGAGAATCCTCTGGATCAATACTTCTGTTGTCTCAAATGGCAAAGGAATGGCAAACCGCATGAACTGGACTTGTTTGGTCAGTTTCAGGTGAAGAGTACATTTTGAAGACACTACTATCAATTTCTTAACAATCCAATGATAGATAACAGCAAGTTCACAATAGTAAGGTGGGAAACCGGAAAAATAGAAAGAAACTGACATTGAATTAATACAATATATCATATATTGATATCTAATAATATTACAAGGCCTTGCAGAAACATTCAAAGCCCCTATACTTTTTAAGCTTTTCTAATGCTAAAACCAGAAGGTTCCATAAATTCAAATAGGGTTTTATTTATCAGTCAAACATGAATTAGTGCATAATTGTAAAGTGGAAGTATTGGAAAAAGTGTGACAAGCATTTAGATTCAGTCCCCTTTTTTCTCGTCCTCTAACTAAAACCCAATAGAGCCAGTTGAACCCTATGCTCAGATTTGAATGATGCAGGTTTTAATCTATAAGGAGAAGACCACTTAACTGTAGTGATTAAGCACCCAAGAGTCCTGTGCCAATTCTGGAGGAGCTGCAGAATATCCAAAGTTTAATATATAGGAGAATCTCTTCACATGTAATGACTCAGAACAGAGGGACCCCATTTCGAAAGCATTTATTTAAAACTGGACAGTTAGTGAATCTGCAGCGGCTAGGGCGTTTGGCGAGAGGAAACACAGGTTAGTGACCACGAAAACCTGATGGAGGATGATCTGGATGCGTGAGTCACTAACCTGGCTTAAAGTTCATTCCGAGTACAGAGTTCCAGATGCTAAAGCCTTGAAGAACATATAACTGATAGGAGATCTGAGCAGATGACAGAAGGCAGAATAATCCAGAGGGATAGTCAGGAGGCAGAACCAAGGTCGTAAGCAGACAGAATCCAACAGGAGCCCAAAGACAGGCCAGGCAAACAGATCAGAACAGGGCCAGGCAGGCCCAAAGGTCCAAAGACAGAAACAGGTCAGGATAAGGCAAACAGGACACTATAAGTTACGCTGGAAGACTCTCTACACCAGGGGTGCTCAAGTCCAGTCCTCAAGAGCTACCATCCTGTAACTTTTAGATGCATCTCTTCTCTAGCACACCTGAATCTAAAGCCTCAATCCCCTCATTTAGCTCAGCAGAGGCGTCGTAACAAGCCACTCATTTGATTCAGGTGTGTTAAAAATAGTTGCATAAAAAAGTTGTAGGATAGTAGCTCTGGAGGACTGGACTTTAGCACCCCTGCTATACGCAAAGGCTCAAGAATAATCTTGCACTGATGGCTGGGACCAAGTTGTTTAAATGGTAGCACGTGGATCAGATGAGCAGTGATAAGAAACAGGGCAGATTTAAACATGTGAATGAAATGAGCAATTCAGCCAGTCATCAGCGCCAAGATCACACACAGGACAGCTCTTACTCTCTTTTATAGAATAATAATCAAAATAACTGTTTAGCCTGATTCAAGTGCGGAAAACAGCAAACATGTGGAAGTTGGTACTCTGATCAGATGAGAACAAATATAAACTTTTTAGACCTACATGCATGATGCTTTTGTTGCAGAAAACTCACACAACAGAAAGCCATCCTGCAAAGACTTTCCCTTTAGCAAAACATGGTGGTGGCAGGATAATGCTTATGAAATGCTCGTTTTAATTTTAGTTTTTTTCAGCAGGGAGGATAAAATCCGACTGAGGGAGATAAATGCAAGACAGTTCAGGAAAAAAAACTTTTAAAAGCTGGAAAACAGACTGGAGCCTGGGGCTGAGGTAAATCCATATTCATGTGTTGGTATGGACTAGTAAAAGCTATTTAAGTGATACTGACAGACAATCTCTATATAGTGTTGCTGAGCTTAATTTTTTTCAAATGGGAAACTAATTTTGCTTGAAAATGTGCAAAGCATAAGATTAAAATGCATAAGATTTGCAGCTGTACCTGCAGGGGAAGATGGTTCTGTACTGACAGGAAGCATCTACTATAAATGCACATCACACATCCAGACCAATACATATGTTATTTTCAATCCACTTTGCACAACTTTAGGTTGATCATATACAATCCCATCATAAAATACAGACGTTTGTGGAAGGTTTCCTTCATTGGTACATGTGTTAAAAATATTGTCATCTAAACACAAACAACAAACACAACTTAGTGAAAAATATGTACTACAAACAAATGATTAAAGGTGCTGCAGTAAACATGTAAACATGGGGTATTTATTCTGTAGCTTATCTAATAAATATAACCATGTACTAAAAAAAGATGGTGTACATGTGAGACATAAACATGGCTTGAAAAAGCTATTTTCTTGATAGTTTCGTAAATTTAAGGTGGAAAAACAGATTCTCAGCCATGCGTATTTCATGGCAATCTGTTTCTCATTCATGGCGTCACTCAGATGCTGCAGCATTCACATTCTGTGATCACCAAATCTTATCATTAAGCAGCGTTAATGCATTGTCTCGGGCTTACAGTATTCGTAAGAAACAACACCTTTTTAATGCATTCAATAAAAACAAAAGCAGCACCATCTGACACCTTATACCAAGGGCACTGTACCGACTTAGGGCCTGGTCTTCAGAAGGCTTGAGAGTCTTAAAACAGGTGCAAACGTGTTTGTAGATGCAGAGCAGATCTTCAAAGAAGGTGCAAAAGGATTTACGTGTGCACACCCGTTCACCAAATGGTGCAAATTGAAAGGTGGAGGATATGCAAATGTGAACATTTAGACTTACAAAGCAATTTTCCAAATATGGTCTTGTGGTTGTTATTTTTACGACTAAATTTGATTATTTTTACCTTGTTATTTTCTTAACTATTGTAGCAGTTAGAAATAGTGTACCAACGTGAAATGTTCTACAAACACTACTGTACTGGAATTAGGGCTGCATCTAACGATTATTTTAAAAATCGATGAATCGGCCGATTATTTTTTCGATTAATCGATGAATCGGTCAAAAATATTTTTTATATTAACCTCTTTATTCCAAAATAAACATTTTAGACAGAACAAACAAGCACACAAGTACAGGTTGCTCATTAACTGTACTGGTGCAATATGAAAAATAAATGTTTGTGTTAAAACTACGCAAACTTACATGAGAAATGTAGCTGTACATCCACAACATATAGGCTACTTTGTTTCATAAACCGCAAAAAAAGACATTTTTGTTTTTTAAAGCCCCTAAGGGGTTCAAACAATAGCCCCCCCATTTCAACAAATGAGGTTTTTTTAGACTAGAAGAGTTCTGCCTTTTAAGATAGGAAAGTATAGCAGTTAAAGTTGCTACTTGAGAAAATACTGAACCATAGAGATAAAAATAGCCCTGTGATTCAAATTATAAATTGTATTTGGAATAAAAATGAGAGAACTAGGGGTGCTAAAAAACACATCCTCCAAAGACAGATATTTACATGGGAATGTGGCATATAATTAATTGACATATTACTGATCTTGCTGGATTTTATTCTGCTTTACTTCCATAAATTGCAGGATCTTCTTTACTTTATCTTTGCCAGAAGATTTAAACTTTAAAAGCCTTGCCCTCATAATTGCAAGTTAATTTATTTATGAAGTAAATATAAACGCTGCTTAAGCTAATTCAAATGAAATTAAAAGTAAAATAAGTAGCCAACCTTATCACTGTCTGTAACCTACTAACAAGGTAAGGAAAGCATCAGATGAGCTACCTGAGAAACTAACGTTACGTTTCCCCACTTTAAAACCAAACAAACATGGTGGTTCCGTGCCATGTTCATTTTTTTTGACAAAAGTTGCATGTTACGACTTTTTTCACTTTACAAAGCGCAGGCTATTTTAATTATTGTGATCAATTTGCTCCGTCAATCCCGGCGCATGCGAGCTTCATTTGCAGTCTGGACGCTGAGGATAAACTTACTGTGGCCCTGACTGCAGCACTGAGAGGGACTC
Organism: Cyprinodon diabolis; assembly: GCA_030533445.1. Classification (NCBI taxonomy): domain Eukaryota; kingdom Metazoa; phylum Chordata; class Actinopteri; order Cyprinodontiformes; family Cyprinodontidae; genus Cyprinodon; species Cyprinodon diabolis. Next base: position 4,846,754 of record CM060072.1, read on the forward strand.
CTGCGGGAGGAGGGAGAACGGGGTTGGGGTGGGGGAGGCGCCCCACGGCAGAGTAGGAACGATGCATGCTTTCACGTAAGATTCTCCAAAAGCCGCCAGTGACACCGTAAAAAGTCGCCAGATTTGTCGCTAGTCGCTTTTTTGAAAAATGAGGAGTCTGAAAAGTCGCTGAGTTGGCAACACTGCGCCCTGCAGCGCTGGCTCGCTCTGCCGTATTTTTTTTTCTTCCCCCGTTTCAGTCAAGTGGATGTGATGACGGCGGCCGCGGATGACGCATTAATCGCGCGACACAACTAATCGATGATAAAATTCGTTGCCGACGCTTTTAAAAATCGATTTTTATCGATTTTATCGATTCCTTGTTGCAGCCCTAATTGGAATTATTATCTTTAAAATAATAGTGATCATAATTATCTCCAACTACATTGCTTAGAACATCACATTTCTTTAACAACCACTCTCAACTGCATGTAGAACACACAGTCTGCTCATTTTAATGGATAGAACCAAAACGGTTTGCAAGTCTAAACATTTGTGCAGCAATCATTGTACTGTAGCTCTCCTGCAATACCACCACTTATTACACATACAGTACTAAAAAAAATGAACATAGAATTTAATGCCATTTATTTCAAATATTTGAAAAGCAGATCCTTACAGTATGACTCCACCTAAAACTGTTTATTTTTTTTCAGTTTACATTTTGTCTAACTTACATCTATGTTATGTCATGATCTTGCCACTAATGCATGGTCTGATTACTCATTTCACACACCTGCTTAACTCTGCCCAGTTCTCATTACCTGCTTATCTGACCCACCTCCATTAGTCTCTATTTACCCAGCCTTCAGAACCAATTATTAGTGTCAGATTATTTTGAGACATTGTTGAGACTAGCGTTCCCTAATTTTGATTACCAGACCTGTTTTGCCTCCCGACCTCTGAGCCTGCCTGTTCCCATCTGATCCGTTTGCCTCACCTGTCTTGTGACTCCTGCTGGATCTCTGCCAGTCTGTGTACCATACTGGGAACTGTGACCCGACTCTGTCCTGGATTCTCCCTGGGCACCTCACTGGATCTCTGACCTCCTGGCTCTGACAACCGAGCACGTCACAGACATCGGCTTTGGTTTCGCCCTCTGGATTATCCTGCCTACATTCGTCTGCTTGTTTCTGATCTCCTGCCTGTCTTAGGACCTCCAATACATCAGCGTCTGGGACTCTGTGCAGCCACCGCCACACCACTTTAGCTGCCGGCCGGCTAGAACCATCCTCACCCTCAGGATTCAAACTGAACTATAAGACCAGGTTAGTGACTCACAAGTTCGTTATCATCCACTTCCAGAAAGACGTGGTCACTAACCTGCTGTCTCCACCTGCAGAGGTTCCTGCCTTAGGTGCTGACACACTCACTCTGATTCAGTTTTCAATACACACCCTCCTCTTCTGAGCCTGACAAGTTATCAATGTATGTCTAGCCTAAATTGTGCATATTCATTCAACAGAAAAAGTTCAGCAAAGAACCACTTCTGTGTAGATTTGGGCAAACATTTGAGATAATTTTCCTGCTTAAAGACATGCTGACAAATATTCTCTCACTGGCAAAAAACAAACAAACAAAAAAAAAAAAAAAACAGACTGATATTTAAAATGTACTGGTATTTTAAAGAGGTCATGGTGCCTTGAACTCCAACACAGTATAGATAGCCTCTCTTTAATCTGAACAAAGCAGAAGATGTATTCCTTACTTTGTAGAATAACTGAAAGAAATGGGCTTCTGTTATAGTTATAGCAGCTACAGTTATAGCAGTGTCAAACAGTAAATAAATGACTAAATACAAATGTAACTAAAAGCTATTATTTAAAGTGCAATGACAATGATTTTTAATTGTGGGTTGTTTTTCCAAGATGTTTTATTTTTATTTTTATAAAACTTATGAAAAACATTAAACTACTAAGTTTACAGAAACGTATTTTGTTAACGGCCCAGTCAGTTTGCAAAGATGTGTGGAAAAAAACAAGACTTCTTAGGAAAATCTGACGTCTTGAAGGGAGGAATTCCTCAAGGTGTCTGTGTCATTTGTGAAAACACTAAAGGAAGATGATACGTCTGTTTGACATAGTTTACATAATTATTTTATCACTATATGAAGTGTTGATTTCTTAGTACATCCTACTACGTTTTAAGATCCAAACAGATTCTGCTTTGCCACTTGTTTTTAGCACAAACCTGCTGAGACAAACACTAAACCCCTCGCGGACCACCGTGGGGTAATTTTCTCATTAATAATTAACATATTTGAACCCATGTAAACTCACTTACTGTCAGGTGAACTTCTGCAATGGAAAATACAGGAATCCCAGCAGAGAAGCAGGGATACTAGAGGAGCGAGTCCCTCTTCCAGTCGACAGAATATCAATGCTTTCCTAGACCTCAGGTCGTCCTGATGAGCAGCAGGCTGAGAGTGGTTGAGACAGACACAATATAAATCAAAGGGATTTCACTGTACAGTGAACAACGCTTTTCCCACCAGACTTCCATAGATGAAGTCTATGGAGCATCTCTCAGAAGTAACAGAAGAAAATAATCCCAGTGATTAATCTTGTAATTATTTAATAGATTTGAAAATATTTCCTTTCATAGTTAATATAAGAGAACAAACATAACATTTATTAAACAATGTCCTCACCAGCATCAACCTTCTCACCATCATCTCTTTAGGGGAACAAATAATAGTGAATTTTATTCATTGTAATGTATTTAATAATAACGGTTTAAAAAGGTACATAGCAATTTTTCTTTTTAATTTTCACCACAAATTGTATTTCCTTTACAACATAGGATGAGCTTTAACTTTCTAAGTACACAAATAAGACATTCCTACAATCTGGTAGAATTGGAAGTGGTGTGACACCATTTTGCACTTTAGTACCTGAGCAATTACTGAATCTGACCTTTTTAAGCAAAAACCCATCAGTGCTAACATACCAAGAACCTGCAAATGCTGACTTTCAAGAAAAAAGTAAAATAATATTTCTCCGAAAGCTTCTGGTATTTGGCACCTTAATAAATGCGATCCTCTAATAAGTTGTTTACATCCCTCAACATTTTTGTAATCAATCTTTTTTTTGCTTTGTGCACAAATACATCTTATTTTAAATGTTAATGTAAATAGCTGTGGTTATGTTTCTAAGCATTAAAAACAGCAGAAATCCTGCTTGTATGCTGAGGTCGCTGATCAGCTGCCTGAGAGGGTTTGATTTTTACCGTATGTTAAAACACAGACCATCTTTTGCTTTTCTAAGAATGCAAAACCAGCATTTTTTCATCACGTAAATACTTACAATAAATCCTATTAAAGACATACCAAACAAAACACTCCCATCCACTCTCCACTTTATCACTGGCAAATTTGCTTTTCTCACTGTCGTCTAATTCCTTTCTTGAAGAGCCGCTTAATAACCACTTTCCTCTCACAGGAGATTGCACAGACATCTTTGTTGGGCCAAATTACCCAAAGAAAGGCGAAAATACTGCTAAATATGTGTAGTTTTTATTTTAAATCAAAACAATGCAAAAGAAAAAAGATTTATTGGGAAAGGAAGAACTAAACGTGAACAGAAAATACATTAAAATAAAAAAGAGTATGAAATACAGATTTAAAGTATTGGAAAATGGTAACTGATTTAATGTGATCTTTTAGGCACAAAATTTTGATATATAATTCCAAAAGGGTTTTTATCTAATTAACAAAGATTAACTATGCAAAAAGCAAATAACATACAAAGTAAATTAACCAATAAAAACTTTAACCACTGTCACAAAGCACAACATTCAAAGTACATTTCAAGGGAACGATCACTGTTCTGTTGCTACACGTCTTCAACCATTTTTTTATTTATTTTATTCTTGCCAATTAAACATACATAACAATTTTGAACCAGATAATACAAAAATTACAAATAAAAATATTATATAGAATATCCCTGTCAGGACTCCTGTCTGTGTGTTTGTGTTTCTGTGTTTGTCTCCCTTCCTCCACCAGGAGGTGCCTGGTTCTGGTCCGTCTCCTCACACACCTGCTGATGGTTTCCTCGTTAGCAGAGCGTTCTTAAGCTGCTGACTGCCACTACCTCGACGCCAGAGTGTTTGCCAATTTTGGGTACTCTAGCCAAGCTGAGTTTTGCTGAGTCAAACTGAGTTCTTGTCAACCTGAGTTTTGACATTGTTTTGTCTTTTGCCTCTCAGCAGGAAGTCATCCTGCAAACTGGATTTCTCGGACCTTCTCTCCCTGGAAGGATCAACTGAGCTTCAAACTGAGCTGGGGTTCAAACAGGAGGTTTGGATCCACTTTCCCCAAGAGATCCTTTGAGCTTCACACTGAGAAAGGGATTGATCTCCACTATGACCCGTTCAAGTACCGCAGGAAATCTGATTGGCAGTCAGTTTCTCCGTTCACCTACAAACAACTGCATTCTGGGTAAACCCTGTTCCGCCCTCCACCGGATCAGTCAAACACTGGAACAACAGCATACAGACTGGAGTCAAGGATTCAACAACTTCTCTGGAAACGTGAGTCAGGAACCAAATCCTCTTCTCCAAGTTTCACGAGTCAAATTTCCCACTGAGCCTGAACTAACTACTGTGTCTTCCCCTCACTTTTCAGTTCCGATTGAGCAGTGTTCAGAGCAACACTTCTCTCTGTATTATCTCTTCAATAAAACCTGTTAAACCTTTTCCCTGGTCTCCCTGTTTGGTCTTCTGCATTTGGGTCTGAACTTTAGTAAAATCATGACAATCCCACCTTTTAGAAATTGAACTTTATTGATCTCACAAAGGAGAAATAACTCTCTTCATTTAATTTTTTTTTCTTTTTTCCCAGCATTTTTATTGTCATTACACTGTCATAATTACAGAGCAATGAAATTAACTCTCTGCATTTAACCCATCCCCTTGGGGAGCAGTGGGCTGCCATTGTGCGGCGCCTGAGGAGCAGTTTAGGGGTTAAGGGTCTCGCTCAGGGACCCAGATTGCCGGCTATGGGGATCAAACTGGGTAACCTTTTCAGAGCACAAAAATACTGCTCTAACCACCAGGCCAACACTTCCCACTCCCCATGGCTGTTCTGCTCCTCACAGAGAGAAGGGTAGACTTAGCACAAACAAGCAAATTGTTCACCAAATTTTGACAGGCATTATTTTATGCAAGCCCTCAAAAAGCAAAATAAAACAGTTTCCACAGGTTAGCTCAATTCCTGTGATTTTGTGGCTGTTGTGATACTCATTGGCAGCACACGACTCTTGTTTCATATAAGAAAGAACAAGAATAAATTGCAGAAGCTTTATTAAAATAAAATGTATTAATTAAAATTTTGTAAGGGTTTGTAAGGAACCTGAATAGACAAACAATTCCTTCTCCAAACAGCTGGGTAGATGTTATTACTAAGTGTTGGAGTCTTGGTATGAGTTGTACCCTAATCTCCCTTTGCTAGGCCACATAGACAGACATTAACTGTAAGGAGGCAGCTGTCTTGAAATGGTAAAGCAGGCATCAAAAGTTCTTGATCATTTTTTTCCCCTTTTAATATCTTTTGCTAGGAAACGAAAAGCATGTAAAAACTCTTTTCCTTTTCTACAGAGACGGGCCAGTGAAGCCTCGATGAGCTATAGTGCTTAACCAGTGAACCGATAGCAAACAGCACAGTAATCACCTTATAGTGTTCCTGGTGATTCTGGTAAAAACAGAGAAGTCCCACTCACTGTGGGGAAGCCTCTAACAACTAATCCTTCATCGCTCCTCCGTCTCTATTCCTTTTTATTCTAATTTTTTCCAGTATCTGGAGGAATCATTCAGGATGGAAAAAAAAACACATTGAATCTAAATGTTTTAAGGTCTTATTGTATTGTACAGAAATGTACAATCAACATAAAATCGGATTCATTGAGATGAGAGATGAAAAGAATATATAATATCTGTTCAAATCCTTTCCTTTTCATTCAATTTTAGCATTTAAAAACATAATGTTTGGCATAAAAGCAGCACTTTGAACCATGAAATATTTTTCTATTGTATGCTTACAGTTTAAAACATATTTGTGGCATCAGTATGATGGAGGGTTAACGGCACCCTGTTCCCCAGATTAAAGAATACCCTTAGAGAAGCATGGTGGTGGCAGTATCATGTTCGAGGGTCAGATTCTGTTTTTTGGAGCTGAGGTTTTATTAAAATTGGATAACATTATGCATCATCCTAAACACAGCCTAACCTGACTCCGCCAGATGGATTTGCTCCGCATATCCATCTGGAAACCTTCCGTTGAAGTAATTTTGGAAGGGGCGAAAATACTGGTTAGCTGATTGGCCTATGTTGGTGATAGACGGGCCAAATAAACCAATCAGATCAACGAAGCATATGACGTACTAACAGAGCGACAACGAAAACACAACCACAAGCCAGGCTACTCTTGCTGAAACCAGTCGGGAGAAGAGCAAAGACATCTTTTCCTCTGAGAAAAGCCTCCAGTGAAGAAATACTATGTAATTCCGATAAAACTTACTCGATAGCCACGCTATCGCTAGTTTCATCGGCTGAAGCGGCCATGTTCTTTAGACTGAACTGTCGCGCTTCTCGTTGCGTCACACCTCAACCCGCCTCAAAGCCAACGCTGATTGGACGTTCGTTTGGTGAAAGGCTCCAAATTTTCTTCAACGGAGAGTCTCCAGACTGATCTGCGAGTGAAACCTTGAAAGCTCGCGAGATCAGGATGGTCTCACGAGGCTAAACACAGCCAGCCATATTCCAAAATCTTCAAACATCTGACAGCATGTATGTAGGCTAGGGTGACCAGACGTCCCCGATTTCCGGGGACTGTCCCCGTTTTGGACCACCTGTCCCCGGCTAAAGCTGTCCCCGGAAATGTCCCCGATTTTACCGAGGCGAAAAATCTTGCGTGTAGACTGTTATTACGGTAGAGCTGTTGCGCGCAAAAATAGGTATTACGGTAGCTGGTTGCGCTGCTGATAACATAAAGATAAGGAACAGAGCGCACCACTAGAAGGGCGGTAATGATCCTTTTGGATGTCAGCTGCCATTAAAACACAAAGAAGAAGAAGAGCGCATCACTTTTAAAACAGAAGAAGAAGAAGAAGTGGAAGTTCGTTTTTTACAACCTGTGGCAACTGATGGGGAGCTACGCTGAGTGATGGTAAGTGTGTTAATCAATTAATTTTATTCTGAACGGGCTGATCTTGTGATGAATGTTTGGTTTGTGTCCAAGTAAAAACAATAACAAAAAGTAAGACAAGACCACGAGTTGAGCATGAGTAAAAGACGCTGGGTTAAAATGTAGCAAAATGATTGAAAACTCCTTGTAAGGCGCTAATCTGGTACGCTGGTTCTCCAGGGATCAACAAGGGTTTGTATAAAGATGTTTTAGAATGGATAGGTGACCTTTAGTTTATATTTCAGATAGTTATTATAAGTAGAGTTATTTCAATTTGTTTTGATGATTTATGGTAGTGATTTATGAGCATAGACTTCCAGTTTTTGGTGTGATTTTTTAATGCTCAGTTTGGATATATATGAAAGTTCCTTGGGAAAAAATAGGAGTCAGTAACAGGAGAACTGAATAAGACAAGATCTACATGATCTGAGAATGATGGAGGAAGATATAACCACCTGTTTAATGTTCATTTATTATGTGGTTTTTGCTTGTAGCTCCTAATATTGTGGTAATTAGCATTTTTAGTATTTAGATGAGATATTAATATTAATAAGTTTTCATGTTGCACATCCTAATTTTTTTGGAGGTGATTTTGATTATATAATGTCTCTGTTTTAGAATAATGTAAGATTGATGCTGGAGGAGTGAGGAAGAAGATAGAAAGACAGAAAGGAGATTGAATGAGAGAGGAGGAAACTAGGAACTCTGATAGAAAAAAGGTTGACAAGAAGGGAGAAAAATTTACTTTGAGGAGTAAAGCAGAGAGCAGGCAGAAGTCAGAAGAGGGCTAGAAACAAAAGCGAAAGAAGAGGAAGTGTCATTTTACGGAGAAATTACAATCAGAATTTCCATTTATACGTCCTTGTCGGCCAGACCAGGATGACACGATGGTACACTGCACCTTTTGTAAATCCTCATTTTTTTTCCATCGGGAGTGGTGGGAGATTTGCTGTGGTGGAGCATCAGCAAACAAAAAAACACAAAGCCTCTTTAACAGCCAGTGCAGGTGTGCCCTCTGTCACAACATTCTTCAAAAGGCTGAGCCTTCTCAAATAGAATATGACTTAGCCATACAAGAGGGAATCTTAGCATATCACACTCTCAAACACAACCATAGTTACCGCTCCATGGACTGCACAGCACAGCTGACCAGGAAACTGTATGAGCCAAAGTTTTCATGTGCTAGAACCAAAGGTGATGCCATAGTGAGGAACATTTTTGCACCATGGGCAGCCACTCTACTAACACAGGATCTAGAACAGGTTGATTTTGTGTCCCTGTCTATAGATTCATCCAATCATGGACATATAAAGCTGCTGCCAATAATAGTCAGGTATTGCAAAATATGTGATGGCAGCACATCTGTCGAAACAAAACTGCTTGATTTTGTCAAGCTCAAAGCAGAAACAGCAGAAGAGCTCGCTACACAGATCCTGGTGGTGATAGAAAAATACACCCTTGGGGAAAAAATAGTGGCAATCTCCGCTGACAACACAAACACCAACTTTGGAGGGCTGAATAGGGCAGGAAGGGTCAATGTTCACACCAAAGTGAAAGATTCTCTACAACGGGAGGTGATTGGCTTGGGTTGTCCTGCCCACATCATTCATAATGCAACAAGAACAGCTATGGATACAATTCCTATTGATGTGGAGTACCTTCTCACAAAAATCTTTGGATATTTTCATATTTTTACTGTTTTTTGACCAAGAGTATCAAAATATCCTAGGACACAGCAATGTCCGCTGGCTGTCCATGCGCCCTGCTCTGGAAAGAGTGTTAAAAATGTATGCACCCCTAAAATGTTTTTTCCTCTCTGAAGAAAAGTGCCCTATTGTCCTGCAGAGGATGTTTGAAGATCCACTAACTTAAATGTGGTTGGCCTTTGCCCATGGAAACCTGCCCATATTCAATGATGCCATCAAAATGCTTGAAGCCCAGGACCGCTGTGCTGTGGAATCAGCAGCAATTTTGAGAAACCTGGAAACAAAACTGACAGCAAGACATGATGACCATTTTATCCCTCATCTGGTGCAAAGACTGCTCAGGGAGCTTGAGGAAAATGGAGAAATGACAAGACAAACCTTCCTGAAAACATCAAAGTCGTTCTTCAGTACAGCTCTGAAGTATTTGCAAGCATGGGGAAAGCATGGAGATAGTTTAAACAACGTCCACTGTCTCCTGTTAAAGAAGACGCCCCTCCGTCAAGAGATCCAGAAAGCAACAGCCTCACTTCAAGAAAAATGCCCAAATGTTAATATCAGAGAGGATGATTTATTTGATGAGGTTTCTGCACTGCACGAGTTCTTTAAGGGTGGATCGCTTGATGAATGGAGAAAATCTGAGACACCACTGAGTCAGAGATGGAGCAAAGTGTTCAACCACTTTTAAGAAAATGACATCCCATACACTAACCTGGCTAGATTAGTGTCTGTTATCATGTGCTTACCTGGAAGTAATGCACCAGTAGAGAGGGTGTTCTCAGTCATGAATGATATATGCACTGATAGCAGAAATAGGTTCACTGTTCCAACTATCAAGGCCATGCTTACAGTGAAGACGAACATCAACCTCCCTTGCCAGGAGTTCATGGAGATGCTTGTCAAAGAAAAAGCCATCCTGAAGAAAATACATTCATCTGAAAAATATGCAGAATAACTGAGGAAACATTCAGGGAGAGATTGGGAAACTGACAGTGACTGGAAGAGCAGGAGTAGAGAGGAAACATAAGAGGAAGCCTTAATGCACAATACAGAAGCTGTGAAAAGAAGGAAATTATATATGTATATGTTATTGCTATTTATAAATATGGACTATTCTTGGATTATATACATTGTGTTGATGTTAAGCCTTTTCTGCTGTTCAATGGTTAAACTTGTTTAAGACATTTAAAAAGGTTATTTTGCTTTTTACTTGCTATGTCTTCTCTTATATTATTTTACCCAAATTACCAGGGCCACTGCCTCAGACCCTGTTCAGTTAATATTTCTTGTAGGCGACTATCATCCAAAAAAAAATAGTCACTGAGAGGAGAGCAGGGATCTGTTCGACACGCTGAATCCAAGGAGGAAACATAAAGCTTTTCTGCAGTTAGGGATGTTTATTGTACTCTTTTTCTGTGAGGCATTGTACAACAGGTCGATTTGCAGACTTATTTGCTTTAAACTTGCGGTCAACAGAAATATTGGCACCCTGTCTTAGCCTCTCTCTGAATCAAACAAACAAAAAAAACCACAGAGCAGATCCAGGTGATATTAATTAGACAATCACTCAGACACATGCCAACACCCACTTATAGCTCCACCCAGACATGCCCATACATACCTTTAACACATGCAGCCTACCCTTAGAGACATGACCAACATGAATCCTTGCCTCTACATTTCTGTTTCAAACATTTATTCTGTACATCAAGTCTGATGAACAAGTTAAATGTTTCTGGAAGAGGAACTAAAATACTTCTACGCACTATGGGCCAGGAAACGCTTGTAGGAAGCTATATTGTATCTGGTCTGTAAGTTGCTGGCTTGGAAAGTGACCTCTATTGTGACTTGCCAGATGTTTTTACACAAAAGAAAATGCCTGTGTGCAGGAATAATATACCACTGGAGCGGGATCTGCTCAGGTGGCCATATCTGAGAGGGGTACATCTACCTGAAATTGAAGCAGATGTTGAGCTTTTGATTGGCTTAAATGCACCCAGAGCACTGGAACCAATAAAAGTGATTCCAAGTGAGAATGGAGGGCCATATGCTGTTCAGACATTTTTAGGATGGACTGTTAATGGACCAGTATTTGGGGAAGCTCACTGCAATCAACCCAGCATCACTGCTAACCGTATCTCTGTAGTGAAATTGGATGAATTGTGGAAACAACAGTTCCAGCTTGACTTCCCTGAGTGCAGCCATGAAGAACAACTGGGTCCATCAAGAGAAGATTGCAGTGAGCTTCCCCAAATACTGGTCCATTAACAGTCCATCCTAAAAATGTCTGAACAGCATATAGCCCTCCATTCTCACTTGGAATCACTTTTATTGGTTCCAGTGCTCTGGGTGCATTTAAGCCAATCAAAAGCTCAACATCTGCTTCAATTTCAGGTAGATGTACCCCTCTCAAAAAAAAACCACAGAGCAGATCCAGGTGATATTAATTAGACAATCACTCAGACACATGCCAACACCCACTTATAGCTCCACCCAGACATGCCCATACATACCTTTAACACATGCAGCCTACCCTTAGAGACATGACCAACATGAATCCTTGCCTCTACATTTCTGTTTCAAACATTTATTCTGTACATCAAGTCTGATGAACAAGTTAAATGTTTCTGGAAGAGGAACTAAAATACTTCTACGCACTATGGGCCAGGAAACGCTTGTAGGAAGCTATATTGTATCTGGTCTGTAAGTTGCTGGCTTGGAAAGTGACCTCTATTGTGACTTGCCAGATGTTTTTACACAAAAGAAAATGCCTGTGTGCAGGAATAATATACCACTGGAGCGGGATCTGCTCAGGTGGCCATATCTGAGAGGGGTACATCTACCTGAAATTGAAGCAGATGTTGAGCTTTTGATTGGCTTAAATGCACCCAGAGCACTGGAACCAATAAAAGTGATTCCAAGTGAGAATGGAGGGCCATATGCTGTTCAGACATTTTTAGGATGGACTGTTAATGGACCAGTATTTGGGGAAGCTCACTGCAATCAACCCAGCATCACTGCTAACCGTATCTCTGTAGTGAAATTGGATGAATTGTGGAAACAACAGTTCCAGCTTGACTTCCCTGAGTGCAGCCATGAAGAACAACTGGGTCCATCAAGAGAAGATTGCAGTGAGCTTCCCCAAATACTGGTCCATTAACAGTCCATCCTAAAAATGTCTGAACAGCATATAGCCCTCCATTCTCACTTGGAATCACTTTTATTGGTTCCAGTGCTCTGGGTGCATTTAAGCCAATCAAAAGCTCAACATCTGCTTCAATTTCAGGTAGATGTACCCCTCTCAAAAAAAAACCACAGAGCAGATCCAGGTGATATTAATTAGACAATCACTCAGACACATGCCAACACCCACTTATAGCTCCACCCAGACATGCCCATACATACCTTTAACACATGCAGCCTACCCTTAGAGACATGACCAACATGAATCCTTGCCTCTACATTTCTGTTTCAAACATTTAAAATGTATAATATGTATTAATAAAGTTCAAGTGATAAAGCGTTGACATGATTTGAGTGATAAACTAATATATTGAGTGATGTAGTGTGCAAAGTATGCTGTGGAACACAGAGTGGCTGTATACTCAGGTTAGTAGGAAAAATGAACCTGCTACTTTGAGACACACAGGCCCCTAATGTGGCTAGGTGACAGTAAGAAACATATATGAACCTTTACCTGCAGGCTTCACTACTACTTGTTTTTTTATGTTAATGAAGAAAAAAAATATTTCTTATAGGTATGTACAGTAGATGTAAACAGAAAAGGTATTTGTTGCACTTTTTTGAAGAGGTGGGGGAACTCTGTCTCAACAGACAGCCACAGGCATAGAATAAATGTTTGTATTTACTTTTCTAAATTTCTTTTCCTCATGTCACTCTCCCCTTAGGAGGCGGCAGAGCTCTTTGGGCCCGACAAAATTGGAAAGCCCTGCTAATGACCCTTGACCCCTCCGCTCCCACCCCCACCACTTTGCCCCAACCCAGAGACACAGTTCTAGTTTTCTACTAATAACACTATTCATGTTATTAATCTTAGGATATACTAAACGTTTGGAAAGGCACATTCCTGGCTTTTACACTTGATTTTTGTTGTTTAAATATTAATAAATATGTAAAAATATATGAAACCATTACTGTCCCCGTTTCCTAATTTCATCTCGATAAGATGTATTGATTTTTATCCACGAGCAAGAAATGTCCCCAGATTTGATTTCAGAAATCTGGTCACCTTAATGTAGGCTGAAGCAGAGTCTAAAACTAAATCCGTGTTTAGCTAAGACATGTGAATGATATTCCTTATTCCAGAAAAATACAATTAAAAACACTTCACTGGACTTTGTTTCCAAGTTTGAAGATGTTTCGCTTCTCATCCAAGAAGGGTTTTTAATTCAAAATGTCAGTAGATTGTTTTTAATTTTCTTTTTTTGGAATGACTATGACCTTGAAGACTGAGAATCTTCACCAGTGAATATTCCTTATAAGATGATAGGCTTCATAAACTTTCATAAGTAAAATGAATAAATAATTCCAAGACAAACTTGCGCCGATATAAGCTGAAAGGTATATTGAGAAAAAAGCACCAGGGAATTAGTGTGCACATAGAGTATAAATGTTAAAGTTAAGGTGAAACGAAAAAAGTTTTGTAAAGATGTTTCTCTATTTTATAAAGAGTCCAATTTTAAGAGCCCAATTTACTTTTGATGTGTTTAATTTCTAACCAGAAAAGACGAACTTTAATCTGTTATAAAAAGGATTTTATGATTTTTGAATTACTGAATAAAAAAAAAAGATTTTTGTTTTTTTTATTCCCCTGCTCTTCATCTCCACGGTAACTAATTTTACTCGGTCAAGTGGCTTAAAAGTTTAAAACGGCAATAAAAAAAAAAGGGTTCAGGTTGTTATTTAACTTCCAGGTTAACCAGAGTATTACAAGAGCCTCTACTGATAACAGCAAAAAAACATTTTCCACTCATTCATTTAGCCTTCCTGGTAAAGTTTAAAAGTCTTATATGGCAGCAAAATAAAAGCGTTGATCTGGCTTTATTTTAACTATGGTAAAGTTACCCAATAATGTCTCCCAGGGATAACAATATCTCTTAAAATCTTAAGAGCTTAACTGTTACTCATTCTTTATTTCATTACCCTAACCTGATTCAACACAGAACATCTATATGTGGTAAAGACCAATGGCTGGACGTTAAAAGGAGCTTCTAAATAAGAAAAAAATACAGTGTTTCTGAATATGGTATCTATCTATCTATCTATCTGCTAATTCATGGCCTGTTGTGTTGTTTGTACAATATTTGGGGATTTCAAAGTAATTGCAGATTCAACAGACCCCTTAGGAAGCAAAATAACAAAAAGAAAGATAAATAGACCAGTCAACACCTTAGTGCCGACAGAGGACAATAATTGCAGTTGTTTCATGTGTGTACCTGTTGAGTTCCCCCTCTTCTGTCGTCCCTTCATCCTCTGCCTGTCCGCTTCGTAACCAGAGGATGGGAGTGGGCAACAATGCTGCCAGCTGCGGCCTCAAGCTGTGAGCAAAAGCCATTCATTTAAAAGGAGTTTTTGTTCAGCTTAAGAAGTGAAGTGGGAAGTTATTTCTTTGAAGAAGCCCCCCCTGTTTTGGAGATTTGCTGATCAAAAAGCAAGAGTTCTGTAATTTGCTGAAACTCCTGGTGATGTTCTCTGAGAGAACCAGAGGAATAATGGGATACAGAGACACAGAGGGATTTGGGTCATTGGTCATCCTAAGGAAAGAAAATGCCAGTTCACTGCAGGGTTTACTTGCAAGGTGACCACATATTTACTCCCAGTATTACAGTGCTGGTCATATTTACAGTAAAGGTCCTGGTACCTCTGCTATAAACAGTCTCGCTTCTGTTTAGGGTCCATAATTAGGTACAAAGTAGTAAAATAATGCACTATTTTGGCAAAATAATTCTCAATCATCATGGTACTGTATACATCCAGGATGCAGACCTGGAGAATGATTCTACGAACCTCTGAAATAATGCTTGTTCAGTAAATTTGGGCATGGTACCATGCTAGTAGGCCATCTGTGCAAAAAAGCCAGTTGTCAAACTTTCTTTTTATAAAATCGTTCACAGGTTTAGATGTTGTATAAGTGGAGGAGAATTGGAACAAGAGCAACTTAACCGTACAGTGATAGGCCACATAAAATCCTAAAGCAGGATCTACATATACTATGCAGATGTAATCAACTTTCTGCAGGATCAGAAGCTTTAGATCTCAAAACCTCAGCTGAAGAACAGTGTGTAGAAAGCGTAAAAGCGTAGGTTATTTATTGCATAGGTTTCCTTAGCCTAGCTGCTGCGTAGCTGTATATATATATATATATATATATATATATATATATATATATATATATATATATATATATATATAATTTTTTTTTCTTTGTGGCCACTGGAATTATTATAAAACGTCTCGTGAGAAAAGGAGTTCTCTGCATGGGAGGATCAGAGCAAAATGTCTGTCTGCTCATCTGCTGTGATGCAACACGGATGTGATTTAAAGGTTGGGAAACAGGAATGAAGTAGAGTGTTCTGGATCGGAATGCATGCTTGGCTGCCTCTGTGTTGAAGAAAAGAGGGGGGAAAAGCCACGATGGCAGGAGCAGCCTGGAAATGAAAAGACGGAGACGTTGCTCAGCAAAACCAGGGAACAAATATTTTTCCGAAATTATTTTTTTTCCTCTGAAATCTGAAAGAAAGTGGAAAGAAAAGGGCAAGGGATTGCACTGTGCAAACATCCACTCAAATTCATTTTGAACCAGGCTGCAGCTCAAGGTTTGCTAAACTCCAGACTGCATTCTAATCTTTCCACAAAGCTGACTTTGATGGGAAGCACGGCCTCCTGTTTCATCCAATCACTTCAGCTCAATTGACAGCGGTTCAGCTCGGTATCTAAGAGTAGAGCAAAAATTCAATCATTTAAACGTGCTTACTATAATAAAACACATAAGGTCAGATCTGCAGCAGCAGCCTGTACACAGAGAGCTTAACATGAATATTAAAAGACTTGTCTCTCTGGTGTAGTTTGCTTATTTTAGTAAGAAGCACAGACTATCATTGTACAGAAATACCTTTTTACTCATTCTACCAAAATAGGGAATACGATCTCCTGAGGGCGAGTTAAAATCAGTAACGATCCTTTTCAGAGGGTCTGAAACTGGAAACTGCACTTCTTCTGTCAGGCTCAGCAGTAATGAAATGACACTTAGTGACACACTGTAACAGTTAAATCATAACTTGAATAGATAAAAAACGCCTGATAAAGATAAATTAATCAATTAAACAAAACTGTTTCCAACAATGATTTCATTTCTAAAGAGGGGGAAAAAATCTGGACCAAAACTAAAACCAAATTCCCTTTAAACCTGATATTTACCAGTTCCAATGCTGGTATTTGTGATAAGTGGTACCTGGATGAGTACTGACCCAGTTTGCTTGGAAGAATTGCAACTGGAGGTTTTCCCAAAAATATACAACCTGCTTCAGGCTCATACTATAATATTTGAATGGATCTAAATCCAGGTTTGGCTTTATTTCATAGTCTAATGGCCAGATATTCTCCCTTCTGTGTCACAGGTCTGCCTAAAAAGTGGATCAGACAGCTGCAGCTGATCCAGAACGCTGCTGCCCGTGTCCTCACTTAGACTAAGAAAGTAGAGAAACACCCCAGTTCTAAAGTCCTTACACTGGCTCCCTGTATCTCAGAGAATAGACTTTAAAATACTTCTGTTAGTCTACAAATCTCTGAATGGCTTTGCACCTAAATCCATCAAAGACTTGCTATCAGTGTATCAACCCTCCAGACCACTCAGGTCTTCTGGCTCCAGCCTGCTCTGCAGACCTAGAACCAGAACTAAACATGGAGAAGCAGCATTTAGTTCCTATGCTCCACTTATCTGGAACAAACTTCCAGAAAACTGTAAAGGTGCGGAAAGCCTGAGTTCCTTTAAATCAAGACTAAAAACACATTTGTTTAGGATTGCCTTCCACTGTTCTAGTTAAACAGTTCAACTGAAACATTAGTTCAACTTTTTTTTTCTTTTTTTTAATCCAATTGTTTTTAATGTTCTTTTTTGTTTCTGCATGTTTTATTTTATTTTATTTTATTTTATTTAGTTATTTTTTTCGTACTTGCTTTGATTCTGTTTTATTTTCCTATATTTTAATCATGTAAAGCACTTTGCGTTGTCTTTCTACTGAATTGTGCTATACAAATACATTTGCCTTGCCTTGTCTTGCCTTGCCTGCTGTTCAAGACCAAAAATTAGTAACAGTAACGGCAATACAACCAGATTATGGAGCGACACAGCAGCCCCAGGCCATCATACTACCACCACCATGTTTAGCTGTACAATATTGACCTGAACTCCTGCAACTGAATCATGCAGCATTTTAGACATTCTTAGTTCTTTTTTTTTTAACATTTTTTTTTATTTAATTTTTTAAATTTACATAAATAGGAACAAGCAGATGAGGGCCAGAGCACACACAAAAATAAAATAATGAAATGATATCGCCATGGCAGTATCAATCTGAATCCCAGAGAGGAGAAATAAAAACTAAAACACCCCTACAAAGAAAACAATGAATAAATAAACAAAAAAACCAAAGTAAGGATACAAACCATACAGACAAATATGCTTCAGATGTTCAATGGAAAAATAACACACATCATAGAAGGACATTTCCATTTTTCCTAGAGTCTCTCTCCTTTCTTATTCTTGAGACAAAGTGAAAAACTTAATATCTCCATTTACGTGGATCAAGTTTATGTACATGTATGAAGAGCTTCAGGTTGGCTGGAGGCAGGATTTGGTGATTTTCCTCTAGCTTGCAATTATTTAACATCTTCAGCTTCTTCTTTGACCTCTTGCAGGAATTGTGAGTGCCCTCTTGGAGCAATTTTGGTCACTTTGAGGTTCTTACTCTGCTTCTCTACATTCCTAAAGCTTTAGAAATGGATGTGTAACCCTCTCCAAACTGATAGACAATAATGACAGTGTTCCTCATCATTTCTTGACTGAATGTGCTGTCTTTTAAAATCTTTTAAGATGTGTTCTTTTGACACAAAACTTCTCTGGTTTTCCTTGATCCTAAGGGTTAAACAATAATCAGGCCTAATTGTGGCTTACAAAGTTGAGCTCATTATTCCTAAACTTGTGGTTAATTACAGTTATTTCATGATTTTACCAGAAGGGAATAAGTTTTTCTTTCAAGAGCAGATTAGGCTGGATATTTTTCAATCAATATAGAAAATCATTAGTTTAAAACATATCTGTATACTCGCGTTTTCCTTGTCTGATAATATTTATTCTTGATCAAATGAAATATTTAATTTTAAATAAGAGGGATAAGATGGATGTCGTGTCTCATCCGTTAAAATGCGAGAAACATTCTAACCTTTTCCTTGTCTTTCTTTTTCTACTAGCATCTCTTATTTAATATGATTTAGTTTCTTAGAAGTTACTCTGTTGAAGTTTTAAATCATTATCCTGCACACAGACCCAATTATGACACATTTTCATCTTTACTCGTCCTTGTATTTAAAAAAATATTTCTGCCATGCACTCTTAAAATATCTGAGATACTTGATAAGAGAAATAGATTCAGAGCATTGTGATGATCTGGGGCTGTTGAGTTTTCAGGGGTTGTTGAGTTAGTGCTGCTGCACTAAGAAATTAATTTGTCTTAGAGGTTTCCACACATCTTCATAAGGTGTGCTAGAGTGGAATATGATTTGCAGGTCAATATTCTCACAAAATGGGTTTGCAGCAGTTTGTTAGACAAGGAATTAATGGCAGAAACATGCTGCACATGGAAGTTTGGCAAAGACAAAAAAACTGCCACTAGCATTCGCTAATCAACTCTTTACACTCCATGTTGAATAATGTCCTCTTTAAACAGGAGACAGTGGCAGAGTGTGTTAAACAGCTTACAGCAGAACTTAATTCTGTGTGTGAATTCAGACAGGTAAAAGCCACAAGGCTGAGGTCTGAGCCACTAACTATCAGGGCTCAGCATCAGTATGAAGGCAAAGAGAGCCACACTGCTGCATTGTTGTCCGGGGGAGGGACAGTGCTGCTGCACAGGGCCCTAATCTGCTCTGTGCAGATCTGAAGGGGGGATGAGAGCGGCTGGGCTGTGAAATGATGACAATCTGTGGAGGAATGACACAGTGCTTTGAGTCTGACGGTGAATTGTTTGGTTCTCCTGACCCATATGAAAATCTTATTTGGCTGCTTTTATGAAGCAGAGCGGCACTGCACTTGTATGGAAATGTGGTCAGTGTTTGTTCAACTGGTGAAAGAAGATTAAAAGAAATAAAGTCTTGGTTTTAGCTCTAGGAATGAGCAAAAAAAAAACAAAAAAAACCTTCTGTACTGCAACAGTAAAACTTCCATTTCAGCTAAGATCAGGTTAGATTGCTAAAAACAAAGACGAAAGCAACAAAACAACACAAAAGATTTTCAAAGAATATAATTATTTTTACTTGGATGAGCGGGGAAGAAAATGGGTATGAAAAGTCTTATAAAAAACAGATAATTTATTTCACAAAAGAAAGTTTTACTTTAGCTTAATCACATATGCTTCCAAAATGTTGTTGAATTATATTGTAATCCAGCTGTATTTAAAGACTTGTTAATTTTTGACGCCTAGTGCTGTAGACCAAGTTCTATCATTTACCGTTAAAATGATAGAAAACATTATTTTCCAATATTATTAGTAAAAGAAGCCTTAATAAACGTTTTTAAGCAGCATTAAAATCTAAAACTGGAGAAATGAAAAACAACTAGCATTTGCATTTGAATGCATTTATTCTAGAGGATCACAGAAGATTTAAATGCATTTTATACACTTTTTGGAGGTTTTTAAACATTGGACATATTCAAAAGTCTTAAAGAGAGAATACAAATTACCTAAAAGGATGTATAAATAAGCCTGAACCAAAATCTTAATCATCTCAGTCAAATTCACTGACTCCTATATTAATTATACCAACAATTTCCTCTATGTACCTAAACTTTGAGGATTAGGCCTGTCACAACTGGAACCATGCTGCCCTCTGGTGGTCAAAATCTAAAACTACATTTTGATCAAGGTAAACTGTTTAAATAAGTCCATATAGGTTTTTCATGTGTTTGTCAGTGTATGTTTTTTTTTTTTTTGACAAATAAATAAATATTATGGGAGCTGGCATATTTCTTTCTTTTTTTTTTTTTTTTTTTTAACCACAGAACGTTTAACTGGAACAAGCCATGGATAGATGTTCCAGTGTTTTTCTCGTATTAACTAAATCAAGGGAGATTAGACCAAATCTTCCTAAATTTCCCATTTAAAACTGTTGAGGAAGCCCATTACAAATGGAGAGCTATTCATAGGTGCTTGCAAATCTTTGTCTTTTGGTTACTTTATTATGGGAACTGCAAGCATACAACCAACATGGTTTTAATCAGAACTTAGATATGAAAAATAAACCGAGCAATGATTTTTATTGTTTACTAAACGTTTATTACTGTATAAATATATGTGCTTAACTTTTGACCAAGGTATCAGCTTTATTTTAGATATATACATTACTTCTAGCCAATATAAAGCTCTTTTCACATATTGCTGCTCCTTGTCTTTACAAACAGATTTATGACTTCTGACCAACAGATCCCAAAATATAGATAGTTTTTGATTTTTTGGACAGTGAATTGTTGACATTCCCTTTCATGGGGCTAAATCTGGAGGTTATAGGTCTAGCGCCCCTAGTGGCTAAAGGTTACACAGTGTTGTTTTAAGCTTTTATGTTTTATCAAGGTCAAGGATTTTGTTGTTATGCTGTTTACTGAGCAGAGCAGCTTCTTTGAGCAAACACTATCATAGCACCTGTCAGGTGATGGTTTAGGTGTACATTTTTTATGTGACTTTTTACCTATAGATTTAAAGGTTGATAATTTTGGTGTCAATTTAAAACCCTAGTTTTCGCCTCTACGACTTGTTGCTGCACACTTTAGGTCAGTTGGCTAAAAATAGGGTACTATAGTTTTTCTTCAGGAGTAACAATTTTCACCCATCACCCGTACTGATGCTTTAAATCATGGTTTGTAAGCTTAGAGCAGCATGTAAAGAAGCTGATTGGCTACTGCAGCAGCTGACACAACTATTTAATCATCTAACATCAGACTCCAAATATTGCTGCATAACGAGTAGAACAGAAAAAATGTTAATGTAGTACTGTCTCTCATTCTCTGGAATAAGCTTTAAGGTTTACTTAAAAACTCCGATTAAATTTATATAATTATTCACATTTATCCCGTGTTTATTCTCTCTGTTAGACACCAATATCATAACCGTTGTACTATAATCAATGAATTACATTGTGTTGAAGGACCAAGAACACCTGTATCACTATACATATGCTTTATATGTTGGGAAAATACTGTAAAATTATGCAATTTTTCTAAGGACACTAAGAATCTCAACAGGCCTATGTCATTGCATCTGTTAAACTGCTGTTATTTGAGATTGTTGGCTTTTAATGTTCATTAAGCAAAAAGAAGTTGTTTGTTTTTACATTTTTTTAATTTATTGCATAAATGTAATTCATTTTTATATATAGGTGAACTATTGGGAATAGCAAGAAGGCGATGAACTTGTTTGAATATTTACAGGTAAACTATCATTATTTAAAGGTATAATGGAGGATGTTCTATTTCCGGGTGGATCATCAAAATAAGTGGTCCTCCTAATTGTCAATCATTCTGGTGATATGTTTACGTAAGGTCATCCTACGTGCTTGTCCCCATTTCAGTTACCAGTGGTGAGTCTGACATAGTGGAAAAATTGCAAATCTTCTTTTGGAAAGTAAGCTTGCATGAGCGATGCAAACGGCAACTTTTAAACAGAGCGTGCACCAGGAGAAACGGGTCTCTGCACGCCCTCAAATGCGTTTCATAGGCGTTCCCTCTCGGGAGCGGGTGTAGGGTTGTGCATGTGCATTTTTTTTTTTAAGTGGGCAGGGCAGGTCTTTTGAAAAATTCGCTAAGATCCTCCACTATACCTTTAAATGGCTAAATTTAAAACAATACTTGGACTGAAATGTAATTCAATTTAAACCATTTTCTATAAATAATTTGGACTTTGGAGGTGTTTAAAATTATTTTAGCTTTTAATCAGAATATTTCTGCTCCAAGAAAAGAATATTATTATTATTTATATTTGTTTTGACTCAATCCGTTTGTTGTTTTTTTTCAGCATAAGGAAGACTTTGCTAGCCTCGTGAGACCATCCTGATCTCGCGAGCTTTCAAGATTTCAATCGCTAATCAGTCTGGAGACTCTCCGTTGAAGAACATTTGGAGCCGTTCACTAAACGAACGTCCAATCAGCATTGGCTTTGAGGCGGGTTGAGGTGTGACGCAACGAGAAGCGCGACAGTTCAGTCTAAAGAACATGGTGGCTTCAGCCGATGAAACTAGCGTTAGCGTGGCTATTGAGCAAGTTTTATGGGAATTACAGAGTATTTCTTCACTGAAAGAAGAGCAAAACACTGCTCTGGAGGCTTTTCTCAGAGGAAAAGATGTTTTTGCTCTTCCCCCGACTGGTTTCGGCAAGAGTAGCCTGGCTTGTGGTTGTGTTTTCGTCGTCGCTCTGTTAGTACGTCATATGCTTCGTTGATCTGAATGGTTTATTTGGCCCGTCTATCACCAAGATATGCCAATCAGCTCACCAGTATTTTCGCCCCTTCCCAAAATTATTTCAACCGAAGGTTTCCAGATGGATATGCGGAGCAAATCCATCTGGCGGAGTCAGGTTAAGATTTTGCAGCATTTCTTTGAATTCTTCATTCTGATTCCATCAAATGTGTTTGTAAAAAAAGTATTCACAACGCTAGTCTGTTTTTTTTCCCTTTAACTTTATTGAACACAAACATTTCTGACAGATTGTGAAGTCAAAATGTGTTTTCCTTCATTCCTCTGTGAGTATTCCATATTTACACCAGGAAAAAGTCAACAAACAGACACTCAGAGGAAAAGCTTTCCAGGCTGCTGTTTACAGAGAGAAAGGCAGGAGAACAGAGAGTTCTGATCAATGACAGTGACCAGCTTTTCCGAGCATGATGGATGTTACTAATCATTTTTGCTGTTGTGAGGCACAGGACCGTGGCAGTAGATTTCCCTTATTTTTTATTCTCAAAATAAAATATAATAAACCTAAGCAAATCTTATTGGTGCATGTGAGAAAAATCTGAACAAGCTCTAGCTGATTTAGAAAAAAAACACATAACTCTAAGGTAAGAAAAAGGAAAACAAGTAATATTGTGTTTTTAATTTTACATTTCCACACAATTTCAGGCAAGAACAATGTAGTTATTCCTCCTTTTTCTAACGGCATTTTTTTTTTTATTAAGATTGGGAGAGCATAACAAGCTACACAAACACTTGATAAACATAAAGAAATGCATGTGAAAACAAAATCTTCTCTTAGAAAACACTTCATATTGTTTCAGACATAGCTAATCCTTTGAGCATGTGTTTAAATTCCATCTCCTTGTTTTGTCTGCAGTTTGCATGTGATGCAAATTCGAGTGTTAAATGTTTTCTTTTGATCCTTTTCATTGGTTTGTTTTTGCAAGATTCAGCACAGTGAAGGAAATTTTACCCTTTTAAGTGAAAGATTTTTTATCAAAGAAATAGAATGACAAATCTGCATAAATAATCATTTTTTGAATCAAGATTACATTTCAAGAAGCAAACAATAACGCATAAAAAGGAACCAGAATAATATAGTAAATATGTGAAATTTGAATAAGCATCATTTACAGCTCGGTTTTTTTTTGTATTGGAAGAAGGAAACTGACAGAAGAATAAAAATGGAAAACTTTGTAACATAGGAACTGATAGGAAGGGATGCATGTCGTCCATTTTTGCTTTCAAAGGCACTCAGTTGTCCTATTTGCTGCTGCCTGGCACCTCTATGCTGCTGCCAGCAGTTTCACTCCACACTATCAGCTACATGATTTCACAATAAAACTAAAGTCTACAACACAGTGGGCACAATGTGTTTACACTTCACGCTGATCTAGATCCCAGTCTATGATGGAAGCAACACTGTACACAATAAGGAGGTCGGATTTCTGCTCATCTCTTTTAACTTTTCAAATTTTATTTTTTAGCAGAGATCTTTTACAATAAACAGACCAAATGTATTTCTAAGTATGGGTGTAAATGTATCACCTTTTAAGAGATCTTTGATTTAATCAAAATCTTAAAGACACCCAGATATCATATATTCACCTTTTCTTAGGTTTTTGGGAAACTAATTTTAAGAATTCAAATGTTGAAAATGTTATATTTTGGCCTTGAACACGTCAGCAATCATATCTAGTTTTGATTGGGGTTTAAAAAAAAAAATTCCTTTGGATTAATAAAGTATGATTGAAGTGAATTTTTATTCGTTGGCTTGTTAAACAATCCTTACCTGCAGATGCACATTATCTCTCTTTGTAAAAAAAATAATGAAAAGTCCAACCATAAATTTGGGCAGATTTATTCACTGGGGAAAATCTGATTTATTGATTTTCTAAAAATGTCAACATTGAATTTTGGAAACAATTTCAAAGTTTTATACTTTTTAACCATATCCCTGTTGCTATGGGGAGAACAGGGTTTGGTAGCCTAGCTTAGAAGACATGTTCTCTCATGTTTTTCATTTCTATTATGAACAACGGGTCTCTGTATCTCCCTTTAACAATGTCACAGCAAAACTCAACTTATATATATATATATATATATATATATATATATATATATAAAAAAACCTGCATTATTAATGAAATAATTCTGGAGGGGTGCTTCACTGTTAAAATGATAAAAAATACTTTCATCATTTAAAATCAGAAATATTGCAAAGTTCATGTTTCATAAAACTGCTAGTGACACATTTTGTGTCCCTTTGTGGATAATGGCTAAAATTCTAAACAAAAGAGTAGAAAATCCAAAGAATGACAAAATGTAATTCCGTAAAAGTTCAAAAAAGAAAAAAAAATCTTCATTAGCAACAAAATGTAAGAAACTATGGAGGGAAGGCAGATTATCAAATAAACTGATCACCTAATAGTTCATCATGTTTACAGTGTTGTGTAATTGTCAGATATCAAAAACATAAGGGTTCATTTGTAAAGTTTAGATTGAAAAAGTTTATCTTATTGGATTTTTTACAAAATTAAAATTTCGAGCAGGGTTCTCCAACTCTAGTCCTTAAGATCTACCACTGTGCACATTTTTTGACACACCCCTAATTTACCACAGCTGAATCAAATGATTCATAACCTATAAAGCCTGTCATCAGGTTCAGAAAAGGCCTGGTGACTTTCTTCTACTTTGATTGAGTTTTGCTGAAGCAGGGATGTACATAAAACACCAGAGCAGTAGATCAGGCCTAGAGGAAGAGACCACCGATTTAGAGATTTTCCAGCAAGGCCTTTTAGATTGATCAGGACAGCAGATGCACATGTCTAATCTTCAAGTTAAATTCTATAAAAGTGTGAGGAGCTGAATGCTAAGTTATAGTAAAAGGATTAATTTGCAATCACTATCATGTGAGCTGTGTGCTTAAAAAAATCTGGATTAAAATCCCAACTTTCTGTCTTGATGCATCCTCACCTTTAGCTCGGATTTTCAGAACAAGAACAGAAATTAAACCTTGTGAGGTCAGAAATGTTTCCATAGGTAGAAAAAGGCTCTGAAAAGAAGGTCTTAATCATAGTATTCAAAAATGCACATTTTATGGGTCTAAATTAGGGCTTCTTTGCACTAAGCCATATAATTAATCAGAATGAGTTCAGTTTTATTTTCAGTTTCAACCATCGTCCCAATATGACTGAAGGGTTTGTTTATATTAGCATGAGCTTAAATAATATCCTTATCGGTTAATTGATGCAATATTAAAATCCCATCTGTGTCAGTGCCTTATACAGTACAAGACACAAAAGTTGCAGAACTTGCAATTCTTTCGGCATATGAAGATAATCTATGGTAAGTGTGCAAATAGGGTGAACCAAGAATTATTACAGCGCCAAGTGTAGTAAGGTAAACCTGCAATATTCTCCTTTGGAAAAATGTCTTCTGATAACATGAAAATGCAATAGTATGGTAGCACACCTGCAGAATATATTTATATTTATGAATCAGGGCTGTGAAGATAGTTTATAAAATAAACAATATAGAAATAAAAAACAGAAATCTTTATTAAAGATGTAAAATTTGGCTTTGAATGAATGAAAAGTCACAAATCAAACTGATCAACCGGAACAAATCGACATAGAGTTGAGTTTAGAGTCCCCAGGTAATAGTCCCCAGGTGTTGGTTTGACTCCTCTATAAACATTTAATTTAGAATGATACAGAAAGTAGACATATTGTTTAAAAAAAACAAACATTTACTCATCTTTATCATATAATACTTGGAAAATAGTTGGTCTAATTATTAATTAATCATTTGTATTGGTTAAAATAATGAATGGAAATTATCTGTGTATCTTGCTGTTGGCTGCTACTCACCCAGATCTATCAGCTAACACCTAAAGTTACAAACATATTTATGTATATTTTTAAGCAAAAATTACTGCTACTGCAAACTGTTGTATTTGATAAGAAAAATGCACAAAGCCGAATCAGAGAAAGACATTTTTTCAATGAATAAATGATGATGCACAAACCTTTTTGTTGAAAATTAGCTTGATTTTTTGAGAACCTATTTTTTTTCTCCTTTTTTTACCGCATACATTTGTATTAAAATGAGATGAACCAATAAATTTATAGTGAGTCTCCTATTATTGAAATTCTTTATCTTGAGTTGTATTGATCTCAATTCTACATGTTTATCGATTACCCCAATATATTTGGCCACACAATATTTATTTGATTATTAAGGTTGGTTTTAGGGATACCTCAGAAATGATGAAGACAGTTTAAGACATCAACATCAGAATTTAATTGGAAAAGTTCATAAAAAGAATGAAACTTGTAACTAATCAAAAGAAAAAAAAAAAACATTGTCTCCTAAAAATTAAGTTTGTGTACAGGCGAACATGCAAGCTCTGTCAACTCTAAAATGATCTATAACAATTCAACCCTTAGGGAAACCACCCAAAACCTTCTATGTTCTAACTTTATTTTCTTCAAAATAAAAAACCTGCCCATGACAGAAATATCTTGATAAAGCTTTAAAAAAATGAGCCAAGAATCTGCATTTTAATCGTAAATTTAATCACTGAAAGAACTGAAAGCTCACAACACTGCAAGGCAACCAGATCCACCATGCAGTAAGTCCAAGAAGCCAGTAAAAAAAATTAATTTTGCAAACATAAAAACAGCTAGTAATCAAATTAGTGATTCAAAATCCAATAATTTTTCAATAGATTAACTAATCATATGTTTGTACTACCAAGTGTACCCACGGTAAGAGGGACCAAAGTGGGCTTTGCTGCAATAGAAAGGTGACAAAAATGAAGCTAGAGTAAGCCCAACAGTTATAAGAACAAATTTTAAGCTTTTTTGCAGCTACCTTTAAAGCCTGACAGAGATTACAGTAGAGTGAAGGCTGAAAGACAACAGATGCAATGACTGAAGGTCAGCAAAGCTAGTTAATTAGCCATTACCTGAAATCCAGCATGCTGAAGCCGGGCAGTACCGAGCAGTGCGCCTTGAGGAACGGAGTTAAAAAAAAATACACTGCCTTTGAGCATTCAACATCAGTCATACTGAATTCAGAGATGTTAGTCTTTCAAATTTACAAAGATGGCATGAAAAACATGAATTCAAAAATGCACATTTTATGGGTCTAAATTTGGGTTTCTGTGCATCAAGCCATAGAAATAATCAGAATGCGTTCAATTTTACTTTCAGTTTCAACCATCGTCCCAATATGACTGAAGGGCTTGTTTATATTAGCATGAGATTAAGTAATATCCTTATCGGTTAATTGATGCAATGCCTTATAGAGTACAAGACACAAGAGTTGCAGAACTTGCAATTCTTTTGGCAAGTGTGCAAATGGGGTAATCCAAGAGTAATTGTTACAGCGTCAAATGTGTAGTAAGGTAAACCAGCAACATTCTCCTTTGTACATCAGTCGTACTGAATTTAGAGATGTTAGTCTTTTATATTTCACATGATGGCATGAAAAATATGAAGCAATATTTGGAATACATAACTGTAGTTAATCAGGAGAAAACTGGCTTACTAAAATCATCAGTGGCTGTAAAAACCTCTGATTGGTCCATGTCTAAACTGTACGCAAAGAACATTTTTAGGAGAGCAAAACAAAAAGCAGTCCGTATTAAAGTCATGGGGAATACTTTGCACGGAAATTTTTCTGTTTTTGGGACTTAATATGAGATGAAGTGAAACGCAGGTAAGAAGAAAAAACGAAGCAAACTCGATTACATACGAATTTACAGAAATACAGCAACTTCACAAAAAAAAACCCCACATACTTAATAAGACATTAAAAACAGCTAAAGCGGCAATCAGAACATTACGGAAACAAAAATAAAAATGTAAAAAAAGAAGACCCAAATCCATAACCCCATAATGACGAGTAGCAGAGTCGGTCTTACATTTGTGTGCATCTTAAAGGCAGTAAATCTGTGAAGTAAAGCTACAATTCAACCAACTTTATCTAGATAAAATACTACAGATGCTATTCTGCTGTTAACAGACAATTGGTGAAGTGGATGCATGAATATTTATTCCTTACAATGACTGATTTAAATGGGTGTAAAAGAAAGTAAGGCTTTTAGGTCTATTGTACCTGGTCATTTTCCAGCAGACACTTTAATTTTTTCTCCTAGTTGCTGTTTCTAATGCAGTGGGATGGTGTGTGAAATTGTGTTGAAGTTTCAGTGACTGTGACCAGCCCAGCTTTTAACCTGTAAAGCCCATTCCCCCAAACTCTCCCAATCCAAACTACACCCCTTCCCCATCCTTCTTCTCCCTGCTTCCGGGAGGCGGAGATTACGCTTTACTTTCATTGCCGTTTGCCTGAGGAGCCTCGCTGGGAACCGTCTTCACCTCAGTCGTGGCGTTCTTCACCTCCGTCTCGGCTTTGGTGTTTTCATCCTTCACCGTCTTCCCGCTATGGGTGGAAACAAAAAGAGTGAGCGGAAGAAAGGAAAGAAAACGGGAGATTCCCTTAGCATCGATAAGGCTCTCCTTTCACTGCTAAACTGTCTGCTCAGAGCTTTTTTTTTCTCTTCTAATTCCTCTAAGAAAGAAAAGGGGTGAAAACATGCAAAATGCTTTGAAGGAATTTGTTGTTTTCGCTCCTGGAACTGAATGCATTTCACACATAATGGGATTGAGCTCACTATCCTAGCCAGACATCAAGCAGGAGTACATGGATGTCACAGCTACTTTCCAGGAACAACTAATGCTGATGTGAAGTGACACAGGGCCGGTACAGTAGACACAGTGTTGGAGGGAGGGAAAGACTGAGGCATAGCCTACAACACAGACTACAATACACTAGAGGATTACATGCCATCTGGACTCAGCTGAGCTCAGACACAATTGGAAGAAGCTTTGAAGCCATACATCACATTCTGTCATTTTAAAAATGGGCTTCGCCTCTGCTGTCCTCCCTGCTGCCTCTCGCATCGCTACAGTTTTCTATCATGCCAAGAGTTAAAACGAGTGTTAAGAATTATGTTAATGGATAGCTCGCAGTTACAAATCAGACTTAATAGCATTCCACAGGGAATTCATGTCATGCAACAATGACTAATGCATTACATCACAATGGATAACAAATGCATCATGTTTATTTGTTGTGCAAAAACTTTAATAAATTAGTGTAAAAAAGTGTTTTGCATTTCCCATGGGAAACATATAAAAACATAATTAAATTTCAGTAAAAATTTCAGCTTCTTAAAATGTTTCGCATATAAATGCAAATCTGTGTTTAATTGCTCTGTGGCTTAAAGAGAGCTAAATCTTTTTGAAAACGAAAACAAGACTAATTTAATTCTCAATTAAACAAACTAAATTTTCAAAGAAAATAAACTTAGTTACCATTAAAATGAATCTAATGCATTTCCTTTCAAATTAATTAATTAAAAGATGAAAACTTTAATGAACCACATTGTGGTTTAAAAAGGAGAACGTTATTTTATATTTAAGGTGGATTTATTGTTTATTTCATTAGAGACCAACAGTTTAATTTGCTGTTAAAAAAACCAAAACATTTTCCATACTGATGTCCTTCTCATAAAGACACTCTCGTTAGGAAAAACTGGAGGTGTTGGCCTAGTGGGTTAGAGCAGAACGCTTGTGCTCTGAGAAGCTTGCAAGTACCCGGTTTGATCCCCACAGCCTCCACTCTGGGTCCCTGAGCAAGACCCTTAACCCCAAACTGCTCCCTGGAAGCCACAGAATGGCAGCCCACTGCTCCCCAAGGGGATGGATTAAATGCTGAACGATGAATTTCTCCAGTGTGAGATCAATAAAGTTTATTTATTATTATTATAAGCAATAAAATATGATTTTTTTTTGTCTTCCACAGATCAGAAAGCAATTAAGCTGGTTTTTAAGGTCTGCTCAAGTCTAGATAAAACTATAAGAAACTACATTTTAACAGAAAACTGCTAAAATAGCAGCTCCTAGCGGGCAAACCAAAGCAGGAGAATGTGGCAAAAATTAAGAAACTTCCTGTTGCTACAGAAGAGTTACAGTTTATCAAACATTTACTGCCTCATGACAAATGTTTAGCATAAATTATCTCCAAAAATAATTTTATTAAAAAAAAAAGATGAGGTTTAAACTTAAATCTTGTTTTATTGGTTTGTTTTCATGTAATATATCTTTACTGTTTAATCTCTTATACTGCACTGTAATTTTTATTCTTGTGTTCTATTTTGTTTTTATTTTTAACTGTTTCTTCTGTTTTTTATTTATATTTTTTAACTGGTTTTATGTAAAGCACTTTGAATTGCCCTGTTGCTGAAATGTGCTATACAAATAAAGCTGCCTTGCCTTACCTATAATCAAACAAACTGTTCAGCCCTTTATTGATGTTAATGTCTATTGGCTAGAGATACAATGGCTGTGTCATAATGTCTGCCCTAATCACTAAATAGCGCACTATATAGTGGTTACGCCATTTTAAATGAGTGTCCGAACATCTAGATGATGAAAAACTAGTGGACTCCAAATTTCTCACATTGCACCTTGAATAGTGGTGACCATCCATGGTCACTAGACGAGCAAATATATCATGGAATGTGTCGCACGGACAGCTCTCCTCACAAAGCATTGTCGTCACAGGGGCCCGCTGTCGCCATAGGCGGTGACTAATAACAAAGATGGCGCAGGCGCCGCTTAATGGAGGCGAATTTATGTGACCAAAGGGGAGCAAAAAGTAGTGATCCTATGTCTGAACGGTCAGTTAACTGAGTTTACTATAAAGTCCATTATATAGTCTCCGCTCTATATAGTTATTGAGGGATTTAGGGGTTAGAGCGGACATTCAGACATAGCCCAAGACTTTAGGACCCCTCTATTAAATTCTTAATTTTATTTAAAAGGGGACATAATACTAAAAACAAAAATGTAACTGTTTGATACATCTAAGCAAATTGCAGATGTTATCAAATTCACAACTGCAGTCCCTATATGCGAGTATGTGTACAGTCTGCAGACTTTTATTTTCTGCAAGCAGAGAGCTTGCAAATGAAGGAAACTACAGCAGTCAAAAAGCTACAAGTTAAAATGTAAACATTGATTCAAAAGGATGAACTTACTGTATACACTGCAAAAAATTTAAATCTCAATAAGTGCTTTTTTTCTTAAAATAAGTGCATTTTTTCTTGAATTACGGGGGGTAAGTGAGAAACTTTGCCAATACAAGAATAAAATTTACTTTTAAAATAAGAAAAAATAATTATATTGTCTTATTTCAAGTGCATGTTATCTAATTATCTTATCTAATTTACCCAACTTGACAGAGGGAACTTTGTGTTAATCCATTTTATTTGCACACTGTTTTCACTACTCAGAGGAGCCTGATCAGTGGGAGATCGAGCTGTACACCTCCTCACTTGAAAGAAGGAGGAGGTGATTGGAAGAGGGACAAGGGTCAGCACCCCCTCTTTGGACATCTTCTGCAAACATTACCTATTGTGACTTATTAGGGATGGAACGGTTTATGAAAACCGTCTGAACCGTTCGGTTCAACTGTCTCGGTTCGGTTCGCGTGTGTTGCGTTCGGTTCATGCGCTGCTCCTTTTTCTCATAGGCGAAGCGTTTACACTCCAGAGCAGAAGGTGGCAGTACTGCGACCAAAGCCAACCACTAGTAGTAAACAAGAAGAAGAAGCGAAGCAGCGTAGCCGGGTGTAGCAGAAAAAAATCAGCTATTGTGGAGAATTGTGTGAGTATGGCGAGTGGGAAAGAACAGGAGTTGGAAGACGCGCCAGCAGCACTTTATAGGTCTGCTGTATGGGACCACTTTGCATTTAGAGTGACCTACGATGACGGCGGAAAGAAAGTTGTGGATAAAAGTGCAACAGTATGCAAGCATTGTGCAACATGTTTTGTTTATGCTAACAGCAACACGACCAACATGTCATGCTAACCCCAAAATCCCACATACTCCGTCAGCGCTTCGCCCCGCTGCGCTCCAGACCGCCTGCACAAAGCAAAGCCTACAGCCTCCGCTGTGGCTCCCGTCCGCTCCGCTCTGAGTTCCTTGGAGATCGTAGAGGGCATGCGCCGGATGATTAAATTCAAAGCAGCAAAACGGTATGCAGAAATGGTCCAGGGTTTCCGCGGATCATTTAAAATAATTACAATCCATAAATTTTGGGGGATTTTTTTCATTATTTTTTATGAGATTTCGATGTAACAATAAACATATACCGAACCGAAAACCGTGACCACGAAACCGTGAATCGAACCGAACCGTGGATTTTGTGAACCGTTCCACCCCTATTACTTATGTGCAATATTCTTCTCTCTCACTGTGCAATAACAAATGCCAACTACTGTTTAGACTGTTTAATGTTTTAATTATTTGTAAGGTCAGTATATCCTTGCAGTGCAAGTGCAATAACCCAAGTCAACTACTGTGTACTCTTACCTTAGCTCTCTACTGTGCAGATATGTTTATATCTAAAGGAATAATATTCCAGGACATTACAACTTTTCTTTTTTATGCTTTTTTGTACTATATACACACTTTTTATATTGTCTGTCATATTTTTACCTTTAATGGCATCTTGCTTTAACTCTGCCCTTTATACTCTGTATAAGCTACTGGAACCAGAATTTCCCTGAAG
Source organism: Cyprinodon diabolis (assembly GCA_030533445.1). Taxonomy (NCBI): domain Eukaryota; kingdom Metazoa; phylum Chordata; class Actinopteri; order Cyprinodontiformes; family Cyprinodontidae; genus Cyprinodon; species Cyprinodon diabolis. The sequence goes on from CM060072.1 coordinate 4,880,060, forward strand.
GAGATCACTTGTACAGCATTATATCGCGAGGGATACATATTTTTATTTTATTTTTTTCTATTAATGTATTGTCTAGTTTTATTTTATTTACTATCATTTTATTCTTTTTTTCTTTTTTCCTTATTTTGTTAAATAAATTTTTTTGAGCTTATGTGCAACTTCATAGGGCTTTGTTTAATTATGTTTAAAAGAATTTTACTGTTTTTAATTCATTTTATGAATTTTGCTTATTTGTATTAAAATAATAAACCAAAAAAAAACATAGTGCTTATTAATGGAAAAATAAATGATAAAAATAATAAACGAATAATAATGATTTGTAGTTTCTTTTAGAAGCGCCAATGCAGAAATGTCTTTTCTTCTTCAAGTTTTTTCAAACTCTTTCCATTTTTAAATCTTTCCAGCTACCATGAGGTATGCTCCACAACAAACTGCATGCGGCGGCTACATGTTACTTAATGTGGAGAGCGGTTAACCACAAAGAAGACCTGCAGTGATGAGAGTTAACAAGCTCTATAGAAGGAGAAAGCATGTCTCTGTGAGGTTAATATACAAACAGGTGGTCAATGGAGGCGGTGGATGGAGGGTGACAGGCATGCAGAGAATGATTATTCAGCTGGATGGCCAACCTCTGGAGACCTTTAAGGAAACTTCACTCTTAAATGGTCCTAAAACTAAACCTGACATTGACAAGTGCTGATGTTCCAACTTATTTTTTAATGCATGCGTAACTAATGCATTTTCTTTTCCACTGAGGAATTTATGGATATTTACTGTAGGACTGAGTTCTTCTAACCTCTGAAATGTGGAGAATGTCTGCAGCCACAGCAGTGCTCCTTCACCCACATGATTGATTCAGTTAAAACACAGCTTCTGCCTCTGGGTCTCTGCCTACGCTTAATGATTATTGGATCCTGGTAACGAGCCAATGGTCCAAGATATTTCAGAGCGGGATCAATACCATCAATATCTTCCACAGGTCAGCAGATTTACTAAGAGCTGAAGAAATGTGATAAGGCTGATCAAATTTGCACGACTATTAAAATGTTTTTCACACTTTGATCTAAACTAAGGCCAGTGTGAGGGCTGCAATACCACGTTATTTTAGTAAGGGTGAATGACTGGTCTTTCTTTTTTTTTTAGGCTGCATGTCTTAGTTTCTTCATATCAAATTTCCACCTATGATAAACTGTTTTTTTTTTTTACATTAAATCACATTTGTTCAAAACTTAGCAGCGTTCAGTAGATCTTACTAGAATTAAATGTGAATGAGCTTCAGTGAAATGACATCTAACAGCTGCATTTAACAGGTAAAGTCATTGAAAGTGAATATATTCTAATTTATTTTGAGTCAAAACTTAAAGTCATGAAACATACAGATCAACTTCACACAGTTCGACAGCTAATTAGAATATAAGATATTAGATGTATTAGAATATTAGTACAATAAAAAAGAAAAAGCAATATGGTCTAATTGAATATATATGTCCATAAATCAAGCAATATCCACTCTAGGAGTTTGCTCAGGGCTCCTTTTGCATTAATTACTGAATCAATGCAGTGTAGCATGGAGCAGATCATAGTTCTGGTGTCTCTCACCTTCCACTGCAAGATAATTTATAGTCTCTGTAGGATTTAGCTCAGGGAAATTTGGCAACTGGCTCCCATTAGTGAAACCAAAGTACCAATGGTGGTATTTAATTAGCATCTAGCAAAAGCTTTTTGGCAAGGGTGCTGAAAGTCCTCTAAAATGTCCCAATAGATGGCTAAGGAGACGTTGAACTGGCGGAAACACAGTAGATCCCCACCATGGTGGATAGCAGTGGGCTGAATGATGCTGGACAACTACTAAATATATAGCCCATTATATAGCAGTATTTAATATGTTTATTTTTCATGTTGTAATTATTCTTCCTAGATTTTTAAAACTTTTTAGTTGGATTTTTTTCTTTTATTTGTAGCCCATGATCGGCTAAACTAACAGCAATAAACACACTATGTGCGTAATGAATCTATATGATGTTTCACTTTCTGAATTAGTAAAATCAAACAACTTTAGGGAAGTTGTGCTAACGGACTGCGATGCTGCTGTTCCGCGTGATCTGCACAGAAATTTTGCTTTGTTTTTTATTTAAGAGTGAAGTTCTCCAAAAAAGAATGGCAGCACACATGAGTAGAATATAAGCGGGTAATAAAAGAAACAAAGATGTTCATACTCGTTTTGGCCTGATGAGGTGGAGTCTGAGCATGGGGCATTGCTGGTATCCTTGCTTGAGCCGTCTACTTGTGAGTCCTTACTCTGGGTGGAGTTGGGAGCTTTGACTGACTCACACTGACTCTGTGGCCCGTCGGCATTGGCAGAGGGTGGGCTAACTGGCTCTAATACAGGAAGGCTGGAGGCAGGGGCTTGTTTGGGTGTGTCGCTGAGGTCAACCAGGGGTCCAACATTGCATTCAGGGTCAGCTTTTGGGGAACTGGAAAGGGCCTCTGTGGTGTTTTTAGGAGAAGGCTTCAAGTCAGAGGGGTTAGTCTGCGGCGTGCTTAAGCTCTCAGTAACCGAGTTAGCAGCAGTGGAGGGGAGTACGTTTACCACGGGGTGTGGGGAATCTGCAGCAGCAGGTCTGTTTGGCAGGGAGTCACAGGGAAAACAGGAAGGAGGTGAAGGAGGAGGAGAGAGGAAGCACAGAGCCAAAAAAAAAGAAAAGTGTTAGGGTAATAACAAGGTAGTAAGTGCTTTTGTGCTCAAGTGAAGAAAGTAAAAACCTATACAATCAAAATGTAAGAAACAAAATACTGGAGGGTAAAACCAAAAAAATAAATAAATAAAAAGGAAGGACATGCAGTTTTTCAAGGACAAAGGAGATGCTATACTTGACCTGTTTGCAGCCTTTTATAAAAACTAAAGAGATGTTTTGTTCTGGAATCACGTAAAGCCCCATAAATCCTGTTGCAATATAGTCCAGTACAACCATCAACCCTGAAACGCTACATTATGGATAATGGTATTGGTTTCGATAAATCAGTTGTTTTCTTTTATCTTTGTGTTGTTAAAACTTCACGGCAACGCTGTCCTCCAAAATAACCATTGCATGAATGTCCCTTTAAACAGTTTCCTATCATATAGCGCTCTTTTATTGTGGGACATGAAAATGCAACTACTTAGCCTAAAATATAAAATTCTGATGTGTCTTTCTATTTATTGTCCCTCATAGTAAGAAAAGCAAGAGAACATTCGGCTCTTTTTATGTGGCTAAGCAACACAAAGTAGAACATTATTGGAAAGTGGAAAGAAAATGATCGACACTTTGCTTTCAAATTAAATCTAAAATGTGCCGTCATTCTCTGTTCTGCCTCTTTTTTACTCAGACTCTGCTAAATAAGATCCTGTATAACCAGTTACTTTCATAGGCTCACTTTTTAGTAAATAGGGTCCATTTGTGTGTAATTTAATCAGAGTATAAATGAAGCTTCAGTGAAGGCATATAGTGTTTGGATAAGAACATAATAGAGCAATTAGCTGAACATGGAAAGAGAATGAACCAACTGCAGACCAACCAGGTCGTGGATGTCCACCTAAATCGGCAGGCTGAGAAAAAATCAGAGAAGCAGCCAAGGGACTCATTGCAACTCTGCAGGAGCTGCATAGATATATTATTCAGGTTGGAGAATCTGCTGACAGGATAATCCATGATAGAGGAAGGTTTCAAGCAGAAGACCATAAAAAGACATATTTTACTTCCAGCCACAAGCTATGGAAGGGACATAGCAAGCGTTGCAAAGATGAGACCACATTGCCATTTTGTCCTGATGCAAAATGCAATTGTGGTGGAATCAGGCACACTATTCCAACCCTGAAACATGGTGGTGGAAGCATCAGGGTATGGTGATGCTCTTCTTCGGGATTGACCGGGAATCCGAGCTGATGGATGGAAAACGTGCAAGTCTGTGGATGGTTTAGGACTGTGGTGGAGGTGTAGCCAGAGATAAATGGAATGGTTTATATGTTAATGTGGTTGAATGGATTTTTCAAAGTTTGAACCTTAATCCAAAAGGAAATTAGCTCTAGATGTTATACACACAGGCTTTCTCCATCTAATCAATATCAGACAGAGCAATTTTAAATATTCTTGTACTATGAATTTTCTTTCGCTCTATAATTATGCTCTACTTTGTGTTGATTTATCACATAAAATTCTAATAATATACATTAAAGCTTGTTTTTCATTGGTTATGAAAACTTTTATATAAAACATATTTTATTACATTCATGTTTAGCCTGAATAAACTGCTACTATCCAAGGTCCCCATCAACCAATTAGCTGCACAGACAAGCTTTTCAAAAAGCTAATTAAACTGTTTTCTACTCACTCTGGTTCTGTCAGTGGGGTGGTCTCATTGGGCTCAGTCGGAACCCCTCCTCCTTGGTTTGGGGTGTTTGCTTCCTCTGTTCTCACTTCCACAATAGGCTCCTTAGACTCATCTTGCCTTTTGTCAGAAAGAAAACAACAAACGCATAAAGAAATGAAAGCATGTTTGTGTTAAACTCAGACTGCTCTTATGAAAGCATGTTTGTGTTAAACTCAGACTGCTCTTATGAAAGCATGTTTGTGTTAAACTCAGACTGCTCTTACAATCCGCAAACACATGGTTACCTCACATATGATCAGCAGCCGTGTAAAACTGCTGTAAAAAATGAGCCGGAACAATCAGACACACATGGATTGTCTGTTCAGCTATCAAACACCCTGTCTCATTGATTCAAACCAATATTTGATCATCCTCTGCCTCCACCAACCTGCGTGCTCTGATTGCAGGTTTTCCCCCTTAGGGCTTAGCTGTACCGCCAGACTCGACTTTCTGATTGTGTTCAGCTTTAAAGTGTTTGCTGGCAGGGAACGACATGTCGGAGATCTGAAGGTGCAAAACATCTCTGCAGATCCCGACTGTGCTACTTTGTTTGCAGCATGGCGAACCCTCTGAAGATTTGTTTTATGTAAGCTTTGGCTGAAATATTTATTCGTTTGCATTTCTTCCATAATGAGATACAGGTTGGCATATAGAGCTAAATCTTTGATCAAACAAAATTCTAGCAGTGACTCTTACGTTTTAACAACACTCTACTTAGAATACATCGTTAGAGAAAAAGCTATCTTTAGAATACCTTAGATATTTAAAAAAAAAAAACGCTGAATGTTGGAAAACTGTAAATCATATCTCAGTCTTTTGTTTACATCTGATCTCCATGTTTACATTTAATCACTGCTGAACTTTAAGAAATTGAAATATCTTGAGAGCTGTACTGAACAAAATTTCATTTTGTATGCAGCCTTTGTGTACAAAATGACAATAAAGTCTGTCTAAGTCTCTATATACTTGGTATACCTGATTGGGATGAGTAAAATTATTTAAAATAATACTTATTATAAACATTTTATTGCAGCAGACTAAACTCAAGCAAAAGAGGTTTAGAAAAATAATTACATTAACACTAGAAGTCCCAGAGAGTTCCAGTTTTCCTGCAAGCCCCCCTCCCCTCTTCAAGTTTGTGTATTCACTCTACCTTGCTAAGTGTCCTTGTTGTAATGCAAATAACCTGTGATATGAGCAACCCTTCTACATGAGACTGGATAAAGGCTGAAACAAACTGGCATCAAAACAAGAGCATGCTCCAAACACCTTTCATTACCTTCCCCTGCAACATCAGACCTTTTTGCAGGAATATATATGTAAATCTTTTATTTAGGTAAACCTATTGAACGACCAGATATCATACGTGTCCTAGTTCCTGAGCTGAGAACAGGTTATAACCGTGCATATATTACAGACCCTAAAATAAAATGAAAAAGTCCTCAACTGATCAAATTAAAAACATTAATAAACTTACGAGAACGCTGCCTTTCCCTCTTCGATATCCTTGCTCTTTGCACCTGGGCCAGCCTTCCCACAGACATTTACAGCGATGCACATGAGGAGTCCACACTTGTTGAGGAAATAGCAGGTGACATCCACAGCAACCAGTAGCAACAAGAAAACAGCGATGAGGATTCCCACAATTGCTCCAGTGCCGAGTCCGGAGCCACTGGCTGCAGCATCTCCAGAACCTAAAGAGTAAAAGACAGGCGGAGGCGGAAACACGAACCAAACGACAGAAAAGAAAGAGGGGGGAAAAGAGTTTCAACATGAAGGAGAGGGGACAGTGAGGAAATTAGACAGGGAGGGCAGAGTTGATGAGAAGTGATGAGGGACACAGTGATTCTCTGAATGCAATGCTTCAGGTCAAAGTGAACACTTTGAGTTTGGGAAGGAAACACTCAGACGTTATAGTCCATAGAAACCAGCTGGAAGTGCAAGCAGTTTGATACGCCACCAGGTGCATTTCTAAAAATCCTGCTCCTGTAACCTGCAAAATCCTTCAACTGCGCCATTTTTGCATTTTCTACTCTACATTTACTGTATAGATACACATTGTTAAACATTAACACGACAGTGAAAATGAATCAGTAAACATGCTGGTGAAGATTCTCAGTCATCCAGGTCATAGTCATTCCAAACAAGTAAAAAAGAAAAAAAAAACAATCCACTGGACTTTGCTTCCAAGTTTGAAGACGTTTCGCTTCCCATCCAGGAAGCTTTTTCAATTCAAAATGTCAGAAATAGTGATGAGTTCCAGGCTATACAGAGGAGCCCAACAAGCCATTTTTTTTTCGTTAAGAAAAGACATCTCCTCTATTCAGCCAGGTCAACAATTCCCCTTAACCACCCCCTTTCAGAGACATAGACAGGTATGGAGCTTTGCAGGCAAAGCGTTGGACCCGCCTGTCCGTTTCAATTTGCATGTTTTCTAAACAAAAACAAGGGCTTGTTGGGCTACTGTGTACAGCCTCAAAATCAACGCTATTCCTGACAAATTTAATTGAAAAAGCTTCCTGGATGGGAAGCAAAACATCTTCAAACTTGGAAAAAAAGTGCAGCGGATTGTTCTTTAACTTTTTTGGAATCAATCAGTAAACCAATTTTAAATTGTTTTGTAGAAGTATTACAGTCTATGCTCTAGGACAGGGGTCACCAACGCTGTGCCCACATGGGGGGCCCTCAGAGTCTTCTAAATAAAGAACAACCCACCAGTGGGCTAAGTTTGAAATTTTATTTTATTCTGTTGCTCTTCTTTTTAATCATTTATAGAGATTTCAAAATGACAATGTCTAAATTAACAGAAACAATAAAAATATGTTGATAATGAACAAAGTTTAGGCTAACGCTAACCCTTGCAGATCATGGGTCAGTAATGGTCGGCCTTCCTACGTGTTGGTACCCTTGAAGTGGCCCTCAGCCTTAAAAAGGTTGGTGACCTCTGCTCCAGGAGCTAAGATACATCTGGAGGAGGAAACTAAAGGTAAGGATATGAAAAAAAATGTGGAAGAACATGATTTATATCTTCAACAGCTGCTAGTTACATTAACCTTACCCTCAGATTTCTTACAGTTTTAAGAGTTGAATAAACACCAAAAGCCTTGCTGGCCTTATTATTCTGCTAGTCTGGAATCTGGGTGAAAGTCTGTCATGGATTCCAGATGTTGCTGATAACAGAGTTTGGACTGAATCCAACAACTTACTTCTTTTCTATGTGCACTAAGCAACATAACTCACAGAGGACTGCTCATATACATCCTCTTCTGGCAATTCTTGCAATGCTTCCCTTATTTTTAGAAGCTAGAGGATAATAGTGGAAAAATTCCTATTAGACTGATTTTTGTATTTTCTAAATATTCATTTATTTTCTATTTAATAAAAAAAAATTATATCTGCAGATGTCAAGTTCAGTTTGTTAGTTTTCTTGTACTGCTATATAATATTTATAGTATTAAGTACAGTGTTAGTCTTATGAAATGGAATTTAAGATTTAAAGTAATTCCCCTCTGGGATTATTCAAGTATGTCTGATCCTGATTCTGATTAAAGCCTTTGCTAATTTATTATGACCATCGTCAGATGAATGTTAAGTAAAAAAATAAAAAAACAAAACTAGAGAGTAAATTCATAACACAGATTAAAACTAAACAACACATAACTGTGAATGAAAGATCAGTCAATCGAGAAAACAAACATGCATTTTTAAATTATTGTTTCCTCTCTATAGAAACATCTGTGGTATATTATCATACAAATGGGTCATACTTAATTTTTTTTTTGTCAAGGCTTATCACTTTATTACTGACATTTTTAATTTTTTTTATGTTGGAATTCTGACTGGAAAATTCAGAACATTATCCAACATCCAAAATGCCTCCTAAGCATAGAATGCAGTACAATTACGACTAATCATCAAACAATTCTCTTCTCCATTTCAAATCACGTCTCAAAACTAATCTGTTTAATAATGCCTATTCTCTTTAATATCAATCTCGCTGTCACAGCCTTTTTATTTTTTAAATGGTATCTATTCTGTTTTGACTTTGCTTATGGAAACATGTTTTTAATTTTTTGAGTGTCCAGAAAGGCGCCTTTTAAATAAATTATATTATCATTATTGATAATAATAAAAAGACGACATTTCCTTTATTCCGTGGTTGTCTTTTGCAATACTCATGGTCATTTCCAAAATAAAAATTGACAGAACAACAAGATAAAATGCATTACGTCATATAGATCATTGAGGGATAAACAAACATTGTTGAGCAGGCTGGTTTTAAGTGTGGATTTTAGCAGAGGAAGAGTATCCATGTTATTTATGTCTGATGTGAAAGAGTTGCAGAGTTTAGGAACAGAGTGGAGGACACCAGGAAAGTTGAAGTTACAAGTTAGTACCTCCGGCAGATTATATATGTTTTTACTAAACAGCATAATGCTGTATGGCTATTTTTATTTAAAAATAATTAATTTTGCCTACTTTAAAACCCTGGGCGTGACATACTACAGCTTTGTATGGGTCGCTAACTGTGCCATGGAAGACAATAAGAAGAAAACTCCCCTAGAAGATAAATGGGAACCTTTCTTAGTGGTTGGACGACAATATTCTGTCCTTTTACCTAAAAGAAGTAGCCTCTATTAAAACTTTTTTAGAAAGAGCCTTTAACATAAGATCATGCCTCTGCATAATCTTAATGGCCACTGTAAATAACCCAAATCACTGGCCATTCATAAGGGGCTGACCTGTTCGTCCGGATGTTTTCTAAGCCAAAATAAGGCTTTTTTTTGGTGCACTCTAAAAAGCCTCAAACTATTTCTGACATTTTGAATTTAAAAAAGCTTCCTGTATGGGAAGCAAAATGTCTTCAAACTTGGAAACAAAATCTAGTGGGTTGTTTTTTTAAAAAAGTTTTTTGGAACTTAATGGGAACCTGCTTTCTCAACAGCAAACAGCAGTTGAGGAAGTACTACGAACAGCTACACTTGTCTTCCAGCTGTTTTAACATCATGGCAGCTTTGGTGGTCAAACATTTTTAGTTTGGTTTAAAACTGCATCAGGTGATCATTTGAGAATTTGAGAAAAAATCCGCATCAATTTAAAAGGATCTCGTTTTTGGAACATAAAAAAAACAAAAAAAAAATAGAAAAAACTGTTTGTTGTACAATAATTCAGCCAATGGTTTAGGCCAGCCACTAAGAAAGAAATACTTTGATATCTAAGCTCATGATAAGTATACTGAGAACTGTAAGCTGGAATTGGAATAGTGCTATAATCCCGGTAAAGGTCCTGTTAAGCAATAAAAGAGGAATAAACCACATTTTTCTTTGAAGATCATTCTCATGTGAAATTGGTCTCTTGTTATCTGTCACCCAGCCAGAATGAAATGCCATCATTTGCAAACCAAATTTAATTTGTGGAAAAACAACTGTTGAAGAACACTCAAATTCAAACATTGAGATTTCCTTTTAGCATAATTTCTCTCAAGGTATTTCCTATTGATTCAAATTGCTCATACTGAAACCAGCATTTCTGCACCAGAACCTTTTTAATAACACAAGCTTTTAACATTTCAAAAATGAGATCATAATTACTACATAGAGAATTAAACATTTAAATCAATGACTGTTTTTATCAGAGCTAAATAGGCTTTTAGTGCAATTTAACCTTACCTTTAGGCTGTGTTGCAGCACTGTATATATAATTTGAAACTGAACTCAGAGTTTTTTAGCAGTAGAGCAGGAGCCCCACATATCATTTCTTGGTTAGATTCCCGACCTTAGCCTTATCTCTTCCCCTGTCTCTCTCTGGACATTCTTTGTTGGGTAACTGTCATGATCTTGGCACTGATGACTGGCTCAATTACTCATTCCATTCACCTGTCTAACTCTGCCCAGTTTATAATCACAGCTCATTTGATCCACCTGCTCCTGCTTCTATTTAAGCTGCTTGCTCTCATTCATCAAGGCAAGATTATTTCTTGTTTTCTCAACCCAGTGGTGAGAGAGGGTTTTAGAGTTTCTTGGTGTTTCTAATTAACCTGACTCCGCCAGGTGGATTTGCTCCGCATATCCATCTGGAAACCTTCCATTGAAGTAATTTTGGGAAGGGGCGAAAATACTGGTTAGCTGATTGGCCTATGTTGGTGATAGCCGGGCCAAATAATCCAATCAGATCAACGAAGCATATGACGTACTAACAGAGCGACGACGAAAACACAACCACAAGCCAGGCACAAGCCAATTGATAGATCAAACTCTTGCCGAAACCAGTCGGGAGAAGAGCAAAAACATCTTTTCCTCTGAGAAAAGCCTCCAGAGCAGTGTTTTGCTCTTCTTTCAGTGAAGAAATACTCTGTAATTCCGATAAAACTTGCTCGATAGTCACGCTAACGCTAGTTTCATCGGCTGAAGCGGCCATGTTCTTTAGACTGAACTGTCGCGCTTCTCGTTGCGTCACACCTCAACCCGCCTCAAAGCCAACGCTGATTGGACGTTCGTCTGGTGAACGGCTCCAAATTTTCTTCAACGGAGAGTCTCCAGACTGATCTGCGAGTGAAACCTTGAAAGCTCCCGAGATCAGGATGGTCTCACGAGGCTAGTTTCTAATTTCCTGATCCTGACCTCTTCTGCTCTCAACCACTGAGCCTGCTTGTTCCCGTCTGGACAGTTTGCCTGAACTTTCTTTGGACTCCTTGACCTTTGAGCCTGCCGGTTCCTGTTCTGATCTGTTTGCCTGACCTGACTTCAGACTCCTACATGTTCTCTGGGCAGCTCCCACCACATCTTGTTGGCAGCCAACCGGCTGGATCCTATCTTGTTCTTTGGGCATGGAATGTACTTTTAAACCAGAGGTTCCAGCCTCAGACGCCCTAGCTGCTGCTATTGCAGAACTGCAGATACTTTGTAAATAAACACTTATTTATTAATCCCACTGTGTTTTCTTGCCAGAATACTGGGACCTCTGTTCCGAGTCGTGACAGATTTAAAATACCTACAACAATCTGAAAGAAAAAAACAAGATTATCCTTTATATTTCCAGTTTGCATTTACTCGTAGAGCACCCTTTCTTAGGAACAGCATCCTATTGCCATCTCAATTTCAAAATCCCTTACTGGTAGTTTCTACTCTTGGCTGATCAGAACATTAGAAGCGTGTTTCTGCTATGTGTACTTACAGATGGCAACAGGGTGTTACAGACAACCAATGTTTTTCCTCTGCTCATAGATCAATTTGCATTTTTATAGGAGCAGTAAGTCATGCAGCATGGCTCAGTACTGAGAGTTTAAATGCTCAAATATGTGTATCAGGAGAGCCATCTCTGCTTACACACCTTTGCAGGTCCAGGGCTGAGCCAGCTACCCAGAAGACTGCAGATGACACCGTTATAAATATTAGTTTTAAAACCCACATTTTGACACGTCTGAAAGGTCAATAATTTATACCCCTGATTCATTAACATAGTTTAATCCGATGAAATATGAAACCTTATAAATCAAAATTATGGTTTCAAATTTTGTATGGAACCCGGTGCCCATTTATGTGACAAACTACTGTTAAACATTTGTTCTGCCAACAAGGAAACAACTATTTATGATGAGTGATTTCATATCTTACTCATATAAAACTCAGGTTAAAAGGGAAACAAATTAATGATGAATAGATAAATTATACTTAAAACCCTGAAGATTTCATACTAGAATAATTCTGCTGGTTTACAGCCTTTTCTTTTGTCCATCGCATTCAGGAGTGACTCCAGGTTATTTGAAGATAGATGAGAATTTCAGCCGGTGCAGTTGCAGGCTACAGGTACACATTTTTTAATAGAAATATAATTATTAGATCCATTTTCAGAATTAATTTCAGTCAGAGAGAGAGAGACGTATTAATAGTCTACTGCATTTTGGCTCATCTAGAGGAATGTAGAAGAAATTTATCATAAAATTTCAAATAAAAAGACCAATTTAAAAAATGTTTGTATTTTTTGTACATGATACCGATTACAATTGTCCCATTTCTTGTTTTAACTCAATGCTGAAACAAGAACAACAGATTATCTGGTGTAAGAAAAAAAAAAAAAAACACAAACTGAGCCACAAACTGATTGCCATTCTACGCTGAAATTGATGCAATAATTAATGCAGAAGGAGCCTCTAACTGATAACAGAGTGGAAATAGTCAGGGGTGACAGTGGAGTCGGATGCAGGAGTTTGCCCTGCAATCGAAGGGTTGTCGGTTAAGGCCCTGGCTCTGGCTTTCAGTGTCCTTGGGCAAGACGCTTCACCTGCATTGCCTACTGATTTTTTTTCTGTGTGCAATGAATTATGCACAAGGTCAACTTTTGAATGGAATTAATTCAATTATATTAGCATTTGCTGACATTCTAATGTATCAAGAAGCATTTGTTGTTTGAAAGACAAAACTCTCTGTCCGTTTATATTCTCTTTTGATCCCTATTATTCTGTATTTTATTTTTGGATATTTTTTTATGAACTCCTGCCACTGTGTGGTGCTGCACTGCCATTAAAATGCCAGAAGCATCAACTGTGTTTAGAGCAATGCTTGGAACAGGCTTCCTTGTCTGATTAAGATGTTTGGAAACTTGTCATGGATCGGTCAGCATGAGTGGCTCAGGCAACTTTAAACTTTAAACATGGATTGCTATTTGATGCCAGAATCATATTTTCTCTTTTGTCTTTTATTTTAATAAAATCATAAAAAAACTGTCTCTTGGAGAATTTTAGTATTCAGATTAACACCAGCTTAGTGTACATTCACTCGTGCATCATATGCTTATTTCGTTCAGACCATCAACCAATGTAATTAATAAAATCTAGGAAACACAAGCTAAGGAATGTTTTAAGCTACATAAATTCTTTTAAATTTGAGCAGCTTTCCATATAGACAGCATGGACACAGCTATTGTGCCATTTACTTTATTAAACAGGGATATTATAAAGGTGGCATAAAGATGAAGATGCATGATGTAGATCCATCTACACCGATCAGCCTTATCATTACTCAGCACATTCTGATAATCGCAGGGGTTAAAATAACGAGGAAGAGATCTAGGGCGGGTGATAACATCTCATTTTCCTAGAGACAGAATCTAGTTTAGATTAACCAGCAGTGCCAGAGACAGTTAGATAAAACAAAAATCTAATTTTCACATCAGGCTATTCATGTATGCATTTCAAAAGTTTGCCCATTTTGTCTGTATAACTAATTCTGCTAATAAGGGAAATAGTATTACTTGCCACACATGTATTTGTAAACCGATATTCCCTTTTATTTTGTTTTTGGAGATTACTTCTACTCTCCATGGGGGAGAATATTTTCATGTATTCATGCTTGTTTCAAACAAATTACCTCATCATGCCACAAAAGAAAAAAAAGTTAGAACTCTAAATTTATAGTAATATGTTTATATTACTGTTGTTATATTTATTTATTTTCTTTTACTATTTTTCAAGACTGCACTTTAAAAAAAAATTAAATTGTCCAGAGAGTTGATCCAAATGATTTTTTGTTTTGTTTTGCACTTGTGTAAACAAAATGACAAACAAATCTGTCTATATCTATATATCTATATCTATACATCTAATTTCTTACAAAAAAATAAATCAACTAGATTTACGCTCTTAAATTCTAAATTCTGCAGCTAAAACAGAAATGAAAATATCCCCAAAGGAAAATTTTAATGCCATTTTTATATTTCATATTTATTGCTTTTAAATGGAATTATATATTTTATTAAAACAGGTTTAATGTTCAAAAGCAGCATCTACAGTAAGTCAATATCCTTCTATCCAAATGATCTGATGAAGCTGACCTGCACCAGTATAGTTTAGCCAAAGTTGAACCTATGAGCAGTGTTATATAACGCATATTGTATTTAATGTAAAGACACTTAGGTTCAGATTTCATCTAGCGTTGATGACCAGTCATTGAATAAGCTGATTTTTACATGTTCAGTCACACTAAGTGCTTTAATAGCTATAAATAAAACTCAAAAACCTCTGAAATGTGCCTGTTTTCAATAATAATGTCCTCGAAATGAGCTTATTTGTCAAATGGGGATTTAAGCACATGGTACCTTTTTTAAGATTTTTTAAGCATAATTGCACCTTTTGTCGAATAATATCAACTCCAGAATAAGCAGCACAACATCCATACAAAAGTCTCCTAAAGGCTTTCTAATTATTTCTCTGTACACATTATTGGGATTCTAATATTTTTATGCCTCTTAATCCTTTATCATCCTGCTGCTCTTTAATAGCACAGTATAAAATAGATCCATACTGTGCAGACCTTTGGGTAACCTTGGATCTGAGAGCCTCTTTGAAGCAACATTTACTGGTTAGAACTATTAAAAGGATACTTCTAATATCTCCTCCATTTACTTCTAGACTTTTTCAGTAATAAGATGGCCATTCCAGGAAAAAAAATAAAATAACAGATGCCTGAAAAATCATAACTCTTTAAGTTCAACACAGGGCCTTTTATCGACCTCTCTTGGTTTGTACAGTGGCAGCCATTAAAAATGTCCCCACTTTCCTTGATGGGCCCTTGGCAGGTCCCCTACAATTTTTGATATTAAACATTGATATTTGTACTAAATTTTTTTTTTCTGTCATGATTTTTTACATTAAAATCTAAAGTGAAACATCATACTAAGAGTAAAAAAATATGCAGAACGAGGTCACTCCAGTGGCTGGAAGTTGGAGGGGATTTTGCTGGGAGTTGCAGGGATGTGGGCTAACATTTAGGTGGCGTTTGACTGGGAAGGGTCATTTTGGATGGCTGCTACTGTATGTTTCTTTAATATTTAGTTTAACAGAGTAACATGGTAAATACCAAGAGTCGAGGGGAGGGGAAGAAACTGTGAGCTGCTGTTTCTGATATGGGCTATCTAGGCAAATTCCCAGGGTGACAGAAAGGGAATGATTAAATATAACTTCTTTCAGCTGTGTCCTGAATAGGTTTTTTATTACTTTTATGCATGTGCAGTCATTGAGTTTGCACCCATCCTGCATGATGATGATGCAAACCGGGACTCTGGGTTATGTGCTGTTTTGTGTATTTTTAGTGCATTTTATTTTACATCAGAATGTCAGTCATCTCAAAATGAAGAGGATGGACCAACTGCAAACCATTTGACTGTTCAGGTAAATCCTAGCTGCTCATAATCAAATAAAATCCTCCCTAATAAAAATCAAAGCAAAAAAATTCAGCTAATGTGCTCAAGAAGCGGGGGTTGATGTCATCGTGACCTTCAGCTGTCTGCATAACAGGTTCTGCTGTCTCTTGCCAGTGATATTATGGTCATTACAGCAGGTATCAGCACTGAAGGCAGTGTGGGCAGCAGCCAAGTGAAAAAGAAAGCAGCACCTCTAAAAGAACTTGTATTTAAATGTAAAATGTGACCATTGTGTTCCATGTCCATCGTTCTGTGTGGCGACTCTTTTTGCACCGACTCCAGCTGCAGTTCACACCTTTTTAATCTCACATAAAATTCCTCCAAAAGCTTTGCCCCCCCACCCCCACCCCCACCCACCCAGTCCTTTGAAGGCTGCAGCTATCTCTCAACCTGCCATCAATCTGCCTAGAAGAAGCAGTGACCTTCAGGGTTTTGTTTTGTTTTTTTCTTATGGAGGATCTAATTGACCGTCTGCTGAACAACTGTCAAGTCATCAGTCTTGTTTTTAATCGTGCAAGCCAAAACAATTCTTATTTGTCTTGTGTATTATTCAAATCTTAAAAACGTGCAATTTTTCTCAGGTATGGAGGACCAACTCTGCCATATTTAAAATTCAATACAGAAATAAATAAATGCTCAATAAATATACAAGCATACAATTAATTGCCAACAAAAATACAATAAACAAATAAATGTAAGAAGAAATTAAATTATACAGTGAGACATAAATGTATATAACTCTTTTCATTAGCTTCTTTATTTTTTTACCTTTGTGATATTTACCTTATTTTTTTTTTGTCCTTGAAGGTAGAAATGCAAAAAGGGAAGGCAGAAATGAGGGTAGGCAGAAATGTAAAAAGGGCAGGTGGAAATGTAAAAAGGGAAGGCAGAAATGTAAAAAGGGCAGGCGGAAATGTAAAAAGGGAAGGCGGAAATGTAAAAAGGGCAGGCGGAAATGTAAAAAGGGAAGGCGGAAATGTAAAAAGGGCAGGCGGAAATGTAAAAAGGGAAGGCGGAAATGAGGGCAGGCAGAAATTTTAAAAGGGCAGGCAGAAATGTAAAAAGGGAAGGCAGAAATGTAAAAAGGGAAGGCAGAAATGTAAAAAGGGCAGGCGGAAATGTAAAAAGGGAAGGCAGAAATGTAAAAAGGGCAGGCGGAAATGTAAAAAGGGAAGGCAGAAATGTAAAAAGGGCAGGCGGAAATGTAAAAAGGGAAGGCAGAAATGTAAAAAGGGCAGGCGGAAATGTAAAAAGTGAAGGCAGAAATGAGGGCAGGCAGAAATTTTAAAAGGGCAGGCAGAAATGTAAAAAGGGAAGGCAGAAATGTAAGAAGGGCAGGCGGAAATGTAAAAAGTGAAGGCAGAAATGAGGGCAGGCAGAAATTTTAAAAGGGCAGGCAGAAATGTAAAAAGGGAAGGCAGAAATGTAAAAAGGGCAGGTGGAAATGTAAAAAAATATATATAAAGGACAAAAAAATAAATGTATTTATTTTTAAATATGGCAGAGTTGGTCCTCCATACTCAGGTGCAAACAACAATCAGCAAATTAGTAGAGATAAAAGTCCGAAACATGACTGTGACTAATGACTTCATACCTAACATCTCATTGTATTGACTTGAATTACTTTTAATATTCTGATTTATTTAGTTTATCCATTCATGCTGATTTTTGCACAGTTTCTGTCTTAGTCAGTAAAATAACATGAAGCTGTAATTTTTTGCACATCTCTGTTGTTGCTGGTATCCATTACTGTAAAAATGTCCACAGCTTTGATTATTTATTCTCCAGATGCACAGTATTTGCGTTGTAAAAACACTGGAAGTACTTTATTTGTTTATTTTCTTAACTGTGTCACTTATTCTTATATTTTTCATATTGGTCCACATTGTTTGACCAATTCTGCTTGACCTTTTGTTGCTTTAACACAACAACTTCCCTATTGCGGGACAATAAAGGGATTTTCTATTCTATTCTATCCTATTCTATTGTAATCCAAATAAAGTGAATGTCCAGGCTCATATTTTATCAAGGTGTGATAAAACGCTGTGCAGATTCTATTTACGTTACAGCACATATAAATAAAAAGGGACTAAAATATATTTCACAAAGAGCCGCTCAAAACAGGATTCAGTGACCTCAGCTGGTTCAGCCACTAAAGCCAAGAGAAGCCATGGCTGTCTTGAAACAAAAAGAAAGAATTTATTTCAAACCTACAATGGTTACATGGAAACACACTGATATACACTTACAAAAATGTCTCAAAGAATAAAATAATTTCACATTCTTGAAATGGTTTTCTTAGCATTAGACAGTTGTTGCATTTATGTTTTCAGACAGTTTGTGGATTTTAGGTAAAAAGAGACCATGAACTGTCAAAATAACAGCAGATTTCTGGTACTTCTTTAGTTTGAAAAGACTATGTACACTTTGTCCCAAAACGTGATCATCTATTTTTTTTTCTTCCTTCATAACACTCCATCTTTTCAAAACAAGGCGGTTAAATAAGTGTATTTTTGTAAATGAGCATAATAACACGTGAAAAAGCAAAGAAAATAAAAAAGATTTGTTTGACTAAAATCAAAGTTACCTTTACACTGTCTTTCCAGTTGGAGCCCAAAAAGAATTAGGGACAGGATTTGCACTTGTTTCCAGTTTAACACATTCATAATGCTCGACTAGGAGAGGCGGTGGAGAGAGGGGAAATGAAGCAGCTTCATTGCATATTCTGGAGTAGAGGATCATGCCTTGTGCCAGCTTTCATGCTGTGCTCATGCCTTTATTTCATTGTGGCATATCTGTGGAATGAGGTCTTTGCCAGACAGGCAAAAAAAGGGAAAAAAAAGAAAACTATACTTTCTGTTTTCTGTTCAGACAACAAGTTGTTTAGCAGTAGAAGGAAGTTTTATGAACAACGCACCCCTATTAAAATCGCATTAAGGCATTATGAATGTGTTAGTGTTCAATTATAAGACAAAGCAAAAGTACTGCATTGCTTTAATGCCAACCTCAACTGGTAACACAAACATTCAGAAAACCACTTTCCCAAATATATTCATATACAGTTGTGTGAAAAAAAAAAGATTTAGACTTCCCTTTTTGCTTATTAGTCACATTTAATTGATTCAGATCATGTGCAACTATGATTTCAGAGCTGCAGATATTGTTTTGTAATTCATGAATATATCAATTGATTTTTTATAATCAGTTAATCAAAAAGAGACATTAATCCCACTTCCGAAAATAAACAAATATATCAAGAAACTCCACAACTATTCGGTCAATTGCAGCCTTTTGGTACCATTATAAATTTATGATGTAAAATCATATTTTTTGTGGAATCACTATAAATCAACTGAAAACAAAGGAAAAACAAAAACATTCACATATTTTTTTTTAAGTTGACAGTAAAGCACACCCTGAAAATCCTTACAAAAACATATAAAACTCCTCAGATTCTATTATTTTACTTCTTTCCTATTACCGCAGAAAATTAGGCCAGAACCAGTTGAATCCTATTTGATCCACAAGGTGTTTTAGTTTGCTTTTGACCTTAAATAATTGAATCTGGTCAATTACAAGTGCTGATTTTCATTGTAGGACTCATTCTGCCTATACTGTACATTACCTTTAGGCAGTGTATCATCAACCTTTTTCAGAGCGATTTAAAAGGGCTAACAGTGTTCAATGGACAAAGGCTACAAAAGTGATTGGTATTTTTATAACTCTCTTTCCCCATGGAAATTACCACATCTAATAATGTCCAAAAAAAAAGACGTGGTTTGTTTAAATAGTATGTCTTTCTATTTTATAAGTACATCAGCCAAAAATTCACTGGCATTTTTTAACCATATATTCACCTGCCGTTTCCCTCCCTGCTGTAATTATAACTTTTTTCATTCACCTGTTTCCTTTGCCTTGTATTCGGTTCAGCCTGAGCAATCGGGGCCAGATCATTATTTGTTTTCTGTTATTGTCTGTTCAGTTTTGTTCAGTTTATTCCACAGTTTATGTCCTGGATCCTGGCGGCCAGTGGAAAGAGGTTTTTGTGTGTGTCCCGTCTCCTGATCATGCACCGTTTCTTCCCTGCGGAGTTCTCAGGGTTTTGGCTCGGAATGCGGGGAGGACCAGAGGAGACCAGAACCATCACGTTCTGGTTCAACGTCTTGTCTCTGTTACCCTCAACCACTGAGCCTGCCTGTCTTCATCTGAGCCTGTCAGCTTCTGTGCGTGTCTGCCTGGTCACGCTTCTGGACTCCGTCGGACTTGGAACCTGCCGCAGAGCTCTTGGGATTCCTGGAAGCCTGGATCCTGTCTGATCTGTCTTTTCCTGTCTGATCTGTCTTTTCCTGTCTGATCTGTCTTCCCCTGACTCTGATTGGCTTCCTGCCAATCCTCTGGGGCTGCAGCACCGGGGACACTCTGGGTGACGCGCGCTGCGTCAGTTGGCAGCCCAGCAGCTGGATTGCGCCCCTTTCAGGGATTAGGCTGAACTGTTAAACCAGGTAAGTGACTCACTCTTATAATCATCTCCTGTTAGATAATCGTGGTCACTTACCTGTGTTTCTACCTCAACCAGAGTGTATGTGATTGGGCGGTGCCCCGCCCCCCTCCTGCAGTCACCCCGAGCCGCAGATCCTCAGCAGCTTCACTTCTGTTCCGTCCGTTCATGTTTTTATTTTAATAAACGTTTTGAACTTTCCTACTGGCTATCTCACCTTGAATACTGGGTCCATCTGTCCCGTTTATGACAATATATGTTAGAGCCTTAAGTTGCATCTCCTCTGGCTAAAGTGCTATAAAACCACTGAGAGTATTTAAAACATAAAAAGACTAAAAAAATATGACCAATTGACCAATGACCAATAAGAGGTCTGACTAATAAAAAAAAAAAAAGGTTAAACGTGGGTTTTGCCCTCTGGGCCCAGTACCAGTTCCTTTAGATTTAAGATTAAGCTGATTCATGGTTTCAGACAAAAAAAGAAAAAAAAAAATCACACCTCCACTTTGAAATCTGCCTTTACAGATCAGGATCCATCTTAAAGTTCATTACTTGCCTTCAAAGCTTTAAATCGCCTAACATCACCCTACCTTTGTGAGTTGCTGCATTCTTAAACAACCTACCCAAACCTACCCACTTAGATCATTTGACCAGTAATTGCTCCCAAAACTAGGCTTAAACTCAAGACTAATCCTGATTTTAGTGTAGCAGCTGCTAAACTGTGGAACACTTTGCCCCTCTACCTCAGCCTCTTTTATGCAAAATGTTTTTGTTAAAACTTTTTAAACCCCAGGTAATCTGTTTGGATTTTAACACTGTAAAAAAGTTTATTATAATTTTCCTTACATTATGGCAGAATTATCACATTGTATGTATCTTACCATGTTGGTGTTGTCTTTTAAGTCCAAACAACACTTGATATTTTTTTTTTGTAAATGTATGGTTTTGGCCTTGAATTCACCTATAGAAGCATTTTTGTCCAGTTTTTTTTTTTGTTTTGTTGTTGTTGTTGAGTCAATGCCTAAAAAGCTTTAGATGTTGTTCTTGGTTTATCTGTAACCTCCTAGAGGAGTCATTGATGTTTGGCCTTCTTTGCTTCCTCAGCCACATTGTGATTTATTGATTTCTTGAACCTACAGGTCTGGCAATAATCAGGCCTGGGAATGAGCAGCTGTCCAAAAATGTGGTATATTTATCATTAGCCATAATTTACCAATGAAGGCAATTACTTTTAAACATTAGAAAAAAAGTATTGATGATCTGAAACATTTAAATGTTACATAAAAGCAAAAAGGAATATAAATTTAAGAGGCCACAATGTTTTTCACAACACTGTACAACATGAAAACAGATGAAAAAGGCAATCTAACCCCAAATCCCAAATTTGAAGTATGCATGTACTGGGCACCCTGTAATGAAACCAACGGTCTTCACTTTACATTTTTTTTGTTTGTTTCCAAGCTTGTGTGTGGCTGCACAAAGGCCAGAAGGCATAGAAAGCAAAGGAGTCTGAACCCATAGATTTCAAAAGGTCCAGATTCTCCTCTTTCTCCTCGAACAAAATCAGTTTATGAGAGCAAGAGCAAAGTCAGCACTGACAGTAGAAGAGTTGCCAGACTGTAGGACATGCACTGGCAACCCAGGGTAGCTGAAATTATTGACCAAAAATACAGACATATAGGCAGTATTTACAATATTATTTTTTTAAATGATAGTCAGCAAGTATGACATAAAGATAGAAAATAACAAAATAGAAGAAAAAAGAAAGAAAATTGTGTTTATGGTAATGTCATGGTCCATAGGTGCCCAGGAGATCAAACATGAAGACAAGGAGAAGACACAGAGAAAAGGGAAGCAGGAGGAAAAAGGGACAAAGAGATTGAAAAATAGGTCAGAAATCCAGAAATTCAAGTCTATAAAGCTATCTCAAACAGAGGAACATAAAAGAAAACTCTACGTCAGAGAATCAAAAATAAAAATAAAAAAAAAAGCCATAGTATGTTAGTAGCACAGGAAATTATATTTTATGGAAGAAATGGATGGAAGGTCTTAGAAAGGAAGGTCATGGGGATGGTAGCAATAAGGAAGGCATTTCAGGCAGCAATCCCTTGTAAAGGTTTGAAATCAGGCATAGCTACTGTACTGTATATAAAATCATATAAAAACCTTAAAGAGGAAAACAAATCAATTGGAATTTGGTTATTAAATTACTCGTAAGTAATGACTTTAAGAAATGAAGTACATTTTTACCTCCTCCTGATTTCCTGATTTGATTCAGTTTTTACCGAGACATTTCCTGACTATGAGAGGAAACTTTAACCTGACAACAGCCAGATGCATGTCTCGCTCCGCCTAGCTCCACTCACATACATCTGGGAACCCGCCATAGGAATTGCCTTTACTGAAGGCTGGGCCTTATCAAAACTCCTTGCATATGATTGGATAAGCCACTTGTCTGTCATCTTTATCGACGTGCTATTTCAACCACTCACACCGAAGCTAACCCGTGACGCTGTGAGAGCTACGCAGGAAAAAAACAAAACAGAACAGCTGATATCTTGGATATAGCAACAGTGGAATCAGCGCAATGTCGGTAAATGATCAATGGTATTTGTGCCATGAAAATGTGCGGATAAAAGGCAACATCGTGCACAGCAGACTTATTTTTAAAAAAGAAGCCAACAAAAAAAGTAAAGACGAACGACTTACAGAACTCGCTTCTCCACTACGTCACATGCAGGACACACCCGCCCTGCGTCCTGATTGGCCAGACCATAAATTCGGTTGGGGAAATCACTTTCAATGTGCGGGTTCCCAGATGTATGTGAGTGGAGCTAGGCGGAGCAAGACATGCATCTGGCTGTTGTCAGGTTAAGGAAACTTAGGATCAAGGGCCTAATATTTATATTTAGTGTCTTTGAACTATTTTACAGATGAAAAGCAAGAAAGAAAAGTTTCATGTTGTCATCCCAAAAAAAAAAAAGAGTTGTTTTGGCATGATTTTAGGTGGAAAGTTGGCGCAGACTCTCCAGACAAATGTGTTTTGTTCATATTTTTATTTTATTAATATGCTATGATATAATATATGCTATATCAAAGAAGTATTTGAAAGATGCTTTAGTAGGTATTTAATCTGCAGTTGTAAATATCCGAATACAGAAAGTAGACAAATGCTTAAGCAAAAAATTAATGAAAAATTAATTTTTTTTCTAAGATACGTTGATCTTATGTTCTCGTTTCACTTGCTTAGCTTTTAAACAAAAGTCTGAAGGACTTTTTCCAAAGAGATTGAAATGCTATGTATGGATCTTCATTGTTTGTGATTCAGGGTTTTTTTTTCTTGATACAGTATTTCAGATACATAGATTCAAAAGAAACATTTTATCTTAACCTGGATGCTACCCCTGTCCTATTTTCTTTCAGCAGAGAGGGAATGGCCATTTATTGAATAAGGTCATGCTGCAAGGTTTATTATAAATAGCTCAATAGGCTCAAGAGTGAAATTCAAAGAAATTATGTCATCACATTTATTAAAAATTTAGTCTACAAACACAAAATGGACAGAAAAAATTATATATATTACTGTATTATACAGATCCTTAGCAACTGTTTTTTACTTCACATTCAACCTTGGCTCGGGAGATTTGGATGACTGTCAGTATTTTTCACAGACTTGTCAAAGTAAAGATGGGGCGCTCAGAGAGTTACATGTCAATGAAGTATGACATTTTTAAAGTTAGTTTTTCTACAATTCAGTAACAAAAAAAAAATCACGGGTTGGTGTTTTACATTTTAATGGAAAGTTATAAAGAAAAGGAAAAACTTTGGTAAAATAACATGCAGAGGCAATAAGGGAAAAGCACAAGTATGGGGGAGATGGGCCAAATCTAGATATCTTTAATCCCTACTGTATGTGACACAGTCAGTTATGACTGAAGCAGCTTTGAGCTGCAGGTATTGGTGGTCTATCAGGTCCAAAGTCACATATCAGAGCTATTTAGAAGTAAATTCTACCTTTCATTGTGTAAAAAAGTTTATAATAGACATGAAAGATATGATTACAACGTGGTCTCCTTACATGCCATCTGTATTAAAGCAGTAAGCCCTACAGAGTCTATATTGAGTGCATGGATGGTAGTCATAACTGTTAGCTTTTTCCTTTAAGGCATGAAAAGATTATGTGGTGTCCCCCTGCTGTTTGTGTATTTTTAAATAGTGCGCATGCGTCAGTGCCCTCTCCTTTGCAAAAGTCCTCTACGCTGGAAACGACTATGTAATTTATACGTAATTTTGTATTTCACCTAAAGAGGCAGCAAAGTGCCAGGATGCACCTAGTCAGCAGGAAATCTATATAAGAAGAAGTCTCTGCCGACGTCATTAAATACAGTACTTGCTGCAGAATTAAAGGTAATTTACCTGGCCAGCAAAAGTTTTGCGACCAGAATATCCGTTTTCATATATCCGACTGAAAATGTTTAGTCATTGTCTTCTTTCTATCTCCTCTTTCT
This sequence comes from Cyprinodon diabolis, assembly GCA_030533445.1. Lineage (NCBI taxonomy): Eukaryota > Metazoa > Chordata > Actinopteri > Cyprinodontiformes > Cyprinodontidae > Cyprinodon > Cyprinodon diabolis. The sequence goes on from CM060072.1 coordinate 4,904,669, forward strand.
TTCATCTTTTCTCTTTTTTTTTCTTTTTTCCTTTTTCTTCTTCTGTTTTTCTGCTCTATTTACATTGCAGTGTCCATATAAACTGTAAAGCTCCCTGCATAATTATAATAAAGCAATTTATATGCATGAAACAAGTGGAGCAATATGGCAATTGCCGTACTGCTACCCTTGTGAAAGTAAAATCTGTTGGGCTCTTTTTGGCATCAAGACAATTATTCTTATTGCCACATTGACAGACAGGACACTGATAAAAAAAAAAAAAAAAGTTTTGCGACCAGAATATCCGTTTTCAGACCCTCTTTCTCCTTCAGGGCACGCCATCGCTTAAAAGAATCTCCTAAACACAGACTCATCCGGCTCCGTTCTCTCCCACTTTGTCTCTACTTTTAAACTACTTTGAAAATAGGCTTTCTTTTCCAGTTAGGTTTGTCAGGATTCTTTTCGGTCATTGATGCTCGAGTTTACACAAAAGTGAACAAATAGCTAAAAAAAAATAAAAAATTGCAGCACCAAACAAGCATAGGAGTAGTTCTTTGTGCTTCGACCTAATGTCGCTAGCCAAACAGCGTATGAGTTGTGCTTGGAGCCTACATAAATAACGCAGCGGGGGCATGTACGCAAAATGTTTGATTGACAAACAAGTAGCCAATTCGCTTTTGACAATAGGCAAAGTGGATTGGCTAATGTTTTGTAGGCCCCAGCATGGCCCGAGTTTATGATATTTTTTTTTTCCATCAACTAAATAGATGGATACAAGAATTCCATTCCATACATCAATTAAGTCATTTTAGATTAATCTGGACACTTAATTTCTGAGAAAAATCCTCTTTCATACCTTTAACCATGTTTTCCTTCCACAAAACTTTTCATGACTATGTACTGATAAAAGACTCCCTGAACATCATAGAGTCTTACATTTCTTAGGATGACCGGTTGCTGGTAAACATTGAAGTCAGCATTGTTTTCCATTGTTTAGTAGGCCATAACACATTTTCATAATGCTGCCAAACTAAATTCTATGCTTTCATTAGCTAAAAGATTGAATCATCAAATGAAGATAATTAGTTATCACCTCTACAAATAATGAATCTAAGTCATAAAAAAGTTGAATTATTTAATGTGAACTAGGATGCATTGACATGCATTTGTACAGGTGATAATATTTCAATTTCCAACAGTCGATTAAAACCAGGAGACCTCTATTATAAGTGCATGTCTGAGGCAGTCTTAGCTGTAATGTACTCTATGTAACACTGCATTAGGGTTTGAAGCTGAAGTTTTGTGTCTGTTTATAAAGCCGCAGCTGTTTCGAGTACGTTTAATCAGAACCAGCTGCAGGAGAGCGAAAAAGAACAAGTCTGATTTAATGCAGATGTTGCATCTAAAAATAGACCTAAGCTATTTGTTCAGCTAAAACTAGTTCAGCGAAGCTTAGAGCATAGCAAAAAATAAATAGATAAATAATTTAGTCTGACGAAAATAAACTGAAACAAAACAAAGTTAAATGGGAATAGTTACAGGCATTAAAGGCGGAACAGAATTGGATTAAATCAAAGGCTAACTTCTGCAATGGTAGAATTAAAAGAGATCCAAACCTCCCACTGCTTTATGGCTGTTGCCCAGAAAGCAAATAATAAAAAAGGAAAATAACTTTTTTTTTTTTTTTTGCCATGCACAGCCAGCGATTGCCTTTTAGGTATTTCATTTAAAAACAGCAAATGTTGATCTAAACTGGGGGAGGCACCATACAAAATAAGGCTGTAAGGGCTGCATCCCCACCTAACTGGGCCACACAGTCTGTATTCAGGTCAGTCACAGATCTTGAAAAACTATGGGAACCACTAAACCAATCAGTGGAAGGCAGACAGACCATGAAAAGAAAAGTGAAACAGGGATAATAACTTTAAATGTTCGGTAAAAAAACAAACAAACTGTAAAATAAGAAGATGTCAACGAGTTCAGTTTAATAGGGACACAGACATACCGGTAAATAGAAAGTGCCAGAATACCTGGCACTTTATATAATATTCTAAATAAAGGTGACAATGTTAGGCTCTGCTTTTCCTTTAAATCCAATGACCTTCCCTTACTGTTTGGTTGCTTTAGCGATTGCATGTAAACATACTCTAATCAAGGATGCTACACCTTTTGGGTTTTGTGTGATATACTAACCCAAAGCCTGATTATAAAAGATGAGGAAAATTATAATTTTAAGGATGATTTGACGATAAAAATATTCAGTATATAGCATGCATTTATAATCATCCCACCTGAGTCAATACTTTGTAAAACACTTTTGATGTACGTTTCCAATAAATAACCCTTTTATAGTTTAATCTCGATTAGCCAGGGGCCCATTTCACAAAGCAGGTCAACCGGAGTTTTGCTGATTTTTCCATTTCACAAACAAGGTTTACTCAAGTTAGGCTGGTCAGGAGCAGGTTTTGTTAAATAAATTCAGAGTTTCTTCTGTCTCCACCCTCCTCAGAGCCAATCACGTTTTATTTCCTGAGTCAAGAGACTTTTCTCATAGTTTTGTGTAAACAAAAAATATATATATATAATTTACTAGGTTTGTTAGGAACATTAGGGTCTATAAACACAAACAGGGCATTTCCTTTTGAGGAGAATCCAATTAAAGAATGAGCGACATTAACCCACAGAAAATTAAATATTTATAAGAAGAGGGTTATTTGACCACATACTTCCATATTCAGAAAGATATCTTTATGACGCTACTGTTTCACCTCACAGTCCATCACATCCATCCACAACTTGATGAGAGCACATTGTAGTGGATGATAACAGCATTCTAGACAACAACTGCACAAACTGAACCAGTCCCATAGAATTCAGGCTGTCCCTCCTCTACCTTCTAGTAGGTTTCTTATTGCTGATAATAAGCATCTTTTCACTGATTACAGCTGCTTCATTTAAAACCTTGTTTTATTTACTATTTACCTACTTTAGAGTTTTTATCTACTGTATTTACAATGACCATTAGAAAGTCTATTATAGTTCCAACTAGGAATGTGATTTTGAGCTGGAAGATTCCTATTTAATGATGTACACAGGGAACAATATAGGAGAGCGCTTTTGAGATATGTCGAAATGGCTTGCCATACAGGACTACTGATAAACATTACTTGAACAGCAATCTTCTACCAAACCATTTCCCTCTCCTTTGCAGCTGTAGTGCTGTTGCTCTGTATTTTTAAACATTCTCATTTTTTGTTTTTTTGTTTTTAATTTTCTTTAAGATCTCTCATTCAAATCTGGACTCCACTGGTAATGACTTTTCATACTTGTTATGCATGAGTTCAACTCTGAATGGACGTACTCAGAGTGGAATAAACTAACACACAGCAGCCGTTGTGAGACCAAAAACTCAGAGTTTCCGACCTCAGGCTAGATCAATTCAGAGTTGAGGAATTGAGTCTGAGTTTGTAAATTCGGTTTTATGAAACGGGCTCCTGGATTGACAGCATCTGTGGACATCATTGTTTTCAATCTGACGAGGTATGCTCATCTGACAGAACACCGGAATAAAAATAAAACTCTAACTACAACTTTTTTTTATTGATTTATTTATTTTTTTGCAGTTTACTTGTGCATTGTTTCGAAACATGAGGTGAACTTTGTGGTTCTGTCCTTTTGCAGGTCGAAACTAGCTTTTCAAGATTCAAAGCTTTTAAGTCCTTTGAGTTAAAACCTTAATTATATAAAGTCTATTTTGTGATTTGGTTAAAACATTATAATTATTACATAATAGAATTATAAATTGAAATTGTAAAACTTTTACTAGTAGTAAATTCAAACCAAGGTCGACAACTAGTTAAGAAAATAACTGTTCACTAATTAACCAAACTGGTATTATATTTATTAAGCGCTGGTAGCCTATAATCAAAATGATCAAAAACATATTTTCATTGTGGAATCGTTTTGTTTAGAATGATAATTTATTACTTATAATTTCTGTAATTATTAATAATATTTTAATCAAACAATAATTGAACATCTTTAAAAGCAGTTTATTTTTTGCCTATGATGTTGGTAATGTAAAAAAGATGTGAGGTAATGTAATAATTTCATCCTTATTAACCTGAAATCCATTTTATAATTGAGGGACTTTTTCATTTGTTTTTCTAGGAGCTAACTGGATGTCATGCTTAATAAACTCAGATTTAATTACTCATCTAAGAAAATCAAAAAGGGAAGATATGAAAAATGAATAATTTAAATGGGCAACACAGAAAGAAAAAAAGGGTGCAATCTTCAGGTACGTAACCTGTTGCACTGCTTAGATTTAGTGGGTTGGGGAGGCAGCCCAAGGTCAAAAGGTTTATAGTGAAAACAACAGCAGAGCAAAGGCTAACCGTGACCAACTCTGCAGAGCAAAGATGTATGAGGTTTGATTGCTCTTTTAGATAAAACATCCATGTCATACGGTAATGAAGTGAGATCCAAAAATATAGATGCCTTTTTTTTTTTTTACTTGTTTTAGTCATTGCAGAATTAAAAAAAAACAAGGTATCTTTGTGATATTTGAGACAGACTAGCATACAGTAGTGCATTTTGTGAGGGGAAAGAATGTATAGAATACTGTAATAAAAAAAGCATGAGTTGCTTACATTTCCCTCAAGCTGAGGTCAACAAATTAGACTTAGATTTTATTTTGTACACACAAATGTAAAATATTTTTTTTTTTTTTTTTGCAGGGAATTTTTGGTTCCCCTGCAAATAATTTTTTTTAAATAATTTTTTTTTCTTTTTAATTACAGAGCTAACTCAGGAATGTTAAAATATTAGTTATAATTTCCGTAATAATTAATCAAGGTTTTGGGGTAACATTTGTCTCTCCCACCTTTAAAGATCTTAGACTTAATGTTTTTTTATCCATTGTCTTTTGCAAAACTAGCTAACGCAGATCCTCAGCTACATTTAGCACTGGACTTTGACTGGACCTTTTTAAATATTATGCTTTGATCTAGAAAATTCCATCCTTCCTCTGACTCTGTTTAATTTGGGTCAAATCTATTTTAAAATGTCTTTATATATCAAAAAGAGAAATTCAAAATGTATGTAACTTGAACAATCCTATTTACTTTATATAGTCAAAGTATACTGTGTCTGCTATGGGATCTTCTGCAGGGTTCTCTATTACAACAAATTTACAAGAACCTTTGACTCGAGGCAGGTACTGCCTGTTGGCTTAGTCAGTTTCTTTGTGTTTTGTTTCTTATGTCATACTTGTGCGTGTTGTAAATCTTAAATGATAGGATAGGATTTTCTCCCTGTTTTCTATGGTTTTCTATCAATTTCCTTTGTTGCTTTTCTATCTCAGCAACGTTTCAGCCACCTCAGCTACTCTTTACTTTTATACAATTGCTCTTATCTGCACTTAATACTTTCCTTTTCCTCCACACATTTATTATACATAATTTTCTCGTCACCATGTTTGGTTTCCTCTTTGTTCAACTACCTTCTCCGTTAAAGTTTGCCCTGGATTTTAGTGGTTTAAATCTAGCTAAGTCATTTTTTATTAAAATAAGTGCATTTGTTCTTGAATTGAGGAGGTAAAAGAGACATTTTGCCAATGGAACAAGAGAATTTACACTTAAAATAAGAAAACACAATTGCATTGTCTTATTTCAAGTGCATATTATGTAATTATCTTATTTTAAGAGTAAAATTACTCATTCCATTGGCAAACCATCTCATTTACCTACTCAAATTAAGGGTGAATACACTTAATTTAAGAAAATTTTACTTATTTCTAGATCATTTTTGCTGTGTAAAGTAAAAGGATTTGAACAAAATGCAAACTCTAAAATATTTTGCATTTTCGGAAAAATGTGAGAGCCATATGTTATCTTTCATGTCACAAATATGCACTACTTTGTCTCGGTCTTATGAATAAATTCCCACTGATCAGAAATCATGTCATATTAAAAATGAAAAAAATTAAACACTTATGAATACATGGATGGATTATTCAGGTCAGATCATGAACAGAAATGTGCAGCTTTGATAGCAGAGGTTCTTCGGTCACGGCGTGTGAGAAGGCTTGAGGAAGGATGATGGAAGTAGTACCTGGGATGGCGGTGGGTTCTGTAGCTGTTCTGAAGGAAGTGATGGATGGCTCGGATCGGCCCCGTTGATTCTCTGCTACCACATGGACCTCGTAATCTGTATTCCAATCAAGGCCGTTCAGAATGACATACTCGCTCCTAGGGGGAAGTTTCAGTTCTGGTTTCCAGTCAGACACATGCTTCTGAGGAAGGAAAACAAACAGGACAAATGTGAGGAATGTGTAGTTAAAGGAATGATTACTCTGCTCAGTATAATATAAAATACCCTATTGTGAATACGAATCGCATCAAAAATTGAGTCAAAACTAAATTTTTCCCTCTCTAAATCGCTTAAAATGATCAAAATGGGGTCTATTTAGTCAATGAATTATAAAGACACAGTGAATTTTACTTAACATTTTTATCTCAGAGGTATATATAAACAACAAGATGTGTATGCCTATAAACAATTTAGCAAAATTACAGATGATAAACTAATGGCGTAAAATAAAGATCCAGGCAGTACTGGGATTATCACTGACTGATAACACAGATGCATGGATACACTGACAGAATGATTTTGTACCTAAAAGCCACTTTAGGCAGATAATCTATATTTGCTAATTACTTTTAACACCTGCGGGGGGATTTGGGCTGGTAAGAGGTGACAGGAACCACAGAGTTGTTAACAGCTGTAATTGATTTCAAAAAATGGGAAAGCAGAAAACCTATCCATAAGTTTTAATGTGGGCAAAAAAGGTCACATTTTGGCAACATCAGATCATTACGTTTAGAAGTTTCCTAATTTTCCTTGGATTAATGAATTAATGAACTGACTGTGACATGAAGCATTTTCCATTTTTTTTGCCTCTTTTGAAGATGTTTTATTCTGATAAATCAGTTATCATCCTGTGACAAGATACTGAACACGAATTTCCTCCTAAGTCTCCCATTTACAAAGTCCCTTGCATCCATCGCACATCATTAAGCCAGTGTGGTTTGGCTGTTTTTAAATGTTAATAGAAATGAACTACATTTAAATATTGATCTGTGGATTGACCTTATGAACTGTGTGAGGGGCGGCATATATGACACTGTGATTTTCAAAGTCGGTTAAAAATGAAGAGACAAAAAAAAATGACTGGAAGATATTACGGCATTATCATGCTTCAGTCCCCCACCCCAGGCACCATCTGTGTCGCCAATTTCCCATACGGATGGTTCAGAGTTGGCTTGAGGGACCACACATTTTAATGCCAAATCAGTTTTTCATAGATCTCCACCTTTGCGTGGAGCTATACACATACATTCAAATATATATACATATACGTGTATATACATATACAAATATATATACATATATATATATATACGTATATATGCATATATATATATATTGAACCGGTTGTAGGACCTCTAAATGGACAGTCGTTGTCTTTAAGAAATTGCAGTCTCAAAACAGCAATATTGATATTCTCTAGCAACCATAGCAAAGCCTTGATCTTTGTCCAACAGACAGCTTGCTTTACTCTGGTGTTAAGTAAGCAGTTTTGCTTTTAGAACTGAGTTAAAACATATAATGTTAATGTCTGATAGAATTACAGCAGGAGGAAAAAAGGCCATAAGTAGCGCTGTGCAAAATGGCTGGAAAATGTCTCACGATATAAACTTTTCATCTCAATTCATATTGATGATTATTGATTAATTTATTTTTCTTTTACCTGTTTCAAATGAGGACCTATTTCAATTAGAGGTATAATATCACCTGGATGGACTCACTGGGACCTTTCTGGCTATGTAAATAAATGCTTTTATGTTATTAGTATTTAGTATAACTACAGTGCATTGACTAGCAAGGTACCAAACATTAGGTAAGCCAGTTGAAAGAAAAAAGTACATTAAAAGTCAAATGGAGTGTTTTCAATTTGAAAGGAAACAATAGTAATACCGTTGCAAACCACTGGCCAAAAGCCAAGCAGGGATTAGGTGTTACTGATAATTTTCCTTTCTTTGGCAGAACCCAGTCTGTGAGCATGTTTGTTTTTCAAGACGATACAAATTGTAGCATTAAAACAATGACTTGGATTTAAGTGAATTTAAATGTGTTGTGTTGCTGTTGGCGGCTATCCTTATGATAAAACCCAGCTGGTATTTCCTAGTTCCATTTGCCAAAAGGATCTTTTCATTATTTCTTGCTTAAATGGTGAAAACAATAGAGAAGATGCAAAGTGGCACCATGTCACCTCCTTGCTCAGTATACTCACAGCCTTGTATCTGACCAGCAAGTGTTTAATTGGAGATCCACCGTCGTCCTGCTTGGTCCACTTGATTTTCACAGTGTTACTGCTCTTTATAGGCATGACTTCTAGTAAGGGAGCATTTGGTTCCCCTGCACAAGAACAGCAAATTACGATTAGTTGCATCAATCTACAAATAGCTTTTTTTTATTTGTATATTATCATATTTATGGTAACTGTATGTATCCTTTTCTACGTGTAGTATCTCATCTCTGAAACAAATTCCTCAAATGTGTCACAAACTTTGTGCATTTTAAAATAATGTATATAGTCTTACAAATTTGTTTTGATATATCATAAAAACAGATTTTTCATAAAGAGCATATCCTATAACAAAAGGAGACAAACATTTTGTCTGACTTGAGCTGATTATGAAGGATCTTTATAAAACATCGGTGAATTGGTGCTAGAAAGTGTTGAAGGGACTTCTTAGTCACTTAAGAAAGCTGTGCTAAAAGGTTTAAAATATTAATTTTCCAATATTGCAACATCTCCTTTTGAAACAATTAAACACCAGAACATTAATGTTTTTTTATGCATCACAGTAAAAAAAATAGCCCACAGAAAATGGCTACATGGTTAAATTTGGCCTGATCTGCAATTAGAACAAATATTTAACATTTTATCCAGCATGTTTAAAGCCGATGGTTTGCTTTAGACATGCTGAAAATTCAAGATCTTATTTATACACTACACATGTCCAGTATTACTTTATAATTGACTTCCATGCCATTACAATGGAACATCAACAACCCACCAATAGCCCTCGCTAATTTAATGCTCAGCTTTGTGTTTGCCACATGCTGTTAAAAGGATCATACTGCAAGCACTCTGCAGCTATTCAGATACTAAAGTGTAAATTAGATCAGGTTGCAATTTTGCTGTAACTACAGCAGTGTTATTTAAAAAAAATGTTATAAGGACAGCAATGACTAAAAAGAAACATGTAAATCAAATTCAAAGATAAGGAGTAGGAGCTTAAGAAATTAATCAGTTAATAATAACTGAGCCCAATAAAGCCGAGTCCTGCAGGGATTTGCATTTGCAAGTGGCAAATCTAAAAGAGCAACTAAGCTTCAGACCCCCTCCCACTAAAATAAAATGTCATTATAAAAGATTCATATGGGGCCAAAATTGTTGCTTTATTATTTACAAATGTGTGTGGAGAGTTGTATATCTGTATCTTGATTTGTGCGTGTGCAGGGGGATTTGAAAATGTGTAAATGAAACTGTAAATGTGTGAGGAGATTTGTGTGTCTGTACAACAATCTGCAAATGTGCAAAACTACTTGTGTATGTGTAATCTGGTTTGCAAATGTGTAAAAAATCCACAAATCTGTATTCAGATCTACAAATATGTGAGCGGGTAAGCGACTTAAGAAAAAAGAAAAAATTCCTTTTTTTTTGATTATTTGTAGCCGCAAACATTCGAACCTTCTCGCTGTTAGCAGCCACCCTTCCTTGTCAACTCCCGCAGCGGGGCAAAAAAGAGGAAGAGGCAGCCTGTGAGTCTGCGCCCAGGGCAGCAAATACACATATTAAAGATACAAATCCTTTTACGCATTTGTGCATCTCACACGGCAGAAGTGTAGCAAAAATCCCGTGTGTAAAGAGAGCTAACCGAGAAACCGCTGGACCTGTAACCAATGATGTCTCTGTATTTCTGGGTCTTGAAGCGAAAATACTTCGGACACAGTGTCTCTGTGTGTGCTTACAGATTGTTCTACACATTTGCAAATCTTCCAACAGATTTGTAAATCTGAATACAGTTTTGTAAATCTCAGTACATATTTGTAGATCTGAATACAGATTTGTGGATTTTTTACACATTTGCAAACCAGATTACACATACACAAGTAGTTTTGCACATTTGCACATTGTTGTACAGACACAAATCTCCTCACACATTTACAGTTTCATTTACACATTTTCAAATCCCCCTGCACACGCACAAATCGAGATACAGATATACAACTCTCCACACACATTTGTAAATAATAAAGCAACAATTTTGGCCCCATAGATTCACTCCTATGTCAGAGACTACCTGTAGAAACGTTTATATCCAGGCATTGTTTATATCTGTACCTTGTGGGGCCAATAAGTGCTTCGATGGTGAACTAAAATATTTTCTTAAGTAATTGGAAAGTGACAAAAATGTTTTTTTTAACTCAAATTATGGGGAATACTGAAAAAACCAAACCACCCATGTACAACAGGAGATAGCACTCCTTTTTAAGGCGCTAACTGGGTTCGTTTTTCTTCCCTGCGTCACTCCAGAACTCTTTGGCAAAAAAAAAAAACAAGCAAACAGCTAATTTAAAACACTTTTTAAAGCTAGAAACAGAGATGATATAATCATTATAGAGTGTGTGGAATATCACTTGAAGGACAGCATGAGGGCTTTGAATGGCTGCCTCTCTGACTGAGGTGCTGCTCTCCTCAAATCTCCTCATTATCAGCTCCATCCTCCTGAGTAATTTCTGCTCGGTCGCAGGATAATGAGCCAGTAGGCCTTGATTGGACATGTTATCCTATTACTTTTAATAACATTTACATAGGCTTATGGGAGGGAAGGTCAGTGTGGTTCTCAGTGTGTTTTTGTCTCTCTATAGGAATGTTTTTTTTTCTTCTCTTGTGGTATTGTGATGAATGAAGAGATTTTGAGCAAAAACAAAAACCCATTAGCTGTTAATCGATTGGTTATGTACATTTGAATAACGCAGCACACATAGGTCAAAATTCATTTCTGGAAAGTGGAAAAGAGGAGACACAATTCATGCAATAATTTTGAATAATCCTAAAAAAAAATATCTCTTGCACATATTTCTAATTTTCTACAAATCAGAGGAAGTGCTCCAAGTTACTGAGATGAATATGCATGAAGGGCTCTTATTTCTGAGGTTAGTGCACTGCAAACTACAATTCAACAGGCCGGCATGAGCATGAATGAGGCTGGAAATAAATTAGAAAGTGTTAGTAAAAGCAACAGCAGGAGCAGTGAACCACTGGAGCATTCTTTGCTGTTATCCCTAAAACATTGGTTTGGATTAAGGGGGAAAAAAAAAACTTTGTAACAACCAGAGAGAGAAAGAGAAGTGGTTAGGATGAAAGGCTCAGACTGCAGACTGGAAAATAGGTACCACATACAGAGGGTGGAGCACGTGGAATGCCCACCAGCCATGACTTTTAATAGACATGCATGTAGGCGGTGAGAGTCCACGTGCAGCAGACGACACCCTTCACTATATTCCAGCATAAAGTAAGAGACTGAAAAAATAACAGTGGCTGGAAACACAAAAAGTACACTAATTTTTATGTTAATAGTTTGGTCTGATGCTGAACAGTGATTCTTTTAACCATATTAAGACTGTTTATCATATTACCATGAAGAAGATATGACACTAAGGATACAACACATGCAAACAGGAGTGGGATTTTGAAGATATGGAGAAACGAGAAGGAGGAATTACTGACAGGAAAGAGGAAATTCAACCCACATGCTGCAGAAATGCAAACTTGTTCATAAAACCATTGTAGCAAGAAGAGATACTGATTGTTTAGAGTACTAAAATGTATCTTGAGGGGATTTATATTTAATGGTAACAATGCTACAGATAGCAATAGATGCATTTTAAGATTTGACCTACTATACTATACTATAGTTTTTAAACTAAAACTATTTTACGGAGTTGTTCTACTAAACTTTACTTTTCAATTTCTTTGAAAATTATTTTTTAAAAGTATTGCTAGTTTTACTAGAGCAAATTGTGTGGCCATTGTACCCTATTTACTTCATTGAATATAGAAAGCAAATTAGTTTAACCACAAATGCACCAGAGAAACTACAATTATATCAAAATATCTTTATCAATTAGTACGATAATGATTGTTTGATAAGTTTTACTTTGAAAGATTCAGATTGAAACATTATTTTATTCTATTTTTTGGAATTATGTATTTGAAAAGAATCATAACTCTGCATAATTTGCATTGAACTTTTTTTTTTTTTTTTTTTTACCTATTAGATTGTACAAATATTAAATCACATATTATAATTAGTTTCTCAGTACTTTCTAGTCTTATTACTGAATATGTTTTTACCTTTACTTGAGTAATTTCTTGGTTTGTTACTTTTTACTTTTGTGCTCCAAAAAGAGAAAACATTCATTATTTCTCTGCTCTTTAGTTTCTCTGAAAATCAAAATATTCCATGAGACTTGTTAAAAAATCTGTTTAAAAAATAAACAGATACAGAAATCCGATACCGAGGACCCTCTTTGTGACCTGCAGTCGGCTCATTTTGTATAATTTTCCTCACTGCAGTGTGTCATGGAGGAAATCGCCCTCAAGTGTCGCTGAGGTGTTCATGAAGCCCAGGTAGCAACTAGTGTTGCACCGATACTGATACAGCACTAAAATGGTGGTATCGGTATCGGCGAGTACCAACATATAGAGCACTGATACCATTTTGAGAGCCAAAAGTTTCTTCAACTATTATCACCCATTTTAGGTAGGCAATAAAAAGTTCTACTGGATTCACTTTGTATTTGTCTTTTTCCTGCTTCACAAAGGTAGGCAGTAGCTTGAGAAAGCCATGATGGCAATTATTTTACATCCTAGTAGTATGCAGTTCTTTATATAAACACACACATCAGTTTCAAACAGATGGTACCGGTATCGCCTGATACTGCACAGCCAGGTATCGGGTATTGGTATGGGGGCCAAAATATGGCATCGGGGCAACACTAGTAGCAACCTGCCTTCCTTCTGCAACATCATTGAATCTTGTGACTCTCATCTTTCTCCTGACACTGAGCCACAGAATCTATTGGATTTAAGTTAAGTATTGAGATCATAAAGCAGGTGTCGGTTAGCCTTGTGAGACCATCCTGATCTCGCGAGCTTTCAAGATTTCACTTGCTAATCATTCTGGAGACTCTCCGTTGAAGAAAATTTGGAGCCGTTCACCAAACGAACGTCCAATCGGCGTTGGCTTTGAGGCGGGTTGAGGTGTGACGCAATGAGAACCGCGACAGTTCAGTCTAAAGAACATGGCGGCTTCAGCCGATGAAACTTACAGAGTATTTCTTCACTGAAAGAAGAGCAAAACACTGCTCTGGAGGCTTTTCTCAGAGGAAAAGATGGTTTTGCTCTTCTCCCGACTGGTTTCGGCAAGAGTAGACTGGCTTGTGGTTGTGTTTTCGTCGTCGCTCTGTTAGTACGTCATATGCTTCGTTGATCTGATTGGTTTATTTGGCCCGTCTATCACCAACATAGGCCAATCAGCTAACCAGTATTTTCGCCCCTTCCCAAAATTACTTCAACAGAAGGTTTCCAGATGGATATGCAAAGCAAATCCATCTGGCGGAGTCAGGTAACCAGAGCACAGACTGTGGGGGTCGAACCAGGTACTTGCAACCTTCTCAGAGCACAAGCACCCTGCTCTAAACACTATGGATATGTGGAGCAAATCCATCTGGCGGAGTCAGGTTAGGTGTCGGCAGAGCAACCAAAAAAATATATATAGCCATCTTGAAAAAAGGTCTTTAGCAGAGAGGGTCGTGAAGAAATTCAACAGTTACCGATAGTCGATTTATAGTCGATTTCTCTCATTTTAGAAATGGTAAAACCCACTAAACTCCAGCACATTTTATCCGTTGGCCTCATTGACTGTTCAACATAGCAATGAACATTAGAAATTTGGATTCTGTTCCTCTACCAGCTGTCTTCATACTATGGATTTTCAAATGAAATAAAAAAAAATATTTCCCTCTGGAATTATACAGTAGTGTTTTTTTTCCTGCAAAGCTCAGTTAAGATCCTGCTGATGTTCCTCTGGTGCAGGAGTGTTTTAAAAGAAATAAGGCCACATTTTGTGCTAAAATTCTGGATAGGTCTCAGTATGATTGTTCTTAAACATCTGTTCAGTCTTAGGAATGATTCCTGTGTTGAAAATTATTTTATTGGTCTATAGTTAAAGTTAAAATTTTCAAAGAGTTTTCATAGAAATTAGAACTTATTCTAAAGCGTTTGTAGAAAGGCAGTGGGAAAAAAAGTCATTTTTCTTATGTAAAGAAAAGTATGAGGGAGAATGACATCATGAAATATTTCTAGTGTAATAATTTCATGCTTAGCAGTTCTATGTCGACGCTAAATGAAGAAATGACAATGGATCTAAAGTGTTTCCATCTAATTTTCCAAATTGTTTGTGGACAAAATTGTTTTACCTTCTGTTGATCACCGAAGACCACATCGTCAGCACCATGCAAAAGCCGCATGGCAAAGTCACATGATGCACACGGACATGATTGATCGAAGGAAAATATGGAAGGAACAGGGTGGGGTAGAGGGGGTTGGGGAGGCACATGAGAAACATACAAAACATTTGGAAATGATGAAAACATGTCAACAAAAATAAAACAAATGAAAATGTTAGAGACAAAACTTTCAACAAAACAAGATCAGATTAATCCCTAGTTTAAAAAAAAAAACAGTCCTTAAAGTTTTACTAGAGTTATGAGGCAGCTTAAGTCAACTAATAGAATTATTTTATTAGTTCAAGTATAGCAGGGTTTAAATGGCATGAAATCATTAAAAGGAAGTGTGCAGATTTTGGTCTCCTGATCAACCAATAAGAGTCTAAACACAAGAGAGAATATCTTAAAGGTTTTCCCAGACATTCACAATCTAGAACTGTGGTGTCAAACATCAAGACCCAATGTTCTGCAGGCTTTAAATGTTTCATTACTTCAACACATCTGAATCACATGCAGAATTCATTACAAGGCTTCTGCAGAGCTGTATGGCATATTAAGCTGCATATTCAGTTAATTCACAGCTATGGTGGAGCAGGAACGCATCCAGGACATGGGATCCACCATCTCTGCACATCTTGTCCACATATGATGAAAGGGGTACCATTATCACCTCAGTATGTGATGCACAGCGGGTTTTACTAAGCGTCAATATTTGAGTGTGAAATCTATTTAGTGGTTAAATTATACATGAAGGCAACTTTCATTCAAAAATGTTAGTCAATGTTGAGTGAGTTTTGTTTTTCTTAAATGCAAACATTTAGTTTTAGTGATTTCTCTCCTTCCTCTTGTTCAGTGCATGTATTTTTAAAAGTAAAAACTTTCCCAAGCTTTCTCAAAGAAAAAAAATGCACATAAGCCCACTTAAAAAAAATAAAAAAAATAAATCAAAGTTGTGGTACAGGTCAGACTAGGACAGGGGTCTGCAACCTGTGGCTCCAGAGCCACATATGGCTCTTTGGACCCTCTCCAGCGGCTCTTAATAGTGGCTAAAATGTATATAAAGAGCTAAATAATTTACTATAATATATACCGGTATCAATAGCTTTAGCGTTTTTTTATAAGATGGAAAAGAATGAGATTAAAAGAACCAGAAATATGTTTTAAGAGACATTTTTCTATAAATTAGCTTGAAAATTTACGTTTTAACATTAAAAATATATGAATTGATCTTTTGAGATGGCAACAACTGATTTCCTATACAAGATTAAAAAAAAGAAGGTTTTCTAGAAAAAAATCACGGTATATTTTGCGGCTCTAAACAACTTTTATTTGGTCGTACTCTGGGTAAAACGGCTCTTTGGATATGAAAGGTTGCAGACCCTGGTCTAGGTTGTGTAGGATGACATTCAATATTTGAGCAAATATGCGTGCACCAAGGTTTTTTTTGTGTATATATATAAAAAAAATCTAAATTTCCTATTATTACCTATTATTTTTATATACTTAAATACAACTATTATAATGCTACCCCCAAGGTTTTGCAACAATCCTCCATTTGGAGCAAGAATGGCATTGACAGAAAAAGACCAATGCTTATCCAACAGGGCCAGGTTCTGTTAAAGTCACAGAACAGAAAACAAAAGAAAGAAGGCTGGGAAAATAATAAAACCTGTGAAGAAAATAATTTTGCCCCTCTTTGGACAATAAAGTTTATCTTATCTTAGCTTATCTTATCAAAACCAAATACCACACCTCAGTGCGAACACTTCTTCTATAAATAATAATCAGAGTGAGAACAACAATAATAGTAGCAATAGCTCAGTCAAGGGCTCTAGACAGGAGAAAGATAAGGAATAGCTTAGCAAGGAGTACGATCTGTAGGGAAGGATAACAACTAGAGTTTACAGCAATAACTGTAGTATTAGTTTCATAAGGATTCTGTCCAGGAAGAAAATAAAGATAAACTATAACAGTAGTACATTCTATAGGAAAAATAGAAAAAAAAGAGGTCAAAAGGTTAATGGCAGCAGTAGCTCTATTAGTACCTTTGTCCAAGAATGAGACAGAGCTGAACACAGAACCAATGAGCAAAGAATGCTCCCTATAATGAGGATAAAGCTTTAATGGAAAATTGCATGTGTATTTTATAACATAGATAGTCTGGCTGATCAATACACAGCGCCATAAAAAAACTATGAGGGTACTTTTACTCTTTTTTTTTATCATCCACTAATTATGAAACCTAAAGTATCAACTGTATTTATTGGGCTTGCGTTAGAAGAACAGAAAAGGCGCATTATTGATTTAATGATAACAGGAATATTTCACAATAAAATTAAACAAATCTTCTGAAGCCATAGAAAGCAAACACCTCAGAACAGAAGCCTTCTCTTCCAAAAATCTTCCAACCGACACAAAATCAAATAAAACACAAACTCTATGCTGAAAGCCTAAGTAATCTAGATTCAACCAAGAAAATACCAAATGGATTTCTCAGCAGTTTTAAGAGCTGATGGCTTCGGAGAAAATCCTGATGGAAGTGGACAATAGACGTGACTGGATTTAAACAGACCACCCACCACCGTTAGGATGGAGAGAGGCTGTGGCCCTTCGAAGAAAATAAACTAATTTTTCAAGTCTAAGATTTAGGATAAATAAAATGGATCTACATCCTGCATTAGTGGAAGAAAATAAATTGAGCTTGTTGTTCTGAATGTGCTGAAATATGACTACGAGAAGTAACTATTCCAAAAGCTGACCAGAAAAAGTCTTAAACATTACAGCATGCAATAAACATATTTTAATTCTGAAGAAGCTTTGTAAATCCGTTATTCAGCAGCATGCCATGCATACATAGCATAGGAGCTTGGTTACAGGAGCTCATGGATCCAACTAATACTCATTATTAAGCTGCAGCTACATTATAACCAGCCAGATTAATATTGTGTATTCACTATAGGTTCTGACTCCAACATACATAGATATCTACGGGATACCTGCTGCTCTTTAAGCTTTTTCTTGATGTTTACTTTCGTTGTCTTCTTTTTGCTGTTATATTCTCTATTTTCTGTTCCTCTACGGGTCTGGAGGCAAACTTCTAGGAGTTATTGTATATCTTCTGTGCTCTATTTTATTTATTTATTTATTATTTTTTTTCATGCACTCTTTCCTGTCTCCACCTCATTCTTTCTCATCTCTCATTCCTTCTCTGTGGCTGCTGTATTTGATTTAACTCCCAAAATAATTTTCAATAAAGTTTCATATAGAAGCATGGATCGAATGGCAACAAGCAAATCTGTTGGGCTACCATCAATCTCTAGGGGATCTATTCCCAGAGTTATTGTGACAAAACAGGACAAAAAATAAATAAAATCTGTATGTCAATGTATGTTCATGGTTTGGAGGAGTGCTATGAAAATGATATGATAAAGACTAAAGTGGGAAAAGGATCCAACATATAACAAAGATTGAGATTGGAAGCATTATTATCATGCCCATTTTTCTGATCTCAACATCCAGGTTGGGCTATGGCTTCAATTTTACTGCTAGAACTAAATCTGGTAAATGGTACAGTCTTACACTGTTATACCAACTCTACATTATAATCTTGCTCAAACACATTAATGCAATTCCTTCTGATTTGTACTAAAGGTTAGCCCAAACCATGAATCAGAGTTTATGCCAAAACACAAAAAGGTAAACATGCTGTTTGATGAAAGTAAAGATTCAAATCAACAAGCTTTACAGCGACATGTTAATACCCTGTCAGCTACCTTTAGAAACAGCATGTTAGTTCTAAATAATTATTTCACTGAGTAGGAATGTCAATCACGCTATGAGTAACTACAATTGTTCCTATGCAGCCTGGAAAAGGAGGAAAAACTAAAACTATGTAAACTGGATTAGTTTGAAGATATAAAACATGAGTAAAACTAAATATGTATTTTTCAAAAGATTTTAAAGTTGTTCATATGTTTACTGTCAAATCATTCCACCTTTTTTCACTCTTCATCCATCCCTCCATCCATCCATCCATCCATTGCTGTAAAAATGTTTTCAGTATGCTTTAAGTAAATTGATTGGCTCTAGAAATCCACTAAAGTTTTTGAGTCTCAAAAAGTAAGCAACTTTGAATGTGTAGGAACCCCGTTCAACCACTCCGCTTGTCCTTTTTAAACTTAGGGTCTTAGACAGATTTATTTTGTCATTTTGTATACATGAGTGTATACAAAAACAAGTGTTAGTTGAGTCAAAAAGTAATCAACACAATGAGAAAATCAAAAATAAACTGCCAGAAGTGGATATAGTTCCAGTTGGATTAGTTATGATTATTTATGAGGCACAATTCCCTCTTGTGAGCCACACCACATATTAACTAGCTTCTATGCTAACTGTGAAGCCGAGTAAGTAGGACAAATAGGTGAGACATATACTGCTGGACTTGCATACTCACTAATGGCCATGCTGGTGGCAGCAATAGCAGGTGGCATCGATGATGCAACTGAAAAATGGTGAAAACAGCATAAGAGAGATGGGAGTCCTTAGTAGAGAAAGTGCAGGGCTCAGTTACGGTATATTCAGAAACTGCAGAAATGTCACCCATGGAACAACTGCTGTTGCTTCGGATGTGCTTAAGCTTCTGATTGGAGATCGGCTACATTAGTAGCCATTCAAAATTTCTCCACTTCTTTGATGGGCCCTTGGCTGGTTCCCTACAATTCCTTTTTAAACATCAATCTTTGTACTAAAATATTCTTTCTGCCATTATTTGCTGACATTAAGATCTAAAGAGAAGCATCATCTCCTGGTCAGACCCTGTAATTCAGTGAAAGGCTGGAGTCAGATTAAAAATATACAGTACTGTATGCAAGAGATAGTCACTCCAGTGGCTGGAAGTTGGAGGGGATTTTGCTGGGAGTTGGAGGGAAGTCGGCTGCCATTCGTCTGGCGTTTGACTGGGAAGGGCTATTTTGAATGGCTGCTACTGTACAGTAAGCTGCACCAATGTGTTTCAGTTTCACATCTTTAGGTGTGGTGTGATTGACTTTGATTGCTGTTTTTTATGATCGCATTTCAACTTTATTGAAACTTTGGCTCTATATATTGCTTAAAATTATATAATATATACAGAATATAATATAATATGGCTAAACTCAGTTGAGGTGATGCTGAAGAGTCGGTACACAAAAAAACAAACAAACAAACAAAAAACAGCTAAGGATGTTTTCATGAAAGCCCTATCTGCCATCATACCGGCATTATATATCCTGAATGCTGAAATTATATCATTCTCTGTACTGACTAAGCTGGGAATTAAGTTGAGCTCTTAAAAAATGCATCCCTGGTTTACCTACAATGCTCTCCGATTGTTTTCATACTCTGTGAACTTCACATTTCATCAAAACCACAAACATTGCTTGCCCAAAATAATCACAAATACCTGAATTGAAAGGCTCTTACATTCCAAGCCTGAAGACTGTGGTGTGTGTTTGTATTCAGCTTATATGGGGTGATGCTTTGCAGAGCCATCTTTACTTGGTCAACTAGATCTACATTTACAACTGAAAGCCACTGCTCTATGTCTCTACCAAGATCACACTTCTAGAAACCAAACTTTTGATTCATTCTCTTTAACAAAATAGTTCAAGTTCAGGCTGGTTTGCTGAAAAATTATTTCTTAACCTAATTCTTTTGGTCTTTTAAAAGACTTTTTCATTGAATTTAGGCTTGAAACTTAAATTTTATAAGGTTCGTCTTGCTTAAATCAAAACTATTTCCTTGTAGCTCTGGCTGGATATTTAGGTTCAATGTTCAGTTGGAAGATGAGCCTCCACCTCATTTCTAAAGACTTTTGCCGCTTCTGACAGATGATCACTTAGGACTGTTCCTTTAATGCCACTCATCCTGCCGCAAGCTCTTTGTGCTTACTGAGTAGCAGGCTTATACTGTAATCTGTGATACCGGGCATTTGCCCGGTGGGCCAGTCCTAATTTTAGCGTGCGAGGGCCGGCCCTCCTTAAATCATACCGGCCCCAACACTTACTCTAGGCCGAAGCTCCTACTCAAAGAAGTAATGCAACGTTAATTACTTAAATGATGCAAGCAGTATATATAGCCCTTCCTTGTCATGCACATCCTTGTTACGGTTGACATATGGTGTAATTTACTATTTCTTCAAACTGTAACATCATTGCAACAAACAAGATTATAATAAAACTAAAATGCTTTCTTTAAACCAAACTACTAAGTTTCTCTTATACTTTTTCAACACATTTATGTTGGAATATTTAGCAAAAATATATTGCTGTGCATGATGGAGTTTTGCATCTAAAGGTAAACGTTTCCCGTGTTACGTGCATTGTTGGCAGGTTGGGATGTTTCCCAATCTGGCAGTTTACAGTAGGATGGCCGTCTGTGGGTAAAAATTTTTTGTCTTTAGATTTTGGGCCTAAGAGATCAATAGATTTTGGTTCAAATTGGGCGAAATTTCGCATATCCAGGCAGTTTATGAACATTTTATGCCAAGGCCGAAAATCGTTCCCAGTCCGAGCCTGCTGAGTAGCGTGTTGCCACCCCATGCTTCACCAGAAGGTGCTTGTTCAGTTGTTTTCCACAACAAAGAATTTTTGTAAAAAGAAAAAAAGTGTGGTCTCATCTGACCAGAGTTTTAATTTGTTTGCTATTTCTCCTACCTAGCTTCAGCTTCAGGGTTTAGTTGTTGCGGACATCGAATAACCTCTTAAAAAGTCAATTATTGGAGTTTAAGTCTGTTAATAGATTTTTTTTCACCTCAGCTATGGATCGCTGCAACTCTTCAATGATTACCAAGGGTTCATGACTATTTTTCTGATAAATAATATCCTTACTCTGCCTATTTGTTAAAGTGGACATCCATTTCTTGGTAGGTCTGCAAGTGGTCCATTCACGTTCCATACTCGGATGATGGATTAAAATAGCTCTAAAGATATTAAAATCTTGGAAGCATGCTTTAGAACCGGTAACACGTTACAGTAAATGCATTGCTTTTCCTGTAACTAGCACTGTAACTAATTACTTTGTAAAAGTCAGTAATCTTTAGTCACTACTATGCTTTAAGTAGATTCGTAATTTGTTACTTAACGCATGTAAATAAGGACTACAGTTTCCTGGAGTAATCCCTGCTAGCAACATGCATGCAGCAACAGCTGTGTGCAACTTCTACATGAACACAGAGGAAAGACGATGGTGCAGAGCCACTGATTCAGTGACAGCGTTCCTACAGTAAAGCGTTCACTGAAGGCTAAATATTTATGTGATTTTCTCATTATGTGCAGCAACAAAGACTTTATCGATGTCTGTCAGAAGCTTTAATCTAAAGAAGCTCAGCCCATCATTTATAACACTGACTGACAACTGGTTGCCTTTAATAAGGACACGTTCTTCACTTTCTCAGGGCTATAATGATTTTATTTGCGTGGTTTACATTTTC
Organism: Cyprinodon diabolis; assembly: GCA_030533445.1. NCBI lineage: Eukaryota > Metazoa > Chordata > Actinopteri > Cyprinodontiformes > Cyprinodontidae > Cyprinodon > Cyprinodon diabolis. Next base: position 4,926,765 of record CM060072.1, read on the forward strand.
TCATGCAAAAACACTGGGATCATACAATCCTCCGAGGATATTATTTCTGGAATAGCCCTTAATAACCCCTGTTTCTTTCATTGCAAAGTATATATTTTACTTTTGTTACATTTCTTGAAAAGCAAGAAACAGGATCACATCTACTGAACATAATCAGTGTTCAGTAGATGTTGCAACTTGTCTGTCAAACCATTCACATCAAAATAATGCAGATTAGTTTTCAATGTTTTCAGATATTTAGACCATTGAGTTATTTATTACATTTACTTGTTGATAATAAATGCCTTATAATTCATAACTGAACCACAAGCTGTATTTAAGATTCCTGTAACAGGAATCTTAGACTCTAGATAATAAAAACTAACTGCATAGTTACTTTGGCTAGTAACTAGTTACTTTCACTGAGCAGTAACCGAGCCACTTTTTTACTTTTCTTTAAGAGGTAAGTGGTAATTATTACTAGTTATTTTTGTTCTTAAGTAACTTGCCCAACACTGGTTAGAACCCTACCGTAGTTTAAAATTCCTTCCAGTAAACTTTATTTAGGATAAAAAAAAGGAATATTTACGCATTCCACACTGATTTTTCAATTGAAATCATTTCCCCTTTGAATTGTTTATATTCCACTTCTATCATCATCTGTCACTATATGTGTAACATAACAAAATGCGGAGACATCCCAGGTGTATATATACCCTTTGCAGGGCAGAATATTTACAGCATTTTGGATTCAATTGAGGTTACGCTTAGCTCTTATAAAGATGCTCTTGTGTAATGAATTACGACAGAAACAAGATGGAAGTTTACAGACTTTCTTGAATTTATAGATTCATTATTATATATTTTTTTTCTTTTTGCAGAAAGACAGCTTTTACACTACTGGTAAGAAAAAAATGGCATTGCACATTGATTATTACGTGACTGATGCTATCTCTAATAGTCATGTCTCTGCTGAGTCTAAGATGATGAAAACTGCTGCTACTCTTCAGACCAAACAGATTCAATAACTACTACTATCATACTGTTCTAAAACAATCTTTAATCAATTTGATAGTAAAGGAATGGGCTTTATACGCACATCAGATGGATGAATGAGAACAGTATACAGTTAAAGAGTGTGTGTTTTCATTAGAATTGTTAATAATGAGGGATTTCTGATGGGAATGATGCAAACAGAAGCAAATAAGCAAATAAGAAATGGAGAAAAGAAACTTACTTGTGAGGGAATAGTCTGAGAAGTCCAGTGGAAAACAGAACAGATGGAGGGGAAAGAAACATGAGAAAATAACACAAAGAGAACAGAAACAATAAAATGAGAAATATGATCAATGACAAAGGGCGACTGTCCTGCTGCATCATTAACCTTATAACTTCTATACCGCCTCACTGAGTATTTTCAGACAAATACCTGCTTACTTTTTTTCCATTTTTGAAAAACACACTGTGATAATACAAACTTGGAAAGTATATATGATAATATAAGAAGTAGCAAAAAAAATAATCCCTCATACAGTCAGATGAAAAAATATTTACTTCCCTCTTGACTTCTTACCGCTTATTGTTTCAGACCACCAACATAAGCATAAAGCGATAAAGAACCTGAGTAGATACAAAATGCAATTTTTAAAAGATTTTGATAAAGTCGTAGTGAAAGAACTGTTCCATCCGTTGCATTTTCGAATTCTTCGGAGTGGTGCACGTCTTTACACGAGTGAATAAGGTGAATGTGATTGGTCGTTATTAAAAGGGCAGGATTGTTGTGGAGAAAGGTTCGCAAGCTTTTTGGTTGTGGCCTGTTTGTCGGAAGCATCTTGCTAACCAGTTAGCAACTTAGTGCTAGAAAGTTCCCAATGGGAAATTCCATTGGGACCAAGTAGCACTAAATTGGTGACTTAGAAACGACACTGTCAAGGAACGCTATGGACAGCGGAAACATGCAAGAGGAGGAGAGTTTAGTGTGGGAGGTCGTGGATGAGTCTCCTCCGTCATCCATTTTTTATTTAGAGGAGGAAAGCGGGGACGAAGATGTTGTGGAAGAGGACGCCAGGGCGGCAGAAGCTTGGCTTGGTATAGAAGGCTTCCAGCCGTACATGCCCTTGCCTCCCAACCCTGCCAGTTCTGTTAGCTCTACGCCTGCCAAAGACACAGACGTCCATCCCCGTGAACACTGGGACGGAACTCAATGGGAAAGGAAATTATTCTCATTTCTTATTTCAACCTTTGCATATATTAGCTGCGACATATAAATCAAGATGCTATGACCGAAAAAATGTGATTGACAGACCGTTGATATATGATTGGCCGAATTTAGGTGTATAGGGTGACGTATAACTAACTGCCCTGCATAAAATAATGAAAGCCCCCCCAGATTTTAAGAAAGGATAACTTTTGAGACAATATCGAAAAAAAACTATCTAACCCAACCGACTCTATCTGAAAAGAATGAGCCCTTTACACCCTTTAAGTTCTATAGATCTCAAGAGTTAACCTGCTGCAGCAACAGTTGCCATCAAGTGTTTGGGATAACTGTCAAATAATCTTTGGCGTTAATCTGGATGAATGTGCCCCTCTTTGCCCATAGAGTTTTTAATTTAGACACATTTTCTTATTTCATAATAACGGGTTGTTCCACAATCTCTGAGAACCACCGCTTTAGATCACGGCACTACTTATGTAATGTAGGTCAAATACTATTCAACATAGGCTTCTATTTTATCAAATTCTTTAACATAAAGGGTATAAAGCCATTGTGATATCAGTCAAATCAGATAAAAATGACATATCCTTACATTTTCTTCATAATTTACCTGGGGTGGGGAAATATGAATTTCAGACGAGGCCTAATTGGTTTGGATAGCTTTTTTTTTCTTAATAAAGAGAAGAGTAATTTTAAAGAAACATTTATTTTTTTGTAATTCATTGCCATCTTTAAATATCTAAAATCAGTATGATAAAAGTATGACAAAACATCTCATGAAGAATCTTCATAGCAGTCATGAAGCAGGCATAGTAAGGAAAATGTTAAAGGGGAATTTTCTACAGGAGTAGCAAGGTGATGACGCACAGCGTGACACAATGGCTGCTACAGAGGCACACAGGAATCTATTCATGACCGTGGGGTCTAAATTAAATTAATCTTGAAGCAGAAAGGTCAAAATACCTCTGAATGGACACAGAGATAGATATTATGTTACATTTATTAAGAATAAATATTTCCATTTCAAATTGTAAGAAATACATGTTCTTTAATGGAAAACCAGCATCTAGCTGTCATTAATGATTTAATAATATGACTAAGAAGAGCTATAATGCAATGATTAAAAAGGAACATAACTATTTGAGTTAAACAAAAAAAAAAAAACAGATAAAAATACCTAAATACATAAGAAATAAAAATCCTTGAAAACATTCTAGCATCAGTTTAAAACAAATAAACGGCTTGTTGACCTTTGATTTATCCAGACTGAATACAGGTGACTGTCTTCATAACAAAATATGAGCCCAAAATCTTTTTCTTTATCCGTTTGTGAAGATAAATCCTGCTTAGCAGTCTTCTGTTATAAATGTGAGGGAGACTTGGAACAGTTGCAACAAATTTCCACTACAATTCACAGGTGTTGCTGCTGCAGGTTAACCTCAATAAGTCAATTTGGTAAAAAAGTAGTTTTTCGAATTATATTTTTTTAATAAATTATTCACAAAGCATGGATTTTTATATTTTATATATTTACCTTTAAGCTTGATCATTATGAGTTAACGGTATAGTGGATGATTTTCATGAATTTTTTAAAAGACCTGCACTCTCCACTTTAAAAAAAAAATGCAAATAGACAACCCTGTACCTGCTCCCGAGAGGAAACACCTGTTGCGTGCACAAGGCAATTTCTCCTTGTGCACACTCTGTTTAAAAGTTGCTTTTCTCATAGCTCTTACAAGCTTCCTGTGTCCAAACATCCACTCTAACCCCTTAACCTCTCAATCACTATTTGACTTTATAGTGAACTCAGTTAACTGACCGTTCGAACAGATGATCACTACTTCTTGCTCCCCGTTGATCAGGCAACCCCACCTCCACTGCACGGTGCCTGCGCCATCTTTGTCAGTCGTTTGATGTCACATTGGTGCGCTGTGACAGCGAATCCCATAATGCTTTGAGAGGAGAGCTCTCCGTGCAAAGCATTATGGGATATATCCGCCTCTTCTGAGGCCTTTCTTTTCTTCGCATACGCTTCGTGGACACTTTCTCTTATGACCCTCAGCCATTTTCAAAGAACCGCGGTGAGAAAGGTGAGCTTCAATGAATGAAACCGTAGCTCAACACAGATATACGCCTGAAAGTGCGCAGAAAAAGATAGCTAACAGGACGAGAACGTAGGATCGCCTTATGTAAAAATATCACCAGAATGATTGAAAATTAGGAGGGCCAATTATTTAGATGATCCACCCAGAAATAATGGATAATCCTCTATATCTTTAAGTTTGATGAAAAGTTTTTTTTTTACATAAAAGACAATTGGTTATTATATCACATCAACAAAAAATTAATTCAATAAAGAATTATAACTACCATGTCCATATAGTGTACAGTATATGAACTTAATACATGGTAGTAGCTCCTTTTGCATGAATGACTGCATATTTGTCTTGGATAAGGACAAATATGCAATCCAGCTGAAGTGTAACTCAAGTTGTAAGAGCTGCGTATTAGTGATATTACAGCTTAAAAATAATTATGACTGCCAAGAAAAGCTAATTTGCCAAACTGCTTCTAATTTTAGAGCGCCCAGAGTGGTATGTAAATCAGGCTGAGGAGACAGTGTGCTCGCTGCCCTACCCGCTAAATACCTGCAGCAGCATTGCTCAGCATAAGACAGTGGATCAGGGATGGCTTCAGGTCCTGCTACGGTGGATTGTTAGATCAAAGAAATGCATGTTTCCTGTATTTGGGTCAGATGAGGACCTGATCAAAAGTGAGCTGCACCAGTGTCCAAGCAGGAGTTGACTGATCAACCTCAAAAAGTGGACCTGGGGCCAGTTAATGGTCTAGAACTAGGGTAAAACTGGGGTTCTAAATAAAAAAAAAAATACTTGATATGAATTGTTTCATATGTTAATATTTGAGCAACTTTTACTTTGCACTCCTGGTTATGATGTGTAAAACCCTTTAAAAAGTTTTTTTTTTTCACACTAGCAAAAAATAATATTGCAAAAACAAAAAGTCCAAAAAACCTAACTTTATATTACATCTACATTTTGCATGGTATTTTTAACTAGTTTTCCATTAAAAAAAATAACAATAATAATAGAGCTCTAATCAATAGGTTAAACAAACTAATAAAAACACAACTTAAGGCACAGTCAGTATTGTCACATTACTAGGGGGTGTTGTGTTGTGCAACTGCAATAAAATATTTATTCAAAGGGTTTTACACATCTTTACTGTTCGTGGTAATAAAGCAGGATGCTTTACATGTTTGATGACCTAAATAAAAACGTGGGACTTGCAAAATAAAAAAAATTGTGTATCTTATAGCCTGGCTGCATGTGCAAAGCAGCAGAAAACTGAATTAGGTATAAGTAGCTTCATTTTGTAAGCCTGACCTTAATGCACCTTTGTTACTATTCTACAATAAAATAATTTAACTTAATTTCCGTTGAATTCTTGTTTTTATTGCAATGTTCATAATTTTAACATATTAATCCTGTTACAATAAACCCTAAGAATGTTTGCACAATTAAGTCCTCCAGCTCACTCCTAAACTGACCCTGTATTTCTCCCACTTAACCCTTAGTGCTGGGAACCACCAGAAACCTAAAAGTTATATATTTTTCTCAGTAGCACACCATCATTTTTTCATGCAGGAGATGCAGGATGAAGGAAAGGATGTGGTAGTGATGTACCCTATTTGGAGAGGACACACTGAGATTGATGCTTGCATAAAAAAGCACCCCTTTAGGAAAAAAAAAAAAAATTTGGAGATCACCGTGTTCTTAATATTCTCCCTCCCTCACATGCCATTGCTCGTTTTCATCAAAAAAACATTTTAAAAAAGCTGTTCAAAGACTCCTGAAATACCTTGGCTCTTTATCACGCACTGCCTTCACTATCACAACATCTAAACACTCCTCAGGAGGACTTGACCTGTGGTTGTGATATTAAAAATTCATGCTGCCAGCGATCTATAAATACAGAGGCGGTATCTCACTGCAGCAAAGTGTAAATCAGATTCAAGAATGTGCATGAACTTTCCATAAAGAAAAGTCTAAATCACCTTGGCTGTGAGAAAGACATCTTGCACATGTAAAAGGACAGGAACACACATACCATACATATTATGTTAAGCGGCTGAATTATGATGAAAATTATGAGGTGGTGGGAGATTTTTCACTTCTTGTTGTTATCTGGCCTAGATGGGAAAAGACTACAGTGGGGTTTGGCATGAGAAAAGAGGAGCGAAGCATCTGGGCTCTGCTGGATGTGAGCAGGCGGTGAAGTAAGCTGCATTAGGTTCAAAGCTGCAGGGTCAGGGCAACACTTGCTTAGAGCAGAGATTAGAGAGGTCAAGGATGAACTTACGGACTGGCTCAGTCTTAAAAAGACTGGTACGGCTGCTCTCGCCCTCGCCTTTCCCGTTGATGGCGGACATCTTGACCTCGTAGGTAGTCTCTGGTTTCAGTCCATCGATGATTACGCTGGTCATGTCTGTTTAAAAGATGCTGAGGTTATTCACTACATAACAAGAATAAAAGAAAAAGAACAAGGGTCACCACTAGTTACTTATTTAGGTTTTGGAAACTTAAGATTTGTGTGTTTTTTTCTTAAATAAACCCGTGATATAAAATTGCTGCTCATTTTAATCCTGGTCATAAAATCGAGGAGAAACTAGCTTTAGGTAGAACATAATTCTTTCAAAAAGAAGCAATAACTAATCATATATGTACATTTTTATTGTGTTTATTAGATTCCATCATAATTTTATTTATTATGTATTTATTTTAGCGTTTCATAAAGCTTCCCCTTCATTGGTTTGCACTAGGGCTCAGCAATTGATTGATAAAATTTATTAATCTGATTTTTTATCTTTTGATGATTTGATTTTTGGACAATTAAGAATCTATTGAGCGAAGCATCTGGGCTCTTTTATGTATGCAATAACAGATGTGTACTCATAACTGATAATGAAATCATGTTCAGTCCTTAAGAGCTACCATCCTGAAATATTTCGATACATCTCTCCTCTAACACTCCTGAATTAAATGCTCAGTTCCTCTCATTTAGCTCAAAAGAGCCATTTTGACGAGCCACTCATTTGATTCATTTTTAACAGTCATTTGTGTTAAAAATGGGGTTCAACCAAAAGTTGCAGGACAGTAACTCTTGAGGACTGAAGTTGAGCACCCCTGACCTAAAATCCCCAAGAAAATCAAGTCTTTTGCAAAATTACATGTATTTCAATTTGATTTGTGCAGTTTACACTTTGAATAAATCATATGATAAACCGTAATGTAAATGGATAAAAATATAGCCACTCTGATTATTTATTCTATAAACGGATTATGTTTAAAACTAACGCTGATCAAGACGTGTTAATACACAGTAACTCGGAAAAGTAGACATTGTACTCTCAGGAAAATGGTCAGAACAAATGTAAGTATATTCTAAAGTGGAACAAGAGAGATGAATGATTTCCTGAACATTTTGGTTTTTATTTGTAAAGATTTGCCTACTGTATTCTACCACAAATTCTACATAGACCCATAAGACTGATATGGCATACCCAAAATCTGTAATGATCTTGGTTCTGTTGGTTTTTCTATTGTCAGGGTTTAGTTGTGGTTTAAGGACCCAAATGCAGAGGCTGACAGGCAGGGATGAGTTCTTTAAATATTTAATGAAATATCAGGCAGCAAAAACAGGAATCCAAAAAATTCACAAAACAAAAACAGGTATTAAAAAAAATCCAACATAAAAATAAAACACAAACCAGAACCATGGAGACATCAGTGGAAAACCTTCACAAGGAGCCAGGGTGAGACAAAGTAACCCCAGGCTCACACCGACTCCGGTCTTACCGTTGCGGTTCGGTGGGTGCGGCGCCGCAGTGATTCCAAGTCATTAAAAAGACGTAAACCTCTCTCACCGGCTGCTGAGCTGTCCGGCTGCGGTTACAGAGACACTCTGGCGCTGCAGAAAATTCCGCAAGAAAGCTAACCTTGCGGCATGCCGGAGCCCTCCGCAACAAGCTCTCGCAAATATCCTTATTTGGGCCGTGTTATCACGTGAAGTTACGTGAACTCAAGTGAACTCAAGTGAACTTCTGTTAAATCTCCGGACCTGTTGCCGGAGCCGCAGAGCCGCACCGCACCGTAGTCAAAAGGGCGGTGTGAGAGGGGGTGTGCGGGTGTTGCGGTCTCCGTCGGCTCGGTAACCGCACCGGAGCCAGTGTGAGCAAGGGGTAAGACGAGGAACCAGCACAGAGGGACTGCGGAGGGAGTGTATTAATGGCTGACTGAACAAAGGAAGGACTAACGAGCTGATAAGGAGCAGGTGTGAGTAGAGCTGAGGAGGAAGCCAAGGGAAAAGAAAACACAAGGGGGCAACAGAGGACAGACAAAGAAAAACCTAAGAAATTTAAATGAATCTAGAACACACCAATAAAGCTAGAAAACAAGGAAAAACCTGGATGAACTTGAAACTGAAAACTTAGAGAAAAACCAACAGAACCAAGATCATTACAAAATGTAGATTTTATAAAACCCCAAACTCACCAAAGATCCATTTTCCCTTAGTCAATTCAATTCAAAGTTTGGTACAAATTTCCACCTCTTGTTCCTCTCTCCACACACCTACATGTAACCATATGGAGTCAACCAAAAGCACCACATGTGTATCAGAGCCAGCTGACCAATATTATTTCATTTATTGGTGAATAGTGGCAACCACAAAGAAGAGAAGGTAAAAATGCTGAACTCTCTAAACAATCTATCAATTTCGTTCCTAAAATTAATCTCTACAGGTAACGTAAGAACTGCTGTATTGCAGCAGCATGGAGGTCCAGCCTCCTGGACACATTCCAAGTCAGATGCTAGTCAATTAGCCATCCTTTGTTCTTCTGGATTGTTGGAACCTTTTGCTGTGCATGGGCTATGTGATTAGTCTTTTGAATCATATTGGGAGAGCTTATGTAACTTCTTGGGAATAAGTTCTATGACTGAAATGTAAATGCTTGGAAGCTGAAACTACAATCATCCCCCTCTTTTTACTGAGTGAAAGTCTTGTTGCCTTCCAATTAAAGCTTGTTTGTGTAGGTTTATCATTTGCATATCTGATATTTTATTATTGTACAGTAAAGTCACCAAAATGATGATAAAATTAGACTGATATAATAATTTGCAAGGAAGAGTATAATGATATATTCGCAGGCATCTCCTCTGTAGGAAACAAACAAACAAAAAAAAGAATCAGGAGGAGAGCTCTCATTTTGGTGAAACTGGAAAAAATGAGAGGAGGAAGAAAGCATGACAAAAGGTGAAAAAATAAGCACTGTGGCTCCCAATAGCAGGGAATGAATTAAATTAAAGATCCATTGAAACTTGAGGCCCAACAGGTGTAGAACAATAGTAACCCAATCAATAGCTCTATGAGTGCAGTCGCTGAGTGCAAGTTTAATGCATCAGGTAAATTAATTACACAATGTTAGGATTCAGGCAGCTACTACATGCACAACATGCATGTGTTTCCTAACTCGTGTTATAAAAAGACACTTGGCTGATACCCCACTCTGCAATACAAAGAAGAGTAATTTCATAGCCAAGAGCCAATTTCAGCTATGCAAAAGCCCCCACCTGTGCAACATCTCTCCATTACTCTGACGCCCTGTCTTAGATTAACATCTCAATCAGAGGAGGTTTCACAGAAATCCATTTAAATACAACTAGAAAGCATTAGACCAGATGGATTCAGATTTGGGCTTTTAGCACTGGGCTAAAATTGATGTCAGCGCTGAAACAGTTCATGTTTTGATGAAATTTCTTGGCCGCCTGCAGTAATTTGGTTCCTGCTGCTTCTGGAAAAGGTTATCTCCACGGAGCCTCGCAGTTGTTACAATCTCAGCTCTACTCAGTCCCTGTTACCCTTTGTGCTCCTACAAAACATCCAACTGCAGAATGAAGAGGTCTGTACTACCAACAAATGCGAAATCCATCAGTTTAATTTTTGAGAAAAGCAAAAGTTAAAACAAATGATTCTACACTGGCGTTGCATGAGTTTAAAAGGGATGTCTGGGATCTTTAACAGGGATAGAGCCATTGAGCATATCACAGAGACCAGAGCAATAGAACACAGTTCAATCTGAAAAACTCATACGGAAAGAAAAGACAATTAGAGGAACTTTATTGGTACAGTTACTTTAGTCTTTGGTGCTCAGACCTCGGCAGCAATCATAGCGCTGAATTTTGTCTGATAAGTATGAACAGGAGTAAAGAACAGGGATGTTTCCCCCCCCCCCAGGCCTAATGGTGGTGGAGTGGAGATGGATGAAGTTGGTCAGTCGGTGGGCTTGAGATGTAAGGAGAGATCCAGTGGAGTGTTTGAGCTGATACAGTCCACTGGATGCTTCACTCAGGGACCTGGAAGATGGAAGTCCAGCTTGGTTCATGATGAGCAAGCATAAAGCGACAGTGTAGAGGAAAAACTCCCTAATGGGAAGAAACCCTTGGCAGAACCATGCTCAACATGGCGGTCTTCTGCCGGACCGGTTTAAATGAAATGAGGAACGCAATAAGACTCTGGGAGGAATGAAACTCTGATGAAGCATTAGCTACGACACAATCCCCCCTTTAACGACCGACCTTTCACAGTCATAGACGGGTTTCAGATATTACAGGCTAACAATGGAACCAAACGACCCGCTCATCAGGTCAATTTGCTTGTTTCCAAGCGATACAAGGCCTTGTTTTTTTTGGTCCACTATGTAAAGCCTCAAACTTAATGGGAATCCAGACATTTTGAATTGAGAAAGCTTCCTGGATGGGAAGCGAAACGTTTTCAAACCTTGGAAACAAAGTCCAGTGGATTGTTTTTTTTTTACTTTTTCAGAATTAGATAAGGTGGTGGAGGAGGGGCTGGAGTTGAAATGGGGTTGTTTGAATTGAAGGCAGACATAGCGCAACCACCGCCTGCGCTTTGGGTAGCAGACAGAGTTGTGGATTGGAGATCTTTTAAGATAACTTTGGATGCTGATTGGGCTTTTGTGGAGATGTGGTTCAGAGCTGATTAGCTTTAGCCTCGTGAGACCATCCTGATCTCGCGAGCTTTTAAGGTTTCACTTGCAGATCAGTCTGGCTACTTTCTGTTAAAGAAAATTTGGAGCCGTTCACCAAACGAACGTCCAATCTGCGTTGGCTTTGAGGCGGGTTGAGGTGTGACGCAACGAGAAGCGCGACAGTTCAGTCTAAAGAACATGGCGGTTTCAGCCGATGAAACTAGGGTTAGCGTGGCTATTGTGCAAGTTTTATCGGAATTACAGAATATTTCTTCACTGAAAGAAGAGCAGAACACTGCTCTGGAGGCTTTTCTCAGAGGAAAAGATGTTTTTGATCTTCTCCCGACTGGTTTCGGCAAGAGTTACGTCATATGCTTCGTTGATCTGGTTGGTTTATTTGGCCCGTCTATCACCAACATAGGCCAATCAGCTAACCAGTATTTTCGCCCCTTCCCAAAATTACTCCAATGGAAGGTTTCCAGATTGATATGCGGAGCAAATCCAGCAAATCCATCTGGCGGAGTCAGGTTAGATTAGCTTGTGTCGGAGGCGGATGAAGGCGAGTAACGAGTTTATTCAGTTTAACTTCCCCCCAGGCTCCATTTTAAATATATCACAGCTTTAAAGTTTTGCTGAAAATACAACACACAAAAATATCTTCTCTAATGCAGATAACTTTTGGTGGTGAGCCTGTCTATTTAATTTGCTTTTTTTTTAATTAATCTTTGTGGACATAAGGAAGCTGTATGATTCCACCATGGTTGGTGAGATGCAGTCACTATTCCACTGCTTTTCAAAATGTGATGGCAGCTCCACTTCACAATACTTTTAAAAACACAATGGGCTTTCTGTTGAAACACTCAGCCAAACTTGGATTCTTTTCTTTTCTGGCATATTGCTGCTTCATCTACCTCAAGTGTGCTCTGTCTGATTTTGGAGAGTAACAAAGCTTGGAAAATGTCTCTTCAATGTGTGTGCTTTACAAGCACTTCAAGTTCTCTGAGGCAGAGAAGATGTTGTAGCAAGGCTGAAGATTTTCGCTAGCATTTACTGTTCACCCATGTGTTCAGCTATGCGAACATGTTTGCATGAGGAGCAGCTCTCGGGCCCTGGCGCTGACAGCTGAGCCTGTCAGCTGCTGAATGATATATCCCATGTGGCAGGGAAGATGCAAACCGTCCAGATTTGTGAGCGCCACAAGCCGTCAGGAGGACAGGGATTTTATCTGGGGCCTGTCAAGTGTCTGAACTTGTTGTCATCTAGACTAGACTGTGGTCTACCTCTTGTCCTGCTCAGCTACTGTCATGTCTGGATTACCTGCTGGTGCAATGCTGATGCACTGACACAAAATAATCCCGATTGTGAAACATTACTGAAACCCTTTCATACTTATCATTACTGCTTAAAATTTAAAATGTTACAATCGGTCAAGCTTGCGAATAAATTGAACAATTTCTCAATATGTAAATATGAGCTGTGAGTGGCTGCTGGGAGAAAATTTTAACAAAGCTAAAATTAATTGGTGATAAAAGTCTAAATATGTAATCATAGAACAGAATAATATAACTGTTTCTATCTTATAACATGGTTCTGTTATATTTCACTCATATTAGGACACAAACTTGCTGATGTAAAAATGGCTAATCATTGATTTACCAATAATTCACTAAAGCAGCATTCAGCTGAACTGATGCTATTGGTGGTTTCTAAAAGATAGATTTTAACAAAAAGTAAATTTGAGAATAGTTCTGTTAACTGTTTGTACATTTATGTCATATTGCTTTTATTGTATTCTTTTTTTTTAACAATAATAATTGCTTAGATTTTTTGTGTTTTATCTGTTGTGCAGCACTTTGGTCAGCACTGTATTAATTCTTTAAAGTGCTCTTTAAGTAAACATGGTGGGGTATGGGATACAGGATAATTGTATATATATTCAAGGTTCAGATTACATGGTATCATATTAATAGAAATTGGCTTTTATGCTATTACCTTATTGTGACAGTCCTTATAATGATAATTTAAGTAAGTAGTACAACAGCTGTACTGCTGGAATTAACCTAACTACAAGACCATAGCGCAGAGGTCACTGATTAGCGGACCGTGGTCCGGATCTGGACCCACCTGCTGGCTAATCCAGACCCAACCTGATTTAAAACATTTATAAATTATCTCATGTTGTCCGACGATTGCACCGCTTCTACTGTTAGTACGGTAAAGCCGTCCGGAGCGCTTAGACCAGGCTACACGTGATCCAAATTAGCCAAACTTAGCTGTCAGTTTGGGTCACTATGTGAGCTACCTCTAGACACAGCAGGCAAACCTGTGGCAAGCCGGGCGATGGGAAAGAAGGAGAAGACGATGAGAAAAAGAGAGCAGAGAAAGTGTGGACTGCTGGAAGAACTGCGGTGAACTGATGAAAGAAAAGTGAAATGGCGTGCTCAAAGATGACCCCGCACATTTAGAGGATGTTTGGCTCAACCTGCTGCTGTAAAGCAGGATTCTCCGCCATGAACAGAATCAACAATAAATCTGGATCCAGGCTCAAAATGAGCACCTTGATATGTGCTTGAGAATGGCTTAGTCTCCATTCAAACCCAGGTTTAAAGCCTTGCAGCGCAGCCTAAAGCCCACTGCCAACATTAAGACAGAAAAAAGAAGAAAAATAACAAACGCTCAGTTCAGGTGTTTTATAAGATATGTGAATCAGGAAATTGTCTATATACCAAACTGAACGATTGTTCTCTACTTCTAAAAACATTTCAGATTTTTTTAAACATTTTTATTTAAAATTCAATGTATAATGCATTAAAACCAGTTTTTTTATTTCAGTGTTAAATTATGTTTAAAGTAACATATTAAAAAATGTCTCCAGACCTTTAGTGGTTGATGATGTTCTGTATTCGGACCCCGCTGATTTTTAATTGGTAACCCCTGCCATAGCGCATTTGGAAATGTTTCAAAAAGTGGTGAAAGATTTTGCAAAACCAAACAATTATTTTGGTTAGTCTGCATTCAATTTAAAAGGTATAGTGGAGTAGTTTCCCCAGATTTTTAAAAGACCCGCCCTGTCCACTTTAAAAAAATGCACATGCACAACCCTGTACCCGCTCCACAGAGGGAATGCCTATTAAACGCGTGCGAGAGCGTGCACCGACTCACCACCAGTAAGTGAAAATGGGGACGAGCACGCACAACGGCCTTACATATCACCAGAATGATTGACATTTAGGAGGACCACTTATTTTTATGATTCACTTGGAAAAAGAACATTCTCTAATATACCTTTAAAGAAGCTAAATCAATCATTATGAGCAGGTTCTGATTTAACTTTTAATATAAAATCAACAGCCAGGATTGAGCATCCTTTATTGTTAGGAGACCTCTTGTACTAACTATTCTTTGTCAAAGTAAGTTTTTATACTTATATTTTAAGAGAGGATCTGACTTTTTGATTTCACTCTTAACACCACGAAAAACAAATTTATATCACTTCAGCACTTAACAAACAACTTCACTGTTAAAATATATTACACCAAAAGATTATAAATATTCTGTCTTTGTTCTTTTCCAGGGAAAAAAAGAAAAAACTCACCTGCTTCAGCTTTGTACTCCACACTTTTCCACTCCCTACCAGGCAGACGCCATTCCACTTTGTACTTTAAAACCGGCACTCCCCCAATGCTGACAGGTTCCTTGAACACCACCTTTGCTGTGCTGGAGAACGGCTGCACTTCTTCAATTATAGGCGACGCCGGCACATCTGCAACAGCAGGTAGAAAAATATAGCAAAGAGAAGTTTAAATTAAACAACAGTTGTTCTCTGAGGTGCCTGCAGAGAATTAAATCAGTTTTAACACTTCATTTATGAGGGTCTTATGGGAAAGGTGAGAATTTTCTAACATCTAAATCAGGTGTCGGCAACCCAAAATATTCAAAGAGCCATATTGGACCAAAAAAGCAAAAAACAAATCTTTATGGAGCCATAAAAATAAAAAAAGTCTTATATTATCCTTGTATGGCAACACGGGCTCTAAGTGTATCAGTCCACTGTAAAAAAGGACTATGTGGGCTTAAATATATAATAAGCATTCATGATTAAATGTTTATCATGGAGCATATGTCACATAGTAGCTTGAGGTGAGTAAGGAGAAGTGAACGCTTCCACGCGTTTAATTCACTGCACGCCATTTCACTGCAGGGTTTAGGTTTTGTTGCATTGATGAAATGATATAAACACGATAAAGGAATCTTTCTATGGTGGACGTGTTTCTGTTGGGAGGAACTGATTGAGTCACGAGGAACAAAGCAGGAACTGACATCCATCAGAGCAGAGCTCTCCAACCCTTAAATCCCATATCCTCCTTCACCAGCATTCCTGGGTGATATTTTTATTTTGAGGATTTAGGGAAAAAAAAAAAGAGCACTCCCTGTTCGATCTGTGGATGGTTTTCCATGCTTGCACAAAACTAGCAGCAGTAGTTGAGTTAGGAGACGCAATCCACTTCTTAAATCTATCTTTGTGCTACTCTAATTTATCCACAAGTTTTGCAATCGCACTCTTTCTCTCACTGCAAACTTTGTGATTGGCTGCATATTTTAGCATGCTTTTCCTGGAAACTCCTTTCCAAATTACTTTTTTTATTTTTTGAGAACTTCTCATTACAAAGAAAAATACATTCTTCTTTGAATCCTCTGTTCTCTTCAGATATATTTTCCCTTAGGGATCCATGGCCCGAGACACCCCCCTTTGTTTGCCTGGCGCTGTGCTGAAACGTGTTGCAGGCTATTACCACTGATCTCTATGGCTATGACACACATTTTTGTCAACATTTTTGTTGACAAAAATGTTTACATTTATTGTTTATATTTATTTAGTACATAAAAAACATAATGAATGTTTGTTTGACCTCCTGCACACCATAAACAAAAATAAATAAATGTTTATAAATTTTTGAAGAAGCTCCGGGAAGCTGTTGGGGGGTGGGGGGGTGGGGGGGGGGGGGGGGGGGGGGGGGGGTTGGGGGGGGGTTGGGGGGGCGCTAAAGAGTCGCATGCGGCTCCAGAGGTTGCCGACCCCTGATCTCAATAATGTAGTTGCAACGGTCTGAAAAATATGAATTTGGACATTTTTATTCAATAACAGATTACTTTAACACAAACTGTATGCAAGATCATAACCAAAATATAATCATCTCTTACTGATAATTTCTTCTTTAAAGCTCGTTACCTCGATCAATATAATGCAACCAGTTAAATAAGGAAAAGCTGTCTCACACTGGAAATACACCTCTGTTGTTAAATGTTTAAAAACATCTCAAATGAGAAGCACTTTTAAAAAACAAGGTTGGATTCATGTCTCATTAAACCTTTTCTGTGCTGCATTTATTTCCTCTCAGGAGCCCAAAACAATCCGGTAACCGAATGACACAGGAGACGCTAGACTTATCTAAATGAGTTTCTAGCAAAAGCTTCAGATCCCGCCAGCGATGCACTTTGAGTCATGATTAAAGGACTTGATGATGTCTGAAAAACAGCGCTCTGCAGAGCCTGGCTTTGTCTTCATACTCTCCAGGGAAGAGAATAAAGAGTCATGATGGATTATAAGTCCACCAAGATTCATAACTGTCAGGTGGATGTTAGCTTCATCTTATAACTATTGTTTAATCTTATCTTAAAGTTGTAATATAATGTAATATAGTGTCTTGATACTTTAAATTAGAGATCTATGTCTTCCTCCCTTGGTTACCTATAGGTGGGTAATACACACAGTAAAGGGTGATTTTCTGTACAACCAGAAAAGACAGTAGAATAGATTGATCCTTGTAAGCCAGGGCAAAAAAAAGAAAAACACTAGACTGTATCTACTGATCTGTACAGAGTAAGAATAAAAATTTTGAAATGAAGCAGAACAAGGAGCCAAATTTAGCTTTCCAACAAAAACACTGGCAGAGGGGTGCAGGTTATGAGGTGAAAAACAATCACTAGTAGAAAATTACAGTTGATAATGGCATCTTTGAGTAATGAGTGTCCAATAAAAACACAGGTTATAAAAAAAAATGCCAGCTAAATATTTGAGAGGTCTGTCTTTTTATTAAATTACAAAAGTCTTCTGAACCTTGGCATTTGAAATAAATATTTAATGCATTCTATTGAAAAACTGAACACTGTTTTTATTGAATCTTTTGAAGGTTTAATGATCCATACAAAATATTGTTTAATCAATTAGGAAATGGTTCACCAGTCACATCCTTCTACTATAACAACCAGAATCCAAAACCTGTAGAAATGATGTGAAAGAGTGGGCCAAGAATCCGGACTATCAGGAGAGTTTTTACAAAAAGGTCACTGCCTGTAACTCCAAGCCTGGGAAATTTTAAAGGAGATGACAAGGTGCTATCCTATTGGGAACTGTGGATGTTCTCCTGTAAGTCATAAAAACAGGGCTACAGTACCAAGAGTTGTTGCTAGGGAGACCAGATGTCCTCTTGTTCCCAAACAGGTCCTACTTTTCATACCTAGAAAAATGTCTGGGGGGAATTTCAAAATATTCCGGGATTTAGGTCGACTACAGTGCAGCCGAACCAAGCCGAGAGCTCCGGGGCTGGGGACAGACGGCCGAACCCAACCTGGTGACAGTAGCCTGGACAGCGGTGACCCCGTGCTTCAGCCTGCCTGCCTAACTGGGCGGTATGGGGAATCATACCGTCACCAAGTGGGGTTTGTTCGCTCCGTCCCTGGCCGCCCCCCCAAAAAAAATAGTGTACTCCTTTTCAGTAACCCAAATCTGGCCACCATAGTTGTGGCACATACGTATGTTTTTGGAGGCTATGGTTTCTGCATAGCAGTTAGGTTATTTATGGAGGGGATTGTCTGTAACCTAATGCAGTATTGGCCTCCACTAGCCTCTTGAGACCATCCTGATCTTGCGAGGTTTCAAGGTTTCACTCGTAGATCAGTCTGGCTACTCTCCGTTAAAGAAAGTTTGGAGCAGTTCACCAAACGAACGTCCAATCAGCGTTGGCTTTGAGGCGGGTTGAGCTGTGACGCAACGAAAAGCGCGACAGACGAACATGGCGGCTTCAGCCGATGAAACTAGCGTTAGGGTGGCTATCGAGCAAGTTTTATCGGAATTACAGAGTATTTCTTCACTGAAAGAAGAGCAAAACACTGCTCTGGAGGCTTTTCTCAGAGGAAAAGATGTTTTTGCTCTTCTCCCGACTGGTTTTGGCAAAAGTTTGATCGATCAATTGGCTTGTGTCTAGCTTGTGGTTGTGTTTTCGTCGTCGCTCTGTTAGTACGTCATATGCTTCGCTGATCTGATTGGTTTATATGGCCCGTCTATCACCAACATAGGCCAATCAGCTAACCAGTATTTTCGCGCCTTCCCAAAATTACTTCAACGGAAGGTTTCCAGATGGATATGCGGAGCAAATCCATCTGGCGGAGTCAGGTTAGGCCTCCTCTCCAACAGAGATGATTTTACTTTCTTGGGGGAACAATCTCTCCTGTAGCCACTCTAGTAGCTGTGGCTCAATGAACAGTCAAAAGCTACTCACCATCATCATGTGGACATAAACCCCAACATTGAGAAAACAATTAATTCCTTGAGCATGTTTTAATTTCCTTGTCTTCAAATTGTGATATACAGACTGCATGAAAGGCCAAAGGCTGTAGGAAGCCACTTCAGCCCAACTGATGACGTTTCACAGTGAAGGAGGGAAATTGCCTCAAAGAGCCCACAGGATATAACACAATGGCACCAAAGGTGTCACCACAATTAATTCGGCCACACACCATTTAGAGATCCTTAGTGACCTATCATTTGCAAGGGGTCCAAGGCAATTTGCATGTAAAATGAAATTAGGTCTGACCAAATTCACAGCAGAATAAGAGAAGACTTTAAAGCTTTATTTTCAGGCTGTGATTTTAGTGTTTTCTCTCTCCTTCTCCAATTAAAGCAGAACATCACAGGGTTTTCTGCAACTTTATTTTCTGTTGCCCACCTTTCAATAAGCAAATATAAAACATCCCTCTTTTTTGTAGGGGAGAAAAGCACATCTCTGCTACAGCCTTTTAAATCATCTCATGGTAATTGGCTCCACAGAAATGAAAACTATAGTTTATTCATAATAGCCAAACAAATGGGGAAATTTAAATTGAATTTAATCTTCATTAATTTTCTATGCATTCACTGGTTTACAGGTATTAACCCCTCAGTGAACCAACCTGCTTGGATTAGGACGAACTCCTTGGAATCGGTGCCTTTTGCATTCGTTGCTGTGCAGTTGTAGCTTCCAAAGTCACTTTGTGACTCAGGTGTAATCTAAGATGCAGAAAGAAAGAAAGTTGAAAACATGATATGCACAGGATGAAACACAAGCAGAGTCACTATGGGTACATCTTATTAATTTATAAGTGAAATAATACAGTAAGTGTCACTGAAAAGGTCATTTATTTCAAGTATACACATATGTAGGTAGATTAATTCCACATAGGGTAATACTTTTTAACCCTGTAATGCCAAATGTATCGTATTTGATACATACGGTTTCTGAAATGTTTTGCATCTGATACCTTTTGCATAATTTAATGGTAAAAACTTTGCTCAAAATCCTATTGTACACATTCAGATATACCTGATAACAGCCAGTAGAAGACTACACAAAAAATAATCTTGACTTATCGCATAGTAATAAATTATTAATATCATAAATGTATTTCTGTTTTTTATTTTTACATATTCTGTTAAAAGGGCAAATAAGGAAGTCAAACCAAAAAAAAGTAATTTTCTATTTTGTTTTTTTCTTGGATCGGGCTTTAAAGGGTTAAGATTATATGTGTAAAAAGTGTTTAATTCTGTGACTTTTGAAAGCTGATAAGAAAATAAAATCTGTCAGCCATTGTTGTTTTTTGTGCATCCTTTTCAACCAAACTTCTTCCTTCCACTCAACCAATTGCATTGTGCTTGAAAACAAAGCTGAGTCATTAGCTTTCTAAGCTATAACGTTTATGGGTGTTCGATCCTCAATGAGAGTGTGTGCGACTGCCTACTATGATAATAATAAATATGTAGTGATCTTCATGATTAGGTATTATATTTATTTTTAAGAGTGTATCCCCATCTTTCTTAGCTCTTGTATTGCAGGATAGCAAATAAAGATGTTTGGTGCATCACCTCCAGATGGCTGGCATTATGGGTGTTGAAGATCCGTATGTTGGTTGAGTTTACACTTGGCAGCTCGACTCCGTCTCGGTACCAAACCACTGAGGCTCTGGGGTTGGCAGTCACCAGGCAGGATAAATTGGCTGGGTTTCCTTCCCATGTCCAAGATGCCACAAAACCCTCAATCTTTGGAGTATCTACAGGAACAAAAAGGAAACAACAAAAGCAAAAAGTTCATGCTAATAGCGAATGCTAATTGAATTAAAACTTCCAAAATTCAAGCAGTATCCTATTGAAAACCAGTGGCTACACTCAAAAACGATGTTTCATGCTGCTTTCTGCATGGTAGCCATTCTCAATTATTCTAGGATGTGGGATAAATATAACAATGTAATTCTAGGTTACTTTAAAAAGTATATAAGAGACAGGAGGAAAAAGCTCTCTTTCAAAAGGTATGGTTTAGTCTGGTTTAATCTCGGACTAGAAAAAAAATATCTAGCTTTAAAACTTTTATTTCAGTTTGTAAAAGATAGAATTTCTGCCAAATCGATAATTTTCAATACATCACTGTGAAATAAGCTAAAATAAACAAACAAACAAAATCTATTTTAACAATTGGTCTTCTCTGTCCCCAAACCTCAGCAGCTAATAAAAGCGATCATGCTGCGTGCCACATAGACGGATTACATCTTCATTGTTTGGAGTGAAGACTGAGGACATGGTGAGAGATGCACTCAAAACAAGTACCTTTCTTATCGATAATTGCTTGGCAACACTGATTCAGCTGCCTGATTATTGTGCTGATTACTCTGCAAGCCTTCAAACAACTGCATCAATGGTTCATTTTGATAATACCTCTGAACTAAAGCACAAAGGTATCAGAGATTATTACTCCAATTATACAGTAATTATCTGTTTTTTGCCTCTTCAAGGAATAGATTTCAATATTAGATTACATAAAAAAATGACAAAGTCTAGTTTGAAAAAGTTAAGTTTTCTGGCCAACCTGATGAAGGTGTTGTGAAGCTCTTTTTTTGGTGATTAATCTTAATTCTGAGATTAGGTCACCTGAGTAACCCGAGTAAGGTCCAATAGTGCACATTCATCTACAGTAGTTACTCTCTCTCCAACTCAGTCTGAAGGATTTGGATGAGTTTCAAAGGTAGAAAGGAAATAAAGTCCTTGCAGTCGGATTTCAAGTATTCTACAGATGGACGATAAAGCTCCTCACCCTAAGAGACCCTAGAGATCTATTATTTCAGCTTCTTGTATCCTCAAACTCTTTCTTGTAAGTCTAAGTTAAAAACCCA
The DNA here is from genome assembly GCA_030533445.1 of Cyprinodon diabolis. Lineage (NCBI taxonomy): Eukaryota > Metazoa > Chordata > Actinopteri > Cyprinodontiformes > Cyprinodontidae > Cyprinodon > Cyprinodon diabolis. The sequence continues at coordinate 4,948,505 of CM060072.1, forward strand.
TTTATTTAGAACTGTCTTTGACTTTTGAAGTTAAACTGTTAACAAAGTTGCGGTGCAACTGTTTTATTTGTTTTACTACCTGTTTTTAACATTTATGAAGTCCTACCAGTTAAAATATAACAACTAATCAATCAATGCTATCTAAAACTCTTCCAGTAGGGATTTGTCAAAAGAAATTGGACTTGAGCTTAAAAATAGCTATTTAAAAAGTCAAAAAAGTCAAAAAAAAGGCATTGGATTCCTTAGGAGATGTTAAAAAATGGGTATTTGTTTCTGCTGGTAAAAAAAAAAATAAATCACAGTGGTACCACTGACCCAGCCTAGTTGCTAAACCATTTCTCTTGTTGAAATGAGGCAAGTAGACACTGGAAAGTTCCCTAGTCACTTGTTTGGTCTGGGAAAGTATTTTCTTTCCTGTTTTACATCTCCATTAGAGTCTAGATCTATTATTTTATTTGTAAAATAAACAAAGCCATTAGAGACATTTTCAGTCTTTTTCAAAAGGTATCATATGTTTACATAAGTCATTAAAACATATGCAGAATGAAACATTTAGCTAACCAAATAAATGCTGGTATGAAACCTAAAGTAGCATGTGATTATTTATTCCATTTTTCCTCGCAGGATTTTCTTGCGCTAACTATATATATACACTATATTGCCAAAAGTATTTGCTCACCCCTCCAAATTATTGGAATCAGGTGTTCCAATCACTTCCATGGCCACAGGTGTATAAATTCAAGCACCTAGGCATGCAGACTGTTTTTACAAACATTTGTGAAAGAATGGGTCGCTCTCAGGAGCTCAGTGAATTCCAGCGTGGAACTGTGATAGGATGCCACCTGTGCAACAAATCCAGTCGTGAAATTTCCTCGCTCCTAAATATTCCACAGTCAACTGTCAGCTGTATTATAAGAAAATGGAAGTGTTTGGGAACGACAGCAACTCAGCCACGAAGTGGTAGGCCACGTAAACTGACGGAGCGGGGTCAGCGGATGCTGAAGCGCATAGTGCGAAGAGGTCGCCAACTTTCTGCAGAGTCAATCACTACAGACCTCCAAACTTCATGTGGCCTTCAGATTAGCTCAAGAACAGTGCGCAGAGAGCTTCATGGAATGGGTTTCCATGGTCGAGCAGCTGCATCCAAGCCATACATAACCAAGTGCAATGCAAAGCGTCGGATGCGGTGGTGTAAAGCACGCCGCCACTGGACTCTAGAGCAGTGGAGACGCGTTCTCTGGAGTGACGAATCGCGCTTCTCCATCTGGCAATCTGATGGACGGGTCTGGGTTTGGCGGTTGCCAGGAGAACGGTACTTGTCTGACTGCATTGTGCCAAGTGTAAAGTTTGGTGGAGGGGGGATTATGGTGTGGGGTTGTTTTTCAGGAGCTGGGCTTGGCCCCTTAGTTCCAGTGAAAGGAACTCTGAATGCTTCAGCATACCAAGACATTTTGGACAATTCCATGCTCCCAACTTTGTGGGAACAGTTTGGAGCTGGCCCCTTCCTCTTCCAACATGACTGTGCACCAGTGCACAAAGCAAGGTCCATAAAGACATGGATGACAGAGTCTGGTGTGGATGAACTTGACTGGCCTGCACAGAGTCCTGACCTCAACCCGATAGAACACCTTTGGGATGAATTAGAGCGGAGACTGAGAGCCAGGCCTTCTCGTCCAACATCAGTGTGCGACCTCACAAATGCGCTTCTGGAAGAATGGTCAAAAATTCCCATAAACACACTCCTAAACCTTGTGGACAGCCTTCCCAGAAGAGTTGAAGCTGTTCTAGCTGCAAAGGGTGGACCGACGTCATATTGAACCCTATGGATTAGGAACGGGATGTCACTTAAGCTCATATGTGAGTCAAGGCAGGTGAGCAAATACTTTTGGCAATATAGTGTATATATATTAGCGATGGAACAGTTTATGAAAACCGTCCGAACCGTTCGGTTCAACTGTCTCGGTTCGATTCGCGCGTGCTGCGTTCGGTTCATGCGCAGCTCCTTTTTCTCATAGGCGAAGCGTGTACACTCCAGAGCAGAAGGTGGCGGTACTGCGCCCAAAGCCAACCACCAGTAGTAAACAAGAAGAAGAAGCGAAGCAGCGTAGCAGAAAAAAATCAGTTGTTGTGGTGAATTGTGTGGGTATGGCGAGTGGGAAAGAACAGGAGTTGGAAGACGCGCCAGCAGCACTTTATAGGTCTGCTGTATGGGACCACTTTGCATTTAGAGTGACCTACGATGACGGCGGAAAGAAGGTTGTGGTTAAAAACAGCGTGCAAGCATTGTGCAACACGTTTTGTTTATGCTAACAGCAACACGACCAACATGTCATGCTAACAATCAACATATACCGAACCGGAAACCGTGACCACGAAACCGTGAACCGAACCGAACCGTGGATTTTGTGAACCGTTCCACCCATAATATACAGTGGGGCAAAAAAGTATTTAGCCAGCCAGCAATAGTGCAAGTTCTCCCACTCAAAAAGATGAGAGAGGCCGGTAATTTTCATCATAGATATACCTCAACTATGAGAGACAAAATGAGAAAAAAAAAAATCCAGAAAATCACTTTGTCTGATTTTTAAAGAATTTATTTGCAAAATATGGTGGAAAATAAGTATTTGGTCAGTTACAAAAGTTCATCTCAATACTTTGTTATATACAATTTGTTGGCAATGACAGAGATCAAAAGTTTTCTGTAAGTCTTCACAAGGTTTTCACACACTGTTGCTGGTATTTTGGCCCATTCCTCCATGCAGATCTCCTCTAGAGCAGTGATGTTCTGGGGCTGTCGCTGGGCAACACGGACTTTCAACTCCCTCCAAAGATTTTCTATGGGGTTGAGATCTGGAGACTGGCTAGGCCACTCCAGGACCTTGAAATGCTTCTTACGAAACCACTCCTTCGTTACCCGGGCGGTGTGTTTGGGATCATTGTCATCCTGAAATACCCAGTCACGTTTCATCTTCAATGCCCTTGCTGATGGAAGGAGGTTTTCACTCAAAATTTGACGATACATGGCCCCATTCATTCTTTCCCTCACACGGATCAGTCGTCCTGGTCCCTTAGCAGAAAAACAGCCCCAAAGCATGATGTTTCCACCCCCATGCTTCACTATAGGTATGGTGTTCTTTGGATGCAACTCAGCATTCTCTCTCCTCCAAACACGACGAGTAGAGTTTTTACCAAAAAGTTCTATTTTGGTTTCATCTGACCATATGATATTCTCCCAGTCATCGTCTGGATCATCCAAATGCTCTCTAGCAAACCTGAGACGGGTCTTGACATGTACTGGCTTAAGCAGGGGGACACGTCTGGCACTGCAGGATTTGAGTCCCTGGCGGCGTAGTGTGTTACTGATGGTAGCCTTTGTTACTTTGGTCCCAGCTCTCTGCAGGTCATTCACTAGGTCCCCCCGTGTGGTTCTGGGATTTTTACTCACCGTTCTTGTGATCATTTTGACCCCACGGGGTGAGATCTTGCGTGGAGCCCCAGATCGAGGAAGATTATCAGTGGTCTTGTATGTTTTCCATTTTCTAATAATTGATCCCACAGTTGATTTTTTCACACCAAGCTGTTTACCTATTGCAGATTCAGACTTCCCAGCCTGGTCCAGGTCTATAATTTTGTTTCGGGTGTCCTTTGACAGCTCTCTAGTTTTGGCCATGGTGGAGTTTAGAGTGTGACTGTTTGAGGTTGTGGACAGGTGTCTTTTATACTGATAACGGGTTCAAACAGGTGCCATTAATGAAGGTAACGAGTGGAGGACAGAGGAGCCTCTTACAGAAGAAGTTACAGGTCTGTGAGAGCCAGAAATCTTGCTTGTTTGTAACTGACCAAATACTTATTTTCCACCATATTTTGCAAATAAATTCTTTAAAAATCAGACAATGTGATTTTCTGGATTTTTTTTTTCTCATTTTGTCTCACATAGTTGACGTATATCTATGATGAAAATTACCAGCCTCTCTCATCTTTTTGAGTGGGAGAACTTGGCACTATTGTTGGCTGGCTAAATACTTTTTTGCCCCACTGTATATATATATATATATATATATATGTGTAACGAGTTTTAGAAGATGTCGCTTAAATCCTACTAAAATATGCTTTATAATTATTTGTGATGAGTGGTTTTTGGCGCCCCCTAATGGTTGGCCTATAAATACTGGGGAACGGCTGACAATTCCACAGAAACTGTTTGGCCCCCAGCTGTGGTGAGTGCTCCGGTCTGGCCATCTTCTTTGTAGAGTTGGAGTTGGGTATCTGAGGGATTACTGGACTTTTTATTGCATTACAGCTGTTGGTGAACCAGAGGGGAGGCTAACCAGAGTATTTGTTTTTATCTACCATTCTTTACAGTAAATCTTTTTTTTTTTAAACCCAACTGTCTGGCATCCGATCAGTGCATGACGGGATGGCTAACAGAAGAGCTGTGACATATATATATATATATATATATATATATATATATATATATATATATTTAAAAACATGGGTTGGGGTAGGTGTTGCGGCATGAGAGAACATGTAAAACAACTAAAAACAATCACATAAAATAAGTCCTGAACTATCTTTTTGTCCATATATGAGCTAAAAGGCAGAGGCCAAGTTGTGTGACTTACAGCGCACTTCGAGGAACACTTCCTGGTTGTCTTCACCAATTGAGTTGCTGGCAACGCAAAGATAATGACCAGCATCCGTGTACTGGACATTCTTCAGGGTGAGGGAGGATACCCGTGCGTGGCTTCGAACCACAACGTTCCTATCAAGGCTCTATAGAGAAACACAAAAAAAAATTAAACACACATATAAACAGAGGCCTGCAGTAAAAACAAGACACCATCAACAAGATAAGGAGGATAAAAACAAGGCTGGTTGGTTTAGTTGTGCAAAAACTCAAAAACGTGAAAAAGTGTAAGTAACTGGACCAGCATTTTATTGATGTTACTGATGTTAGATGCATTAATTATTATGTTTTTACAACTTGAACAACACCACAGATGGATAATATAGTAGTTAGTCCTTTCACTGTTGAGTTTATCACATTAATTAGTTAAGCTTTACCAGTTTCTAAAACTAAGGATGCACAAAAGCTTACACCACGGATTGCAACATTTCAGTAAGTAGGTAAAGTAGAAATGATCGTAGAAAAGTTAAATACAGTCCAAACTGTATTTAACACCTGCACAAAATAATTTTAAAAAGCTAGAATTTTCAGTGAATGTATTTTTACTGGAATCTAAAGTTATATAGAATTTTTGTCTTTTAGAAGAACTTCAGCGATACATATCCTCAAATCCAATTCTTTATGTATAGCTTGGGTTTAAGGTACTGCACTGTATTCTGTCTGCACCCGCAATATCCTATAAGTAAATAACTCATAGCTTCAACTGGAAGTCAGTCTGTGTAAAAGGGAAAAACGTTAAGCTCTTCATTTTGATTGGCATCATTACTTGTTTGGAGGCTGTTTTGGGGTTTTAAAAGCAGTATATTTACAGCTGGAGAAGCATAAAATCAATAAAGGAAATTAGCCTGTAAATTCCCGATTTTATTTTCAGCAGAGGATCATTTTTAATGGACCTACTGCTCTGCTTTTTCTTACTCCGAAGGGTTTCTGCACAGGTGTGCAACCAGAAACCAAGTACACTAAAAGTATTCATCTCGTTTTTATAATGAAGCTATGCACCTGGCCTGATCCTTGATCTTTGCTTTACATTATGCTGGCTTTTGACAGCCTCCTTTTCCTCTTTCTTTCCATGCCATCTGCAGTAGACATAAACATTGTGGGATTCATTCATTTGAATTACAGCAGCCAGTGGGGATCAGACATGCAAAAGGCCCAATATAAAACAAATAATAAGGATATGGCTATAAAACAACTTGAGCAGTAAAAGCTTTTCTTCCCACACACACCAGCAAAGGACATACATCTACCTTGCAGCTTCCACAGTGTTTTATTAATAATTCAAGCATGCTCTGTGCTTCAGGTGTTATGCATTATATTTATTTACCCATATTTTTTCAGTTCTAGAAATACAGCATGAGCGGTTATGTTTTACAGAAAGATGTAATGCACATGTGTTGAAAATATTTTGCTGTTTACTACAAGATGCAGAGGAGTGTCCTGAAACATTTTAAAAGGGCAGCATTAATCTTGTCTTACTGCACCCATGCAGCCTGTTTGAATGCAAACAGAGAAAGGTTAATGGAGAATAATACTTTAATCAGACAGCAGAAACAGGAGCGAACGGGCAGACCTTTAAAAATGATTAATTCATCAGCTCCGACAATAAAGGATGTAAATCTATCAGCTTGATTTCACATCAAATTGATTTTAATGCTGAACTAGAAAGAGATGGGACGGCAAGACATTTTTAATATGAGCAGCTTGTTTTTTTAAAGATGCATAACAGCTATAATGAAAAGTACATAATATAAAAACTTCATAAACATGTCCCATTTTTAAGAAGTATTACAGTAAAGGAAAAAAAGGTGGATAAAACCCTGAAACGTGTATAAATATTTAAAAAAATTCTACTTTCTAGCTTTAGCTCATGCATCTTTTCAGTATTGTTAGATATTGTTTCTGGATTGATTTGCTCATCCCATTTGGGAACAAAGAGCCAGTCTTCTTCCTTAAGGGTGTAATGGATGGAAACACCTATGCTTATCATATTAATGTAAACTGTTAATGGAGGTGGTACATTTATGTTTTTGGAAGCTCAACCAAAAGTTAAACCAGAGTTGTGGAGGTTGAAATCTTGATTTTCTTTATAAAATAATTATGTCAAACCAGGAAGCAGTTTTTTTTTCAAGGGGGTGCCATAATTCATATTTCTATTTTCAAATCAGTTTATTTGTATTATTTAATACTACTTCACAACACATGTCACCTCAAGGCCCTTTGCAGAGACAATTCAATCAGATCATCCAGACAGATTGCCAAATGTTCATAGGATTTCCCCAAGTCTGGATGAATATTTGTTCTCTTATTATTCTGGTCATTTTTCAAAAGCAAATTAACTGAAAAATCCTATCAGACAAAGAATACCTTCAACTTTAAGAAAATCATTAATGATCATCTGAGTTTAATAGTTACTTTTATTGCTCACTTTATTCTGAGCATTTTAATTCACAGCTAAAACAATATAAACAGAGAAAATGTTCTACGGAATTTCTACTGTCAAAGTGTTTCTCCTTAAAACAGTTTTTTCCAAATTGATTTTACGCTTATGAATAATTCTTATTTTCCCTTTATTATTCCCCTGCATTTCTTACATTTTGTATTTTTTTCAAAAAAGCAACGTGATTAGTGTGGTTACTAAGATGTTTTGTACAATAAAAATCAGCCTAATTTGAAAAACTCCTGATTCTTGCTTATGACTGAAAGAAGTTTTAACGCAATATAAAATACGAAGAAATCCTTTTTAACATAAACTCATAGCATCCGCAAAGTAAAGCACGATTTGAAAAGTTTAATTATTGCTGGCTGCGTTCAAACAACTTCTTTAACGTTTAGCCATATTGTGAATTATGGAGGAATCACTACTTCCTTATAATCCTTGTATAATTAACTTCAAAATATAAGTTTCTGTTTACTTCAGATATTGAGAATATTACTGAATGTTCATTAGGAAGGATAGGATTAAGAATTATTGGAAAATAATATGCCGATATGAGGGATATCTTTTTTAAAAGATAACTTTTATTTCCAACACAAATGGAGCACAGAAAGAAGAAATCCTTAAAAGAAAATGTTTAAACTTTATTTAAGCAGTTAAAGGTGATTTATTCTCCCCAACCTGTTGCTTTGTACTTCTGGACAGCTGACTAACAGAGTGGTCCCACACTAAAAAACTCTATTAAAGTCTCAAAAATCATAGGTAGTCAAGGTGTGAAGCTAAAGGATTCTGTCCTATATAAATATAAATAGGGCCTTAACTTAGCAGCAGTCTGTCTCCTTCAGTGGCAGACTGCTGAGCCCTAAATGCACCAGGGAGCGTTATCACAGATCCTTCCTCCCATGACTTTATAACCATCACTGTTCCCAACAACCTCAATAAGTTTTTACATTCATGCTGATTTTTGCACAGTTTCTGTTTTAGTCAGTTAAATAACATGCTGCTGTCATTTTGCACATCTCTGATGTTGCTGCTATTTTCAAATATCAATTGCCGTAAAATTGTCCACAGCTGTATATTGGTCATTTATTCTCCAGGTGCACAGTATTTACACATTTGTGTGACCACTTTTACTATAATCTTTTTGCGGCTGTAACACCAGAATTTCCCCTTTGTGAATAAATCAATGAAGGGATTTTCTATTCTATAATATTCTATTCTATATTGAAGCATAGCTATCAGCGGTGAAAATGACTGATCTTTTCTATTACAAGCAGAAGCAACTAGACCATGTAATATTTTTTTTATTTTTTCCATGAGCTTTTAGTTTCTTTCAAAGACAATTTTTTTTGTATTCTAAACTGGATGAAATGTACTTGACCATTGCCAAAATATCTCAGGTCCCGTTCTCCCCTTTGCCAGAAAACTAAACACATTTAGATTCGATTAGCTCACAAACCTGGAATATTAGAACTTAGAAAAAAAGTTTAAAACGTTATAGTATAACATCTGCTTTAAAAACAGTCTAATGAACTAAAACATTATGCACTAAAACAATACAGGTTAAGTTTTCAACTAGATTCATATCTAAATCCTTTCATTATAAAGGACTTTGTAAGAGCTACAGCAAATTCTATGTGATGTTTTTTGAGGTTCTTCTTAGAGCCCTCATTTGGTCCAGTAAAATTCATAATAAATATATCATGGTTATTTGACCTTTTCTAATTTTGATGAAAGATCACTTGAACACTCCATTCAACAGATATAACCCAGTGTCTTCTACAAACAGATTATTATTGATCAAATCGTTCTTCTGTTTAAAGGTCAACCTTCTTTGCTTCCTTAAATGCACAACTTGGACGAATTGCACTGCAGTCATGAGTTCAATCATACTTTAGATGGACCATTTGACCTGGTATACCAGCATTTATCCACAGCATGAGAAGGAAATTAGTTTAGCTGAAAAGTTTTACAGTTTAAACACATCTCTGATATCCCTAAATGAGAACCTTTGCAACCAAATGTCTTTGGCAAAGAGCTATTAAGAAAACAGAATCTGTGTGCACTTTAATCTAACCATAAATGCATCAGTTCTTTTTCATGCCTTACATAGAACATTAGCAAAGAAACGGCATCATTAACAAAAAACTTTTTTGTTCTTGTAGTTTTTAAGTTTTCCAGAAAATAACAAAAAAAAAAAAAATTCTGTTATTTTCTAGAAAGCTGTAGCCCTAATTTGACAGGCATTGACGTTGTGAGTGTCATGTAATAATGTTCAGGAGACTTAAGGCTGTCCAGATTCAGCATGGCAGTTTGGAGCTCCGTTCCTACTCTGAAGTGTTTTTATTGTTTACCCCACAAAAGGTCAAGGGATCAGAGCTCAAAAAAGGAGCCACATGATGTATTGTAATCATTTTCTCTTTAATCCACCTTCATGGATTGCCTATCAGCCTCACTTGTGTTGCTAATCAGCCTAAATAAGGCATACTTCATCATTTTAAGGTGTGGCATTTGCTCCTTCATGGCATATGTGGACCAGACATAGACGGCATTATTGTACTCTAAACAATACTCAGAAACAACAGAAACAATAAATTGACAAATAGTCTACAGTTTGCAGTTGTAATGTAAAAAAAACTTTGGAAAGGTTCCCAGAGTTTTAATTTATTAATATAGTGCTGTTTGTATATAAATTTGAATTTGATTTCAGCTGCATCCGAATGTCCACCCTAATCACCATATAGGGCACTATAGAGTGGTTACGTCATTTTAGATGAGTGTCCGAACGACTAGTGGGTGAAAAAGTACTGGACTAAAATTTCCCACAATGCACCTTGAAAAGTAGTTATCGTCCATGCTTACGGGACGAGCAGATATATCCCAGAATACTTGGCCCTTAGAGCTGTCCTTACAAAGAATTATGAGACTTGCTGTCACAGCGGTCCACTGTAACCATAGGCAACTAATAAAAAACATGGCGCAGGCACTATGCAGTGGTGCAGGAGTTATGTGACCAACAGGAAGCAAAAATCATTTGTCTGAACGGTCATTAACTGAGTTCACTATAACGTCCACTTTATAGTCCCCGCTCTATATAGTCATTGATGGGTTTAGGGGTTAGGGCGGACGTTTCGGGCAAAGCATTTTTCTGATGCGATTGCACTGAGAAGTGTTGAACTGATAAGAACCCAGAACATATCAGTTCCTCTGTAATAACACTTGACAATAAACCTGTTTCGGATTTATTCATCCTTAACTTTGAGGAGACTTTTAGACATCGTCTGGGCTGACTGTAGGATGCTTTTGCAGCTGATTGTTCTTATCGTTACCTACCCTCACTTGTGTCTGATAGGAACCGTCCTGCACCTGGCAGCTATCAACTCTATCATAATCATTACTGGTCTGGATCTTTATCTAATCAACCCAAATGATGGGATTTTAGCTGTTTCATCCATCTGTAGAAAAGACAGTTTAACTCATCTATAGAAATAAGAAAACATTCTTAATTGTTATCTGATCATTTAAAAGCTTTGCACTTCATTTTATGTGTGTTTATCTAACCTTACAAAAATAACTATTAGAGAAATGATAAATAAGCTAAAATGGGAATAAAAGACTTCTAAAGCATCTAAAGTAGATGGTCCAAAGCTACTATACATTCAGGACAAAGAAATGAAATGTCCTTTAAAGTCAAAAAGCTCACTTTAGCAGCAAAAACATGAAAATTAATATCTTTTCCTGGGAAAAGGTGATATGTCTTCATAAACTCTAAATATTCTGGTCATGTTTCTTAATGGCTACAAGGTTACACTAAGAGTGAATAAATTAAGTTATCCTGCATGAAATGTACATTTAGCCTGCAGATCCATAAATCCCAGGAAATTTTTCCCGAGGTGACTCCGTAATGGTCAGACTCTGGTATTGCTCTGTGTCAAACAAAAACCTCATTTTTAATAATCTAAGAATCTTTCAAAAAATGAAGCAGTTAGGCCAAATGATTCTGAATGTGGAGTTTCTTAGTGAAAGCAGTTGTCTTAGAAAAACTAAGTGTAACAGAAAAAGACACTGTTTCAGTAATTAAATCCAAAAACAGACACTTATCTTACAGAGATTAATCCCACACAAAGTGACTTGATTCTGATTAATTATTATTTGTAATTTTTATAATTTTGGCTTAGAACAAATTAAAATCAAAGTTCAGTTTCTCAGATAATTTGACTAATACAAAATACTTAAAATATTCCGATTCAGTAATATTGTGCAGTAGCAATATTATGGTGTAGACATGCATCGGCTCCTCTCCTGTGGAACCAACTACCAGTCTTAGTCCGTGAGGCAGACACCCTGTCTACTTTTAAGGCTAGGCTTAAAACTTTCCTTTTTGATAAAGCTTATAGTTAGAGTGGCTCAGGTTATCCTGAGCTATCTCTATAGTTATGCTGCTATAGGCTTAGACTGCTTTGTTTATAGATGTTCGAGCTCGGCCTGTTTTTTCAGTGTAGTCCTGTTTCTCTAACTGTGACTGGATGGATGTGCTCTCTTCATCCTCTGACATGGGAGCTGGCTCAGAGCTCGTCTTCCTGGCTGTGTGTTTCCTGGACGGGGCCGCCTGTGGAGCTGGTTGACAGTTGCCTTTTGTATCTATGCTTCTTTTTCTATGTCTGCTTCTGTCTCCTTGAACCCCAGTCGGTCTCAGCAGATGGCCGCTCACACTGAGCCTGGTTCTGCTGGAGCTTTCTTCCTGTTAAAAGGGAGTTTTTCCTCTCCACTGTCGCCACAAGCATGCCTGCCCTCCTCAAGTAAGAGCAAACTGTCGAAGGACGTCATGCCAAATAACTAGTCAGTGATAAATCCATGCATTAAATGGAAAGCTGGGTGGAAGGAAAATGTGTGGGACAGTTGTAAAAAGTGGGAATCAAACGAATACCTGCCCTCATAGACAGAAATAAAAAAATGTGAGCTGCTTGTGGTCCAGTGTCATGTTTGCACATTTAGTGATTATTTTGTTGACTATGACTGCTGATGTTTGTCCACTGGATTTTCTAAAGTGCACAATAAGGTAGCTATCTATTGGGACATTTTAGAGCCCTTCATGCGTCCTTCTGCTAAACATTTTTTTTTTTTTTTCCAGAGATGTTAATTTAATTTACCAACAGGATTTGGTACCTGTCTACACATCCAAAGGTATCAATGCCTGCATAAATCACCATGGTAGGTTCTGTACTGATTGGCAAACTGGCCTGAATAAAGATGTTTTTTTTTTTTTTTTTTAGAAAAAAACAAGACACAGCAGAGGCAAAAATGCAGATTGCATAGAGGCTGCTTCTAAAAAACCTCGGCTTCCATAACATTTGATAAGAACCACAGGCTGAGCTCCTCTATGCCACGCTGCACTACTGCAGTGATTAATGTAAAAAGAGGCCCAATCAAGTACTGTAGGCAGACACTATTTATTTCCATGGAAAATACTATTCTGCAGGCCAACATATTTGTATCAACATTATTTATAATTAGGACAATGTAATACTGCAACTTTCTGAGAACCTATAACCTTTTTTTTTTTTTTTAATTGCTGTTAGCCAGAAATATCAAAACGACCACAATCAACTGGCTGATATATTTTACACCTAAAAGTTCCACTGTGTGAACTATTTAACTGCAAAGAATTAATGTTTAGGTTATATACTATGTCACTGAGGTACACCAGTATTTTTTGGTTATATGAGTGCATATGTTAGTGGGTGTCTGTGGCGGACCAAGAGACTGCATGTCTTCTACCACTGCTTTTTAACTTGCAACTATTTGTAAAATTAACAATGTTTCGCCATTTTCAATCTAAAATAATCCAGTTTGAATGCTGTGCTTTTAAAAAGCAATAATATAATATAAAAAAAATTACGTAATTTTTCAAACAAAAGTATCTCAAAACTTGGAGAAGAAAAACTAAAAATGGTATATAGACCTCGAGGGAAAGGGGAGACATTCTTCTCATCTGGATGAGCTGACCCAGAGATATGACAGCAGTGTGTTCCCAGGTGACTGAAAGAGTCATCCAACTGTGCAGTTAAAGCCAAACATGCAGGCCCCTGGCCCCCAATGGGTGGATGCACCATTTGCAATCACTGTGCTAGGATTTGTGCGAGTTAGACCAAAAGCTTGCTCAGGGCAGAGCAAACTGTGCCTTTTTTCATTTCACAAAAAGGATTTTGAGGAGCAAGAACCACCAGACCCTGGAGTAGAAATAGCAGCAGGGCCACAAGAAAATAACTAAAATTACTTTCAGATTGCTTCTTGATCACAAGATCAGATCAAAGAACAACAAAAAGCAACAAGAAGTAAAAGAGTAAATCTAAAGCGTTTACTGGAACTAATTGGATTAAATTGACTGCACTATGTGTCTAATGACCTACACATTATGCGTATAGTTCAAGTCTAAAGCATACTAAAAGCAGGCTAGATAACAACACCTCTGCAATGGAAATGGTAAAAAGGAAGGTCTACAGTGTAAGTTTGGGATATTAGTTGACTCAGGTTAGGATATTATTAGCAATACCTCATATTTTTCTGGTCGTGTCCAAGATGCCTGGAAAGAAAGACAGAGGAAGCAAAGGCAGATACAGTGGGATGAATCAGCTTCTTAACAGGATTCACTTAGAGAGGGTAGAGTGGATTTTCTTTGTCTTAAATGCTTTAGCCCCAAAAACTCATGGGGGAAATATCAAAATGTATCTTAACTGAAGGCTGTTGTACTACTGTTTATATAAGTTGTTTAAAATATAGCAGACTTAACTTACTACGGGTTGCAATACTGTGGAAAACTCCTGATTTTAAAACAGAAATGTAGTTGAAATAGCCTTAAAATAAGATTTCTCCATGCATTGTAAGGCTTATCAGAGTATAGGAACCCTCATAAAGATGTAGAGAGCATTCAAATATATTTTTGGGCAGACTTGCTTAGCCTAAGATGCTGCTGTTCTCCAACAGCGAACCTTTGTGATGTCAAAGTAGGAGTCCCACTGCGAGATAATCATGCCAATCTTCCCCTTCCAAGATGCCTTGATATTTTATTAACTAGGATGTTTAACCACTGATATTGAAACCCTGCTCTATACAAATCATCCTCCTTTGGTTTTTTTCAAGTCAGACTACATAGTCATACAGTCATACATAATAAACTATGAATAATAACTTGCATTCAAGCAAAAACTTTTTATTGTATCCACCTGCCTTTTGTTTATTCATACCCATTTCCATAAGTCTGAACATAGGTTTATATTTTTACCCATAGCTGAACATTGTTACCGTTAAAACAGTGCAAACTTGAATTCATATTCATACTTGTGTGCATCTTGAGTGGTTCGGTGAGATCTCCTGTTTGATGGTGAAATCTTCTGAGTGGAATCTGTGCATGTGTGGTGTGCTGTTCTTCTTGTGTGGCTGGAGAAAAACTCCATATCTGACCAAAACTGTTCGATCTCTGATTTATTATTGTCATTGCTCGGTGTAAGGCTCATTTATAGAACATAAAAGTAAAATTTGATGTTCTGAATTTAGGACCTATTTCTGTTTTTATTTGTTTGTTTTTGGGCATGATTTGATTTAGACACACTTTGTCAATTGTTTAGGCTTCCAGAGTATTGCCAGGAAGTTCTCTTGTTTTGGAAAAATATGAGAAAAAAGGAGCAAGGGTGGAGCTACACGGTGGTTTTACCGTTGGTGTTGCAGACAAGCCGTCATAACGCGTGAAAACAGTCTCTTATCCTTTATTTCATAATGTGAAAATATAAGAAGGAAAACCAGAAACAGTGGGGGCTCTTAACTTTTGAAAATCTCCCAACAATTTTTACATCTTTGCATGTAAACCATCCTTAAAACTACCTTCCATTCCAAGCTCCCCAGTGGTACTCCAAGATAACATCTTGATTTGTTTATCACAGTTCCAGTTGTTTCTTATGCTTTCATTATTGCCACTGCATTATTCACTTGTACATAGTTACAGTAGCAGCCTTTCAAAATGGACCTTTCCAGTCTAACGCTAGCCGAATGGCAGCCAACTTCCATCCACTGGAGTGACCCCCTACTTCTCTTGGGCGTGCAAATTATTTTACTCTGACTCCACGTTTCTCTTTAGATGTTAATGCCCACAAATAATGACAGAAACAATATTTTAGTACAAAGATTGATGTTTAAAAATGGAATTGTACGGGACCAGCCAAGGACCAGCCAAGGGCCCATCAAGGTAAGTGGAGAAGATTTTAATAGCTCCTACCTCCTGATTTCATGAAATATCTGCAATATATTTCTGTATGTCAAACATGCAATCAATTGCGGTTTGAGTCGTTCAAACTGCAAACATTGCCTCAATTTCAAGGGCTTATTAGTTATCTTCTAGTGTTTCAACAATGAGGACCAACTCACTTCAATTTAGTAACTGTCTAAATATCTTCACTTCTAAATCAGATTTGTCCCTTAAAATGACAATAGTGAAGTATTACAAATTTTTAATGACACAAAAAAAAAATCACTTACAAATTCAAATTTTTTGCTGAAGGTTTTAGTTTATACACAGAAAGATATGTCATGTAAGAAAAGTGCAAAACAAAATTTCGAACAACTTTCGAAAATAAAATAAAAACTTGCCTTTTATCCAAAATTTGGAATGTAGTGTGAAAACAATTAAAGTGAACAGTGACAATTAGTGTACCTGTATGTAAGTTGAAATAAAAAAACTTACAGTACCTGCCAAGCACTTAGTTTTTCCAGTATTAAACCTGCCACAAAACACATGAAACTAAGCTAATTAAAATAGTGATCAGATACACCAGCTGTCACAAAGTTAAAGATTTTTCCGTCAGATTAATGGATGTTAAGGTCACATCAGTGGAGCAGCAAACAGAGACTGAACTGTTTTAGCAAGAATGCTGAAGAGGATCTTATTTCCCTGACGCTGCATGAAACCTTCTCAGCTAGTTATTAATTAACGTATTGTAGAAAGAAATTGGCTATGCAGTGGAAAACAAGGCTATTAAACTAATTACAGGTGAGTGACTGCAGGCACTTGGAAACCCAGGAAGCTGCAATTAGAGAAAGTGCAGATTAGGAAGGAAAGGTGTCCAACAGTGGTCCGGAAAAATAACCTGATGCTGGAAATCCTCAATTTAAAGTCGCAAAGTGATGCTGGAGCCAGCTTTTCTTAAAAAGAACCTGACAGTAATACAAAAATAAGTATGGCCTGTTCTGTTAAATTACTGTACAGCCACTGGACATCATTATGAATAAAACTGTCCTCTTTATGTCTGACGGATGTGAAAACAGATGACAAAGTGTCACAAACAGAGGCCCAATAATGAATCACAATCCAGTGAGTATTAGAGAACCATCACCATATAATTAGAGAAATTTTCTGAGCGTGCGAACATAAAATCGAAACATTTGTGACAGTGATAAATAGGAAAATGGGTCGGTGGTGACAGGCTGTGAATGGGGGGACATTTGTTGACAACTGTGAGCAGCGATGGGCAATGCAAAGACTGTCATGCAGGTGGAAGATAAGATTCAGAAACTCGCAATGCAGCCCTGATTGTTTCCACTTTCTGGCAGTGATAAATTGCATGGTTAATAGGAGAAAACTGCAGAGACTCAAGCCAATGCGAAACCACTTAAAGTCTTTGGAAAATGTAATACCAATGAAGGCAGTTAGAGGTTTTTATTTGAATCAATGTCTCTGGTTGATCTTACGGTTTATTCTACCAATGCTTTCATAAATTATCTAACATATTAATGTTAGGATTATATAACAATTAGTGCACACAGTTTAGTTTTGACTGTTTATCTCTGTCAAAAATTCTGACCTGAACTTTAGCCAGTGCTTCCAAATCTACTGCTTTGAAGAACAGTTGTTTGCTTTGTTTTTTTCTCTATCTATAACCCATGTACTATATATCTTAAACTTTTGAGCTAAAATAATCCAAATCTTGCATTCTACTTTCCACGTATGGGATTATTTTTAATCAAGCACAAACAAAAAGCCCTAAATGTCATGACTCCTGTTTTTGTGTTTGTGTTTCTGTGTTTGTCTCCCTTCATCCACCAGGAGGCGCCTGGTTCTGGTCCGCCTCCTCACACACCTGCTGATGGTTTCCTTGTTAAACTGAGTGTTCTTAAGCTGCTGACTGCCACTACTTCGACGCCAGAGTGTTTGCCAGTTTAGGGAAGTCATCCTGCAAACTGGATTTCTGGGACTTTCACTCCCTGGAAGGATCAACTGAGCTTCTAACTGAGCTGGGGTTCAAACAGGAGGTTTGGATCCACTTTCCCCAAGATCGTTTGAGTTTCTCACTGAGAAAGGGATTATTCTCCACTACGACCTGTTCAAGTAACGCAGAGAATCTGAGTGGCAGTCAGTTTCTCCGTTCACCTACAATCAACCGCATTCTGGGTAAACCCTGTTCTGCCCTCCACCGAATCAGACAAACACTAGAACCAGGGCACACAGACAGGAGTCAAGGATTCAACAACTTCTCTGGAAACGTGAGTCGGCAACCTAATCCTCTTCTCCAAGTTCGCAAGTCAAATTTCCCACTGAGCCTGAACTAACCGCTGTGTCTTCCCCTCACTTTACAGTTCCGGTTGAGCAGTGTTCAGAGCAACACTTCTCCCCCTGTTTAACTTCTTCATTAAAACCTGTTAAACCTTTTCCCTGGTCTCTCTGTTCGGTGTTCTGCATTTCGGTCTGAACTTTGTAACACCATGACACTAAAGAGGCCCTAAAAAATGCAATGGTCAAATTACATTAAACAAATGTAATCTGGCTAAAACAGATTTGCATCAAACTAAAAAAGGTAACAGATTTGTTATTTTAAACAAATGCACAAATTTTTATATTTAAAAAAAACTTTTAATTGGATTATAAATCCAAAACTGTTAAATGACAACTGAGGGAAGAATGTAAAACTTATTATACCTGGATTCCAATGCTGCACTTCACTTAGCTGATCTAAACATCTATTGTTAGTCAGAAAAAATGTGCTGAACTAACACCAATCTTTACATGGACTGGTATTAAATTTGTTATTTGATTGTTATAAATCTGAGTGACCAATGATTGGATGGATTCCTCGGTGGTCCCTTCTTGAGCATCTTTTTAAAATCTATATATTACCTCCTTGTCTCTGGTTATGGTGAACATCTCCCACAATAGTGGGCCATATACTCCAAAATATCTAGAGGTGCATGGGTCAGAATTTCGACTCAACGGGAATTCAGTTGTTAGTAAAAAGCGGGTAAATGTAGCTGATCCAATTTGCTTCTGCCGGAGTTCCTACAACACCAGGAGAATATACCATTTTACACTGTCCTTAACTAACTGCACTGGTTCCCTTTGAAAAGATCACTGCATACAACAGCCAGTGATGGGAGTAACGGCGTTACTAACGCCGCTACCTTTTTTTAGTAAAGAATAATCAAAATGATTACTCTTACTGTAACTATAACGCAGTTACAATTGCCGACACCCCGTTACTGCACGTTACTCAGGTCGCACAATTAACCTTTTTTCATGATAGGACACGTGCGCGCGTCATGAGAGAGGGGAGGATGGAGAGTGAGGAGGACTCCAGCAGCAAACAGCGTTTTCCAGATGGAAATACTAGTGTTACGTCGAGCTTCGTTTCCCCATCAGATACGGTTTCCCCTGCATCTCCGCACAGTGCGGCGGCACGATTCAAGCGACAGGAAACGCGCATGCTCGCCAAAGGCGCGTAATAGCCGCCCTGTGCTCGCGCCACAGGGGAACTACCGAGAGCATGAATGATCATTAGCCTATATGGAGAAAGGGAGAAATATGGATGGATGTATGGATGGATGGATGGATGGATGGATGGATGGATGGATAGATATAGCTACATGTTGCAGTATCTATAACAACCCAAATACAGGATTTCAGAATTAGACATCCCCAGTTATTAATTTCATACACTCGCAAAAGTAACGCAATAGTTACTTTTACTAGTAACTAGTTACTTTTTTTGTGGAGTAACTTAGTTACTAACTCCATTACTTTTTGGGAGAAGTAACTAGTAACTATAACTAATTACTTTTTCAAAGTAACATGCCCAACACTGACAACAGCACACCTACCTCTACTTTACAGTAAAGCATATTTATTTACCTGGTGTTAAAATGGGCCTATACATGTGAAGCTGACTTGCCAAAAACACAAAAAGCCGCAACCCTTTAGAACCAAAAGGCATCCTATTTGACACAAGTTTTTGAGACCTCTATATTTATATACGGTAATCTTATATATCTTATACAATAAGACAAATTTAGTGAATAGAAAAGTGACATTTTAATGCCTAATACATCACAAATAATACTACTTATATTTTTGTTGCTTTTTTTCCATCTGCCATAATGTTCAATGACATCTCCACCTAAAAAAAATATTTTATGATTATTATTTCATGGTTTGAAGGGTTACGCGTAAATAATGACCAAGGGTTAGTTTTTTAGATGTGAATGTCATGTAAGATTTTCCTTCATGTGGCAGCTTTAGGCCATTATTCATCACAGCAGAGCAGGGGACAATGCCAAAGTAGGCCACTGTGGCCTAAATATCTTTACATCCTTTGGGACGCAACAAGACAGGTGTTCTGTGCAATGCCTGTTTACTGCCCCAAGAATGACGCAGTAACTCTTTCAAACATGAG
This sequence comes from Cyprinodon diabolis, assembly GCA_030533445.1. Lineage (NCBI taxonomy): Eukaryota > Metazoa > Chordata > Actinopteri > Cyprinodontiformes > Cyprinodontidae > Cyprinodon > Cyprinodon diabolis. The sequence continues at coordinate 4,968,339 of CM060072.1, forward strand.
GCTGGTGAACCATCAATTTTATACAGTTACACAGGATAAACCTGCACTTATAGGGAATGGAGCTTAGAGATTAAAAGTTTCAATGTTTCTTTAATATCAAATGAAATAAACATTTCTATTGTATTTAACATGATCTGGAACACAAATTGATTCTTTTTTTTAAATCCACAAGTTTAAAGCAGCAGTATTATGATATTTGTTTTTAATGTGAGAAAATAACCTCTCTGAAGCAACTTACCCCCAACTATGTGGGAAGCGGACGCAGCAGATGGGTAAGTTGAGCAACAAAACAACAGAACAAACTTCTGCGATTATTTATTTTTATTTAAAACCATCTGAGAATCAACAGCTGGAGATTTTAAGCTTAAACAGCTATGAACAATTTACTGGACAAAAAGCAAAGGCATGGTTCCACTGGTTCTAAACTTTTAAAGGAAACTTACACTCAATAAATATTTGACTGAATAAGGTTTGGATTGTTAGGAAACATTCATTTCAACAGGAGAGTTGAACAAACAGTTTTTCCTGATGAATTAAAGCAGTACTTAAACTGCTTTAATTCGAGTTAATATTCTAAGAAAACAGGGCTAATACACACCCCTTGATAAGAAGTCGTTATTACAGAAATAAACTTTGTAGGCTTTAACGTTTTGTGTTTAAACTACAAAGTACTTCTGTATATTATAGATAAGCTATATCTTTTTCCAGGATTAATCCACTAATAATACTGCTTCTACATTTTTCTTTGCTTTTGCTATTCATAGAAAATACTGGCAGCCAAGTACAAATATATTAAAAGATAGTTTTACAAACTCTGCTTGTTATTAAAATCAATTGAAGTGTAATTAATCAATTTGATGTAACTTAACTTTCTTTGTTCCGTTTGTTCTAGTACTTCAGTGTAAATACCCGTCTACTTTTTTAGTGTTTGCATTGTCCATCGTAAATATGTAGGACCAACACTGATAATTAAAAATAAACACTGAAACAGGAATCTGCTCAGTAAACAAAGAGGCGTACAATGAAATGGGCGACATGAATTTTCCTTAGCTTATTTTTTTATTCACCTTTGTAATAACAACCTTATTGATTTGCTATTATTATAATTTTCACCTTCCATGTATCCATTTCTGCATACAGTCTCAATGTTTTAAGTCTGTTTATTCCTTCCACCTTATTTATTTCTCTCTGTCTTTTTCCCATTTCAGCATTCATTCCTGCCTCATCAAGCAAATGAGGAGGGGGTGAGCTTAAGGGGACGGTTTTTGCCTACGAGTTGGTTAGACTGCATGGAATCTACATGTTACCAAGCCGAGCTAAAGTCACACCAAAGATGGCTACCTGTCATGAGGTAAACAGTAAGCTGAACTGAGGCATTTAGCAACTTTATTTGCTGTAACTCCTGACTACATTTGTCATGTGGAGGCTCTGACAGAACATGATTTAGCTGCACACATGGACAGATGTTCAGTTGTTATCTTTGATATAATGAAGATATGCTGTATGATGCACTGGTTGCTGGTTTTTGCACATGCATTTCTCCAGTGGATCATAAAAAAGAAACCGCCACATCACATTAATCTTCGCTATCAGATCTTAATGGGGTGCATCTCCAGCAGCAGCTGAATTTCTATTGGCTAATCAGTAGACATAGGTCATAGCAGCTGTCAAACTGTGAGATTGATAGATTTTAGACAGATATCCCAAGAGAGAGACAATAGAAACAAATGGATAAAAATAAGCAGTTGGATGGTATGTAATGATGACGCATCATAATAAGCCCCAGACCCCTCAAGCACTATAGCAGCTTAACCCTTGATGAATCAGCTGCAGGAACAAATATCTATTTTGCATTCTTTGTTTTGATATTTATTCATTTGTTTCTATTCTACTCTGCAGACAGTTATAGTCGGTAATGTTAACTATTGTACAGTAGTAGATTTGTTATGTCGGTCTCTGCCCTGACGAAATATTTCTCATCTGTACTCTATAGTGCAACACACACCTGGGCGCATCATTACGCATGCCGAATGCTGACTCTGAAGTTTCTCTCTGTCAGCAGATGATTGGAGAAAATATTTGGGGTCCTATTTACCAAAACCAGTATAATGTATATCAAGTGAAACCAGTGTTGACCACTCTGAAGGTTGTGGAATACATTATATTTAATTATTTAGTGCAGCGCTGCAGTAAAGAACAGCTAGTTTTCCAACAATCAGAGCACATAGAATAGTATTTACATTAGACATCTGGAGATTAACACAGAGCTGTTTTCTTGGTGAAAACTACAGTAGCAGCCATTCAAAATGACCCTTCCCAGTCATACACCGAATGGCAGCCAACTTCCAGCCACTGGAGTGACCCTCTCCTTTTCCTGGGCGAGCATGTTTTTTTACTCTGACTCCCCCTTTTCAATGAATTACAGGGTCTGATCAGTAGATGACGCTTCTCTTTAGATCTTATTGTCCACAAATCATGACAGAAAGAATATTTTAGTACAAAGATTGATGTTTAAAAAAGGCATCTTAGGGGACTAGTCATGGGCTCATCAAGGAAAGTAGGGAAATTCTGAATGGCTACTACTGTATGTGTGTAATATTGTGCCACTGGGGCTGGCCCATTTGTCCACTCTGCACTCCTGCTCAGCTTCAGCTCACCTACAATCAGCCCTTAACTGGTTTCACCTGTTTCCACCTGCTTTTAAGCCCCATTCAGATCAGCTACCTGTGCCAGATTGTCTTGAACCTACCGGTGAGAACCTTCCAGCCTTCCTTTTGCAAACCTATCTGCCTGCCTGTTGCCCGACCTGATCTGCTTTCTGTTACCGAGCCTGCCTGTCCCTGTTCTGCCTCTGCCTGGCACCCTGATTGGATCTGTCTCTGGATTTTGGACTCTGTTTACAGACCTGGATTGGAACTGGACCTCCCCTCCTGGATCTCCCTGTCTGTACTGCTGCTGGATCTGCCACACTGTTGCTGAGCCTGGACTCCTCTGGATCATGTCTCTGGAAAGCCCCACTGGAAAACTTCTGTCAACCTGACAGCTGCCTACCCGCCCGTGCCCCAGCAAACCCTGTCTGCAACCGGACTTCAGTTCCTAACTTAGGTAATTGCCTCTAACCGGCTCTTCATTCTCTGGACATTCCGAGTCAGGGGATCCTGTTATGCTTTCCCCGATTATTTCTCAAATAAAGCCTGTAAAAGTCACTGACCTGTCTTGGTTGTATCTTGGGTCCGATTCCCGTACATTACAATGTGTTAATGTTTTTATGAATAAAGTTTAAACAGACATGATTATCCTCACATATGATACCATGGGAGAACATTAAGTATCATCTTTCCTAACCCACTAACTGAAACATGAGGTTAACAGCACCATTCTTACACTTTTTTATTTTTTTTTTAATATTAAAAGTTATAAGTTAAATGGAGACTGAATTTGTTTCTCCAGCTGAGTGCGAACTCCAAACACAGAGGCTACAGTTTCTGTTGGGGACGAACGAGCATAACAGACAACTGAACATCTGTGTCAATCTGTGTAGCTGACTAACAACCCATTTACACTACCCTTGAAAAACCGTGCCGAGACCGGTCCGAGCTCAGTAACTGAGATAACTTATTGTGTGTAAATGGAAAGCAAACTGAACTGAACCGAGCTAGACACAATCGGACCGAGCTAACTGCAGACCAGTTCTAGAGGTGAGCTCGGCTCCGTTTTTCCCTGGCTCTGTTCTCTGATAAGAGCGCATGAGCAGAACGCGTCATCTCCGTCTGGCTGCACATCCCGATTCACACACCATTCCATTAGTTGGCGGTAATGCCCCTCCGGAAACAGAAGAAGAAGAACAACTTCTTCTTCAACTATAAACAACAATCGAAATCTTCTCCACGCAACATTTTAAATAAAGGCATTTTAAATAATAACACTGAAGTACAGCAATAATAATCAAGCATAACTTTCTGAATGTGACGGGGCGCCGCCATTTTGATTTGCTTGATTCCCTCCTTCTTCGTCTTCTTCTTCTTGTGTTTTATGGCGGTTGGCAAACAACTCTTGGTGCATTACCGCCACCAGCTGCTTGATTTCCTCCTTCAATACTGGCAGTAATACCGCAGATCGTCACTAGGAGGCGAGGAGGCGAGGAACCAAGATAGCGTGATGTGTAAACGGTCGTCAGAACCGAGCTCGGCCTGGTTAACTGATCCGACCTCGGATCGGTCTCGGCATGGATCGGTTTTTCAAGGGTAGTGTAAATGGGGTAATAAACACATGTCCTGTCAGATCACCCACATGACAAATGAAGTATAAAAACATTTTTAACAAAGCTAATAAATGCCTCAGTTAAGCTAACTTATATACTGTAGATTTTGTGTAATCAAATCAATAAATAGGCAGAAGTTTTCAGCTTAAAACTGGTCTCTTCTAAGTTGCATATTGAGGCAAAATTCATACAAAAATGGGAAAAGCACAAGCAGAAATAAATAAGGTGAAAAAATAAATAAAGCACACATTCATTTAGATTTCTAATATGTTTGGTTCATTTATTTGGATGTCTATTTATTTATTGAACATTTATTTATTCACATATTTATTTCTAATTATGTCACAGTTGGTCATAAGATACTGACGGTTTATATTTCTAAGTCTAAATATTTTTTCAAACCTTTTTTCTTTCCTGTGCTTCTAAAAATATTGAAGAAAATGCACATTTAAAAATACAAACAACAGAGACCCAAGCGGTAATGCAGCTTACTTAGTATTGCCTGTTTATCTCCAAAAACGGAGCCTACTCACTTCTGAAGTAGGTCATTATAGTGCTGAACAGATGAGCACAAGCAGGGAAAAATAATCTCATAAAAGCAATAATTAGGGCTAATGTAAAATGAATGGATTTTCGCTTTTTTAGCCTGCGCACACTTAATTATCCTGTTGGCTTTTCAGAGCGCATGTACAAAAAGACCCTCCATAGGAGCTAACAACTTCAACTTCATAGGAATACACTGAGTGTTAACACTGGTAAGTACCAGTGCAAAGAACTGCCTGGAAATTGGTTTTATGGCAAACTGCACACACTCGCCTCTGGCATTCACTATGGAGTCTATTAAAAATTAAAACCATTTGAGAGCAGAACGTGACCAGTTTAAAGAGCTGTTAGACTCTGGAGTTTACAATGAGCAAACTCAGCTGATTAAATGATCGCAGGTTTCTCTATGAAATGAAGCGAAACAATTTGAGATGATTGTCCTGCTCTCTGGGAAATGGCGAAAATATAGTTTACTAGAGTCATTTTGGAGACATAATAAAGAGTGAAAGGAAAGTGGTGGCTAAATGTTTCTCTGGTCTTAGCTGAGACTAAGCTCGTCTGGATTGAAGCTAAAGGTTGCTTTTACCGTGATTATGAAGTGATTATGCCCCAAAAAAAGGTTTTCTGAAGCAAAAAGTTCAATTGCACTGGATAACCACTGTGATAATTGACATAATGCTTCCTCTAGTTTTCTTGTTCTACCCTTTAAGTGGCTATACACTTGGTGTAATTGCTATACCCCACTGTCTGTCTTTGGTGCCTTACACAATTTACAGCATAATGAACAACTTCGAAAATATTTTCCTTAATATGAAATAAAGTATATTCAATACAGCTAAACTGAAAACAAACAAAGCTGCAAAAGGAAAAAATAAAAGGAACTGAGCCTTTAACAACCTGGCTCCAAGTGTATGCATTACCTTACACTAATATGTTGTTATATCAAAATTTTCATTTAATTTAAGCATTTAGTTCTTTGCTTTTTTAATTTTCTTCTCAGGTTTTGGAGATCCTATGCCCTAATGTGGTAGTATCTGCCCACTTGAACTGCAAAAGTTCTCCAAATTTATGGAAAAGCTTGTCCACTCCTTGCAACCTCACAGATTTTCTGTGAAATTTAGCTTCAAACTGTATTTAGCCACATAACAAAGGTAACATTTTTGTCTGGTAAAGAAGACCTGGTTCATAACTGAGTGGTAAACTTACATGAAGTCATCCATCTAGGCAGAAATTCTAGTTTCAGTCCTACCAGTCATCCCACTGTGATGAATGGTAGGATGGTATGATGGTGTCCCATCATTGTTTTTTTTTGTGCCAAACAAAGATTTTGGAGTGTTATGGCCAAATGGTTTGAATTAGGATTACTTAGATCACAGGATGTCCTTAAAAGATCTCTTATGAGATTTAAGCCAGGTCTTTCTGCACAAAAGCCAGTATTAATGATGTGAGATTTGGGACTTCTCCTCATTGATAGCCTTGCCACCTCTGCCTAAACTGAGGCTTTCGATCAAGGATGGAAATGAGCAAATGTCAGGAAAAAACAAATTGGGCAGCTGAACTTGGGGAGAATTAATGTTTTATCTTAATGCTGGAACTAAAACTGAGACGATTTATGCAAACAAATTTTTTTCTGCTTCTTATAACCCTGTAACATGTCTATTTTTTTTTTACATTAGCTTACATTTAATCAATTGAAAGTATGCTAAAATAAAGAAATTATATATTTATTTGGAGTTTCCTTTTATTATTCAAACACTGCTGATGCTCTCAACTCTGCATATAGAGGCAAAAACATTTAGAGATTCTTTTAGTCAGAACAGATTACAAATAACAACTCAAGGGTAAAAAGTAATGCGGTGTACCTGCTCTCCATCAATGAAAACTGTGTCTCCAAATCTCCAGGAGATGGTGGGTGTGGGGTCACCCGAGGCCTCACAGGTCAGGGTGACCTCCTCATCAAACTCAGAGGCAGTGTTGTTGTTGAAGTAGGTAATTCTGGGCAGCACTGGAAACAGAACAGAATGTATTAATGCTTCTCCAGACGCATCGGGACACAGCGGGAGGCTGTGTTAGTTGCTGCCTACACATTAGATTTTATACTGTGGAACTGCACTCCCTTTGATGTGCTTTATCATCTCTCCAAACATTATTCACCTATCTTTTAGGAAGATAGGTGAGGCAATAAAACAAATCCACCAGTAATTTAGTTCTAAAGCAACTGATTCTAAAATCAAAGTATCAGATGCAACCATTTCATCAAAGCCACTGGGATGCCAACGATACAAATAACATCTCCTATGGAAACCTTTGGTTTGTTAATTTGGATGCGTCATCCAGATTTCCAGCCAGAAATGTTACCAACAAATTTTTGAAAACATTACTGATTTTTGCTATTTGATTCAATTTTTCTGTGCTTGTTTGTATTTCTTCAACTGTTTGATAAAGTTGAACACAGATGAAGGAAGATGCAGTTTCGCTCTGCTATACTTTCCTCTCTAAGTGTTGCAACACCCTCTCTCACAAGACCATCACAAGACAATTCCACAGGGACATGTTATAATGGCCCCCACCGTGCTTGGGGACAAAGCAGCTGCTTCATGCTTGTCCTATCCTCTTTTGCGGCTCCTCCAAAGCCAGCCACAGAACAAACTTTGTTTCACTAAAGGGTTTTAACAATGAAATAATGATAATGTTTACATGTTTTCTCATATACTCATTTTATTTGATTTCCAAAATATGATTAGATATTCTTTTTTACATTTCTTATGCCTGTTCGCTGCTAGAGTAGCTCTATTGTTACTTAAAGCCTAAATTGGCACAAAAAAAAAGCAAATGTTTTGCTTGATGATTTCTCACTAAGCAAAACATTTAATATTATTTTGCTAAATATTTTCTTTTTTAATATTTCCAAGAGGTTTGGAAAAATTGGTTAAAACATTGGTTAATTTGTTTAAACCAATTTGTTCTAAATAAATAACCAATTTGTTCTAAATAAATAAAAATAAATAAATAAAAAGGTAAGTTGACCTCCTTCCAACAAAACTTTCCAAGACAAATGTTGGTTCTCCAACATAAAACCCATGCCTAACTTTGATATAATTGAATCATTTTATTGATTATAGTTTTCAACCATCTTCATCCTGTTATTCTTTGTGTAAATATTTGCTTAGTTTGAACAAGTTTAACTAGTGTAATCAAGAGTTTTGAACTGAAATACGTTTGACTTGGAGTTGAATGAGTTTTTTTTTTTAAATAAATTCTTACATTTTGAAAGGCTGTTGTTCCAAATGTATTCCATATGTGTGCAGAGTTAAGTGTTGACTTGAGCCTGATTCACCCCATCATTTTAAACAGCTGCTTGGGCAGTGGTGGATAATCCAGGTCCAGAAAGTTAAAAGCTGGTACAGAGATCAGCTCACCAACACAGGCTGGGGGCTAATCACCTCGTTAAGTCAACAGGATGAAGGAAAATTAGCCAAGGTTTAGACTTTCTGTTCTGTTTTCCCAGAACAATATATGACAGTATGTTGCCAATATTGACAATACTCAAAGCTATTTGATTAAATAACATATTTGCAACCCCTGCTGGTATAGGACCTAAATGTAAAAGTATTGCATAACATATTATCATAATACTATGTGTCAGGACTCCTGTTTTTGTGTTTGTGTTTCATTGTTTGTCTCCCTTCATCCACCAGGAGGCGCCTGGTTCTGGTCCGCCTCCTCACACACCTCGGATGGTTTCCTCGTTAAACGGAGTGTTCTTAAGCTTCTGACTGCAACTACTTCGACGCCAGAGTGTTTGCCAGTTTAGGGTACTCTAGCCAAGCTGAGTTTGCTGAGTCAAGCTGAGTTTTGTCAACCTGAGTTTAACTTTGTTTTGTCTTTGCCTCTTGGCAGGAAGTTGTCCTGCTAACTGGATCTCTCGGACCTTCACTCCCTGGAAGGATGAACTGAGCTTCAAACTGAGCTGGGGTTCAAACTAGAGACTGACACGGGAGTGGATTTTCACTCCTGTCCCGTCCCATTCAGAGGGCGTTTCTCAATATGCGTTCTTGAGCGTTCTCGTGTGCTCGTGTACTCATGACACGTCATCAGCCTCAGCCCGAGTACCGTTCCAATTCTCGAGAACGCCAGATCGAGAACGCCTCAAATCCCCGGATGTTGTTCTCGCCCCGCCCTCTTTATCGAGCATGCATCAGAGCAGACTTGTGCGTTCTTCAGACTGACCGCTTCCCCAGAATGCCCCGCGGCCGCAGCTTGATTCGAGACAGCGCTCACAGTGTTAAGTTAAACATTCCCTTTTCTGCTGCTGTTATTCTTCAAAAGTACGTTTTGAAATCATTTGAGGCGATAACATTATACATTTAAGCCTCCCTGTGTGGCCTGTTTACAGAGTTAGTGCGAAATTTAAAAAAAAAAAAAGTCCGACGTTGAGCGGACCAGAGTGACCAGCAGACCTCCGAGGGTAACCGCAGCCAGGGCTAAATTTACCCCGTCTGTAGTGCACTTCTCTCGATCTAGTTATGTGTGAACTACCGCTCGTTCTGATGATGGTTTTTTGCGGTTCGGTAATTTTTTTTAATGTTTTTTAAGCTTTAGAAATTAAAAATAATGTTTTCAAAATGTTTTGTGTAGGGAATAAATAGTTTTGACTGTTAAAGAAATGCTAAAGAACGTTGCATGTGATGACGTCACGAGTACGCTTCTGTTCCAATACACATACGTGCTTGCGTGCTCGCGTTCTCGTGAAGTCCGATCTTCCTGCGTTCTCGCCAGGAACGGACTTCACGAGATCGCGAGTAAGTACTCGCGTTCTCGTGACTTGAGAAACGCCCAGAATGACTCCCGCTCCTGCTCCACTCCCATTTTCGAAGTCGAGTTCGCCACTAACTGTTGGTCCCTCCATTGTTGTTTTTGAGCGCGGGTGAAAAACTCAGAGCGGAAGCACTGTTGGTTTTTGGGTCGTGTAGTTTTTTTGACTCGCATTATAGTGTAGGCTTCAAGGAAAAAAACTACAAAATGGCGGTGCCAGTACTGGATTTTTTTTCTTTCTATTTAATTTTATTTTTTGGCATCGATCCTAGTTTTTTTTTAGTTACTAATAGTTTGCTCCCGCTCCTGTCTGCTCCCGTTAATGTTTAATCCTGTACCGTCCGAATCACGTGATCATTACTAATACTGACTCCCATCCCACGGGAATCCCGTGGGATTCCTGAAAAAATGTCAGTCTCTAGTTCAAACAGGAGGTTTGGATCCACTTTCCCCAAGAGATCGTTTGAGTTTTCACTGAGAAAGGGATTATTCTCCACAACGACCCATTCAAGTACCGCAGGAAATCTGAGTGGCAGTCAGTATCTCCGTTCTCCAACTATCAACCGCATTCTGGGTAAAACCTGTTCCACCCTCCACCGAATCAGACAAACACTGGAACCACGGCACACAGAGAGGAGTCAAGGACACAACAACTTCACTGGAAATGTGAGTCGGCAACCAAAACCTCTTCTTCAAGTTTCACGACTCAAATTCCCCACTGAGCCTGAACTAACCGCTGTGTCTTCCCCTCACTTTGCAGTTCCGGTTGAGCAGTGTTCAGAGCAACACTTCCCCTCCTGTTTACTTCTTATATAAAACCCGTTAAACCTTTTACCTGGACTCTCTGTTCGGTTTTCTGCATTTTTTGCGTCAGAACTTTGTAACACCACGACACTATGCTGGCAGTGAATATAACATTATTTACTTAAAATGGTAAAACCAAGGCATTAACAAGCTTTCACTTTCTATTTTAACTGTAGATAAGGAGTATTATGCATTTTGATTCTTCTGGGCACCTTTTCTAAATAAAATTTCTGAGAAAAGTCAGACATGGGTCACAAATGGGTAAATAGATCAGATTTGGGTTGTATCAGCCTGCTGTGTTGAATGTACAAAAAATTTTATTATATGGCAGCAGTATGCTTCTGAAGATTCTCAGTCATCCAGGTCATAGTCATTCCAAAAAAGTTAAAAAAAACAATCCACTGGACTTTGTTTCCAAGTTTGAAGACGTTTCTCTTCCCATCCAGGAAGCTTTTTCAATTAAAAATGTCAGGAATAGCGTTGAGTTCGAGGCTATATACAGTAGCCCTGTAGCTACTGTATATAGCCTCGAACTCAATGCCAGAAATAACATCTTTGGGTGAAACTTACATTCACTTCTAACACTTGCATTGCCCTCTAATGAAGAGGCACCGTGGGTAGTGAACAAAGTTTAGAATTGCGTCTAAAGTTTTTATCGATGTAGTTACATTCTAAAGTAAAAGTCTATACTGATGTATGTTTAAATGACATGAAAGGTGGTTGAATTACTTTTGAACACGGCATGCTGAGTACATCATGTTTGTGTGTACTGCTATATTTAAAGGAAAAGATTGTTCAGCAAATGTCAATGAGTGCAAAAAAAAAAAAAGGCCGGAGTGATTGGGGGGGGGGGGGAAGAAAAACAAACAAAAAAGAGATATTCTCTTACCAAACACGTTCAGGCTGACGATCTCGGCTTTCCTTCCTGCCTTGTTGACGGCAATGCAAGTATAATCTCCTTCATCCACCTTCTGGACGTCATTTATTACCAATTCAGAACCATCCTCGTTCAAACTGTATTTTCCACCCATTTGAAGGACGACATCGTTACTGTAGGAGGGAGAGGGAAGAAGGATAAAAGGTTAAAGGTTTACATCCCAACCTGAGCAGCCTACAAATACTGTCCTTTCTTACACTAGACTATGACGAGTGGCTTTTACAAGATTTTACTTTTAACAACTTTTTTCAAAGCAATGAAACAAGTTAACTGCAAAATATGTAATACATCTCTGGTTAAAGAGTAAGTATATAACTGGTATAATTAATTATGGAGGATACATTTATGTGGTAACTTCTAATTTTACTGACTCCAGCTGTAGGCCACATCGTCTGAGTTTCCTTCTAAGACAGGATTTGCTTCAAAATTATCTTTAGGCTACAGAATGAAAGTAGCTTTACATTACGGTGCTTGGAAAAATAAAAAGCGTTCTTGATGGCATTTCATGGGTTACATAGAGCATAATCTAGACAATAGAGCCATGTTGACCGGGACTGCAAGGCCGTAACATTAGACTTCTGGATTAAAACTCCTTTTTAAATAACAATTTTTAAAATCCAATATTCAAACTTTTGATTACTTTGAAGTAGGCCTTTATACAAAGATTAAAGCCATTATTAATATACTTAAACATAAACATCTGATGAACACAGGTTTGTAGGTAATAAATCTGCATTATACATAATATGAGTTCGCAAATGATACTAATATATAAAAGCAAACACATGAAATAAAAATGAGGAAACCAAAAACAACAGGATCAGGAACCATGTTAGTCTATATATAATATATTGATATATATTTAATTTTATGATCTGATTCTTCAGATCGGATTAGGATCATTGTAACCTACAAATTTTGTCTCATCATCAAAAGAATTTAGTTTTTGAAATACAGTGAATCCTTTATATAACACGGTTCACCTTTCATGCTTCATGGATCTGCATTGTGCTCTACATTCTGATTGGCTAAACAGTCTCCACGCTTCTTCTCTACCTGTGTGTCGATAACGTTACGGTTTAATATTTAAATATAAGTGCACATGTACATAAAACAGCTTGCAAAATTTAAGTTTGCTAAGTTTCTCCAAAACTCATAATGTCGACAAAACGTTCTGCACCGACAAAGGCACTTGCAGACGGGCCCAAAAGGCAGAGGAAGATGCTAATTATCGCAGAAAAATGTAAACTTCTGGACATGCTAAAGGAGGGTAGAAGCTGTGCTGCTGTAAGTCACCATTACGGAATTAATGACTCTCCCGTTTGTTCCATAAAGAAGGAGGAAAACAACATTAGGACGACAGCAGAAATAAGTTTGAATAGGGATGCAAAAGGGGTTGCAACTGTCCGCAACATGATCACGGTAAGGACGGAGAATCTTTTAGCTTTCAGGATTAATGACTGCAGAAAAAGAACGTTACGCTGGATACGAACATTATCTGCACAAAAGCTAGAACACTGGATTAAAATGACAGAGATGACATTCATGACAGGGAAGAGGAGGAGGATGCAGATACCAGGCCATCAACCAGTGCTGTTCAAGTATTTATTACCAACAAGGGCTGGTCTGAAAAAATTTAAGAAATGCTTTGGACTTAAAAATGTTCTCTACACAGAGAGACCACCTCTGCTCTGCTGATGCGTTCCTGAACAATACATTTGAAGCAATAATTGAGAAAGGAGGGTATAAATCTGAAACAAATAAAGGTTACTACTTCACAGATTTCTTGTATCTCAGGCTCTTTTGGGAACGCAACTGCCACAAAATAAGAGGGTTAACTGTATTATGAAAATCTGACAAAGCAATCTGGCTCTTATGTAACTGCAAGGCTTGCAAATTCAAGTATAGCTGACCCATTATTAGCATTAGAGTCTATCAAGAAGAGGTTGCTGGAAATATATAAATGTTGAACTTTCTGTGTTACTACAAATCAATATTATTAATCATTAGTATATTATTTGGCCCCTATTGATTTAAAGAAGACAGTCTGCAACTGTGTGTTTCAGGTGTTTTGTTTAGCCAGGGAAGCTCGCGAATATTGCCCTAAAATAATTGAAATATATGCTCATAGTTAGCCTGACGTAGTCCTACTCAATTCTAGTCAGAATATGAGTCTGATGCTGCTCCATAGAGCGGTGATTATAGGGCATGTTTCGAACGAACCAGGGAAAAAAATGCCTCTGCACTCAATTGGATAGACCTACAACCAATAAGAGCAACGGAGTGTTAAGCGACGCATAGTTGCTGTCAACAAAAATCAAAGCGTGCAGTTGCACGCCTAGAATAAGAAGATGAGCCTTGATCGCGTTTCTCTGTTCCTCTTTTAAAATTAATTTGCTGTCGATATCTTCTAGAACAGACCTAATAGCAGAATCTACTCACCTCAACTCTCCAGCGGCAGCCATTGTTGTTGTCACCCAAGCGTGCTTTGGTGGCGTGGTTGATTACATTACTGTTGATCATCTGTCCATCATCGTATAAAGCCCGCCCTGACAATTTGATTGGCCCGCCAGATATTGTGCGAGCATACTCGCGCTTCTATTGAGCAATGCCAGACCGAACTTCCCAACCTCAAACTTTGTGGGCGGGACTAAGTTCGGAATGGCACCCAGGCTAGCTCATAGTATCTATCAAACTAAAACCTTAAAATTACACTTTTCCTCTTTTTGCCCTTTTTCTCTTAAAAATTTGTGGTTTCCAAGGTTTTTATGGAATTTACTAGGGGTGTAAATCACATCCATCATGGCGATTCGATTCAGTATCAATTTCCTGACCCAACGATTCGATTATTTTCGATACTCAAGAATACACCACGATTCGATTCGATTAATCGGTTAAATTTTTTTTTTTATTATTATAATTTTTTTTTTTTTACACCTTACAGGCTAAACAAAGTTTCAAGTTTGAAATAAATCAATGAAAGCTGTAATATCATTATGCATTTTCTTTAGAAACAACAGCAAATAACAGAAGTAGAAAAATTGCATCAAAAAATACTGCACAATATCAGTGTAATGAGTTCAATGCAATACCTCGGCTCCAGAGAAACTGTCCAACATATTTTTTTAGAATGTAAAAAATATACTCAGGAAAGAGGGATGTTGCATAGAGAGTTAGACAGGAATAAAAATAAACTAGATATAAGGGAATTGTTTCAAAGGTCATCTGGGGATGTAGTTTTTGGGAGTATTTTTAATTTTCTAAGAAGAACGGGTATTTTAGGGAGAATATAATAGTTTGTCTGGTCCATACTCCATTCTGGAAGGTGGCGGTAATGAACCTATAAGTTGTTTGCCAACCACCATTACAAAAAAGAAGAAGAAGAATGCTCCAGAGTGTCGACGTCACCGCCCCCTTGAGAGACGCTCCGCTGCACCTCTCCCAGATTGTAGCTGACCGCAAACATTGCAGCAGACAGGAGGCCAGCTTGTTTTGTTTTTATGACCGAAATTGCGGAAAACAACTCGTGAAGTTTGACCCGCTAGAAGAGCGAGGTGCGCGAGAATGCTGGGACCCTTTTTCCAGCTGAATCTCCGCTCTTTTTGGCCCTCATGTCCCTCCGTCGTCGGACTAAACCCGTCCCCACTTCCTCACTGCCTCGGGCGTATCTATACCCACAGTGTGTAGCTCAGACCACGCTTCAATACTGAGCATAATTTAAAAATGTCTGTGTCAAGCTTACTGCAACACACTGCTGTAAGAGTATAACCAGGAAGCGCGGTAGGAGGGCAAAATAGGTTTAGCGGCACCGCAGCACGGGAGGGAGAATTACGCCCAGGAGCAAATGGATAAAAATAGACCGGAGAAAAAAAAAAAACATGAATCGATTATCTTGCGGACGTGTCGTTGCATCGGATCGTCGGCTTTTGGATCGATGCATCAATACAAAACGATTATTATTTACACCCCTAGAATTTACTGTGACATACAGCAGAATAGGCAATTATTTTTTTTATAAAAAAAAAGAAAAAGGAAAAGCAGAAAAATGACATACTGTGTCCAGGTAACAGTGGGCTCAGGGAAGCCATCTGCATCACAGGCCAGCAAGACACCATCCCCAACATCCGCTGTGGCATTGACTTCAGCTTTCCTCGGGCGGATTGTAGGAAGGACTATATTAAGAAAAAAGAAGTTCACAATACACGTCATTAAAACACACACAATAGACAACTGTAATCATGAGTTATTATTTTTTATTCTTATTTTTTATTTTTTTTACTACTTTTTGATTTATATTTATGAAAAAAAATAGTTTGTGGTACTCTTAGCTGTTGGGTACATTGAAGGATGATTTAGATTAAATGCTGAAAAATCTGAAGTGCAGTCCAAGTACCAAAAAAGTATTGCATAAGGAAAATAAAATAAACAGATTCAGAGACAAACTGAGCACATTTATCTGCTTTGCAAAAACAGAAAGTGAGACAGAGTAGGACAGGGGGACGGATGCACAACACCGTGATTCACATCTTCAGCTTTAAAAGAGCATGATTCTTCTGACAGACAGTCATCCTAATCATACGCCGCCATTATGGGCAAAGTAGCGACTCATTGGGAAACTGCTCATGCTGAGCGCCAAAGCAGACACAGATGGAATGCTTACCATTAACGATGACCTTTATCATCCGGAAGTCAATTTCTCCCCTGGTATTAACACGAGCTTCACAAGAATACGTTCCTTCATCAGCCTTCTTGATGCCACGTATCACCAGGTGGCCATTATCCATGAATTTGTAACGGACTTAAAGGAGGAAAAAAAAAAAAGGCAAATACAGAAACAAGTATTAACATTTCAAAAATATTCAACACTGCTACTTCTTAGAAGTAACAGAAAAAAGGTGAAACTCAAGTATGTTCAGCATGCAAGTGTACATAAACAAAATTTTAAAAATACATTAAATTTCCCCCTTTTTTTTTCTTTCATATACCCAAATCTTAAAGTTACTGTAATTTAATACCAGAAATCAAAAATGCACAATGGCATAAAAAAGGTTAAACACACAAAAGTAATCTGTTAGGATAAAGAGATGGATTTTGTTAGAAGCATTTTGCTAATTATCAACTTGAATTTTATAGATGTTTTTAAATACCACAAGATAATAAAGCATACTGTTAAAGAAATATATATACATAAGACAATATATGTATTAATATATATAAACCAGTATATATAACCAGTATTCATTGATTAGACTGTATATACAAAGCTTTATTTCTGCTAATATTGCTACAAAACTTGATATTGCATGAAATATCCCCAATCATGAATGATACTTCATTATAAATCCTGCTTTCTTACACTTGAAATAGAACTAATTCCATCACCAACATTAACTAAGCAGCAAAATTGCAGATCCTTCTTCCCAAAGGCTTTTAGACTTTATATCCTTCACTGCTCATAAGAAACTCAGTTACTGATTACATCCTTGCTGATTTTCTTTTTTTTTTTCATTTTAGTAAATAATCTGTTGCTTTTTTCCTAAATATAAACATACTGTACATGTAAGTTTTCAACTTTTAGATTTTTAACATTTTTAGATTACTACTTTCTTTTCCTTCCTTCCCTTATTTTGTAAATTTGCACTTTCTCTACATGCTATGGTTGTTTTATTTTAAAAACTTTATTTACTAAAAAAAAAAAAAATCCATAATGAGACAGATAATTGTTTGTATAGTACTGCGCGGTCTGTACTTCTGTGAGTAAATATACTACGTTGACATGTTAAGAGGTAAAATTACATTTGTGTCATAACTTTAATGGTAGGATCGCATTGGACGTTAATAAGGTGTTTTAAGACAAAAAATATATTTTAGCTGCAAAAGACAAATGCAGTGGGGTCAGTCAACTGTGACTTAGATACATATTTAGATACTTAGATACATATATGTATGCTCCAGTCTTCTAAATATACTTACAATAATTAATTTCTTATAGTGAGAATGTCAATATAACATTTGAGTTGCTAAGGCACAGAATTTTTTATTTTTTTTAAACAGAGGCCAATGTTCATATTTACAAAAAAAAGAGAAAAAAAAAAAACATTTTTTTAGGTGAAAAGTGACAGACATGAACTGATTCAATTTGTTTTTCCAAAACTTGAGTCTCCCTATGAACTTCAAATGCAGGTACATAATTTGCTCACTCCTCTAAAGGTATTAATTCCCTCTGGATTCCCATTGACCGTAAAGAGGTACTTTTGGAATCCATTGCTAACTTCGCTTAATTGCGTTTTTTAAATTGCCTGCACCTGTTGTGTTCTGACTATAATGAAACACTTGACTACCGAGGGGGTACAAAAAAGAAAACCATTAGTGTTTCAGCTCACCTTTCTTATTTTTGAAACTGCACTGCCTACAGTAGGTGTTAGATAACTAGCTGTTTTTATACATGTAGATATGAAGAAACTCCTTTTGCCTTAAGAAATTCCTTAATCTTCCATAGCATAGCCTCAACAAGTGTCTATCTGGAATCTTGATCCATACTGACAGGGTTAAATGGGAGATTCTTCTGAATCGTCAGCTGCATATTCATGATTAGAGTCTCAAAACCACACAAATCACAAATGCTCCATTTAAGTGAGACAGTGTGACTGGGAAGTCCATTGGAGGAGTACAGTAAACTTATTTTTACATTTAATATAATAGAGTTGCTTTGGATTTTGTGCAACAATGCATTATTCACCTCAAATTCACTATCAAAGATGGATAGACTGCGTTCATACAGGCAAACCTGTCAAGATATTCTCACATACAAAGACAACACCCTCTCCAGCCTGCTTCATTTTTTTAATATGAGGTAGGAGAGATCCACACTATTGTCTTGTTTATGGCAAATTCTGATCCTCCATTCTAAATGTTGCAGCCGATATTGTGAATAATTTAACAGGGTTTACTTTGTTTTTTTCAATCTAAACATGTCCACATCTAGTGATAATATGTTTGAACGTTAGGCTTATATGACGAGACGGACACGTTGATATGTCTTCTGCTGTGTTGCCCATGCAGTTAAACTGATGCACTCAGACTCATATTCTATTTCTGTTGTAATTAGTAGGAATTCAAGCTACTGTATTCTTATTCCTATCTCACCTTTGGCCTATAGAACCAATTTTTCTCCAAAAGAACTGGATATTTTCTTTCTCCAGTCCATTTTGTGATAATAGATGGCTGTCCATAAACATTGAATTTCAATGGGGCTTTCATGGTGTTTTGCAGGTGTCTAAATATTTTTAAATTTTTTCTTTGAATAATCACCTTCAAATCAGACATGGTGAAAATTAAAATAGTGGTTCCACCTAAAAAATATTCATCAACGTCTTTCTGTCATACAAATGCAAACAATTGTATTTTTTATTATTAATTTATAGTTTTGGGAGCTGTACTTGCTTTAATTCACATATGTAATTTCAGGTGGAATTAGCTCCTAAAACCCTCTGGGCCTAAGGGGTTATTTGGCAATTAAAGATATAAGACTAGCTGCTCCTGATCCTGAACCATGGAACATTTAAAATCACATAGATTCTCATTTTACCTATTTTGATGTTCCATTTTTTTTGCCATCTAAATGCCTACATTTTTTGTGTGTTTTATACTGTTTGAGAAAATTATAACCATCAATCCAAACTAAGGAGAATTTGGAGAAGCCAATTAACCTACAAGTCTTGTTTTTGGACTGTGGGAGGAAGCCGGAGTACCCAGAGAGAACCCGAGCATGCACAGGGAGAACATGCAAACTCCATGCACAAAGACCCGGGGCCGAGAATCAAACCGGGAACCTTTTTTGCTGCAAGGCAACAGTGCTACCCATTGCTCCACCGAGCAGCCAAAATAATAACAGATATTAAGAAACATATCCAAACTAGATAAAATAAAATAAAAATGACAAATTGAAAGTTGGAAGCTGCTTTCCAAAAGTTTATTGTAGCAGCTTTAAGTTCTGGAAAGTTTAAATGAGATTTCAATTTCTCTGCTTGTCTTTAAAGGTGGCATGCTGTCTAAACTCAAGGGACGTGTGCTGTTTGATTAATGTGATTATAAGCTGGGAGAGCTGCTAGCTTGGAATATTAAACATTTTCTTTCACTACATTTCTGTTTGCATAATTCAGGAGGCTAACAAGATCCCTTCAAATAGTATTAGTGTAACTGTGGCAGAGCAGTAAGAACTTTTTCTGAATCCGAGTCTGAGAGGATTTTTGAGCCTGATGAAATATTGAATTTTAAAGCTTGAAATGTGTGTGTTTAACTACATATTGAAAAATAACAGTGCAGTCTTCTGTCTCATTTACATTTAGAGATGTGGATCCCACTTTTTGACTCAGTGAGATATTTTAGATATGCAGCTCTTGTGAACATTTAAACATATGGTTTGGTCAATTGCTGCGCTGGGGAAAATTACAAAAGTAATTTTGGCGTTGGCCAAAATTGCAGACTTTTCTTTTCTCCAATGGAAAACACATTCCTTGATAAAGGTCCAAGATTAGAGGCAGGCTAAGCAATGCTTTGTGGTAAGTTCAGGCTTTCCAGCGGTCACCAGAGGAAGAGGTAGCATTAAGGGTCAAACTGACATGGTTCAAGTATAAAACAAAGCCGTTTTTATTTCTCAGCACACACACTTCCAATATCACTTACATTTGTTGTCAAGACAGAGTGGATAAAATATGTAAAAGCCAAAAAAAAAGATTATGTTTGGCTGTAGGAAACACGATAACACGATAACAGAAAGACAGCCAAAGTGTACATATTCACCCCATATGTATAAGGGATTGGCTTACACTGTTCCCACTTTTGGCACATAAAGTAACTAATTTGCTAAATGTAAAGTACTTTTAAATCTTTAATTCAGCAAAACTATATCAAATTAGTAATTCAATGCATGATATCCAGGTAAACTTTGTGGAATACCATTTTAGGGTCCTGAACTAGGTTCACACCTGCATGATCTGCTCCAAAAACTTGACTTTACTTATAGTAAAAGGATTCAGTCGTTTGGTGTGAGGTGCAATTGAAACACTCACTAATATCTTGAGCAAACTGAGGTCTAAAGTCGTATTCAGTTTATTTAGACTATATAGCACCAAATCACAACACACGCACTTGAATCTGGGCATACACTTTACAAGTTTTTGCCCTTTTTGGGCCGACTCTCCAGTTTTGCGAGAATTTTTTTCCATCGCCTGAGTTTCAGCCTAATCGTGCTTCCTGCGTTGCGTAGTATACAGGTGGTAACGAGCGGCTATCAGCCTCTCACGACCATCTCCTAATCAGGAATCGTAAGCGTGGGAGAAAATCAAACATTCCTGAAATTCAGTCGGCCATCGTAAGTTGTTCATGAGCAAATCCTGCTGTTGAAGCGGAACTAAAAGCTTCTATGAGCCGATTTACCAGAACCTCACGCACTGCACTTGGGAGTTCTTTCTTTTTCTTCTAGATTGACGAGTCCAACCAGCACCATATCTCGGTGCTTAGTCCGATTGTCTGGTTTTCAGATGTGCAATGTGAGCAGTTAGATCGCATAAGAGCGTTGGGCCTTATAGTGTAAGAGCATACATCATGAGCCGTGAGCTTATAAATAACCAACAGTTCCAAATCTGGGGTTTGTTTCTCAAAGCAGGTTTAATCATTTATTGGACATCTGGGATCATGGATCAGATCAGAAAATAAATGTGCAGATCTTTGCTTTAATTATAAGTTTCATATCAAAATAGACTAACTTGTTATGGAGCAGCCAGTGCAAACCCAAGACCTTAATCCAAATGAACACTCTTTGGCCTGACCTCAAACATGCTGTTCTTAAGGCTGAAGCGAGAAATACAGAGAAACTGCAGAGTGTAGATCAATAAATCTTTAACAGAATAAACTTTGACCAAAGCAGGTTGGCTTATTGCAACAAACATGTAAACAGCTCTCAGAAAGACTGCTTACATTACTAATGTCTAGACACTGCAAAAAAAAGTTCTTAAACCTTTGCAAAAAAAACAAAACGAAAACCCTGACACAAGGATTTTTTCAGTGGCATAGAATTCAATTTTCTTCATTTTCAGTATTGATTTGAAAAAGTTTGCTTTTGTGTTGCAAATAAAATGTGCAGAATTTCCAATCCTTCAAGAAAATGAAAGTTTAATGGAATGTGTGCCATATTTTTCTACAAAAATGTGCACCCAACTTCTTAAGCTTAGGTTTAAATAAAAGTTATTTTTATATGCATATCAAACTTTTTCAAACACAATTTTTATCGTTCAATGTTTGCTGTATTTTTGCACTAAATTCTAATAAGGGCTTAACAGTGTTTTTCAGGGATTACATCTATTAAGCTACCCTTATTTCAAAAATTGAGATCAACATTATAGAAAAACATGATTTTTATGGAACCGTTTCTGAAGTTTGAATAGATTTTTTTTATTTTTTGCTGGGCTTTCTCTGCTTATTTTCACAGAAAATCACAATCAATTGTAACTATGAATCAAAGCTCATTATGGCTTCTTTTGATAGTAAAAAAAAAAAAATAAAAGGTGACAAACTTTCCGAAACGTCCCATCAAGCCTAAAAGCAGGGAGCATTTGATATGCTAACGAGAAAGATTTTTCAATTGAGTGAACTATTGAAATCACAGACATCAGGCAACAGTCAGCAATCATGCTGTGAGGGAAGAGCTTCACCAAATGATTAACTCTCAAACATATGGACGCTGCTTTCCTGGTGAAATACAAAAAAGCTTTCGGTAAGCCAGCCATTAGCTAACCTGCCAAACTTCACTGGCCTTCGTTGCAACGGTTCTTTTGTTAGACGTGATTCAAATCAAATGATAGCTTTTCCTCTTTCTTTACTTTTGTTAAGTGCAACATTTCTACCTGTTTGGGTAAAATAAACCTTAGTTCTCCTTCAGCTGGCAAAAACTTCTTCCTGCAAGCTTGAAAAACAAAAAACAAAAAACAAAAAACCATTTCCAAGTGCCTTCTATGAGATCTAAACCGCCTCCTGCAGAAAATACTTTACTTCTTTCATAGATAACAGGCAAAGGGACCAGTGAGACTGAGCAGAGAGGGGAAAATTGATTGGAAAGCATGAACTGGCAGGCAGCGATGGCATGAAGCAGAGGCGACTGCTCAGGGAGTCAAGAGGACAGGGCAGAATAGAGTGCCGAAGGTGAGAAAGCACTTCTAACACAGAAACTGTAATTTTTGAACTGGCTCACCATCTTTGGAGGAATCAACTATGACGCCCTTGTGTTTCCAAATGATGGAGGGCGGCGGCGAGCTAACCACATCGCAGATGATTTCAGCGCTGTCACCCTCGTTGAACTCCTGTGGACTCACTGCATTCACGAAGGTGATCTTTTCTGTTGAGAAAGGGAGAATTTTTTTTTCAATTTAAATTATAGCAGGAAAACCCAAAACATTACTTTAAAAACAAATCCTAATGCCAAGGTTCTTAGGTTAAAGTTATTCCAAGATGCACTTTATTTATTTTCTTTTTTTAATGAACTGTTTGGTATGGAGTTAAAGGTTTAGAGGAGGATGTTCTTTTTCTGGGTCGATCATCAAAATAATTGGTCCTCCTAATTGACAATCATTCTGGGGATGTGCTTATGTAAAGGCGTCCTACGTGCTCGGCCCCATTTTCACTTACCGTTGGAGACTGACAGTGGAAAAATAAATAAACAATCAATCTTTGTACTAAAATACTCTGTCATGATTTGTGGACATTAACCCTTTAAAGCCCAATCCAAGAATAAAACAAAACAGAAAATTACTTTTTTTTGGTTTGAATTCCTTATTTGGCCTTTTAACAAAATATGTAAAAAGAAAAAACAGAAATACATTTTTGATATTAATAATTTATTACTATGCAATAAGTCAAGATTATTTTTTGTGTAGTCTTCTGCCCTCTGTTATCAGGTATATCTGATTGTATACAATAGGATTTTGAGCAAAGTTTTTACCATTAAATTATGCAAAAGGTGTCAGACGCAAAACATTTCAGAAACCGTATGTATCAAATATGATACATTTGGCATTACAGGGTTAAGATCTAAAGAGAAACACATTCTCCTGGTCAGACCCTGTAATTCAGTGAAAGGGTGGAGTCAGAGTAAAAAAAAAAAATGCACACGCAGGAGAAGGCCAGTGGCTGGAAGTTGAAGGGGATTTTGCTGGGAGGTGCAGGG
The DNA here is from genome assembly GCA_030533445.1 of Cyprinodon diabolis. Lineage (NCBI taxonomy): Eukaryota > Metazoa > Chordata > Actinopteri > Cyprinodontiformes > Cyprinodontidae > Cyprinodon > Cyprinodon diabolis. Next base: position 4,991,919 of record CM060072.1, read on the forward strand.
ATGTGGGCTACCATTCGGCTGGCTTTTGACTGGGAAGGGCATTTTTGATTGGCTGCTATTGTGATTGTAACATCTATCAAGAATTATATGAAACCCAACTAACCTGTGTTCCTGTTTTAAAGTCAAAACCTACCTGGACTAAATAATGAATATCTTCCATCAGGCTAACTAGTTAGCAATACAAGCTGATAATGTTTCCAATGGGACAACATCTTCACCAAAAATGGGTTGACCATTTCTGCATTTTAAACCAGATGCAACATATCTAAGAGTCACTTGTAACAATCAAAAATATTTGTCTTCCCTGGTAGTGACGTTAGTATGCTGTGAGAAATGGGGTTAAACATCTCCAGGCTCCATTTGATCAAGATGACCAATTATAATAAATATAATGCAGCTTAATTTCCACATGCCTGCCAATGAGCTCTTACAGCACATTAAGTGTTCATTTGCCTTAACATTTAATATGATTAGCACATTTATATATTTTTCATAAATATAGCCTCTATGAGTGACTATTTCTCATTGCAATTTAATTAATTTCCAAGTAATACTAAAGTATGGCTTGAATAACCCTCTGTGACGTCTGTCTGTTTCTTGAAGAGTCCTTGAGGTGTGGATGGGTGGCTCAGAATAGTTCATGCCGTGATGTTAATTGGAATATAGAAAAACTCTGACGGAAATGCTTAAACAAAGTCTCGGGAAAAAAGCTGTTAAAATTAGATATGACTTACGGAAGATTTTAACTTGAACTGTAGCTTGGGCCTCCTTGTCTCCATTTTTTGCGATACATTTGTAAGTACCAGCGTTGTCCACAGTGGCATGGTAGATAGTGAGAACCGATGTGGCCTCGTCAGCAGAACTCACAGAGATGTTTGGCCGATTTGGGAGGATCTTATCACCAGTAGGGGAAAACCAGTCAATTTCTTTTGCATCCCCAACCACTGTAAAACAGAACAGTATAGTTATAAAGAAGTGGGCTTATAAGGTGCATTCACCAGATATAAGTTAGTAATATAAGGTAAAACAAATACAAAGGGAAAGGATTGAGGAAAAGTGCTTTTGGCAGATCAATTAAGCTTTATCCTGATATAAATCAGCACAAATATTGAACAACTAAAACAGAATGAAAAACTGTTGATGCTGCTAGGATACCATGTGGGACAGTGATCAATGAAAAGAAGCAAGAAATAAGAAATACCTTGAATATTTCTCCAAAGAAGTCTTTAAATTTAGGGAAACATTTATTTTCAAGATGTGAGAAATATGGATAGTAGGATAAAAGAGAGTGATATGAATAATATATATGTATTGTCAAGGAGGCCTTTTTTTTTTACTGACAGAATAAGAAAAATCAAAAAACTTTTTCCTTCTTCTTTATTTTTCATGAAGCAGAACATAAACACAGACTTTTAGTTTGTAAAAGAAAAAGTAATGCTGTCTCCTTTCATAAAGAAAACAGAAAGCTCTAATAGTTATAGTAAAGCCATTCATTATTGCAGAACAAAACTTTGTTTCTATGACTTAATTTAAAAATTTTGTTATACAGAAATTTATATATATATATATATATATATATATATATATATATATATATATATATATATATATATATATAAGTTATATCAGCCTATGACAGTATTGAATCTAGCTGCTCAACTAACACTTTGTTGACCTCCAATAACCTAAACTTTGATTTTTGGTTATAAGATTAGTTTTTACAGCAACATATAATGTAAATTGTGTTATGTGCCGTTTGGCAATTCCCTTCTTCCATGGATTACTGTATTCTTGCTGGGGTGGCTGGTGCTACACTAGTAGTCATACAAAATTTCACCACTTTCCTTGATGGGTCCTTGGCTGGTCCCCTACAATTCCTTTTTAACGTCAATCTTTGTACTAAATTATTCTTTCCGTCATGATTTGTGGACATTAGGATCTAAACAAAAACGTCATCTCCTGGTCAGACCCTGTACTTCGGTGAAAAGGTGAAGCCAGAGTTAAAAAGAAATATGCAAGAGTTGGTCACTCCAGTGGCTGGAAGTTGGAGGGAATTTTCTCAGAGCCCCAGATGAAGAACTTAAACTTCTGCATTGTATGATGTTTGTGTGCAACAGCTACAGTATTTGTAAACTGTACCTGTGATTGGTGTTTGATTCTTTTTCTATAAGAATACAATCATATTTTTAAAGTCAAATGTCTTACAAATACCTAAAAATATATAGAAATTTGCAATATTTACCTATAGAAAGAGATTGGCAACTGTTTAGCCAGTTATATTGCAAAGATTTTATACTTGTTTATCATGTAGAGTTGTGTGCACTACTCTGTACAATGACATACTATTACAAATATGTGACAACAAGGGAGGAAACATTTGCATCCCAATAAGAAGCGCTCTCTGAGGATCCTCTGCATCATCTTATCCATGGATAATCAAAACCATTAGAAAAGTATGTTGTGGTGCCTTGGGATGTCTGAGAGAAAATATCATTGTGAATCAGCTCAAACCAATAATGAGAACTGACGCTTTTAGTATTCAGGAAGCCAACCTTTAAAGATAACCTCTGTTTTGTTGATAAGAGTTCATCTATGGGCTCTCTAATAGGTATATGTGTGCTAGTTAACTTGTAAGATTTGTTTAGCAGAAATTAAGACAACTGAATTCACCCTTTCCCTGCAAAGCTACCCTGAAGAAAATTTATTATCTTTTAGATGTTTCTTTCTCCTAACCCAGTTTTTAAGGCAAGGACAGAATCTATAAAACTTCCCTAGTCTTGACTAATATTCAAACAGCTAAGACTTGTTTACAGACTAGAGGATTCCTCAACTAAAGCCAAGAGTGTTGGAATCTGGAGGTTTGTCCACTTTCTCCACCAGAGGGTGCACAAGATCTCCTGGGGCATGAGCTGACTGCTACACCTGTCTTCAATCTGCTCATCAGGAGACTCCTACTTAAGGAGGAGGAGACTGACACTCCAGTGCCAGAGTGTTAGCCAGTAATGGTACAGCTAGACCTGAGCCAACCTGCCTGATCTTATCTCTGTGTTGTTGTTTTTTTTTTTGCTTGAACCTGCCTGATCCAGTTCTCTCTCTCTGCCTACAGAACCTGACCTGTCTGAAAACCTGAAATCTGAAAGTGACTCAGTTCTGGAATCTGCCTGCCTGCGTTCGGTCAGTCTCTGCCTTAGCCCTCAGCCCTCTGCCTGCCGACAAACCTCTGGACCCTCTGGGTTATCCCCCTCCTGCTGATCTGTTCCGCCCCTGAGCAGGTATTAACTCAATCACCTGACAAACTACTGGATCCCTGGAAATCCTCTAACCTCTCTGTTCTCCTTAGTGGTGATCCTCCCGTGACCAGTCGGACCAACCCAGCTCCAGTGCACATTTGAGAAAACTGTCAATAAACCTTTGAACTTTTTCTCTGTCTCCTGAGTGTTCTCAGCATGTGGGTTAGTATTTCAATCCCAACATGACAAAGAGATCTAACTCTCATAAAAAACCTCTTTGCAAAAAATAAAAATAATTTCTTTGCAACTATCTACTAAATTAAAATTGTGTTGATGGTTAATTTATAGATTTTAACCATATATAGTGCTGCTGTGCATTCATGTTAATAATTGTGTTTAAATATAAAGTATTATGCCAGCTCACAGCTGATCTTGTGGCCCAGTTGCTGTTGTTTCTCCATATCTGAATGTATCTAGAGCTGCCTCAATATTCAGACATGTTTGCTTGACTGCGACTGAAGCCAAACCTGGCTGGGTTGGTTCCCTCTCCCTCCCTCCTGCAGACTCCAGTCGCCTCCTTTCAGACCCAAAGATTTTTGTGCACTCAACCTCCTGAATGACACATATTTCCAGAACTATAACCCTGGGTGTGGGATAATGACAATGTAATATATAACAGCTAAGTAATTTACCTTTTGATTAAAATTGTTTAAAAAGGGTTCCAGTTGGGAATATTTCTGGATTAATTGACAGTTCTTACCTTCGCAGAGGAAAAACTTGGACTCTCCAACGCTGATTTCCCCTTGCGATGGAGTGATTTGCACCTGAATGGCAGCTGAGTAAGGAAAAGAAAGGAAAGAAGAAGAAAATATACATTAGTTTTTTTCTTTATGCTTTCATCTCGAGAAGCGGTGACACGGGGCCACAGCACAATAAAGCAGTGCTCAAAGTTCTGTCGCCTCGCCTGCTCAAAGAACCCACAATGTTCAGCCAAAACGCCTCTGTAGACGAAACTCAGGGATGAAATTTTTATGCTCACTGGAGTGCAACATCTCAGTCTGCATGGTTTGTGGGTTTTGACTCAAAGCTAAGACACGTGTTACAAGGCAATAACATTTTCATTCACACATGTAAAATTCATTTTTAATCTGTTTACACTTGTTCTAAAAATTTACTTGATTCAAGGTTTATCATCGTTTTTTTAAGGTTTAACATATAAAAGCAAAGTCTGAGATGGCAGCAATCCTTGAGATTTTCTTCTGAAAGGTTTCATCTTTTGTTATGAACACATTAAAAATGTACCTTTGACCTTTTAACAACGTGTCTGACATTTTAGAGAATTAAACTTTACCAAGACTAGCTCTGCTTCAGCAAAATATCACTTGAAAATACAAAAGAAGAAGATGGAGAGAAAAAAAATGCATCTTAGGAAAGTATTACATAATCTATTAGTTTCTTTTTATATACAGGTACATGCACAGACATTTTTTGGGGACGGTGCATGGGCCAAAAAGCGGGCAACCATTGCAAAATCTACTCTTATGATGAAACAAATACACATTAACATGCTTTAATGCTTTTGTAGCTTCTCGTTTCTTAAAATTTTCTTACTGGATCTATATTAAGCTTAGGATATTGTGATAGTACTTCACTGTTTCAACTATTTTCTAATAACATCATTAATAATAATATGCCTCGCCAGACTGTCATGTACCTCAACTTAGGTAGAGATATAAAGTTTGTAATTTAAAGTGACAGTCAGGTCCTGACTAAAATTTTTTTTAATAATTCATAATTTTTATATACGGAAGAGGATTAGGGCCACTGAAAAAATAAAAAAAAGTTAACTGATTTTTAAATTTTATTTCAGTTTAGTATGGGAAAAAAAGTCAGAATTCTGAATTTAATCTCAGAATTCTGACTTTTTTCTCAGAATTCTGACTTTAATCTCAGAATTCTTACTGAATTCTGACAATAAAAAAAGTGATAATTCTGAGATTAAAGTCAGAATTCTGACATTTTTCCCATACTATACTGAAATAAAATAAAAAAAATCAGTTCACTTTTTTTTTTCTCAGTGGCCCTAATCCTCTTCCGTATTTATATACTGCTCTTTATGAAATAGTACCGTAACAAGCCTTCTACAAATTTCATATAAATGATTACGATGCATGATTCTAAAACTGTTTAAATAGAAACGCTTCCTTTAAATTATAAATATAAAGTAATACATTTAGGTAAGGAAGGCATTTTTAATTTATTTAGTTTTCATTTTGTTTATTTATTTATGTAAAGGAAGTTAGATTTTGCATTGCTACACTTCAAAAACTCCCTTAAATATTATACCACTACTACATCCACATATTTAATATATTTAACCAGGTGAAGTCCTATCAAAATTAAAACATATTTGTTGTTATACTATGATGAGAAACTCTGTTTTGCTTTTTTGGTCCTTTTTAACCGCAATGGAAAGGAAAGCAATGTCAGTTCAGTGAGCAGCAGCGCTGAAAGAGCTTCTGCTATTAAGGAGGTAGTGGACAAAGGAAGGAGTCAGAATAGGTAGCAACAATTTCAAAGCACAACACTTATCTTGTTGTTAAGATCTGCATCAGCAAGAACATATAAGGCCCCGTCCACACGAAGCCGAACCCTGGCCTAAACGCACAAATTTTTCACCAAACCAGCCTCTCATCCATACGAAGCTGGCGTTTCGGGGTCTGTAAACGATCTTTTTTTTAATTCAGCCTTCAGAGTGGGAAGATTTTGAAACGCCGTTTTCGTGTTTCCATCTTTAAGCTCTAACCGCATTTTTTTTTTTACACGCATGCGTCATAGCGTCGCCTCTAAACACGCATGCGCGACACAGTATCACAACACCCTGCTGTCGGGCTTACAACAGAATCTTCTTCTTCTGGAATATCTCCAGGAAGAACAGAGCAATATCGACGACATAGTTCAGCACCTGAATTTGACTGAACCACGAAAATGGACCCGCAGGGCAACCATGTATAAATATTAGTGCGCATGCCCAACATTTCGTCGCCTATTTTTGCTTTGGCACGACAGCGCCACTTACAGGCCTTGCATACATTTTGCAGCGTTTTCATGCATTCGTGTGGACAATCACATTTATTTTACGTCTCCGTCTTTACGACAAACGTTCTGGAAAATATTAGCGTTTCGTGTTCGTTTTGACTTCTTGTGGACGGGGCCTTAGAGGAGCTTTAGTTGCAATAGCCCCAGTGGAAGGTTCAATAGGAAGGAAGTAATTTTAATAAATGTAGGAAATTGGCAAACATAGCTATCTCTGAATAATCAGAAGAAATAACATAAAAGAAGCAAAATACATGGGAGTTGTACATGTAGATTAGCAGCCATTCAAAATTGCCCTTCCCAAACGCCAGCCAAATAGTAGCCGACTTCCCTTCAACTAGCAAAATTCAAGCAAAATTCCCTCCAACTTCCAGCCACTGCATATTTTTTTACTCTCCACCTTTTAACTGAATTACAGGGTCTGACCAGATTCTCTTCTCTTTCAACATATTCTCATTATCAGTTAGGAATTGTAGGGGACCAGCGCACTTTCATCTGGCTTGGTCTGCCGCAGTTTCCGTAGGCTCGTGAACTCGCAGGCGCGCGCTTTTAGGAAATCCTATACACTACTGTTTATGCTCTAAAAACATTCTAAATGACTTCGTTTCGAGTAAATTATGGAAGCTACCCACTCAGGACCCTTGGAATACATTGGACGAGCAGTATGGAGGAATATTGACACGTTTTTGTGGACTTTTATGGACCTTTCTGCCTCGGGTGCCATAGACCTCCATTAGTTGAATGTCAGCAGACAGCAAGAAGCCTCCCAGATCTCCAGATGCATTTGAGATATCAAAAAAGTACTCCAGAGTGTTGTTCAGCATGGGGGTGAGTAGAAAATGAAGGCTAATCATGTTTTGGGTGTACTATTCCTTTAAGCTCCACAAACTGTCGTTTCCTTCCTAACCTCAGAGGTGAGGAGGGTTAAAGGTTCATGGTGATGATGTTTATGATATTCATGGTTCTTGTCAGAATTTTTGTCTGGAATCAGAAGAAGTGGTGTCCTGATTTGATTTCATGCTATTTTTTTAGAATAACTTGTTCTTTACAAATGATCTGTATACAAGCAGTCATAAACAAGTCCAGGCACATAAAATAAACTTATTTATTTTCTCAGTCTTTAAAAAGAAGCCTTTCCAAACACTACTTGGTTTTCCTATTCTGCTCCTCTTGGCAGGTTTAAGGAAACACATAATCTTTTTAATCCAAGAATATCCTTTTTCCATGAGCCTCATATGCTTTTAAGCATTAACCAAAGCGAAGCAATGACACAGGGAAGATTTTGGAAGTGCACAGAGAAACACCTGGTGTTTGTTCTTGCCCGTATTCCAGGAAATCAAAATCCCAAATTAAGCAAACTGAGTAAAAGGTGTTGAAAAGGGAAATCATTTCTGCTTGTTCCTCAACTTTTGTGAAAATTTAATCACTTCTGACTGCAACACGGTTTCCTCTAAGACCTTTTTCTTCTCTACCATTAATGTAGAAGTAAAAGAACGGGATGCAAAATGCCAGTTATTGGAGATCCAAAGCTTAACAGAGAAATCCTGCTGAGCCTCCAACACGTCACCACTTCACACAAATGAGTTAGTCAGCCTCAGCTGGATTCTAACAGGGAGCTTCAGTAGAACGGCTGGCGGGGACTTGCTATTCAAAGACAGGTAGCCAGCTATCATCCCATCAAAAGATGCCATTGATAAAGCAACAGCTATGGAAAAAACATCTGGAATGAAGAAGAGGCTCTCACAGCTGTGCAGTTGCATGATTTCTAAAAGGCATCACGATCACAGAAAGAAGTCCCATTTGAGCCTAAATGCTATGATTAGGGGCTGGGTGTGGGATTTAGATGTAAAAAGCTTACATATAATGTCTATATGCATTTGGTGCAGCAGCAGCCATTCAAAATGGCCCTTCCCAGTCAAACGCCAGCCCAATGGCGGCGCACTTCCCTCCAACTTCAAGCCATTGGAGTGACCCCCTCTTTCTCCTGGGTGTGCATTTTTTTATTTACTATGACTCCACCCTTTCACTGAATTACAAGGTATAACCAGGAGATGGTGCTTCTCTTTAAATCTCCATGTCCACAAATCATGACAGAAAGAGTGGGGAAATTTTGAATGGCTACTACTGTAAATTTATTAAGGTGTCAGGCATGTGGTAAATCATGGTAAAGTATTTCACCAATAAGCTGTTTGTCTCTTTGAAAAACTCCATGTGAAAATCAAAATCCCTTATGTTGCTGGAGTGTCTGAAAAGCTCAAGAGGATTTTCTCCAAACACAAGATCCCAGTACATTTCAAGCCAAACCAAACCCTTAAACAGAGGCTAGTGCATCCTAAAGATAAAACCCCCAGACCGAACATAAGCAGAGTGGTATATGCTGTTCAGCGCAGCGAGGAATGCTCTGATCTTTATATTGGAGAAACCAAACAACCTCTCCACAGACGCATGGCCCAACACAGAAGACCGCCCTCCTCTGGACAAGACTCCGCAGTACACCTACACCTTGTGGACAAAGGACATTCTTTTGAGGACCAGAATGTTCACATTCTGGATAAAGAAAATAGGTGGTTTGAGAGGGGCGTGAAGGAAGCCATCTATATTAAGAGAGAAAAAACAACTTTAAACAGAGGTGGTGGACTCAGATTCCAGCTTCCAAAAACATACAATTCAATCATAGACATGATCCCTTCGAGATATCACCAAACCCCCCACCCCATCACAGAGGAACGAGGGACCTACCTGCTCCAGCCGGTGAAAATACCTCCTTAACGACCGACTCTTAACAATCATAGACAGGTTTTCAGGTATTACAGGAGACAATCCCCCCTTAACGTCAACCCCCCCCTTTAACGACCGACCCTCAGAATCATAGACAGGTTTCAGATATTACAGGCTAACGATGGAACCAAACGACCCATTCATTGGTTACCATTTGCATGTTTCCAAGCGATACAAGGCCTTGTCTATATAAGACTCAAACTCACTGCGGATCCAGACATTTTTATTGAGAAAGCTTCCTGGAGAGGTGGCGAAACGTTTTCAAATCTTGGAAACCAAGTCCAGTGGATATTTTTTGAATTTTTACGGAATGCATGTGAAAATGGTTACTAATTGTTTAAACAAAACACATTCTGGAACATGAGGTACACAAAGCTTTAACTAAATGGTTAATTTAAGAGGCTTTAGGTGAGATATATATATATATATATATTTTATATTGGCCTTTTAAGCACCTTGAAAAGAGAAAAAATATATTTTCAGCTTTTTAAAAAGTCATGCAAATTTTCTAATATTACTTCCTGAGTGAATAACACCAGTCTTTGTTCCAAGTCAGCATGACTGGTTCAGAGGAATGGAAAACCACTACCCTCAGAATGTTTGCTTACACAGGTTGGAGGTCGATACAAAGACAACAGCATATCCATTTCCTTCCTTCGGCTAGTGAGATCACAGATACAAAAAGTTATAAACTCTAACAATGCCTCCTTAGACTGAGATGCCAGGCCATAAACTCAAATGATGATATCTGCAACAGTAAAGACAACAGAAACAAGCTCAGGTGGTGTGGGAAAGAGAGCTATTCCCAGAACCTTTTTCCCTGTTTGCCTTCCAAGGCCACTGGAGCGCTCTCTACAAGAAAGAGCGGCTGTTCAGCCTCACGAGTCAAACAAAAGACAGACTTTGTTGGGACAATATTCTCTGCCAAATACTATAATCTACATTTAATATCAACAATGGGAGGTTGTGAAAACTACTGTAAAAAAGTTAGGAATTGTATCATAGTATTGCGGTTAATTTACAAAGCCGTCCTAAGTTGAAATCCCATTTTGCAAATTAGATTTTATATTGAAAGTTCAAGTTGTGAAAAACACTCCCTAGAAGAGCCATTTGATTAACTTATTTGAAAATTAACCCAGTTCAATCATCATTAACAAAACCTAACCTAAGTGACAAAATGCACTTTTCAAAAATACTTTCATTTGTCAAGCAAAAAAAGTGCTATACCAACTGGAATCTGTTTGGAAAAAGTAATATACCCTACATAAAGAATTACCTATGCCAATATGTTTTACACAACTGTATCAAGTTTGATTTGTTGAACCTAAACATGTTGAACAAAGAAATCACTCAGACAAAACCCTTCTGACAACATCAGGTAGGCTAAAGTATATCAATCATCATACAAAAATTAAGAAAATGTGGAACATGTTGAAACCTTCGAAAAAATCCACCAAAATTGCTCCAAAAGCTCACATACATCTAATCTAGGCATTTATAAAGGAACACAGAACATTATCTATAAAGTCTTTGAGTTTTACTTGCTGAGTCCGAGTTCCCAGTTCAAACGATAAGACTTAAAAAAGGGGACCCAAAGCCTTAATCAGTGCAATAGGTTTCCTAAAATACTCTTTAGCAGATGAGGATGATACTGTTTCTGCTACATCTGGGTTGAAATCAAAGCAACGTCTTAAAAAAAAACAACAACAAAAAACAACATATCACATTGAAATGGTGGCTGTGTGATACTTCTGGTTTGCTTTTCTTAATTTGGGAAGCTCTTTGGAAGTTATTAGTATTAATTTATGAAACCATGAATTCTATCATTTAGAAAAACAATTATAAAAATTTAAAGAGAATGATTATCCATGTTTGTAACCTTCAGCTCAGTCGTACTTGGGTTACATAGCAGGACAGTAATCCAAATCACATCAGCAGTTTACCAGCTGGATGGTTAAATAAATTAGATAAAACGTTCAAAGAAACTGAAAGTCTGGGCTTTTCATTATTTAAGATCTAACATTGCATAATCTTAAACATAATATTGAAGCTTGATGAACTGATGTGACTGAGTGAGTCAACATCTGCTCACAGACACAATGCCATATATTCACTCAGGTTGAAGACCATAATCTATGAAAAATAGGGTTAGATAATATTAGTTCTTCTATATTAGAGTCAACCTTTATGAGACTGGAAAGTGTCTTTGATGACACGGCAGCTTGTTATATATGGATCATTTCAGACTGCCTCTTGATTTCAGTCATCAATAAAAGAAAACCCTTCACCTGCTTTCAAGTGTCCTTTCACTCATCCTTCACTTGGGTTAGACTCCACTGCTACAAACAGTCATATCCCCGTAGCACTTCACTATCATTCAGAGCAGCATACTACCACATGGCTCTTTGGAGGTTTGCAGGAAAGAAAATCTCTCAAAAACTAATTTAATCTAGACTTCGAGGAGAGCGTTTTTTTTAGTCAGTCAAAAAGAACACTTTCAGAGTTCCATTCTATCCAATGAGATGTACAGATGCGTGGAAATTTGGCACAACACAGCTGGATGCTTCATAAATATTTGTATCTGCATCCAAATTAACTTCTGTACTCATTTTAAGGATATGGGAAATGGTTTGAAGTAGTAATGAACACGTATCCTGAAACTGGGACTTGAAATTAATCTTGGAAAGTCTAGCTTCATTCTGAGCCAAGGTAAGGCAAGGAATGGAAACGCAGGGCAGGTTTGTTTATATAGCACATTTCCATGCCAATATAATTCAAAGTTTTGTATATGAAAAGGACAAAGAAATATAAGAAAAGTGCATAGAGGTAATAACGTAATTTATGAACAAGATTCAAGAGAATAATAAAAACATTTAGCTGAAATATGATTTAAAAAAGGTTGATTCAAGTCAAACTTTTAATCACAATACGTTTTCATTTTTAGGTTTAGTTACTGCACGCCATTTTCATTTCCTAAATGTCTAAATGGGAGTTTGGGGGAAAAGATATAGACATTAGAATGTCCCAGTTTTCCTTGTGTGATATCATGGGTTAATCAAGAGGGACTAACCATGATATTAGAAAAGGAATAAGAATCATGCATGTCAACAAGCCTTTTTTTTTTCCACACTGGAAAAACAATTTAAAAATAAGTAAATGAAGGGCATTTACCCTTAATTTGAGTAGGTAAATTAGATAGTTTGCCAATGGAATTAGTATTTTTACTCTTAAAGTAAGATAATTAGATACTATGCACTGGAAATAAGACATTGCAATTGTGTTTTTTTAAATTATAAAGGAAAATTGTCTTGTTCCATTGGCAAAATATCTCTTTTACCTCAATCTAAGATCAAATGCACTTATTTTAAGAAAAAATTACTTATCGAGATTTCGATTTTTTCCAGTGTATCCTTGGGTCTAATTTTAACATGCTTAAAGTTATTATATCCACCTGTTCAAATAATACAAACAACAAAGTAGAACAGCATTTAAATGCTTATCAATTATATAAGTAGGAAAAGAGTTCCATGTTGTACAAAATACAAAGAATTTTGTGTTTGAATTTTTTTGATGCATAAACTTAAGAGTGGAAGTCCTTGTGAAAATGTCCTGACTCAACAAGGGATAAAAGATTACTTAGCATGAACACATCCATTAATTCAGAAAGATGCAAGAACTTAAACGCATCATGTGGTCTGATGAAACCATATGTGGTAGCATCATGACTGAGGTGTGTTTTTCTCAGAGAGGGAGTAATGCACACATCACAGGTCATCAGTCAAATGATTAGACACACATGGGTCTATTATATAGACGATGTCTAAGCAAAGCAGTGGGATTCCTGCACATTACTTCAGAACAAGAACGCCACAGCTTGGGAGTGGCCTTCGCAAAGTCGTGATCTCAGCTCACAGATAATTTGTGGGAAGAGTTGAAAAGGGGTATGTGTGTAAGACCATTTTCCATTTTTACATAAAAATAAGAGAAACCACCAAACAAACAAGGAAAGGTCTTCAGCATGCTCATCAAAGAAACAAGTGGGCTGCTTTGTGTCACTCTACATGCAAAATAATATGTGAAAAGGAGACATTAGATGTCATTTTCTCTCTGCATAGTAAAATGTGGTTGCAGTAATTTATGCCACAGAGATGAAAGGAAACCGCATAAACTTTGGAGGTGCTTCTGGTTTCAGCAGAATTGCAGTATTTGGTGCCACAGTAATAGGAGATGTGTTATTTACAATCAAGTAGACCTCCTGAGCCGCAGCCGGGCTCATTTGAGCTCAGAAGACCAGGATACCAAACCACTCTGAATTCAGAAGCTCAAAATGCCACAGCATATTAGCTCATGTGTGACATAGAGTTTGTACAGATGAGCCACAAGCTGCTTGTTGTACTTTGTTGTTTCTCAGTGCCACACAGCAATTACATTTTTTAAGTTTGCACAATATCATTCAAAGATATGGCTGTTTTAAAGATCAAACTGATCAACTCTGTTCCTGAACAGATGTGCTGTTCATTGACACTACTTATAAAAGCTCTAAAAAACCCAAATACAGTCATTTTGTGCATTGACATAAAAATGCAAATACATTTTACACATAATACATCTAAAGAAGGCATCCCCAAAGTCGGTCCTCGAGGTTAGCTGTCCTGCAGGTTTTAGAAGATTCCCTCCTCCAGCGCAGCTGATTTACATTCATAGTTGATTAACAGGATTTTGCTGAACTGCAATCATCAGAATCAGCTGTGCTAAAACAGAGAAACCTTAAAACCTGCAGGACAGCGGCCCACGAGGACCAAATTTGGGGATACCCGACCTAAAGTAACTTTATATGATTAAAAGCATTCATATCTATTTGAAGATCTATTTTGTAGATCTTAATCTTTTCCAGTATAACATGTAACATTCCAAATGATAGAAATCTGTGTCAAATTATATTCAAATCCATCTGTCTTCTACCCCTTATTCTGTAAAATTTGCGATGGGGCCAGTGCCTCTCCGGCAGTCTATGGACGAAAGGCGGGGCACACCTTGGATAGGTGACCAGTCTGTCGCCATATTCAAATCCTCACAAACGAATAACTGGAGACCATTTGCAAAAGGTTTTGTAATTTAGTTGCATGTTCAATTACGTGTCTTTAATGGCTTTGTCCGTACTTTAATCGGTCGCTGTGAGAAAACCCTCTAATGCCATTCTCCTTATTTGCAAGGTTTTGCTGTTGGGGTATCAGCCATTTACGTAATTGGTGAATTGGTGCATTGTTTGCAGTAGGCTGGAGCAGGTGATTGTGTTAGTTGGAGGACTATCTATGGCATATTCTATGAAATAACTTGATTCTAGATATATTAGTAAATTTAGAATGGAAAAAAAACTTCCCCTAAGCAGTTAAGGTGACTTAAAATTCACTCAGATGGGATTTCAGGAATGGTGTGTTAATACACTGCTAATCCTTCCAAGTACCTTGAGGCAAATATGCCTGTGAGGTTTTTGCAACCATGACCTAAAACCACTGTGAGAAGATGCGAGTGGTGGCCATTCTCTTGTGAGAGGATTAAGTACTTTATGGGCTGCTTGTGTAAACATGCATTTAGCAACTGAACTGCATAGTTCTTTATCTGCATATTATGCAACAGTGAAAATATTTACACAAGTAACATGGCCTCTTTAAAATTTGCGCTTTAGTGAGGGATTTTGAAACAACAAAAACAACACAGATAATTAAGAAGAAAGTTCAGCTGAAAAAAAAAAAAAAACTATAATTTTAGGCAACTTCTTTCTCTGTCATGAATAAGAAGGTCTGTATGTCTAAGAGGAGCAGGGCCGCTGCTGGTGACTGGCTCCATTACAGGGGAGGCTACAAGCATCAGCTGTTGGTGCTTAACATGCAAGTCATGTCAGAGCAAGCACACAACATGCAAGGGCAGACAGACAGCACTCTGCAACTTAACAAGGAAGCATACATCTATGGCACACACACTTGAGAGGCGCCTGTGGGTGAATTTACAACGCCCATAAACAGAAATGCGCCTTGTTTGATTTTTAGCTTTATTTATCTCTGAAAAAGTCGAAGTATTAAGACCAACGACTTGAGCAGAATCCAAGAGCAGAGCAGTTACCCAGCGTTACCATCTCAGAGCAGTTCACACAGAAACACATTTCTAGAGAAAGCTCCTACTGTTTCATCTCTTTCTAAATTAGTGTCACAGATTTATGCTTAATTATGTTCAGAAGGAAGCAGCAGATGTTGGTGGAATTTCCACTATTTTATAAGAAAATATTCACACATGGAAAACCAGCTGGATACATTTCCTGACAACATATGAAAAAACAGATATTAAAATCATACATTCAATGGTCCCTTCCTTAGGCTCACACTGCCAGTATTGGTTGCAACAAATTCTTGCCTTCAGAATTGCCTTATTTCTTTGTGTAAGAACTTCTCTGATAGATTTTAGACTGTACTGACATAATAGCATCACAATGCCTTAGGTGCCCATGTATGATGGAAGAGTTTTATTGCATTGTAACCCAGAGTTTCGCTACTGGTGTTGGTCGATATCACTGAACAACAGAGATCTCAATGTTATATTTAATGAACAAGATTGAGATGATTTGAGCTTCACAACATGCATCACAATCCTACTGGAAGTAGCTGTTACAGGAAGGTCACACTGTGACCGTAAAATCATGTACATGGTCTATAACTATATACAGACTGGTGTGATTAAGCAGTGTTAAGACAGCCAAAATTGTGCCACACTACCATTAAAACCATTGATACAAGGCAGGAAACATTCATGCTTTCATGTTGTTTACAGCTAGTGGTGAATTAATGTATCTTTGCTAGAGCAAATATATTTCCACAAATCAGTGTGTTATTAAATCAGGGGGACCAAATGTCCTCTTTTGTGCCTGGACATTTCACAGTAATGTTTATAAATTCATGAAAATGTCTCGTTTTCACTGTTTTCCATGGGCCTATAATTACAGTAGCAACCATTCAAAATGGCCCTTCCCAGTCAAGCGCCAGCCGAATGGAAGCCCACTTCCCTGCAACTCCCAGCAGAATCCCCTCCAACTTCCAGCTTTCACTAAATTACAGGGTCTGACCAGGAGATGGGGCCTATCTTTAGATCTTAATGTTCACAAATCACGAAAGAAAAAAATATTTTCATGCAAATATAGATGGTTATAAAGGAATTGTAGGGGATCAGCCAAGGGCCCATTAAGAAAAGTGGGGAAATTCTGAATGGCTACTACTGTATAAATCAACCTTAACACTGTTACTGTTATTTCCTCACATTCAATGCCATATGTCGCACAAGGTCCAAAGTAGGAAGATGAGAATGTGTGGGACTATTCACATTTTGAACAAAGCGAATAGCATTTAAGATAGCATTAAAGGCTGCACTGAAGCTATCACCTTTAATGTCTGCACGGGTGTTAAAATCCCCCACTATAATGACCCTGTCAGTATCGGCTAATTCGGCTTTACTCAGAATACTTAGACAACTTTTGTTGTCATTTGGTACTGAGTGCAAAGCTGGGACACATGTTTAAATCTCTAATAAAGGTGCTGGATATCTCAAAGCTCACATGGAAACTGAAAAACAAAAAAGCTGTGCGAGGTGAGAGTTATTCTGCAAAGTTGACTAAGTACTTTGTTAGACCTGGGAAAACAGAGGATGCTGTATTGAGATAATGTCGCACATTATTTATCTAATCTTCTTTTAGGAAATCTAAATATTGTCACTCTATATTAAACGAATTGATGCATTTAGCTCATGAGCTGTTTTGTTTTGTTCTTTTTATTGTTTGTGCCATCACAGTCATTAACTTAGTAGGTATACATTTAAGCATTTAAAAGACAAACCTGATTAGCTAAGATCATTTCAACAATGAAGTCTATTTCAAAGCATCCCTGACATATAAAAAGTAAAAATAAAAAAGCATTTTTTCTTTTGTGTTATGGTACAATGTTTTTTTTCCCTATTGTCGTGGTGTATTGGTTCCCATGTTGACAACATGATGAATCATATCTTATATGATCTAACCAATTTTCACTCCCTGCAATTTCTTTGTCACTTTCATCCCTTTTCATTTCCTTTGCTTTACAGGTGTAAAAGGCGAGGTTCAAAAACCATTTCTAAGGTATAACTATGTTCATCTATTTGTTTCATTTTTTTTTTATGGTTATTATTGGATCAGTGACACTAAATGACTGTATGGTGGATTGCTACGAGTAATTATAATGTTGTTGACAAGGAGAAATATAAGTTATCACAAGTAGAAATTCTGCAAAACAGGAAATTGCAAAAAGAACCACAAATATAACAGATGGTATTTCAGTCATCTAAGACAAGTGTTTTTTTTTTAACATTATGTTTCCAATTTGTTTTTCCAAGGAAGATAAACTAACCTTCTGAAATCACAATTCAAGCAAGCACTACCACTTATCATTACCCTGCTGTGCTTTAAGGCACAGCTCCAAACATTAAGCAGCTGTTTCTATGAGCTCTTTTGTTGATGTCTGCCAGTAAAGACAAAAAAAAAAAAAAAAGATTCCTTCTTAGATCTTCACTTATTCATCACTGCAGCTTTGTATGGTTCCCATTTATCATCAGTGCCCTTACTCAGTGACAATTTTAGCTGACATCCAATCACATTATACAATATTAAGAAAGGGGAAAAAACACAGTAAGAGTTATGGTGTGCACCACATCAATCATTTTGAAAAACTGTTTTATTAACCACTTTTATATAACTCAAAGAACTTGAAGAGTTCCTTTAACCTTCTTTTAAGGTTTAGTTATTTTTCCTTATGTAATCAGCGCATAAATATTTTTTCAATAAAAGCTTTTCGTTTGTCTTTTTAAATATTTACATTTCAAGATAACAATTTAAAAATATATATGTTAAACCTAGCATTAACCCCTTGAAACCAAATAAGAAATAGCAATGAAGCACTTCAAGATACTTACAGGAATTGTATAAGTTCAAAATATTTCACTTGTTAGCCAAAGTTTTTGCTTTTAATTTGAAGTTGTGTTTGCCGAGTTCATTTGGTATGTTTAATAATACATTTTCAGGGCTCAAACCTCATAGTTGAATTTTCTTTTCTGATATGTGCATGTGAAATATTCAAAGATCTCAAAGTTGCTTTAAAAACAAAACACAGCAGTGGATTTGCAATATTGTATGGCTTTATGACAGCAAGCCTCAGAGGGACACTTGCAAAGAAGCCATCCCAGGAATATGAACAGTTGCAACAGTTGACTTAAAATAAAAAATATATATATATATTGTGAATATTGTGGCCCTTATTTAAATGGTCTGGAAGATTAGCAGCAAATACAAGTTCAATGTGTTAAGAATTACAAATCGGATTAACACAATCATGCCTGATGCCTGGATTCAAGATGCTGCTGCTTTCATCATAAGTGAGTACATATTTAATAATTAAACCGGTGGCAACGCATAGAATTCCTATGCAACCTGCTCAGGGAAAGGTCATGAAGCGGCCAGAGGTGAAATCCACGCAGTGAGCATTCACTGCTCCGCCCTCACTGAGGTGTTGTCAAACAGCAGCACCGCAAGAAGAGAGTGGAGCAGTGTTTGCTGAAGTTGAAACCTTTGTATGAAATCGCAACATGGCAGCTAATCAGGTAACACTTTTTTCACTTAAAGTGGAATACAGCGAATGTAATGTTAAAAAAGGTCGAAATAAAGAAGGCTCTCAAGAGGTTTTAAGGAGGCTTTAAAAAAAGCCATTTCAATTTAGCCTTAGAAGGAATGTTTATCGTCCTTGCTTACGTCCAGCCCAGAGCCTGGTCTGTCACTGCCCACTGCCCAGCATCGGTGCTTTCTGCAGGGGTAGCTTTACAAGGAAGTACCGCCGACTTAATCAGAGTTGCGTCTGGCTTTAACCAAAGTCGTTCATAGAAAACTATTTAGCAACAGCGTGATTTAAAATTTCACCTGTGCTTTTATTGTGAAATGCCGAAAACGAGAGCTTGACAGGAAAAAAGATAGCGTTGCCAAGGGTAACAGAGGGTCTTGGAGGCTGGTGATTTACTAAACAATAAACAATCATTCCAGCCTTTAAATAAGGTAAACATGCCCACTTATATAGGCTACTTGTATATATTTAATACGAGCACAGGAATGACATATGATGTAACGCAAAAACTTTAAATGAGGGACAAGGGCAGCACCACTTTTAGAAAAGAAATTCTTTCCCATAAACATTCCCGTTTTCCCAACTTTTAAACAAACAGGTAATTGCAGCACCATGGTCTCGGAGAGGACGTGAATCCAACTCCCAAATGAGTTTTAAAGTAAATTAAAACGATCATGGAAAAGAGCTACTGATCAAAAATAATGTGACTACCAGGTTTTGAATTCCAGTCTGCAGTTTAGTTCTTCAGCAATTAGAAAATACCAGACTAGAAACAGAACACTGCAAGCTAAGGGTCCACAATTTTTTGGCATTTCAATTTGAAAGCAATCATTGCAGTTTTTGTAGATTATTTATTTTCTTTAAAATATTTAAACATCATTACTCAGTCCGTTTGGTGATAGCTTGTCTTTTATTATATCAGGTTGTGTTAATTAAACTTGTGGAAAAACTTCGTTTGAAAACTGAGCTAATAGTGCTAGTGCTCGCCAGCTGAGTAAACAAAGAAGAAACAAATGAGATCTTGTATTTCCTGGTTCATAAATAAATTGATACGTCCCTAAATATTTCCAACATAAATACATAGTAGAGACCAGGCTTATATTTTTAAACAAATCTGTCACCGGCGAAGAGGAGGAGCACAGTAAGGTATGAGGTTTTCATACCTCTGGAATGAAAACCTCAAAAAACAAACAAGATCCTTGATCTACTAAAGTTGATTTGTCCATGGTCCCTCTAAGTTTCTGAATTCTTTATTGGTATAAAAACCCTACTGAGGAGATAGAAAACAAGCTCAGCTTTTAAAACTTATGGAAGGTCATTTAAATCCTTTGTTCAGATAGATCAAATACAAGAATCCAAGAGATTCTTTCATCACAACAAATATTTGGAGTAGGGTCTAATTTTTCTTGGTCTAGTTGACTGCCTTTCCATTTTGTATGGTGCATTTTTTTTGAGACAAAGCATCCAAATGACCAATTTAGACTAAAGCTATTGTCAATGAGGGGTGACAATGGCGTTGGATGTAGGAGTTTACCCTGAAAAAAAAAAAAAGCAAACCGGTCCATTTCCAGAACTAGTTAAGAACTTGCTCTAGGTTCAGGACTGGTATTTTTGATTAATGTATATGAATCAATCATTAGCTCTGTAGTACCATTAGCTGCTATAGAAATAGAAGCAGTAAACATTCCAAGAAATCATTAGCTCTAAATAAAGTTAAATGTGTAACAGTGGGGATGGGGTTGCTTGAGGACCCAAATACAGAGATGGGTTCTTGTTGATTTAATAAAAAAAAACAACTGAGGCAGACATCCAAAAACGCAAAATACAAAGAACCAAAAAAACAGATAACAGCAGGGGAAACTCACGTGGGAAGCCAGAGACGAGGAAGAAACTAACAACAAGGAAGTAGCACTAACTGACTGCAGAGGTGGAGTATATAAGGCGAACGGAACAAAGGATGGGCTAATGAGCTGAATATGGAGCAGGTGTGAGTGGAACTAACTACAGGTGCTGGTCATAAAATTAGAATATCATGAAAAAGTAGATTGATTTCAGTAATTCCATTTAAAAAGTGAAACTTGTATATTATATTCATACATTACATACAAACTCATATATTTCAGATGTTTATTTTGTTTAATTTTGATGATTACAAATGACAACAAATGAAAATCTCAAATTCATCATATCAGAAAATTAGAATATTACTGAAGACCAATAAAAACAAAGGATTTATAGAAATGTTGGCCAACTGAAAAGTATGAACATGAAAAGTATGAGCATGTACAGCACTCAGTATTTAGTTGGGCCTCCTTTGGCCTGTATTACTGCAGCAATGCGGCGTGGCATGGAGTCGATCAGTCTGTGGCACTGCTCAGGTGTTATGATAGCCCAGGTTGCTCTAATAGTGGCTTTTAGCTCTTCTGAATTGTTGGGTCTGGTGTATTGCATCTTCTTCTTCACAATACCCCATAGATTTTCTATGGGGTTAAGGTCAGGAGAGTTTGCTGGCCAATTAAGAACAGGGATACCATGGTCCTTCAACCAGGTACTGGTAGCTTTGGCACTGTGTGCAGGTGCCAAGTCCTGTTGGAAAATGAAATCTGCATCTCCAAAAAGTTGGTCAGCTGCAGGAAGCATGAAGTGCTCTAAAACTTCCTGGTATGTGGCTGCGTTGACCCTGGACCTCAGAAAACACAATGGACCAACACCAGCAGATGACATGGCACCCCAAACCATCACTGACTGTGGAAACTTTACACTGGACTTCAAGCAACGTGGATGAAGTGCCTCTCTTCTTTTCCTCCAGACTCTGGGACCTTGATTTCCAAAGGAAATGCAAAATTTACTTTCATCAGAGAACATGACTTTGGACCACTCACCAGCAGTCCAGTCCTGTTTCTCTTTAGCCCAGGCAAGACGCTTCTGACGCTGTCTGTGGTTCAAGAGTGGCTTGACACAAGGAATGCGACAGCAGAAACCCATGTCTTTCATACGTCTGTGTGTGGTGGTTCTTGAAGCACTCACTCCAGCTGCAGTCCACTCTTTGTGAATCTCCCCCACATTTTTGAATGGGTTTTGTTTCACAATCCTCTCCAGGGTGTGGTTATCTCTCTTGCTTGTACACTTTTTTCGACCACATCTTTTCCTTCCCTTCGCCTCTCTATTAATGTGCTTGGACACTGAGCTCTGTGAACAGCCAGCCTCTTTAGCGATGACCTTTTGTGTCTTGCCCTCCTTGTGCAAGGTGTCGATGGTCGTCTTTTGGACAACTGTCAAGTCAGCAGTCTTCCCCATGATTGTGTAGCCTATAGAACTAGACTGAAAGACCATTTAAAGGCTTTTGCAGGTGGTTTGAGTTAATTAGCTGATTAGAGTGTGGCACCAGGGGCCATCAATTTTGAACCTTTTCACAATATTCTAATTTTCTGATATGATGAATTTGAGATTTTCATTTGTTGTCATTTGTAATCATCAAAATTAAACAAAATAAACATCTGAAATATATGAGTTTGTATGTAATGTATGAATATAATATACAAGTTTCACTTTTTAAATGGAATTACTGAAATCAATCTACTTTTTCATGATATTCTAATTTTATGACCAGCACCTGTAGAAGGAAGCCAAGGGGGACAGAAACAAGCACAAGGGGGCAACAGAGAATAACTAAAGACTGCTATAACATAATGGAAAATAAACCGAAGATTAACAAAACAGAATGACAACTAAAAACTCAAGAGTCCCAAAAGGGGAGAACGATAACAAAAGAAGACACAGCTGACTTTTTAATATTCATTTCTTTTAAAAACAAATAGTAGGTATCATAAACAAAGATGTTTCAGTTTTGCTCTCAATGCTACTCTAGTTCATACAATCCGTTGAATGCTGCCAAATTTTGCTTAATGAGCCAATCTGTGAAAAGGTTAGATTTAGAGCTAATGGCTGAGCATGCAATTGCAGTATTTGCATATGGTTTGGGACAGATAATAGGTTTGTTGGGGTTGGGTTGGATTTTATTGTGTTTGATCTACTGCACAAGTTTATCTGCAGCCCTCCAGGAAAAATTGTGTTCAAACTTGCCTGCATTTCAGTAAATTATCCCTCTTTAATATGGTATTTTTAGCCATCTTATTATAACAGCATATAATTACAAAGCTGGGACCGAATGCGGCATAAAAGGTTGAAAAGGACATCATAATGGACTGGAGCTACTGGAAAAAAAAGTGTGTTAAAAGGATACTCATGGAGCCAGTCAGACTAAAGGACAAAACTGTTAAATATTATAAAACACAGGGCAAATGTCTATAGTTCTCTTTCAGATGTGCAAGCCGCTGCACTTATAAAACTCTACAAAAGATAGCCATCCTTGTGCGAATAATATGAAAGAATTTTAAAAGGGGTGAATTTGAAGGAGAAGAGAATCATTCAAAGAACAATATGTTTAATCTGAGGTATAAGATTGTGGCCCTCAAAATCTCCACCTGAATAGAAACGGTACAAAAAAAAATAAAAAAAATATATATATATATATATATATATATATATATATATATATCCTTTATTTATACAGGAAAAAAAATGTTCTGGGAAAATGGAAAAAAAACAAGAAAAAGAGTAAAACATCTGCTAAATTTCCACAAAGCTTGCAATTATAGAAGAGACATAAAATGTAACATATCAAGCAGATATTTAGGCGGAAAAAATCTAAATGAGTTTAAGTAGAAACTTCCACAAAATAATCCCTCATCTTCTCTCTAATAAAAAAAAAAAGGAAAAAAAAAATCATCAAATAAATAAATGTAATCTAACAAAAACTTCCAACTGTTTTTAATATTTTTTTTTTGTTTCTGCATTTTTTATTTTATTTTATTTATTTATTTTTTTTTTTCCTACTTGCTTTGATTCTCTTTTATCTTCCTGTATTTTAATCATGTAAAGCCTTTGCATTGTCTTTGTACTGAATTGTGCTATACAAATAAATTTGCCTTGCCTTGCCTTGCCTAATATCGACTAGCAAAAAAATCAAAACTAACTGAAAAAAAACTTTAAAGTTCCACAGTTAGATCTAAAAATATATATTCTAATAAAGTGATTTTATTTCGACACTATAGGCATTAGTTAACTCCTTCTCTGTTTCACTAATACTCCCCTTGCTTTTGTCTAGACAGTGTTCTGTTTTTAAATAAAAGCTTGGTTCATTTTGCATTTCCTATCTTTATTAAAAACAAAACACATTCCAGCCCTATTTTTTTTTTTTTTTACCTTGGCACAGCAAATGTTAACAATACTAGTATTAATCTCCCAAAATCCACCAGGTCGCTGGCATTTAAAGCGTTTACATATAATAACCAATATAGATATGTTAGACATCGTTGGAAAGCTTAGATTATCCACAATTCAACCACCTAGTTCATTTTATGGACACAGCGAGCACCAAAGCACAATTATAGCAGCATTTTGAAATGTTGCATGACAAAGCAGCCACAACAAGCAAGCATGTTTTTATTACTGCTGTTCAAAAAAGACCTAGTATTTTTGTGCATTAAAAAAACAACTTTTAGTCATGTTTGAACTGATGCAGCGTGGGTGTTTTACTCACCCAATTTCCATGTATATATTGAAAAACTAGAGGGTGTTAGCTTTCAAATAATGTATCACACATGTAATTTGGGCTGACAGTACCTCAGTTATTTGCTTTTCCAGTTGGGTATGCAAAATAGTAGCCTCGTGAGACCATCCTGATCTCGCAAGCTTTCAAGGATTCACTCGCAGTTCAGTCTGGAGACTCTCCGTTAAAGAAAATTTGGAGCCGTTCACCAAACGAACGTCCAATCAGCGTTGGCTTTGAGGCGGGTTGAGGTGTGGCGCAACGAGAAGCGCGACAGTTCTGTCTAAAGAACATGGCGGCTTCAGCTGATGAAACTAGCGTTAGCGTGGCTATCGAGCAAGTTTTATCGGAATTACAGAGTATTTCTTCACTGAAAGAAGAGCAAAACACTGCTCTGGAGGCTTTTCTCAGAGGAAAAGATGTTTTTGCTCTTCTCCTGACTGGTTTCGGCAAGAGTAGCCTGGCTTGTGGTTGTGTTTTCGTCGTCGGTCTGTTAGTACGTCATATGCTTCGTTGATCTGATTGGTTTATTTGGCCCGTCTATCACCAACATAGGCCAATCAGCTAACCAGTATTTTCACCCCTTCCCAAAATTACTTCAACGGAAGGTTTTCAGATGGATATGCGGAGCAACTCCACCTGGTGGAGTCAGGTTAGCAAAATAGGCGAATTTCCCAGAAATTAGGTGGATATTAAGAGGTTAAACATCAAATGTTTCCTAGTTTGAACCAAAACCCTATGTCAGCAAAGATAAGCTTGTTAAAAACTAAATATATCAAATCATACATCTCGTGATGTCACAGGACAGATTTGTGTAGATGGTCTCAAACTTTTGCCTTCCTCTTTTTTTTTTAAGGCAGCACTTAGCTGAGCGACCAGCTGTTGCGTTACGAGCAACATGCTTTCTATGAGGTCCGCAAGCAACAATCTTTATTACCATTCATGAGACAATCAAGTAAGGGGTATTTGTGTGGACAGCCTCTGCCAGGTTCAGGTCATCTAGAACGGCATGTTAGTTTATCTTGAAATGGGTGCTAGTTTGATTGCTAAAACTCAAAGCGCTGAAGCTTAGCAGCTGAGCAGCACAGTATTTCAGCTGCAGAGCAAAGGCTCCCTGTCTGTAGTGAACGTCATGGCTCACATAGCCAGTGTCCTGCTGCTTTTTCTGTTCTCCTTTAATCAAAGACTGCAGCATATATAAAAATACCGCAATATTTTCAAATGTCATATCACTGTTACTGAATATTATTATACTGTGATGTTTATTGATGTAGAATTATTGCCCAGCTCTACTTTACAAAAACATATGGTCATGTTTTCTCAGGTTCTCCAGCTCTTGCCCAAACTTGAAAAGGCCTCGCCACAACCAAAAGGATGCTGGGGAAACTCAACTCAGTTTCTTTATTTGTCTTTCCTCTTGATTTAAACATTTCTCACAAACATGTGAGTAGGTTGATAACCTACAAAGGTGATGTCCATCATTTTAAATGTTTATTTTTTTAGCTTTAAAAAAAGTAAAAAATAAAAACAATCCACTGGACTTTGTTTCCAAGTTTGAAGACTTTTTGCTTCACATTCATGAAGCTTTTTCAATTCAAAATATCTAACACATACTGTCAAACAAACAAAATTTCCCTTGGTTTTACTATATAAAATATAAATCTCATAAAATATTTGTTACAGTCCATTCGAATAAACAAATGTTCTTATCATCTCCTACCAGTGGTTTATTTTGTTGTAGCTTGGAGCTTGGGGGGGAAATAGCCAAGGAGTGCTTGAATTATGTTAAAGGCATTCCAGGCGGGTGGACATTAGAAACTGTCAACTTACCCTTTCCTGGTTTAACTTGACACATATAAAATGCCATGTTTAGCTAAAAAAGGCTATCAAACGTTTCTATTTGGTTCTTTTTAGAATTCACGCGACATACAAATTAACATCTTTACGGCAGTGGATCATGATATACATTTCCCATCAGCTTGAACCAGGTTTGACCTGAAAATTATTCAGCTTCAACCAGCTGAATCTCTAAAGGGTCTCTCTGTTAGGCCGAATCCCCTGGTACATTGTAATTAACAGCAATTCCACATAGGCCTGGCAATATGTCAGGAAATAGGGAAGAGATTTGCTCTAAGAAGTGGAAGTAAGGTGGGTGTAGGGTAACCTGACATCGCCAGATGGATTTGCTCCGCATATCCATCTGGAAACCTTCCGTTGAAGTAATTTTGGGAAGGGGTGGAAATACTGGTTAACTGATTGGCCTATGTTGGTGATAGACGGGCAAAATAAACTAGAAATATAAACTAAAAATAAATCAGATCAACGAAGCATATGACGTACTAACAGAGCGACGACGAAAACACAACCACAAGCCAGGCTACTCTTGCCGAAACCAGTCGGGAGAAGAGCAAAAACATCTTTTCCTCTGAGAAAAGCCTCCAGAGCAGTGTTTTGCTCTTCTTTCAGTGAAGAAATACTCTGTAATTCCGATAAAACTTGCTCGATAGCCACGCTAACGATAGTTTCATCGGCTGAAGCCACAATGTTCTTTAGATTGAACTGTCGCGCTTCCCGTTGGCGTCACACCTCAACCCGCCTCAAAGCCAACGCTGATTGGACGTTCGTTTGGTGAACGGCTCCAAATTTTCTTCAACGGAGAGTCTCCAGACTGATTAGCGAGTGAAACCTTGAAAGCTCGCAAGATCAGGATGGTCTCACGAGGCTAGGTGTAGGGCAGGAATCACAAAAATAATCATGGACTTAGACAAATTTTATTGTCATTTTGTATACAAGAAATTTTCTTTTGTAAAGCTCTCCGAACATAGCCATTACTTAAAGTGCAGCAGTGATCAAATGTAAGCATTTGGAGAAAAAAACAAGGTGCAAAAAAACCCCGCATTGATGTGGTCAGTTTAATGCAGAGACTGAGAGGTTTTTTTTCTACATTCAGCTTTTTTTTTCTTTTTTTTCTTTTGGCACTGCATGACAACAACAAAAATTCTTATAATAAACATAAATTATGAGAAATAAAGCATATTGCGCACACATGAAAATGTACAATGTGTTTCTCTTTAGATAGAATGAAGCGTCAAATAAAATAAAAGTTACATTTAAGAGTTGATACAGTCTTAATAAAACTGGTTAAATATATGGATTGATCTTTAGAAACCCATCCATTGTTGTTAACTTTAAATTTGTCTTTTCTTTTCAACTTTGAACCTACTTCTTTAATACACTGGCAAGCCTGTAAGCGTTGTTTTTGAAATGCTAAAATGTCAGTTAGACCAGAATTATCACTCTGCACTCTAATTAACTAATGAGGCCAGGAGGGCTGAACCAATGCTCCCACAGCCTCTTTCGTTGTTTGACCCCGAGGTGGCCGTGCATCACACCGAGCTGATAATCACTGCACAGCTGGAGAATGTCTCTGGCATACTAATGCCAAAGAAACCAATATTACACCTACAGCAGCGGTCATTTACAGCATCTCAATCGTTGGACATTTTATCAAGAGATTGACAATCAGGGAAACAAAGAGGGAGGTTATCAGTAGAAGCAAAATGCAATCCTTTCTCATTTCATTCCTATATTTTCACATTCCTATATTTTCACATAGAGAAGGGTTTAACGAAACTTTTTTTTGGGATGTGGTATTGCTTGGTTCTCCAAGTGTGCAGCTTTACACCAACTCGCAAACATTTAGTTTCTTTCACAGAAAATTTGATCACTTGTTCTAAAGGTGTTACACACCTGACAGTGAATAGAAATGAGGCCTGAGCTGTTGGATCTTCAGATTTCAATGGTCCTTACAGTAGGTAACAAGGAGAAAGACTCTTGACTTGAATTTGACTCGAGGCCTGACGCTCAAATCACTTAAGCCATCTTTAAGTCATGTATATGATGAGGAAAATAGAGCAGTTTCATATAACATCTAAGCTTATTTGCCTTCTTATGCTGTGTGAGTTTTGCAATTTTACAAGACTATTTCACGACACACTATGATTTAATTTCTATTCAGTACAATGTCAACTTCTGGATCACTCACAGCTGTATCAATGTGTGCGATATCAGTGTACCGCATTTATCATTGCTGCCAGAGAAATTGAAACAAATTTGAAAAAAGGGATAAGTACAGCTTTATTTGTTGCAGTAGTTGGGGAGAGGAGGTTTTATTAGAAAATTATGTCCCACACTGTTAAGTATTCCTTTTAAATACCTGACACTGTCGGCTATATAATTCAGGTTAGCTTTGGTAGTAAGCAGTGGCGGTTCTAGACCAAATGTACCAGGGGGGGCAAGGAGGGGGCCAGCGTGTTTTAATGGGGGCACAGAAAAGTATGAAATAAAAAAAAAAAACAGGCCAAGGGATTCAAATAAATTAAGATAGCTGCATGAAGTGAAATTTCTATTCAATTAGGTTTCATTAAAATTCTAAATGTCTTTATAGGTCAATATACATTCAGAATTTAGGAAATTTACTTTTTTTTTTACTTAATTTAAGTTGAAATTACAGTTTTCTCTAAAATCTGAATTAGAATTTAAGAAAAACTGTTCAAATTAGCTGTAAAAAGTAGAGTTTTTTTTAACATTTGTTTTGGAAAAAAACATTTAGCAGATGAAAACTGGGATCCTATCTCAATACCACTTATGCTATGTTTTTAAACAGTTAATAAAAAAGAATTTGTAAATAAAAAAAAATAAAATAGATCCAAAGGATCTATCAGTAATCATGTCTGTTTCAGTGCATATCATCATTAGAATTTCTTTGACTATTATGTCTTCAGTACAGGGGCCATAACAGGGGCCAGGACTTGATCTACATGGGCCCTGGCCCCCGTTGACCCCTGTCTAGAACCACCCGTGGTAGTAAGGCATTAAAGACAGCCTTCCTTGAACCTACTTCCCTTGGCAACTGCAGACTAACACATATCATCTGGCCCTATTTTAAAGTAACAAACAGCTTTTTAGTGATATATACTTTTTCCACTTTGGTATTAAAGGGAGCTGCTTTCCCACAAGATGTGACAGAAATGTTATGCATGGGACTAGAGAGGGATGGAGAATAATTCAGTCTCAATATATTTATATAGCAGTATAATATTAATCGGTAATAGTGATGTGAATTTTAGAATTTTCAAGTCTATGATTATGTTACATAATGAATGATGTTCTGGTTTTATGTACTTTTTTTTCAAATGAAATATTTTTAAAATGCTATATTTGAGGTATATTCCCCTGACACATTCCTGCCTATTTCTTTCTTCATTTTTCTGTTACGGTTGAAACTCTCACCATGTTTACCCAACATTAGTCTAAACATTATTCTACTTACGATATATATGAATTCTCTTTTCCTATCCGACTGTTTGACATTTGAAAAATGCAAAAGCTTTAAAGAACATATCCAACCCTGATTGTGAGGGCTGACCCAAATGCCATCTCCCATCTATGCAATAAAACACATGTGCAGACAGACCCTGCCAATGAATGAAGCTGATATCTACCAACACACCGGTGCAGATGAGCAAAAATACACACTCTGATAAAGATAGCAGAAAAGGGACTCTCTTTGAACAGAAACTTCAAGAAATGCTGTTTTCAGAAACTAGAACAAAGCAAAAACTAAAAATGAAATCACAGAAACGATGTAGACTAAAAGGTCATCGATTACATCAGTGAACTAAAGCAGTGCTCAGTTATGTTCTGTCCATTTGAAAATAACTCATTGATCGAGTCGAACATAGACTAAACAAGTAAAACATTTTTATGGTTCCCAAATGTGGCCGATTGTGTTGCATGTTCGAGATGCTTTGCCAAAAACCTGATTTGTGTGAGTGAATGATTAACAAGGCTCAGCTAAACTTGACAACATGCTGATGAGGAAATGAAATTATCCTCGGCAGTCATAGAGAACAGGACTGAAAAACATGTTGAATTAATTGTTTTCATTTTGTTTGTTTTACATTTGAAATATCCAACCAAACAGATTTCCTAAATTATTGTGTCTGCGCTTATAAATCAAAAGCTTTGGAGTAAAAACTTCCCAGCCTTGTGTTTCTCTCAGGAGCAGTTGTTTTACTTCCTTCATGGAGCCACAAGCTTAGTCTGAACTGTTGACGGTGGTTAAATGATCCAAGAAGCAGCAATAGCTTCAAATCAACTTTCAGAAATAAACTCAGCTGAGGCTTGTCTTCCTCGCACTCAATGAGACCTGTGATCCCTGGTTTCCATTTAGATTTTCTTTTATGCCTTTAATTATTTATGTGCAAAAAGTGAATACAAGGTTTAGGGCTCGGTTTCTTGTTGCTAAATTTGAGCAACATATGACAAATATAATGAACATCATTTTTCATGAAGTGCTTTCATCAAATAAGCTTTTCAGAGCTCAAATTGAACAATGAGAAAAAAACACTGAGTTGAACTAGACCGGAAATGTGAAGGAGCAGAACAAAAGAAAATTACTATAATTCTGCAGACGAGGTTAGATGGAAAAATGGGAAGCAATTCAAGAGGTGTTTTCAGAAAAGAAGGGAAGAAATCACTTATTTTCTGAGGTTTTATCATTTTACATCTGCTACACACTCTGCTATTCTTGTTGATGATTGTATTTATCTTTAGTGAAGACAGCCAACCAGTGTGCCATTTGATCTCCATATAAATGTATTTTATGTTTCCGGCCACACATGTTCATCAGAAAACATTAGTAAGCAGAGAGTATCACCAAGACCAAGGAACATTCCAGGTGAAGAAGAAAGTTGCTGAAAAGTTTAAAGCAGGGCCAGGATATGAAACTATATCCAAAGCTTTTAGCATAATCAGAGCTCGGTTTAACCCATCATCTGAAGATGAAGAGGGAATGATAAAAAACGACTCTACCAAGGCATGGATGTCCAGCAAAAATGACAGATTGCATAAGGAGAGAATTATTCAGAGGAGAGTAAACATGTCAGCAGGACAACAAGTCATGCATTAGCTGACCTTAATTGTAAATGGGAAAGTAGAAAGCGATTGGAAACCCTGTTTATAGTTTATATCAGGCCATGGTGGTAGAAGCTGCCCAAGGCAAGGCAAGGCAAATTTATTTGTATAGCAAAATTCAGTACAAAGACAATGCAAAGTGCCTTACATGATTAAAATACAGGAAGATAAAAAAGAATCAAAGCAAGTAGGAAAAAAAAATAAATAAATAAATAAAAAAAGCTAAGATTAATCCAGAATTTACATTTTAGCCTTACAAAATTTGGCAAAAATGCTCCCAGATAGCGGTGTAGGTGTGTGTCTGTGTTTACTGTAGGTGAGATGGTAGGTGAGAAGTTTGGAAAGTGGTGACCTAATGGTTGTGCTTGGAGTCCTGAGGTTCTGGGTTCAAGCTAGCCTCGTGAGACTATCCTGATCTTGCGAGCTTTCAAGATTTCACTCGCAGATCAGTCTGGAGACTCTCCGTTGAAGAAAATTTGGAGCCGTTCACCAAACGAACGTCCAATCAGCGTTGGCTTTGAGGCGGGTTGAGGTGTGACGCAACGAGAAGCGCGACAGTTCAGTCTAAAGAACATGGCGGCTTCAGCCGATGAAACTAGCGTTAGCGTGGCTATCGAACAAGTTTTATCGGAATTACAGAGTATTTCTTCACTGAAAGAAGAGCAAAACACTGCTCTGGAGGCTTTTCTCAGAGGAAAAGATGTTTTTGCTCTTCTCCCGACTGGTTTCGGCAAGAGTAGCCTGGCTTGTGGTTGTGTTTTCGTCGTCGCTCTGTTAGTACGTCATATGCTTCGTTGATCTGATTGGTTTATTTGGCCCGTCTATCACCAACATAGGCCAATCAGCTAACCAGTATTTTCGCCCCTTCCCAAAATTACTTCAACGGAAGGTTTCCAGATGGATATGCGGAGCAAATCCATCCAGCAGAGTCAGGTTAGGTTCAAGCCCCACTCCCAAAGACTGCCACTTTGGGTCCCTGAGCAAGACCCTTAACCCCACACTGCTCCCAGGCACCGCACAATGGCAGCCCACTGCTCCCCAAGTGTCTAACTATAGGGGCCGCAGTTGGCCGCAAGAATGGACAAAAAAAACTAATAATAATTTTTTATATATGCAAAGGTGAAGGAGACTTAGCCTAAAAGACTTGCACTTTTAATGTAAAGAAAGAAGAATCCACAAAGTACCATAACCTATAAGTTAACCACACATTTGGAATATTAATTTGCAAAGAAAAAGAAATCACTCAAAAAAAAAAAAGACAAGCACAGTTTTCCCTGCTCTTAAAAAAGGGGGTTGTAAACAGTGGACATTAAAACAGGAATAAGTGGCTCACATAGATGTTGATACAGCGTATGGCTTGTGTCCAAGCTAAATCTAATTAAGCTTTATTTATTCCAAAGTGACCCTTTTGGGCCCTCGATATAACAGGATCTATGAATAGAAAATAAGCTCAAATCCAACTGAATCTTTTTTTCAATTCCTGTATAGCCTCTGGCCACATCTGTGCCCATTCCCTACATTGTCCCTGAAAGAAGAGAGACTTTGTGTTGTTGATAAGCCCTTTCAGTACCATCCACACAGATAGACTTAAATGCACACTGAAAGTCATTTACAAGCTTGACTGCAATTAAATGAGGAGTCAGAACATATTAAAAAAACAGAAGCATAACCTCTGGGATGTGGATCCATAATTGATGAGGAGCTCACCATCTCCCTCATACTGAATAAAACTCTTTTATATAATTGAGAGTGTCTTGTTAATTAAATCCTCTTGAGCCTGTCCATTTGTGGACATGCACTGTTTCAGCTAACAACTTCTCTACAGGCAAAAGAGCATCCATTTATAAGGGTTTAACTCATCACCAGAGTACGTTACATTTAGCAACTGACTCCAAAACTTTCCCGCAACCTTCATTGAACCTCTTGGCTGTCTAAGACTCAGCAGAGACATGAACCACTAAAACACAACCCATTCTCACAACTGAAACCCTGTCTATCACTCTTGCACAGCTGTAACTTGGCTATCCTTCAGCTGTGACACCGATACTTTAATCCAGCTCTCAACATGGGCAGAGCTCCCCCGGCGTATTTGTAATCTGAACGTAAGACGAGAGCAAACATCAAACAGGCCAGCATGTGAGACAACATTCACTCGATCACGCACACAAGTCCAAAGCTAGAAATTATACAATGCACTGAAATAGTATTTGCCCCCTAATCTTTCCTCTCGTTTTCTGATCAAACACATTTTGATTTAAGAAAGACCATTCGTGAATGCAAAAAGCTTTTTTTTTTATGTCGTTCAGTTAACTAAGGAAAAAAAAAGAGCAAACCAAACCCATCCTAGTCCCTTATGGAAATATAATTTCAATCTGAGCATAAAAACTATTAGTGTTGTCCTAAGTACACTGCAAAAATTATCTACAAATAAGAAAAAACGTCATAAATTAAGT
Organism: Cyprinodon diabolis; assembly: GCA_030533445.1. Lineage (NCBI taxonomy): Eukaryota > Metazoa > Chordata > Actinopteri > Cyprinodontiformes > Cyprinodontidae > Cyprinodon > Cyprinodon diabolis. The sequence continues at coordinate 5,025,748 of CM060072.1, forward strand.
GTATTTACCCTAAATTTGAGTCAGAGAATAGTTGATGATCTGCCAATGGAATGAGGATTTATACCAGGAGTAACCAATTATAAATCAGCTGGGTCCGAATAAAGAAAATTATCAACCAGTAAAGGTCCAGCGACATTTTTAATGATCTGTTACTTTATACTGAATTTGACACTGAAATAAAACAACAATCATTCAGTTTGGTATATAGACAATTTTCTGATTCATATATTTTAAATAAAGCCTGAACTGACCGTTTGTTTCCTTCTCTTTCTTTTGTCTGTCTTAATGTTGGCAGTGGGCTTTAGGCTGCCCTGCAAGGCTTTAAACATGGCTTTGAATGGAGACTAAGCCATTCTCAAGCACATATCAAGGAGCTCATTTTGAGCCTGGATCCAGATTTATTTTTGATTCTGTTCATGGTGGAGAATCCTGCTTCTCAGCAGCAGGTTGAGCCAAACATCCTCTAAATGTGCAGGGTCATCTTTGAGCACGCCATTTCACTTTTCTTTCACCAGTTCACCACAGTTCTTCCAGCAGTCCACACTTTCTCTGCTCTCTTTTTCTCATCGTCTTCTCCTTCTTTCCCATCGCCCGGCTTGCCACAGGTTTGCCTGCTGTGTCTAAAAGTAGCAGCAGCAGCAACCCAGACTGACAGCTCATTGGCTCATTTGTATTACGTGTAGCCTGGTCCTGGCGCTCCAGAGGGCTTTACCGTATTAACAGGAGAAGCAGTGCCAATTAAATTATTAGACACTGTTGTCGGACAACATGTGGTAATTTATAAATGTTTTAAACCAGGTTGGGTCCAGATCTGGACCATGATCCGCTAATCTGTGACCTCTGATTTATACTCTTAAAACAAGATAATTATATAATATCCACATGAAATAAGACTATGAATTTTTTTTTCTTATTTTAAGAGAAATTTGTCTTGTTCCATTGGTAAAATGTCTCACTTTCCTCCTCAATTCAAGAAAAAAACAACAACTTTTTTTTAAAGAAAATATGACATTTAGATTAGCAAAAACTGCCATCAAATGAAAAGCCTTCTGATAATAACTGAGCAGCATCTAAATCAGACTTAAATCCAGACTTTTTCTAGGGTTCAAAAATAATTTTTCTTTCTTTAACTGGGCATGAGCAAAGTTGATCTGTTTAGTTCAGTTTGAATTCTACATGGCATCCATCTGAAAAGGCTCCTGTGCACAATGGTTTGTAAAAGGAGGGACATTCAGTACAATTTTTCAAGCTGCTTAGGTAAATCCCTGAGTGACACCTCATGTAGATCTTCTAGCGAATCACAGCAGCAGTAGCAGCTGATGTATCACATTATTGATTTGTTTCACAAATAGCGGAGTTAACTGATAAATCAAACTCTTAGCAAATCTGTTCTGGAGGAACACAAACATCTTTCCTATCAACAAAGGGACGGATGGCATCTTTTTGCTCATTTTTCAAAAAGAAATAGAGGGTATTCCAGCTACTACCAATGCAGCCATGCTTGCTTTGCTTCAGCGTCTCGCCTCTGGTTGACATCATACAGGTTTAAAACATTTCATAACTCTGAAACATTTCTGTATTGAGGTTAATGCATGTTGGCTTCTGGAAAGTTGTATTTTGTGACTTTGTGCGTTCACAAATCTCACAACAAATTATCTTGCATGCAGGGTAAGAAAGACATGTTGATTTTTCCAGATCTTTAGCCATGTCAGAAAGGTTCCAATCAACTGATTTCTTGATTCTGCAGGTCAGGAAGGAATCAAGCCTTATTCTAGTTTTGTGAAACATAACCAAAGAAAGCAGAGATCCAAGGCTAATTTATTAAGCAGGGAAATTACTTTTCACATTGAGCCAGGTTGGTTTTGGAAAGCTTTTTTCCATTTTAAAAAAGAAATCGTGATCTCAAACAAAAAAATTAAATGTTTTTTTTTATTTCCAATCGTTTATTGAGATCAAAAAGTTTTTAGTGTTGCAAAAAGAAAACAAAAAACCTTTTTAGAGAAACAGACACAATGAAAACCAGTTGCTCTCTATGGAAAATTTTGATATTCAGTATTTCTAAAGCATAGCACTTTTTTTGTTGTTACATTTTTTTCTTGTTGAATTCTTTCACCATGAGTCGTGCTGGGAATCAGTCAGGCTGCTGATAATAGACCCTCTTTTTTGTGACACTGATCTGCAGGAGAAGTTCTTCTGTTCAGTCACCTACCTCTCCTGGAAGGTCAAAGCATTGTCTGCCTCCCAGCAGCACTCATAAGCCCAGCAGTGCTTAGGCAGGCTTTTAAGTTGAGGGGAGGTCTCTCTAATCACTGTGCCACCCTGACACGCATGAACTTTGAAACTCTATTGTAAGAAACACCGTACAACACTTTTGTCAAAGTCTGCAACCTGATAACCTCTTGCAAAGATTAAACAGAAAACAAAGGAACACCCTTTAAAGAATTTTTATTTGATTGCAATTTTTTTTAAACATTAATATGTGTTTCAAAGCATGCAGGGTGGCCACTATTATGCTATCTTCTATTGCATATGATTTTCTATTGCTACATCAAATGTTGATCATTGTGTCATCTATATTATAATCAAGAATAATTATCTCAGGTTTAGGTTCACTATTCAGAAAATTAGCTTTTTCCTTGTTTCACAGTGAATTATTTTAGTCCAATACAATAAAATGGGTTCCAGGTAATATATTTCAAATGTAACAGGCTGTACAGGGTCATGTTGTTTTTACCAGTGGTCATAATCAGTCATGTTTCAAAAGGGTTGACACGCCCAAACAGAGAATCATTGGAAATAAGATGCAAGACAAAAACATCAGTGAGATCACATACAACTACGTTTAACTTTAAATAAGATACAAGTTCATTTATTGTAAACATTCAATTAGGATACTTATTTGTTAAGAGTAGTACAATATTACTGAATTATTTGTATATTGTAATATACTGATGAAGACTGCCTTGGAAAAAAGAAGCGACCTGTATAAAATTCTATAACAAATGTTTGTGCTAAGGAATACATAAGAAAAAACTCACATTTGTTTGCAGTTCAAAAGGATAAAATCTGAAACGGGTTCTTTACTTGCAATGCACATAACCTCAAATCATAAGTTTGGTGCTTCTGACTGTTAAAGTGAAAGTAAAAAGCACTGTAAAATGGTCTGAGACATTCAATAAGAAGGACGTTTTTAGCAGACCATGGTAATTGATTTAACAATTACTTAAACATTTTGAAATTAAATACAATTAAACACACAGCTACAATATAACTTCAATTAAATCAAACTTTTGTGAAATCAAATCGTCCACTTAGGAAGAAACACTGATGGACGATCGAGTTCACATGCTGTTGTGCACATGAAATAGATAACAGGTGGTAATTATCTGCATTTAGACGGACACACTCAATAAAGGAGTGGTTCTGCCGGTGGGGAACAAAGACTTGTTCTCAGAATCAATGCTTTCTGGCTGAAGTTTGGTCATTTTGACTGTTGGTGGTCCTTTCCCATTCTTACCAGCATGAGACAGTCTCTACAACCCACACTAGGGGCTCAGGTAGTGCAGCTCAGCCAGGATGGCACATCAATGCGAGCTGTGGCAAGAAGGCTTGTTGTGTCTGTCAGCATAGTGTCCACATGCTGAAGGCACTACCAGGAGACAAGGCTGTACAGTACAAGCCCAGCAGCAGGCCCGCTACCTCAGCCTTTGTATGAGGAGGAACAGGAGGAGCACTGCCAGAACCCTGCAAAATGTGCATGTGTCTGCACAAATGGTTGGAAACTGACTCCTTGAGGATGGTATGGGCCTCATGTCTAAAGATCACAGCCCAATACCGTGCAGGACGTTTGGCATTTGCCAGAGAACACTAGGATTGACACATTTTCCACCCATCTTCACAGAAAGCAGGTTAATAATGAGCACATGTGACAGAATCTCAAGTAACCGTGGAGAGTTCGCATGACTGGTTTGCCACTGGATCAGTAATGGTGTGGGGTGGCATTTCTTTTGAGGGCCGTACAGCCCTCCAGGTGCTCACCAGAGGTAGCATGACTGCCATTAGGCACCAAAATGAGATCGTCAGACGCCTTGTGAAACCATATGCTTGTGTGCTTGTCCCTGGGTTCCTCCTAATGCAGGACAATGCTAGATCTCATGTGACTGGAGTGTGTCAGCAGTTCCTGGAAGATGAAGGCATTGAATCTATGGACGTTTCCCAGACTTGAATCTAATTGAGTGCATCTGGATCATCATGTCTCGATCATCCAGCAATGTAACGTTGCACCAAAGGATGCTTTAGTCCTTGTCCTAGCCAAAGCTCAAAATGCAATCTCACACTGCAAAAACAATCTAAAAATGAGTAAAATGTCTTAAATTAAGTATATTTACCCTTAATTTGAGTAGATAAATAAGATGATTTGCCAATGGAATGAGTATTTTTACTCTTTAAATAAGATAATTAGATAATATGCATTTGAAATACGACAATGCAATTGTATTTTCTTATTTTAAATGTAAATTGCCTTGTTCCATTGGCAAAATATCTCTTTTATCTCCTCAATTCAAGAACAAATGCACTAATTTTAAGAAGAAATTACTTATACATTGGAAAAGGTTGAAGTGAAATGGCTGAAGCTGAAGGAACTCCTCAATATCCTCAATAATAACCCTCAGTGCAATGTCACAGAGGGTAGATGTTTACAAGAAGCAATTCACTGAAAACTTTCCAGGCAAAGGTGGTAGAACTATCTACAATTAATTTAGATGTTATAATGATAATGGTTAAAATTTTAAGGCATTTTCTGGTTTTCTACCTGACTTAAATTTCTTCCTGTTCCAGGAACAAAAATCCACAAAGATCTGTTAAAAAGGCAAACTCTTTTTCAACGGGGTGTCTGTAATTCTTCTCAAATAGTGAGAAATAAAACGTTTATTGTTTGATGACAAAAAAAGACAATCTTTAACAGGTGCGACATCAATGCCTCGCCTGCATTTCTTTTACATCAGTTCCTAGAGTACAGTAGTCCATCCATCCATCTCAGAGGATCAGTTAAAATAAAAAAATAGTTGCATACACAAAACATGAATAAAAGAAATGGTATCTGTGGAATCAATCGGATATGATATAACCATAAAAGATTATGTTGACTTTTGATCTAATATAGTATTCAAAAATAGACAAAAATATGTCCATTTTAACTGCATATAATTAAACACCCCACCATGACTCAAAAGTAATTGAAATACTTTTGTAATAAAATAATTCTGGTCAGCGAAGGTGAAAATGTTCTCTTTCATAATGAACAATTTCTGTTTTTTTTAGATACTCTTAGAGGTCTTTGTTCTTCTTTGTCTTGTAATAATTTGCAGGCATGCTAAAATAACAAAATTATAGGTACAGTGTTATGGACAGCATGCTGTGATAGCTAATGGCATTGAAGAACTCTTAGTTATGTGAAAATTGATTTGCAACCACAAAGAAAATCTGTAATGATTTAAAAAATCCATTTTAAATAATAAATGAAGAAAAAATAGGTTTTCAGCTGGTATAAAGAAAAACAGCACAAGGACCAACTACACTGCTGAAGATACAATTTATTCTAAATCGTTCATACCACTGTTAGATTTAAATTTTAAATTGTATTTTTTTTCTAAATATATGATTTCCTTACATAAAAAAACCCCATTAACTCAAGAATTAATTACACTCTTCCAAATAATGACTGGGGAAATAAGTATCTAAAGGCATAAGAACAATCAAACCCTTATAAAAAAAAATACCCAGTTTATTTTTCCACGTTTCTCCTAAAATTTAAACTAAAAATCTCCAGCAATTCCTTAAGGTTTTAAGTAGGGGTAAAATTAAATGCAAAGGTAACAGATTTAGAGGTGTTAAACATCTTGTGACACCAACTTCTGTGCAGTTACCAATCTGAGCGCACAGTGAGAAAAGTCTGCAGCATTTAAATATCACACACTCTTTCTAAAGTCTTGGCCATGCTAAACTCTAACAAGATTTTTTTTTACCATCTATACTGCATAAAAAGCTCCCTGTAGGCTTGTTTTTATATATCCTTAAATCATAGGTAAACATAATGTTTAATGTGGGAAGAAAATGGAAAAGGCTTCATGCAGGGTTATGTTTATTTACAATTCAAAAGGAAACATCTAAATATAATAAGCTGAATTTTACCTTACAAAATCGAATAGATTGATTATCTATTTTGACAAGTTTATATATATATTTTTTTCCTGTAGTCTACCACAATATGGTTCCTGTCTCCTATGACCAGCTTCAATTGCCCCACATGAGTTTAACATAATCAACAGTAATTCTACTGTCTGCATGAAGCCACTATTACTATTATTACAGGTTGCCAGTCCATCGCAGGGCAACGCAGAGAAAAACAACCATTCACCCACACACTCACACCTAAGGAGAATTTAGAGAAGCCAATTAACCTAACAGTCATGTTTTTGGACTGTGGGAGGAAAAGAGAGAACCCACGCATGCTTAGGGAGAACATGCAAACTCCATACAGAAAGACCCCAGGCTGGGAATTGAACCTAGAACCTTCTTGCTGCAAGGCAGCAGTGTTACCCACTGCGATACTGAGCAGCCCAAGCAACAAAATCTAAAACCCAAAAGTGTAACTCAGCTGAATATATTATGTAACAGGGCTCGATGTTAACCACTGCCCGATCGCCCCCGGGGCAAGTAGTTTTTATTGTCGGGAGAGTACAAACTTTATTGCATTTGCCCGCCGGGCAAGTGCAATGATCGCAAAAAAAAAATTACTTAAAATTACTTTAAAATCACCAACATTCGCTGAAAACGACCCACAAGCGTTGCCGGCGCCATTTTTGTTGTTTTGTACACATTCTTGCATGATTTGAAAAAGGTGCGTGATTTGAAAAAGCCGGGTGATTTTCCGCCAGATGGCGTGATTTTTGTCCGCCTAGCAGTAATTTTGATGTAGTTACCAAGCTAGAAAGCGCTATCATATGGCAGTCTTCTGTACAGTGATGCAGGTCATACATTAAAAAATGTTGAGGTGCATTTAAATGTTATAGAGCTAAACATGTTAAATTGGTGACCTGTTATGTTATTATTATTGTCTTGTTGCTGCATTTATTTTGTCAGGGAAAAGTAATCCTGTATAAAATAACTATCTATAATAATTCTCTAGAAAAGTCACATTATATTAATAGTATTATCTTGTATAAACATACCGTGACTCTAAAATAAGTTATTCATTTGTGACATTGACTTCTATCTTTTGATTTATCTTAAGTTCTTAACCTGTCACGTTTTTTTTTAGATTTTTAACATTACAATTTATATTTTTCCAAGCACACAACAGTTTAAAGCAAAGTTTAGTTTGAAAAGAATGTGCAGGAAGGATTGAAAAACATGTTAACACGGTAATGTAGGCTTGAGTTCATTATCTGACGCATGCATATACACACCAGGAACCTGGAAACTTAGAAAATACTGAATTACAAAAAACATTGAAAAAACAAGCATGTTTCATTGATATATATACAAAAATGAATATTAGGAACTATATTTATCCAACATTATACTGGGCAAGTAAAAACTGTTTCTGGGCAAATGAAATTTGAAAGCCACTTGTCCAAAGGTTAAGTGGTAAAAATTAGGGATGCACGATATTATCTGCCCCCTATCGGTATCGGCCTGTAACTGAATATCGGACATCGGCCACCCCACCGATATTTAACCCGATATTTGATCAGCTTCTGAGTTTCTAAAGTCTAAAACAAAAAAACAAAAAAATACTACTTCTTCTTCCTCAAAAACTTATTTTTTACAGACTTAAAATCTTCTAAAGACGAGGGAAAAAAATTGCTACATTAAAATATCACAATATCTTCATATGCTGATATATTGCCATTTAAAAATACCATATCAATCTCTTTTATTAATGAAATATTGCTATATGTCATCGTTATGCTACGAAATCCCCCGAAAATTCACGAAATTTTGCCATATTTTTATATGTTGATATATTGACGCGGTATCGATCTATTTTACTAACAAAATCCTACAAGAATTTGCAAAATATCATGAGAGTTTGTAACAGAACGATGAAATTTCACGAGATTTTGAAAGTAAAATAGATCCATACCGCGTTTTTAAAATTCAATTCGATATCAGCATATGAAAATATATTTGAGTATATTATTTTTCAAAGTGTCAGAAATGGATAACAAAACTGCTATTTTCAATGACTACTTATTTTTTTCCAGCTTTAACATCAGTATCGATATCGGTTATCGACTACATGAGTTTTAAAATGTCGTTATATCGGATATCGGCCAAAATCCCAATATCATGCATCCCTAGTAAAAATCCTTGACGTCAACCCCTGTGTAACATTATGTATCATATGTGTAGGTCTATATCCCCAAAAATGTAATCATTAAAAATGGTTGCAAGGCATGAGAAAATGTTCTTTTTCTTTTTGGGACCAGCAAGGATTTAAAACTACTTTCAGCATTGGTTTTAAAGACTCATTGCAGTCAGGCTAATCTTTCTATCCTTCCACAGTCGCAGGTCCGACTGGGCTGCTCCAGCTGATTATTTCCAGTCAGAAGAAATAAAAAATTAAAAACATAAGGTTAAACTTAATGTGTTAATCATCACTGTTCCAGTTTGTACTTCTTAGGGTCTTAGAATTGAAAGAAAATCTACCAGAACATTCCCTGAAGGCAGAGCTATGATTAATAAAGTCAGTGGCCCTCATGCAGTACAAACCTTAGCATCCATGACATCAGGTCTTAGTTGTTTTTTTTTTCTCTTAAGAAATGTAAGACCGCATTTTAAAACTGTGTTTTGTATTAACTCATATTTTTTTGTCAGATATTACATTTTTTTTTTATGATATTAAACTGAAGTGGGACAAAGAGGGAAAACAAAAGAAGGATATGTGCAGCAGCAACAAAGAGGGTCAATGCTTTAAAGCTTTCTTCCTGCATCAGTTCACAGTTTCTGAATCAGTCTGATAAATATCATGACCTGATTAGGCATGGCATGATTGACCTTGTTACAGCACTGACAACTAAAGTAAATGGAACTTCATCATGTGCATTAGCCTTATATCAACTTCATTAGGCACGCAGCTGTACTTAACTTTAGTTTAATCAGTGTGGCCAACAGCACTTCATTCTAATCACCATTATTTACAACGATTCCCATAGAAAGCCTTTACTTAAAACATACGCAACTGAAAGAAAACTGATTGTGTGCTGACTATGAAACAAATGCCAACTGATTTATGGCTCTGCTGAAAATGCAACAGACTCATTCCTCCTTTCCATTTCACGACTGTCTTCCTATAAATATGTCTGGTTTAACATGATTATGAACACTGGGTATGCAGGACTCCTACATTTGGCAAAATAGCCTGTTGTTTGATCTATACAGCCAGGCATACACAAAGAAATGTGTTTTTTGGGGGGGGGGTCGGCAACAATAATTGTTTGTCTGGTTTCACAGCAGAAAAAAAAAAAAATGGCTATCTTAAGTTTCCTGGCAGTTCTGGGTAATGGAGGGAGAAGCCGCAAGTCTGAGCATTCATATTAAATAAAGACAGATTTGGCTCCTAACAGACTCCTTTTTAATTGGATTGTTCTGTCCTATTCTTTCTAAGATAAATCTTTTAAAAGAACGTCTGATTTGACACCAAAATCAACAAAATCCAGAGAACCACTGATTAAATATTTGCAAGCTCTCGCTGTTGCAGAGCTGCCTGGCTCCGACTTTATTCTGATGCAAAAAGCAATAAAAGGGTGGATCTTCTTTGTGTGTCTTTCCATTTTATTTCCCATCCTCATCTTCGCCTATTTGAAGTAGCCACTTACAATAAAAACAAAACAATTTGCTGTAAAGTTAGTATGAGTGTCAAACTAACTGTGATGGTAATGAAATTTTTTTCCACCTCCATTTCTGAAAATAAGAGCACAGAAGGGAACAAAGAGGCTTCCAATCATGTAAATAAACGATGCGATGCTTTTTCTGCTCTGCTGAGTTAATTACAGTGTTTACTATTAATGGCTTCATTTCACAGTAAAGGGCCACAACAATGACAATGAACACCTTCCACCTGTTGCAACGACTAACAACTGGAAAAAAAATAGAGAAAATAATAATAATTAACAAAATGCAATCACACGCATTGAACACATGGTAGTTTGAAGCTGAGAATAGTTCTCAAAGTTCCAACAAACTTTTTAATAACCTGTCTGGAACAAAACATCTGATTTGGTCCCAAAGGGGGAACAAGTGACACCAGCAACCATACTTGAAGGTCCATGTTATAAAACACATGCTGCTGTCCACTAGCTATGCTTGTGTGGTGACCTGCACTCCTCATGGCTCATCATGTCAGAGCAAACTAGATATCCCAGTGGGTTACAATAAGCACGGATGCAGTTATAAAAATGAACAAACTACACCTGAATCAAACCTTTTAGGGTCAGACTCTCACTGGGGAATTTATTAGGAACACATCTGCAAAATAAAATGTCGATAAACCAATAGAATGGCAGCACATTAATATATTTAGGGATTAAGGTGTAATGAAACTGACTTTTTATTTTTCAAACGAGCATCAGAATAAGGAAGTATAGAGAAATTAACCCTTTAAAGCCTGATCCAAGAATAAAACAAAACAGAAAATGACTTTTTTTTTGGTTTGAATTCCTTATTTGCCCTTTTAACAAAATATGTAAAAAGAAAAAACAGAAATACATTTTTGATATTACTAATTTATTACTATGCGATAAGTCAAGATTATTTTTTGTGCAGTCTTCTACTGGCTGTTATCAGGTACATCTGATTGTGTCCAATAGGATTTTGAGCAAAGTTTTTACCATTAAATTATGCAAAAGGTGTCAGATGCAAAACATTTCAGAAACTGTATGTATCAAATACGATACATTTGGCATTATAGGGTTAATGCACCTTTATGCGCAGGGTAGCTGGTTCAGGTAATAAAGAATTTGATAATCTACTGGGATTTTACCACCAATTACAGTATATCTTTGTTAATTCACAGCAGGATGGAAAAACATCTTCTTTAAGTTATAACAAAGACCGAAATTTGTGAGTTACTTTGTGGTTACTTTAACCATTAACTACATTAGAGTACGAAAGGAAAGGTCATATTCAGAATCCAAACATCTGAAAGTACTTTGAAAATAAAATTATTATATACTGTTCTATAAATGATGTTTTTAATTAAGAGTATTTTTTATTTGAATGTAATTTAGGGGAGGCATCCATGTTTGTCAAAGAGTAGGTGGCAGTAGTGACATATGGTGTTTGTCACGACACGCTATTATCCATAATGTTGACGACAAGTTCACTATGCAAAGCAGAGAGTAACGGATTAATTACGTGTTTTTTCTCCGGCCAGAAATCCTCCCTCTTCAAGTTCTGATCCTTCAAGCCCATGAAGGATCAGGAATCGGAAAGGTGAAATAACTCTTTTCTTTTTTTTCTTCTTTTTTTTACATTTACCCAATGTTTTATAACATCCAACTGCCATGCACGTGGGCATTGTCAGTTTCACTATAGCTGTGCTGAATTTCAATGGTGAAGTCCTCTGGAAATTATCAATAATTCTTGTTGATTGCAGATGTGTCTAGTAGTTCCCATTGATTTTGCTTGTAAAGCGGGGAGAATGGCGCTAGGCTTACCGTACAGTGACATCACTGCCGGAAGATGGCAGGAGGGAGGGGTTACTATATTTGGGCTAAAATGGCCGCTCCCAGACTCACTGATCACGACAAAATTCCATCCATTCATCCATTTTCTAACACACTTACTCCCAAGTGGGGTCGCGAGGGGAGGACGAAAATTATTGTTTTTATTTTTTGATAATCTAGTGGGATTTTACCACCAACCATATCTCTGTCAATGCAGAGCAGGATGGAGCAAGCATCTTCTTTAAGCGACAACAAAAATGAAATTTGTGAATTCCTTGGTGGTTACTGTGAACATTAACTACATTAGAGTATCAACATTGTAGCCCCTCAAAACAACCAGAAACTTTGAATATGATCAAAAACTATTTACTTCCTCTGGTATTTTTCTTTTTTTTAAAGAGGAAGTTTTGACATCTTGCTCAAATTGTAGTTTTTACGAAACACCTAATGTATACAACATATTTTATATGAAAAGAAATATAATTTAATAATGCAGGTTTTAGCAGTTGGTTTGTAGTAGAATTGTAACAAAAAAGCATAAAGCTTATTAGTCCTGCAGGTTGTTGATTTATCATTAGGACACCAAAAGTATCTGTTCTTAATTAAAGCTACAGTGTGTAATTTTCAGCGACATCTAACGTCCAGACTGCAGACCGCAGCAACATGAACATCTCTCCCCCACTGCTTCTCCCCCCAACAGTACGGCGAGCGTTACGGGACAAAATGTCTTCCACGACGTCCGCATCACCTACCTTCTCAAGTGATGAGGTTTGTTTACATAGATAATTTTACAGATAGTATTTCATTAGTCTGTGTAGGGTATAGATTTCATGTAGACTTAAGATAATAAATATCGAGCGTAATGGGCAATCTCGCAATCGCTAGTTTGTTGGCTCTGCGCTGTCGTAGCGCAAAGATGTCTGCCTCCATGGCTGCGAGACCCGCTTCTATGTAATTATAAATAACAAATTCTAAGGCAACGCAAGTATTAAGTGTGCAGTTTGTTTTAGTGTTACTTTTAAAACATAGCCTTGTTTTTATTGTAAACCACACCTGAATGTCTAAATATCTGACTTTAAAAGGAGGAATATCTTCCATATGACTAATGTGGACCTTGTTCATATTTGTCTGGTCTAAACATGGCTAATAATTGGATCAAACATTATAAATATTTGGGTCAAAAAGAAGCAGTTTTTTTGTCTGAAAAACAAATAATATAACAATAAACAAACAGATAGGACCTTGCGTGTGTTGTATGTATAAATGTATACAGTGCCTATATATATATATATATATATATATATATATATATATATATATATATATATATATATATATATATATATATACAGTGGGGCAAAAAAGTATTTAGTCAGCCACAAATAGTGCAAGTTCTCCCAATCAAAAAGATGAGAGAGGCCGGTAATTTTCATCATAGATATACCTCAACTATGAGAGACAAAATGAGAAAAAAAAATCCAGAAAATCACATTGTCTGATTTTTAAAGAATTTATTTGCAAAATATGGTGGAAAATAAGTATTTGGTCAGTTACAAACAAGCAAGATTTCTGGCTCTCACAGACCTGTAACTTCTTCTGTAAGAGGCTCCTCTGTCCTCCACTCGTTACCTTCATTAATGGCACCTGTTTGAACCCGTTATCAGTATAAAAGACACCTTTCCACAACCTCAAACAGTCACACTCTAAACTCCACCATGGCTAAAACTAGAGAGCTGTCAAAGGACACCCGAAACAAAATTATAGACCTGCACCAGGCTGGGAAGTCTGAATCTGCAATAGGTAAACAGCTTGGTGTGAGGAATCAACTGTGGGATCAATTATTAGAAAATGGAAAACATACAAGACCACTGATAATCTTCCTCGATCTGGGGCTCCACGCAAGATCTCACCCCGTGGGGTCAAAATGATCACAAGAACGGTGAGTAAAAATCCCAGAACCACACGGGGAGACCTAGTGAATGACCTGCAGAGAGCTGGGACCAAAGTAACAAAGGCTACCATCAGTAACACACTACGCCGCCAGGGACTCAAATCCTGCAGTGCCAGACGTGTCCCCCTGCTTAAGCCAGTACATGTCAAGGCCCGTCTCAAGTTTGCTAGAGAGCATTTGGATGATCCAGACGATGACTGGGAGAATATCATATGGTCAGATGAAACCAAAATAGAACTTTTTGGTAAAAACTCTACTCGTCGTGTTTGGAGGAGAGAGAATGCTGAGTTGCATCCAAAGAACACCATACCTACAGTGAAGAATGGGGGTGGAAACATCATGCTTTGGGGCTGTTTTTCTGCTAAGGGACCAGGACGACTGATCCGTGTGAAGGAAAGAATGAATCGGGCCATGTATCGTCAAATTTTGAGTGAAAACCTCCTTCCATCAGCAAGGGCATTGAAGATGAAACGTGGCTGGGTCTTTCAGCATGACAATGATCCCAAACACACCGCCCGGGTAACGAAGGAGTGGCTTCGTAAGAAGCATTTCAAGGTCCTGGAGTGGCCTAGCCAGTCTCCAGATCTCAACCCCATAGAAAATCTTTGGAGGGAGTTGAAAGTCCGTGTTGCCCAGCGACAGCCCCAGAACATCACTGCTCTAGAGGAGATTTGCATGGAGGAATGGGCCAAAATACCAGCAACAGTGTGTGAAAACCTTGTGAAGACTTACAGAAAACGTTTGATCTCTGTCATTGTCAACAAAGGGTATATAACAAAGTTTTGAGATGAACTTTTGTTATTGACCAAATACTTATTTTCCACCATATTTTGCAAATAAATTCTTTAAAAATCAGACAATGTGATTTTCTGGATTTTTTTTCTCATTTTGTCTCTCATAGTTGAGGTATATCTATGATGAAAATTACCGGCCTCTCTCATCTTTTTAAGTGGGAGAACTTGCACTATTGGTGGCTGACTAAATACTTTTTTGCCCCACTGTATATATACCGTAAATCCTCTAATATAGGCCGGGGCTTTTATTTCACTCAGGTACATCTTGGTCCAGGCCATTATTGGAAGGAGGCCAGAATTAGAGGCAGGCCTCTATTTCTATTTGATCAAAACAGACGACCAGTGGAATGAATAAAAAACAGATTTTGTGTCTCTTTGAACCTATAAAATGCTAGGTTCATTTATTGAAAAAGTACAGTTACCATAACGGTATACAGAACAATATTCAGAGATCTTCCAGCAGCTGCAATTTTTCCCAACGGCAATACAAAAAAAAAAAAAAAAAAAAAGACAGAGTGGAATCTTGGGCAAACTGACTTGCGAAACAAAGTTTAAAAAAAAATTAATGGAAACTGCTCTGCCATCATAGCGAAATTTTATTTGAGGCAGGCTAAGTGGAAGTTGGCTACCAGTATCATATATTTCAAGGTAAATTTAGAACAACGAAGACCAACGAAAATCTGTCATTTTAACGCTGCCTGGTTACCTCCAGACCTACCCGTAATCACATTTGTCTTTCAGATCAAAACGATTGTGAAAGGCCACTACGATCTCTGTGTAAGGATGGGACTTCCCATGCTAATGGCTTGGATTTGTTAGCAAACGTTGCCCCCCTGTGGTACTTGTATGTTACTATCACAAGTTGTTGAGGACTGCCCAGGAACATCGTTGGTTTTAATTATAGCCCCGGCCTGTATAAGAGTCCGGCCACTATTTACCTCCGCCGACAGCCAGACAGGCCATTATTAGAGACCCGGCCGCTAATGGAATACAGGCCAATATTAGAGAATTTACGGTATATATATATATATAAAAACTGTTTTCTCACCCCTCGTGGGGAGGTATGTGGCATCCTCAAGCTCGGGTCCTCTACCAGAGGCCTGGGAGTTTGAGGGTTCTATATATATATATATATATATATATATATATATATATATATATATATATATATATATATATATATATATATATATATATATATAGATATATATATATATATATATATATGCTAGAAAAGATGCGGGAAGTAAGAGCAGCAGTGGTGCCAGTGGTAATTGGAGAGTGGCTACAGCAGATTCCAGGTAAAACATCAGAGGTCTCTGTCCAGAAGAGTGCAGTCCTAGGAACAGCTAAGATACTGCGCAGAACCCTCAAACTCCCAGGCCTCTGGTAGAGGACCCCAGCTTGAGGATGACACATACCACCTCACGAGGGGTGAGAAAACAGTTTTATATATCTTACAGCACTGCTTCCTTTGTTGTGCTTGCGAAACAGAATCAGCGGTAACATTTCTTTGCTGCTGCTGTTATTGCACGTTTTAGGCAAGTTCCCAGCTGTTTATTTCATGTTTTTTACATTTATTTTATCATTTTGTGAGACAGTAACATTCCTCTACAATTATTTCAATATCTTTTACAGTATACGTTTTATTTTTTCACAAACATCAATGTAATTGAGTGAAATCCCATTATTCGTATGTTAAAAGCGACGCCTGAATTTCCCTTCTCAATCTTTCAGCAAAAATCATACAGTATGAAGAAATAAAATCAATGAGCAGAGTTGGTGAATTTGAGACAGAGTGTGAAATCAGATTCTCGCACCACATATCCATTCCACTCTAACTAATTTTGCACAGCAAGAGCTCCACAGTGAAACTCGTCCGAAAGCCACAATCTGTCAGAGGATGGTGTCATCCTAATGACACTCCCGGCATACTGATGACTCCCATCTGCATCCCTCTGCATCCAGTAGAGTGTATGCACTGCCACCACATATATTATTTAGTTGTATGAATGCAGCAAATGGAATTGTTAAAAATAACATATCTCTGTGGTCCGGCTGGATGCTGAGACACTATTATCGCATATTCACTGCTCAGATTGTTAAATAATGTACATAAGGAAGGAGGAAGACAAGACACAGTGTGAGGAGAAGGGAACAGTCAGACAGAAAAGAAGCAGCACTAGTGAAGCACTGTATTGATGGCTAAAAAAAAAAAAACTGGCCTTAAAAAAACCCACAGACAACCCTCTAAGGTGACTCTACTTCTTTTGCAAACTCAATATTGTGTAAATAAACTGCATTATCAGTCAAAGAGGTGGGGAGTTTTGCTTTTATGAATGAAATGGTTGTCTCATATCACCAGTGAAAAAATAATAGCAATAATAGTGCTCAGTCACAATCAGCACTGGTGTACAACTCTAGTGTATGCTACTTTTTGCCAAGCTATTTTAATGATTAACACAAATATGAATGGGGTACTGATTAGAAATGCAGCCAAGAACCTCGGTCGGGAGGAGCTGAACAGATCCAGTGGTCGCTGGGGGAATCTGAAAGCAGTTAGACATCCCTCTGCATCAATTAGTAGTCTTCAATTTCCAAGGTGGGCCTCATGCAAGAGGTGTTCATACGCATACATTTGTTCTTAAGTTATTCGTACCAGGGATTTAGGACAAAATGTCGCATTCACCATTTTTCTCTTATTTCTAATCTTCTCTCAGGTATGAATAAATTGTAAGAGTGCTCCAGACTTGACGTAGGAGTCTTGCCCAATCAGTCAGCTGTTATCTAATACTTGCTTTTCTCTCATTGACCACATTTGTTTTACTTGCAATATGTGCCCATTTTATTAGGCTGCATCATCCTATATTATATAACTCTGCAATTATAGATTCTTTTTTTTTCTTGATTTATTCCCTGTTGACACTAAACCTGCAGCATAAATGTCATTTCATCAAAAGTAAGAACAGTCAGAGATCAAGCTACTGTTGAAATAACATCTGGAATAGAAAATGAATGGGAAGTTAAGCAAAACTCCTCTAAAGGGAAGACATTTACTTCTATGGCACCTCCTGGGATTTGTTATTACACTAAAGGCTGAATATTTGGTTTCTTAAAAGGAGATTTTCCAGAATCTTGTGTTGTGTTGGTTGATGGTGAACTCATATTGGCTTTTTACTTATCCTTTAATTCTGCTGGTCAGCTCTCAGGCAGCAGATTGATCTGCAAACCTTTAAAGTTTTTCTTTTTCATCTCCAATGCCATTTCTACGATACAACCTGTGTGTTCATTCACAAAGCCGTGGGAATTCTTTGCTTATTTGGAATAATCAGGGAGGCAATTATGCAAATTTATATTTCTCGAGAATGCACCTAACTGGAGCACAGGTTGAGTTGGCCTATGTCATGTTTACGGGGATAATTTATTGCAGTAAAGAAAGTTTTTTGAATCTGATGTGGTGTTTTGGTAAAAGCCCAAAGTAGGAGAAAAAGTTAAATAAATTTACAAAAAGAAAAGGACAATGTTGTTGCATACGGCCCAATTTTTATATCAGTAATTCAAGAGCTTTCATAAGACTCTAGTGAGAATAGTCGACAGCTCTAAAGAGAATCATATTTAAAACACATCAAGCTGTTCCAAAATAAATAAAAACAATCCACTGGACTTGGTTTCCAAGTTTGAAGACGTTTCGCTTCCCATCCAGGAAGCTTTTTCAATTCAAAATGTCAGGAATAGCGTTGAGTTTGAGGCTTTATACAGTAGCCCAACAAAGCCTTTTTTCTGTTTTGAAAACTTGGGATAGACGAATGGGGGTCGTTTGTCTTCTTTTATTAGACGGCAATACCCCATACCCATCTAGTATTCTGAAATGTCGTTTTTGAAAGGGGATTGTTGGAATGGCTGGATAGACAAGGTCCTCCACCCCCTGTACAAAAGGGTGAAGGACCTCCGTAAAAGTAAAAAAAAAACAATCCACTGGACTTGGTTTCCAAGGTTTGAAAACGTTTAGCTTCCCCTCCAGGAAGCATTCTCAATTCAAATGTCTGGATCCGCAGTGAGTTTGAGGCTTTACATAGACAAGGCCTTGTATTGCTTGGAAACATGCAAATTGAAACTGATGAGCAAGTCGTTTGGTTCCATTGTTAGCCTGTATTGGGAACAAGTCTTTGCTGTCTACATCTTAAATTAAAACATAGATGGTTCCTATAATCTGCAAGTTTCCTAAGCAATTTCTCATATTCACGCATTATTCTGAGGGTGTCTTTCCCAAAATGGAGTGCAATATGCTGATGACGATTCTAAGTCATCCAGGTCATAGTCATTCCGTAAAAGTAAAAAAAAAAAACGATCCACTGGACTTGGTTTTTGCAAGGTTTGGAGGACCTGGTCTATTCAGCCAGTCTAATCAGAATGGTCTAATCAGCCGATAGGGAGCAGGTGTGGATAAAAGCAACTTGAAGGGAGCTAGGGGAAAGGAGGCTGGCACAAGGGGGCAATAGAGAGTAACTAAAAAATAACACAGCTTAAAAATAACACAAATGGAAAAGAAACAAAGGACCCAAAAAACTGAATAACATAAATAACTGATAACTCAAAAAGAAACAAACAGAAGTCTACAAATGACAGATAGATGGAAATACGAGGGACATAGTGTATAGATGGCATCCCAAATAATTAGTGTACAGTTTTTACCCAAAACTAATAAATTCATTTTATTTATTAAAACACAGTTTCCTAAGATCATGACACCCCATCCCACAGAGTGGTTTGGTCCACATGTTGCTCCAGCAGAAGGGGCTAACCACCCGCCCCATGCACCTCTCTGCAGCTCTGTTTTCAGTTCAGACATGCTTGATGAAGAAACTGCACCACTGTGTGAAAGCCAGCAAGTCATTTATCATGTGCAAGGTTGTAACATAAAATGCGATATTTCTCCCACGTCCTCCAAACATGCCTAACTTATCGGCTTGCTAGTTAGGCAAATAGCCTGGCTTATGATGGTTAACAAGCTGAAAAGAGGATGTACACTCACCGGCCACTTTATTAGGTACATCTGTCCAACTGCTCGTTAACACTTAATTTCTAAGCAGCCAATCACATGGCGGCAACTCAGTGCATTTAGGCATGTAGAAATGGTCAAGAAAATCTCCTGCAGTTAAAACCGAGCATCAGCATGGGGAAGAAAGGTGATTTGAGTGAGTTTGAATGTGGCATGATTGTTGGTGCCAGAAGGGCTGGTCTGAGTATTTCCGAAACTGCTGATCTACTGGGATTTTCACGCACAACCATCTCTAGGGTTTACAGAGAATGGTCCAAAAAGAAAAAACATCCAGTGAGCGGCAGTTCTGTGGGCGGAAATGCCTTGTTGATGCCAGAGGTCAGAGGAGAATGGCCAGACTGGTTCGAGCTGATAGAAGGGAAACAGTGACTCAAATAACCACCCGTTACAACCCAGGTGGGCAGAAGAGCATCTCTGAACGCACAGTACGTCGAACTTTGAGGCAGATGGGCTACAGCAGCAGAAGACCACACCGGGTGCCACTCCTTTCAGCTAAGAACAGGAAACTGAGGCTACAATTTGCACAAGCTCATCGAAATTGGACAATAGAAGATTGGAAAAACGTTGCCTGGTCTGATGAGTCTCGATTTCTGCTGCGACATTCGGATGGTAGGGTCAAAATTTGGCGTCTACAACATGAAAGCATGGATTCATCCTGGCTTGTATCAACGGTTCAGGCTGGTGGTGGTGGTGTCATGGTGTGGGGAATATTTTCTTGGCACTCTTTTGGCCCCTTGGTACCACTTGAGCATCGTTGCAACGCCACAGCCTACCTGAGTATTGTTGCTGACCATGTCCATCCCTTTATGACCACAATGTACCCAACTTCTGATGGCTACTTTCAGCATAAAGCTGGAATCATCTCAGACTGGTATCTTGAACATGACAATGAGTTCACTGTACTCAAAAGGCCTCCACAGTCACCAGATCTCAATCCAATAGAGCATCTTTGGGATGTGGTGGAACGGGAGATTCGCATCATGGATGTGCAGCCGACAAATCTGCGGCAACTGTGTGATGCCATCATGTCAATATGGACCAAACTCCCTGAGGAATGCTTCCAGCACCTTGTTGAATCTATGCCACGAAGAATTGAGGCAGTTCTGAAGGCAAAAGGGGGTCCAACCCGTTACTAGCATGGGGTATCTAATAAAGTGGCCGGTGAGTGTAAGTAGCAGCACTGACAGGACAGATGAGAGGAGAGTAAGGAGGTAAAATTTAGAGAGATCACTTAGGACTGAGAGGAAAGTAGATGAAGGAAAAGAGGAGAGAAATTTCCAAAACTCTGTCAGGTTATTATTGTCAGACATAAGCCTAGTTTATATTTGCAGACATTTTAGATTTTCTCACTCAGAGATCCAGATTTTGAAATATAATCATTGTGCATTTATAAGTTTCCATTTTTTTTTGTCACATAGTTGTAATATGTTGTCTTTTTTTGTTGTTGCTGACACTGGAGTAAATATATATTTCTAAAGAGTAGTTTGGTTTAAATTTTTTTGTTTGAGCTTCAATTCCTTTGGAGAATAAAACTGGATGCAACTACATTCTGTTGGATATAATCATAAAGGTGTACCATTGCAAATAATTACCATTACTGAGATTGCTGGGTGAACATAGAAAAACCTGCATAAGGATATATTATGTATAAAATGTGTAATACAGACCAATGCTTTAACCACAAATATTATTTTCAATACGTTTTTTTTTAACATGCTAAAAAGCTGCTAAGAAGCGGGAAAGAGAGAATCGCTCTCTTTCTGAAATATTTCCCCCCAAAAAAGGGATTTTCACCCCTCCATGACCCATTTGGACCTCCCAGATATGCACTCATAGTATTGTGGAGCTAAGAATAACACACATCTTCCCTCTTTAGTTTACACACAGTTTACAATATTATTCAAGCATAATCCATTGGTTTACACACTGTCTACTCAGAGGAGGAGAATAAAGACTGAAAAGACAAACTACAGTGATTACTCACCAGAACATAATGTTCTATCCCAAGTTAATACTTTTTATCTGGGCAGCAAACAGAGTAAAGCCATGAGGAGCCATCATTGAAACAGTGGGAATCCAGTCTTAATGTCCTTCCCAGTTTTATATTACAGCCCAATCAACAATCATTGCAACACATGGTAAAGGTGTGCATAAAAGGGTGACCTCAAGATGCCACTCTATGCTGCAGTGCTCCCATATTGAGCTTTTTTCTTTACTTGATTACCATCCATCCTCCACTGTGCTTCTTGTAAGGATGAACTTGAGTCATCCTCTCTTATCTGTCTCATTTTGAAGAGTGGCATAACAATTTCCCTCTGTATCACATTAAATTTATTCCCTAGAGAAACAGAAATAATGGATTTTTTGATTATATTAAATTATCAATTAATGTAATGTTTCCTCTGCTGAATAATTCAACTCACCTTATATTTTATTCTACGTTTTCTTTTTCTTTTTTTTAAGTCTGACATGCTTCTGTAGTAAAATGATTTATTTCTAGGCTTTTTACACGTTGTTAGCAGGGGTGGCAATATAGAAGGTGCTGTAAATTGGAAGAATTTTAACCCCAATCTACCCAAAAACTCAGCAACAAATAACTATCATAATATTACAAAAGTGACAAGCGGACCCAATTATGGCAATATCTATTTCAAACAGCATAAAAAGTACAAAATTGGACCCAGTTCAGAGCCACAAAATAACAAATGACAGGAATCAGCAATTGACTCCCTGTGGGAACAATTTAACTAGTAGTGCCATCCTTTGCTGCAGAAAACAATTGTTCTGCTGGCTGCCTCATCTCCTCAGTCTGTTGTTAACCTCACAAAGTGACAGTCCCAGCTGTCTCTACTGACCGCTGCTATCAACAAAGCCGCAAGACACCCACTTTCTGCTTCCTTTTCCTATTGGGACGGTTTAAGTCAGTATCACACTCACAACTAAGCTTGATTGCAGTTCAGCTAAACGTTTCAAAACAATGTTTCTGATATTGTGAAAAAAATCTAATAAGAAACCAAGTAGTAATGCTTAGAATAACTATTTTAATTATTTTTGCTGAGAATGAAATAACACACTACAACCCTTAAGGTTAAATCTAACCCTTCCTCTCTGGTTCATTAACATTCTTCAGCACTGCTCGTTTCTAAATGTTCAAACAGTTCTTACCTCCCTTTAGTAGCTTGAATAAAAAGGATCAGCTATTACCCAGGTTTCTACTGTAGTTTGTTTTCAAATTTACTAGAGTAAATAGATTAATCCCTTGCTAATCTTAACCCACCATATATTTTCATACCTTGAGCCGTACTTGTTTTTGATTAGTTCTCCGATTTAATACAAGGAGATGCTATATTTGCAAAGAAAAACACCGTCTGGAATATTGAAATCCTATGAGGTAGCAATACTTTTCCAGAGCCAAGAAAATGGAGGTAAACCTAATGACCTTCAGTATGCGATTTATTTGAGGAAATGAAAAACTGATAATCACTGAAATCTCAAAGCTGCTGTAAAGAGCCAATTTAGACTTCAGGGATTAGAGGAGCAAAACAAGAGGAAGCAGGAAAGAATGAGAAAAAAAAACTTTTGATTAAAGTTTATTGGCTTGACCAGGGGTAACAGACAAAATAGGATATTGATTTTATTGTGAAAACCCCGGGTGAAGTGTGATAGTGACAGAAAATCACAAAGAGGAGAAGTTTGCCAGTGATGCTATCATTAGCCCCCATCAGCAGTGCAACTAGAGCTGGAAAAGGTCTCCAGTTGCAGCAGATGACCGATTAGTTTAATACTGGAAATATTTGGTTAAAAATAAGAAAAGGAAAAAAAAAAAACGACAAAACAGCATTAAAACTCTAAATTGTTGTCTGCATATCTGTGGTCCAATGTTGGTGAAGTTGTGTGAGTCTTTGTGTTTTTCCAGGGTTTATATCTTTTGTGTATGTGGATCACGTGATTGTAAAAGCAGCAAACTATTCACACAAAAGATTTATATGACGGAGTGCAGCTCGGGTTGTGGCAATACTGACCACTGTGTGGCCCTTGGCTTTGTTATGGTAAGAAAAATACCTTTACTGGTCTGATTTACCCAAAGCATCTATTGTCTTTTAGTAGCCGCAGTAAACAAAGGGGGGTTCCCAGGGGCTGACATGTAGACTGTAAAAGCAGCCAAGGCTTCAGGGGGAGGAGAAGAGCAAAACATAGCAGCGCAGAGGGAAACGGGTCACGGCTGTGTGTTAGCTTTTGAAACTCTAAGCATTTATGTAGGTCTTGCATGAAAATGAAAACTGAACATTTTTCGCTGTGTTTGACCCTTTTATCTACATTTAAAAGAAATAGATGGATGGATGGATGGACAGCATTAAAGAAGAAAAAAAATAAACAGATGAACTACTGGAAGACTATAATAATTATTGAACTTCATTGATCTTATATTGCAGAAGTTTACCTCTGCATTGAACCCATCGCCTTGGGGAGCAGTGGGCTGCTATTGTGCGGCGCCCGAGAAGCAATGTGGGGTTAAGGGTCTTGCTTGGAGACCCAGAGTGGCAGTCTGTGGGGGGTGGGACTTGAACTCAGAACCTCTGGATTCCTCTATGCCCTAACCACTAGGAGGAACATTATAATCTTGATGGATCATTCATAAAAAGCTCCCTTCAGGGTCAGAACGTTCTTTTCTTCTCGTTTTATCCTGGAATTTAAAACCAACAAAATTTCTCATAAGGACATTTGGTCATTTTAGCTCCGTTGTTGGTTTTATGTTTATTCTCTGCATTGGTGTCTAGACTGAACTATTCTTTTGTAAAGAGGTGTAAAATAGTTTTTTATAGCGTTTATATCAGCTTTTACAACAGATTATGCATAAAATCATTATGGACATATAAAACTACTATTATAAATTCCACCAACAACAACAACTCACACTGCTATGCTGAATAAAATTCCATCTATCCATCCATATTCTGTCACACTTATCCCAGTAGGGGTCGCAAGGGCTGCTGGTGCCTATCTCCAGCTGTCTACGGGCGAGAGGCGGGGTTCGCCCTGGACTGGTTGCCAGTCCATCGCAGGGACAACCATCCACACACACACCTAAGGAGAATTTAGAGAAGCTAATTAACCTAACAGTCATGTTTTTGGACTGTGGGAGGAAGCCGGAGTACCCGGAGAGAACCCTTGCATGCTCAGGGAGAACATGCAAACACCAATGGATAAAGACCCTGGGTTTAGAATTGAACCTGTGACCTTCTTGCTGCAAGGCAGCAGTGCTAACCACTGCGCCATTGAGCAGCCCCATGCTGCATACCATTCCACATTTATATTTTTTAATTTGTTGTGTTATGTATGTTATTTATGATTTACTGCAAATAATGGAAACAAAATAAATAAAGATTAATTTAACTGGCTTGTTTAAGAAATAATTTTTCTTAGATTTGTTTCACTCTAATTGCATCTGAGTGTGTGAAATTATTCTGCAAAAATGATTTAAAAGAGAAAAAAATTATATTTTGCCCAAATATCTTTTTGTAATTCTCACACTTTTTTTTTAGACATTAGGATAAGTGAGAAACACTGAGTAACCCACAGAACCCACTGAGTCCTCAGTGTGAGTTTCAGATTCCCACAGCTCTCTCTTTTCTGAGGGCAGCTAAATTTACCCGAGTTTTATGCTTATGTGGAACGCGCCCCAATTCCCAAAGTCATTTATTTCCACTACGGCCGCTGTCAGGTTTTAATCTCACTTATGGTGGTATCTATAGCAACCCCTTAGACCAATTATGCATGTATGCAAATAAAATGAACAAGAGACAAATCTGTGTGCTCTTAAAATTGCTTCTCCCACTTGAAATATAAACATGCTTTGCCACATGCACCCACTTTTGGCAGCATGCTGTTTGATTTTTTGTTTTTTAATTTCAAGACATAGGATGAGAGGAAAGCACCAAATCACATTCTGATAGACTTAAGTACTTAGGAAGCTAACTGTTTGATGCATCTGTTCTTGTGACTTGTCCCCAGAAAACCTTGCTGCCTAGGCCAAAGTTTCCTCTTTCATCTTAAAAAAAAGGGAGGGGGGGTGGATCTCTGCTTCTGTTTATTTACTTTAAGAAAATATGGCGTGTCATAGATGATGAATGTTACAGATTCAGGAAACAAATAAAACATGGGCTTTGCTTGTGCCTCTCACATAGCTGGAGTTAATCATTAAAATTTTTCAAAAATTCTTTAAAGTTTAATATGACCTTTTCAGTTATCTTTCTTTTTTTTATTATTGAGAAATAAAAGTTATATATGTAACAATATATACCATATGGTATATATTGTTACATATGATGTATATGATGTCTTATTAAGAAATACTTTAATAAACCCAAAAGGGAAATTGAGTTTCGGTACAGCCCATCCAAGCGGGATGCAGGGTCCAAGGCCTTGCTGCCATAAAAGGCGCGGCCCTTAATGGCAGCTGTCAGATCTTGAAAAAAAAAAAAAAGGGCAAGTAATCAAATTAAACTAAAATGCAGTTTTACTTGAACATTTCATTTATTAAGAAGAAAAACTATCATGTTTGTATGTAAGTAAGTATTTCCTTCATAATTAAATGATGAATTATTAAAATGATTATTGAAATAATCTTCAATTAATTTAGTAATCGATTAATCGTAAATGGACTATAGAGACTCTAAAATATGCCTTTAGGTGACAGAGTAAACCACTTGAACAGTAATTATATCAAAATTATAAAAAATATATATAAAATTTTACATTTAAGATTAAAAAAATGTTTTCGTCTATCAATATGCTCTTTTCAAAACACTTCAAGTGGAAAAGTTTTATTTTCACCTGGTTTAATTTAATATAAAATCTTCTTTAAGGAACCTTTGGCTATTGGATTATTAATCGATTAATAGAAAAAAATATTGACAGGTTAATCAATTTGCGAAATAATCATTAATTGCAGCCCTAGAATGAACAGATAATCTGCATCCTTTGAAAAGCTGCAATGAGCTTTATTTGAAAGACCAGCTTCTGATTACCTGTACCTATACAAGATTACCTGTACCTATAGAAGGAAGACAGTGGTTAAATAGAGCCGCAATGGGAATGAAAAAAAAGGAACATTGGTAACCCTGTTACTTCAAAGCTTTCTGTAATTTTATTGATGGCTCATGCAAGAGGTAAGAGAAGAATCAAGAATAAAGTATAAAGCATTTTGGGTGTTCACTTACGTTAAGTTAGACTTGATAAATCCTAGGGGTGTAAATAATAATCGTTTTGTATCGATGCATCGATCCAAAAGCCGACGATCCGATGCATCGACACGTCCGCAAGATAATCGATTCATGTTTTCTTTTTTTCCCTCCGGTCTATTTTTATCCATTTGCTCCTGGGCGTAATTCTCCTCCCGTGCTGCGGTGCCGCTAAACCTATTTTGTCCTCCTACCGCGCTTCCTGGTTATACTCTTACAGCACTTGTTGCAGCAAGCTTCACACAGACATTTTTAAATTATGCTCAGTATTTAAGCGTGGTCTGAGCTACACACTGTGGGTCTAGATACGGCCAAGGCGGTGAGGAAGTGGGGACGAGTTTAGTCCGACGACGGAGGGACAAGAGGGCCAAAAAGAGCGGAGATTCAGCTGGAAAAAGGGTCCCAGCGTTCTCGCGCACCTCGCCCTTCTAGCGGGTCAAACTTCACGAGTTGTTTTCCGCAATTTCGGTCATAAAAACAAAACAAGCCGGCCTCCTGTCTGCTGCACTGTTTACGGTCAGCTACAATCTGGGAGAGGAGCAGCGGAGCGTCTCTCAAGGGGGCGGTGACGTCGACACTCTGGAGCCTTCTTCTTCTTCTTTTTTTTAATGGCGCTTGGCAAACAACTTATAGATGCATTATCGCCACCTTCCAGAATGGAGTATGGACCAGACAAACTATTATATTCTCCCTAAAATACCCGTTCTTCTTAGAAAATTAAAAATACTCCCAAAAACTACATCCCCAGATGACCTTTGAAACAATTCCCTTGTATCTAGTTTATTTTTATTCCTATCTAACTCTCTAAGCAACATCTCTCTTTCCTGAGTATATTTATTACATTCTAAAAAAATATGTTGGACAGTTTCTCTGGAGCCGAGGTACTCATTACACTGATATTGTGCAGTATTTTTTGATGCAACTTTTCTACTTCTGTTATTTGCTGTTGTTTCTAAAGAAAATGCATAATGATATTACAGCTTTCATAGATTTATTTCAAACTTGAAACTTTGTTTAGCCTGTAAGGTGTAAAAAAAATTATAATAATAAAAAAAGAAAAACTTAACTGATTAATCGATTAATCGAATCGAATCGTGGTGTATTCTTGAGTATCGAAAATAATCGAATCATTGGGTCAGGAAATCGATACTGAATCGAATCGCCATGATGGATGTGATTTACACCCCCTAATAAATCCCATCAGGCAGTAATCAAAAAATATAATTATTATCTACAAGTCTTTAAAAAAAAAAGACTTGTATACAGCTGATATAGCATTACAGAACAAGAAAATTATTTATCTGGTTATAAGACACACATTTTAAGCAAACCAGATAATTTACCCATATAGGGTTAGACAAATTAATCATTCAGCTTAGATAAATGCTGATCCTCAATCTGATTGAGGTGTTTCAATGTGACCCAAATTGGCTTCAAACTTGAAGCATACCAGGACATCTTTAATGAAGAGAAAAGATCAGATAAGAACAGAGTTTTGAAGCTTAAGTTATCCGTTTCTGATATCAACATCTTGAAACCCTAAGCATCTAGGTGTGTCAAAAAAGCTAAAACGGCAGAAATATTAAAGTGGAGAACAATTTTTTACAGCATTCCATACAGAGATCCTTCAGCCCATATTACAAGGAAAGGATCTCTTGTCCAAATGTTAAATTACAGCAACATGGACACAGACAGGGTCAAACCCGTCCTGATTGACTCACTATTAAAGCATTTTAATGGCTCACAGGGGCAGATAAGGCGATCTTGACTACCAGGCTTCCCATTACAGGGTATATAGTGCCGTTTAGTCACCATTGCTGTCACGTTCATAAAAGCAGAAGATGCTCTTTATTAATTCTCAAAGGAGTGAACCTTGAAGCCCTCAAAGATAGCAAACAAAACCATATAAATCCTTGGGAATCATCACTGTCTGAAAGATCATAAGCTGGATCATTGAAATGTAATATCTAAGTTAGAGTTAATAGTTTGGAGATCTAACATGCTGGGATCATTCCAGTTTGAACTGCCTCAGAAAAAAATGCTTCTGCTATTTCTATTTGGATCTGAAACAATTTGGATCTGAAACAAGAGTAAAATACCATTTAAAATAATACAAGTTCTGTAAAATTCAACTATGTGGTTAGTGAGCTTACCATTTACCATTACATATAAAAGCTAAAAGGTGTTTTTATTGATTCGGACACTAAAGCAAGTAGCAGCCATTCTATATTGCCCTTCCCAGTCAAATGGAAGCCAACTTCCAGCCACTGGAGTGACCCCCCCTCCTTCACCTGGACATGCATTTTTTTTTTACCGACCCCACCCTTTTACTGAATTACAGGTTCTGACCAGGAGATGACGCTTCTCTTTAGATCTTAATGTCCACAAATCATGACAGAAAGAATATTTTAGTACAAAAAATTATGTTTAAAAAAGGATTCTTAGGGGACCAGCCAAGGGCCCATCAAGGAAAGTGAGGAAATTTTTAATGGCTGCTACTGTACTGTTACCTAAATAGGTTTACCCCCCTGGTTTCACTGAGATACAGACAACAACTAAATTAAAGCTGGAATTTGAGTGTCCAACTTTTCCCGATGTGATTCTAAGTTCAGCTCACATTCTAATAGATATTTAATACCTGATTCTTGTTCAACTTAGATATATTTTTAGGAAACTACTATTTTAATATCTTTTTATCTTTGGTATTTAAATATGCATTATTTTAGGTAGAAATATAGCATTTATCCCTTGTTACCATTCTTTTAATGCTCAATGATAGGCTTTTTTGAAAACAAAATGCTGGCCTATTTTGTTATACCTAACATGGCAGGTTTAGTGTACCATGCTATCCTGTAAACCTTTTTAAATATAAAAGCATAAACCTGCCTTCAAATTATGTTTCTCAAGGGAGGATCATTATTACCTGCACTGTGATGCAGATGCTAACAGTGCATTTGCATATATGTGCTAAAGAGGTTTGTTTGTCATTAGTTTGACCCCATATTTTGTGCCTTGATTTAAACTAAATAAGGACATGGATATGGAAGTATGAAATGTAAAAATCTAATGTTAAGTTGTCCTAACATTTAGGCAATGGCAACTATGGGGTAAAGATTATCAGGCCTCCTTAGTGTCACGTTGATTAGTATCAATTATATATATATATATACATATATACATATATATACACATACACATATATATACACATACATATATATACACATACATATATATATATATACATATATATATATACATATATATATATACATATATATACACATACATATATATATATATATACATATATATATATACATATATATACACACATATATATATATACATATATACACATACATATATATATATACATATATATATACATATATATACACATACATATATATATATATACATATATATATATACATATACATATATATATACATATATACACATACATATATACACATATATATATATATACATATATATATATACACATACATATATACACATATATATATACATATATACACATACACATATATATATACATATATACACATACACATATATATATACATATATACACATACATATATATATATATATATATATACATATATACACATACATATATATATATATATACATATATACACATACATATATATATATATATATATATACATATATACACATACACATATATACATATATACACATACATATATATATATATACATATATACACATACCTATATATATATATACATATATACACATACCTATATATATATATACATATATACACATACCTATATATATATATACATATATATATACATATATACACATACATACATATATATATACAGTGGGGCAAAAAAGTATTTAGTCAGCCACCAATAGTGCAAGTTCTCCCACTCAAAAAGATGAGAGAGGCCAATAATTTTCATCATAGATATACCTCAACTATGAGAGACAAAATGAGAATAAAAAATCCAGAAAATCACATTGTCTGATTTTTAAAGAATTTATTTGCAAAATATGGTGGAAAATAAGTATTTGGTCAATAACAAACAAGCAAGATTTCTGGCTCTCACAGACCTGTAACTTCTTCTGTAAGAGGCTCCTCTGTCCTCCACTCGTTACCTTCATTAATGGCACCTGTTTGAACCCGTTATCAGTATAAAAGACACCTGTCCACAACCTCAAACAGTCACACTCTAAACTCCACCATGGCCAAAACTAGAGAGCTGTCAAAGGACACCCGAAACAAAATTATAGACCTGCACAAGGCTGGGAAGTCTGAATCTGCAATAGGTAAACAGCTTGGTGTGAAGAAATCAACTGTGGGATCAATTATTAGAAAATGGAAAACATACAAGACCACTGATAATCTTCCTCGATCTGGGGCTCCATGCAAGATCTCACCCCGTGGAGTCAAAATGATCACAAGAACGGTGAGTAAAAATCCCAGAACCACACGGGGGGACCTAGTGAATGACCTGCAGAGAGCTGGGACCAAAGTAACAAAGGCTACCATCAGTAACACACTACGCCGCCAGGGACTCAAATCCTGCAGTGCCAGACGTGTCCCCCTGCTTAAGCCAGTACATGTCAAGGCCCGTCTCAAGTTTACTAGAGAGCATTTGGATGATCTAGACGATGACTGGGAGAATATCATATGGTCAGATGAAACCAAAATAGAACTTTTTGGTAAAAACTCTACTCATCGTGTTTGGAGGAGAGAGAATGCTGAGTAGCATCCAAAGAACACCATACCTACAGTGAAGCATGGGGGTGGAAACATCATGCTTTGGGGCTGTTTTTCTGCTAAGGGACCAGGACGACTGATCCGTGTGAAGGAAAGAATGAATGGGGCCATGTATCATCAAATTTTGAGTGAAAACCTCCTTCCATCAGCAAGGGCATTGAAGATGAAACGTGGCTGGGTCTTTCAGCATGACAATGATCCCAAACACACCGCCCGGGTAACGAAGGAGTGGCTTCGTAAGAAGCATTTCAAGGTCCTGGAGTGGCCTAGCCAGTCTCCAGATCTCAACCCCATAGAAAATCTTTGGAGGGAGTTGAAAGTCCGTGTTGCCCAGCGACAGCCCCAGAACATCACTGCTCTAGAGGAGATCTGCATGGAGGAATGGGCCAAAATACCAGCAACAGTGTGTGAAAACCTTGCGAAGACTTACAGAAAACGTTTGATCTCTGTCATTGCCAACAAAGGGTATATAACAAAGATTTGAGATTAACTTTTGTTATTGACCAAATACTTATTTTCCACCATATTTTGCAAATAAATTCTTTAAAAATCAGACAATGTGATTTTCTGGATTTTTTTTCTCATTTTGTCTCTCATAGTTGAGGTATATCTATGATGAAAATTACCGGCCTCTCTCATCTTCTTAAGTGGGAGAACTTGCACTATTGGTGGCTGACTAAATACTTTTTTGCCCCACTGTATATATATACATATATACACATACATATATATATATACATATATATATACATATATACACATACATATATATATATATATACATATATACACATACATATATATATATATATATATACATATATACACATACATATATATATATATATATACATATATACACATACATATATATATATATACATATATACACATACATATATATATATATATATATACATATATACACATACATATATATATATATATACATATATACACATACATATATATATATATATACATATATACACATACATATATATATATATAATATATATAATATATAAATCTATATATCTATAGATATATATATCTATATATCTATAGATATATATATCTATATATATAGATATATATATCTATATATATAGATATATATATATCTATATATATATAGATATTATATATAGATATTAGGGCTGCAACTAACGATTATTTTAAAAATCGATGAATCGGCCGATTATTTTTTCGATTAATCAATGAATCGGACAAAAAATATTTTTTATATTAACCTCTTTATTCCAAAATAAACATTTTAGACAGAACAAACAAGCACACAAGTACAGGTTGCTCATTAACTGTACTGGTGCAATATGAAAATTCAATGTTTGTGCTAAAACTACGCAAACTTACATGAGAAATGTAGCTGTACATCCACAAAATATAGGCTACTTTGTTTCATAAAGCGCAAAAAAAGACATTTTTGTTTTTAAAAGCCCCTAAGGGGTTCAAACAATAGGCCCCCCCATTTCAACAAATTAGTTTTTTTTTTAGAGTAGAAGAGTTCTGCCTTTTAAGACAGGAAAGTATAGCAGTTAAAGTTGCTACTTGAGAAAATACTGAACCATAGAAATAAAAATAGCCCTGTGATTCAAATTATAAATTGTATTTGGAATGAAAATGAGAGAACTAAGGGTGCTAAAAAACACATCCTCCAAAGACAGATATTTACATGGGAATGTGGCATATAATTAATTGACATATTACTGATCTTGCTGGATTTTATTCTGCTTTACTTCGATAAATTGCAGGATCTTTACTTTATCTTTGCCAGAAGATTTAAACTTTAAAAGCCTTGCCCTCATAATTTGCAAGTTAATTGATTTAACTTTATTTAAATATAAACGCTGCTTAAGCTAATTCAAATGAAATTAAAAGTAAAATAAGTAGCCAACCTTATCACTGTCTGTAACCTACTAACAAGGTAAGGAAAGCATCAGATGAGCTACCTGAGAAACTAACGTTACGTTTCCCCACTTTAAAACGAAACAAACATGGTGGTTCCGTGCGATGTTAATTTGTTTTGACAAAAGTTGCATGTTACGACTTTTTTCACTTTACAAAGCGCAGGCTATTTTAATTATTGTGATCAATTTGCGCCGTCAATCCCGGCGCATGCGCGCTTCATTTGCAGTCTGGACGCTGAGGGTAGACATCCTGTGGCTCTGACTGCAGCGCTGAAAGGGACTCCTGCGGGAGAACGGAGTTGGGATGGGGGAGGCGCCCCACGGCAGAGTAGGAACGATACATGCTTTCACGTAAGAGTCTCCAAAAGCTGCCAGTGACACCGTAAAAAGTCGCCAGATTTGTCGCTGGTCGCTTTTTTGAAAAATAGTCACTGGAGGGGTCTGAAAAGTCGCTGAGTTGGCAACACTGCACCTGCGGCGCTGGCTCGTATTTTTTTTTCTTCCCCCGTTTCAGTCAAGTGGATCTGATGACGGCGGCGGCGGATGACGCATTAATCGCGCGACACAACTAATCGATGAGGAAATTCGTTGCCAACGCTTTTAAAAGTCGATTTTTAATGATTTTATCGATTCGTTGTTGCAGCCCTAATAGGTATTATATATATATACACTATATTGCCAAAAGTATTTGCTCACCTGCCTTGACTCACATATGAGCTTAAGTGACATCCCGTTCCTAATCCATAGGGTTCAATATGACGTCGGTCCACCCTTTGCAGCTAGAACAGCTTCAACTCTTCTGGGAAGGCTGTCCACAAGGTTTAGGAGTGTGTTTATGGGAATTTTTGACCATTCTTCCAGAAGCGCATTTGTGAGGTCGCACACTGATGTTGGACGAGAAGGCCTGGCTCTCAGTCTCCGCTCTAATTCATCCCAAAGGTGTTCTATCGGGTTGAGGTCAGGACTCTGTGCAGGCCAGTCAAGTTCATCCACACCAGACTCTGTCATCCATGTCTTTATGGACCTTGCTTTGTGCACTGGTGCACAGTCATGTTGGAAGAGGAAGGGGCCAGCTCCAAACTGTTCCCACAAAGTTGGGAGCATGGAATTGTCCAAAATGTCTTGGTATGCTGAAGCATTCAGAGTTCCTTTCACTGGAACTAAGGGGCCAAGCCCAGCTCCTGAAAAACAACCCCACACCATAATCCCCCCTCCACCAAACTTTACACTTGGCACAATGCAGTCAGACAAGTACCGTTCTCCTGGCAACCGCCAAACCCAGACCCGTCCATCAGATTGCCAGATGGAGAAGCGCGATTCGTCACTCCAGAGAACGCGTCTCCACTGCTCTAGAGTCCAGTGGCGGCGTGCTTTACACCACCGCATCCGACGCTTTGCATTGCACTTGGTTATGTATGGCTTGGATGCAGCTGCTCGACCATGGAAACCCATTCCATGAAGCTCTCTGCGCACTGTTCTTGAGCTAATCTGAAGGCCACATGAAGTTTGGAGGTCTGTAGTGATTGACTCTGCAGAAAGTTGGCGACCTCTTCGCACTATGCGCTTCAGCATCCGCTGACCCCGCTCCGTCAGTTTACGTGGCCTACCACTTCGTGGCTGAGTTGCTGTCGTTCCCAAACACTTCCATTTTCTTATAATACAGCTGACAGTTGACTGTGGAATATTTAGGAGCGAGGAAATTTCACGACTGGATTTGTTGCACAGGTGGCATCCTATCACAGTTCCACGCTGGAATTCACTGAGCTCCTGAGAGCGACCCATTCTTTCACAAATGTTTGTAAAAACAGTCTGCATGCCTAGGTGCTTGAATTTATACACCTGTGGCCATGGAAGTGATTGGAACACCTGATTCCAATAATTTGGAGGGGTGAGCAAATACTTTTGGCAATATAGTGTATATATATATATATATATATATATATATATATATATATATATATATATATATATATTTCACATGCTGGTTCTCCTTGCAGTTCATAGTACCACAAGGAGGTGAATATCTCTGCTATTTCAAAATGAAACATATTTTTTGATGAATACTATGAATAAATAACTTTCAAGTCTACTAGTGTGAATTATTTAGCATTAAGGAATTTATTTGAAAAAGTTAACATTTCAAAGTGAAAGTTATATTTTTTTGAAGTATTATATATATATATCTCCAAGATGAAATCAATACGAGAATTTATTTCACTTTACTTGCAGGGAATGTTATTCCTTTAAGATTTGAATGCACAGAGACATTAGAGGAAAGTTTATTCCCCACATCTCCCAAATTGAAGCTGGTGTCATCTTCAAAAGAGCTTGTCGTTTCCTGGTGGAGAGTGTTCAAAAGAACTCAACAGGGGTTTACTTCAGGCAAGATAAAAACATAAGTGAAATGTTATGTAAACCCAATGTTAAAGAGCCACCCAAAAACATGATGTACTATTAAATGCATTATTAAAGAAACAGCTTCAATATGAGTTGTTGGAATCCAGGAGCAACTAAAATAAATTTAAGATATTTCAAATTCCAATACAAAAATAAAAACACACCTATTAAAAATAATAGTTACTGCAGCTATATGCATGTAGGGATGTTGTGTTTTAAAATGAGCATCATCCCTTGTTATGCAAAGCATCAAAACATAATGCAGCATTTTGAACCAGCCGTAATCCACTGCTTTACCCTTTTACATACCATGGCAATCCACCCACACATTTCAATTAGTAATTCCTCTAGTGACTCACGTTAAGTCATCTGGCTACGCTTCGTTTCATAAATATGCTATAAAACCAAATCACACTGGCACAAAAAAAAGCAGGAATGAACATAGAAATGCACTTAGTATATGTCAGAAAGCAATATCATGTTCCTGATGATGTAAAGTCTAAACAAATGGGGAACATGCAAGTTTTATAAATAAAGGATTCCATTGGACTTTGTTCTTAAAGCTGTCTGTGGTGTAAATAAAAAATGCCCAACATGTCGATGAGGCAGAAAGTTGTGGAATGTTGTTTTTTTTGAAGTGGCTGGAATGAGAATTTGAGGGTTAAAATATAAAAAGAACATCTGTATGGCGCTCTAACTACCCATGATCCTAACATTTTTCCATATTGTTTAATGATGGAGGCTGATTGGTATAGAAAAGTCAAATCATTTAATAG
This sequence comes from Cyprinodon diabolis, assembly GCA_030533445.1. NCBI lineage: Eukaryota > Metazoa > Chordata > Actinopteri > Cyprinodontiformes > Cyprinodontidae > Cyprinodon > Cyprinodon diabolis. Next base: position 5,062,414 of record CM060072.1, read on the forward strand.
AAGTAAGGGGTAACTGCACTGGTTGTCAGGTTGGGTGGAGGCTTTGAGAACCCAAACGCATAGAGAAGAGGAGGCAGAGGTAAGTTTAGCTGATTTAGTAAAGACTAACAGGCAGCTGAGGCAAAAATAAGAAAATATATAAAAATACTGAAAAACAAACTAAATCCAAAAACTTCAGGGAAAATATTCAATGGAAGCAAAAGACAAGGAAGTAACGAAAGAACACGAAACCAGCACTGAGAGAAGGCTCTACTGCTCTTTAAAGGGAAAGTTTGGTCAGTGAGGAATAAGGAATGGATCATTATTTATACCTTAAAGTAATACGTTTACAGCAGACATCCCAAGTCTCCTGGAAGTTCCGGGAACTCCCTGATACAGATAGTTGTTCACGGATGCCAGCGAGTTGGATAAATTATCCCAGATTTTAGACTATGGTAGGTTGAGTTTTTTAATGCGAGTGAGAGCGTGCAGGCAATACAATAATTCGTGCACCATGTGCGAATTAGAACTACTGCGATTGTGCAGGCACAACAAGAGAGAGCAGGGTGTGGGGAGGAGGTTACTTGTGAAACCTGTGCAGCGTATCTGTCCAAAGTCATGCTTTGTTCAACGAGCATTCCAGGCGACTGGTTGATCAGAGAGCTGATTGGAGCAGTCCGATAAGTTTCTCTGGGTTACTCTCTGGCAGTCACCTAGTTACCACTCAAAGCTGTGCATCCTGTGAAACGGCAGAGGTTAAATCCTCGGGTAAAAAAAACGAAAATATAGGACTCATTTTACAGCAGAATATACTAACGTATATCCACGTCTAGTGAAGGTGAGGAACAGTGGCGGATCTAATGTGGTTAAGCATCGCCCTGAAATTAGTTTTTGGAACTCGGGATGTCTGTTACTGTGATTTCATGAATTTAGCCTTAATCAGTACAAAAATAAAAATATTTTTTGTCCCGATCACTGCGTCTGGGAGTGGCTATTTATGCCCAAATACACTAACCCCTCCCTCCTGCCATCTTCCAGCAGTGACGTCACGGTGCGGTAAGCCTAGCGCCATTCTCCCCGCTTTACAAGCAAAATCAATGGGAACTACTAGACACATCTGCAATCAACAACAATTATTGAAGATTTCCAGAGGACTTCACCATTGAAATTCACCAGAGCTATAGTGAAACTGACAATGCTCACGTGCATGGCAGCTGGATGTTGGAATACATCGGGTAAAATTGGGAAAAAAAATGTTTGTCACCTTTCTGATTCCTGATCCTCCACAGACGGGTTCATCGTTGGATCGCCAACTTGAAGAGGGAGGATTTACCATCACACTTCTGGCCAGAGAAAAAACACGTAATATGTAGCCAACATTTGGAAGAAGAATGTTTTCAAGATGACTTGGATAATAGCGCGTTGTGACAAACACCAGATACAGCACTGGGACTTGATCAACAGCCGATACCGCACCGTGACGTCACAAACCAGTAGGTGGCAGTAGTGTTCTTTGACAAACATGGATGCCTCCAGTAAAGCACATTGAAATGAAAATTACTCTGAATTAAAAACAATTATCATTTATTGAACAATATGTAATAATTTCATTTTTAAAGTACTTTCAGAAGTTTGTATTCTGAATATGACCAGACTTTTCTTTTAAAGCCCAGCTCTCTGATGAGACTGATGAGCTCCATCTGTATAGACAACCTACACTCACCGGCCACTTTATTAGGTACACCTGTCCAACTGCTCGTTAACACTTAATTTCTAAGCAGCCAATCACATGGCGGCAACTCAGTGCATTTAGGCATGTAGACATGGTCAAGACAATCTCCTGCAGTTCAAACCGAGCATCAGTATGGGGAAGAAAGGTGATTTGAGTGACTTTGAACGTGGCATGATTGTTGGTGCCAGAAGGGCTGGTCTACTGGGATTTTCACGCACAACCATCTCTAGGGTTTACAGAGAATGGTCCGAAAACGAAAAAACATCCAGTGAGCGGCAGTTCTGTGGGCGGAAATGCCTTGTTGATGCCAGAGGTCAGAGGAGAATGGCCAGACTGGTTCGAGCTGATAGAAGGGAAACAGTGACTCAAATAACCACCCGTTACAACCCAGGTGGGCAGAAGAGCATCTCTGAACGCACAGTACGTCGAACTTTGAGGCAGATGGGCTACAGCAGCAGAAGACCACACCGGGTGCCACTCCTTTCAGCTAAGAACAGGAAACTGAGGCTACAATTTGCACAAGCTCATCGAAATTGGACAATAGAAGATTGGAAAAACGTTGCCTGGTCTAATGAGTCTTGATTTCTGCTGCGACATTCGGATGGTAGGGTCAGAATTTGGCGTCTACGACATGAAAGCATGGATCCATCCTGCCTTGTATCAACGGTTCAGGCTGGTGGTGGTGGTGTCATGGTGTGGGGAATATTTTCTTGGCACTCTTTGGGCCCCTTGGTACCAATTGAGCATCGTTGCAACGCCACAGCCTACCTGAGTATTGTTGCTGACCATGTCCATCCCTTTATGACCACAATGTACCCAACTTCTGATGGCTACTTTCAGCAGGATAATGCGCCATGTCATAAAGCTGGAATCATCTCAGACTGGTTTCTTGAACCTGACAATGAGTTCACTGTACTCAAATGGCCTCCACAGTCACCAGATCTCAATCCAATAGAGCATCTTTGGGATGTGGTGGAACGGGAGATTTGCATCATGGATGTGCAGCCGACAAATCTGCGGCAACTGTGTGATGCCATCATGTCAATATGGACCAAACTCCCTGAGGAATGCTTCCAGCACCTTGTTGAATCTATGCCACAAAGAATTGAGGCAGTTCTGAAGGCAAAAGGGGGTCCAACCCGTTACTAGCATGGGGTACCTAATAAAGTGGCCGGTGAGTGTAGATTCTATACCAAGATCCTCTCTGGAGGTGATGCATAACTCGCGCACACACACACACACCCACAGGAACCCTGACACTGGTTCCTCTAAGCATAAAAGCCAAAACATCTTTAGCACTGGTTGCTAACTTTAGCACCTTATTTAAAGGGGTTTTGATATGGCGAATGAAAAAAAGGTGTTTAACCCTTAAAAGCCCAATCCAAAAATAAAACAAAACAGAAAATTACTTTTTTTTTTGGTTTGAAGTCCTTATTTGGCCTTTTAACAAAATATGTAAAAAGAAAAAACATAAATACATTTTTGATATTAATTAGGGCTGGGCGATATAGAAAAAAAGCGTATCGATAGAAAAAAATGCATATTGATCGATATCGATAATTATTGAAAAGATTTGAAACCATATTTTATGTGCAGCTCTGCCTGGACTTTTTATAATATTGCTAAATAATTTAATTTTAATAAAAAACACAAACACAGACTTCGAATTAAACCTTTATTTAACCAACTTTTTTAACCATAACAGAATTGTTTTAAAGAAAAATAACTTAAGAGACCTGAGTTATGTTATTAAATACTGACAAAGAATAAACTAAAGTGACCAGAAAAGTGACCAAAATAAATATAACAAATAAATAAATGCCCCTCCACCGCCGCCCCAGTTTCCTGCTTTAACCTGAGTTACTTTGAAGTTTCTGGCCCCTCAGCATTTTTCTCTCAATTGTTAGAACTATGTGGGAAACTGCCCAGAACTGAAAATATATATATATAAGATTCCTCGGAGAGCCGCGCCGGGGCCTCCACAGCTCGTACTCCTGCGGGTGTGAGCGGCTGAGATGATAAAAAAAAAAAAATGTTGGTTGTGTTATCAGACTGGTTTCACTGGTTCCCGACACATTTTACAGATGACTGTGGTTTGTTTTTGGTCCGACTTGCCATGACCGAAAAACTGCCAGACTGCCGAACTACAAAAACCCTTCTTTGGAACAATTTCCTCCGCCTCTCCTGCTGCGACATCTTCATGTGCTCTGTGTTGTGGTTTGAGAGGGCGGCGCTTGGTGACGGCGTGCCTGGGTCCACAATTGTGATTGGTTGGGAGGAAGCAGTGACTAGCATAAACCTACATGCTAGGCTACAATGAGAAGGAAGGAAAACTGCGTTTCTTTTTTATCGAACTTTTATCGACCCTCTTTTTTTCTATTGCGCCACACGTCTATCGATCGATATATATCGTTATGAATTATCGCCCAGCCCTAATATTAATAATTTATTACTATGCGATAAGTCAAGATTATTTTTTGTGTAGTCTTCTGCCCTCTGTTATCAGGTATATCTGATTGTATACAATAGGATTTTGAGCAAAGTTTTTACCATTAAATTATGCAAAAGGTGTCAGACGCAAAACATTTCAGAAACCGTATGTATCAAATATGATACATTTGGCATTACAGGGTTAATAGGAAAAAAGACCACAAAAGGACCAATCTTCAAACTTCCAGGAAAATATCTTCAAAATGCACTTAACATCAGACTAATGTCTACTACAGATGTGGCCGATAGTGGGTGGAAATCTACTCTTGGGTCATTTTTTAAATTTCATTTTTTCTCCTACTGAGGTACCTCAAGAGCTGCTCAGTGGATTCTGATAAATAGATAGCACTGGGCCTCTCACTCTAAAGCTTTTGCTCTCTGGCTTTCCCTTTAAGGCAGTAAGCTGAGCGTTAACCTCACTGCTTTAACAAACTGGCCTCCTCCTTATAGATGTAAAAACCATTGTTCCAGAATAAAACAAACTTCATTTAAATCAAGTGGATCAAATATGATTGCAGCTCTATTTGGTTAAGGTCTGCATTTTCATCAAATGCACCAGGATTTCCTGCATCTAGATTAAATCTCTTCATTTATCATCCATTCTATTTTTTTACATTAATCATTTCTTTCATAATACGGCTTCAGCGTTTCAATTAAATATTTCTGCTTCTGTTGGGTTAGAAGTGCAAGCAGGAAAAGCTATTAAAGTTAAGTGAGTTTTATTTTTTTTGTCATTCATGCTGAGGTAATTTAAACAAGACCCGAGGGTAGTCAGATGAGAACAATAATGATTTATCTGTTGTACAAAAAGGAAAACTTTTTAGATCTTATCAAACTTTTTTTTTTGTTTTTGTTTTTCTACTGCTGGTATGAAAAAAAACAACATTTTCTTTCTTTTTAAATTAAACAGATTCTTAAAGGAGCCCTACTCTTCTTAGAACATAAAGTTAGATTTTGTAAACACGCATTAAATGTCAACATTTATTTTATTACTTTTTTCTTTCCTAGTCATCTGAAAGCTTTTCCTATGTTCTACATTAATTTCAATATTTTATTATTTTCTTTTCCATCACGGACAATAGAACAATTTGGAAAGTCCATCAAACCACAGAAAAGATAAATCATCCTCTGATAGTTGTTTATACAAAAACTGAGTTATTGAGTGAATTATTATGTAATTTTTTTATTTCAAGGCAGTCACCTTAATTGGATTTCAAGTACCCTGTTTAAACCTGAGAATTTCTGCCAAAGATATTAAGGCAACAGAACAGTAACTATGCTCAACCTTAGGTTGGCTGAGGTCTGGAATAGCATGCTGCAGTTTTTAAAGAGTACATATACAGGAAGTATAATACATACTGGGTTGAACAGAAAAGATCCTTTCTGCTTCAAATTTCTATGCTTTTCCTGTAACTGTGTGGCTCTTTTCAGTATACTCTGGCTTCCTCCCACAGGCTAAAAACATGAATATTAGGTTAATTGATTGGTCTAAAATGTCCCTTAGGCATAAGTGCTTGTGTGGACGGTTGTTTGTCCTGCATTTTGCTTTATAATCATGTGCTGGACTCCATTTGACTATATTTTTTTATGAACAGTATCAGATTTCCTGTTTAAACTCAAAACCTCTCGCTTGTGTACTGAGCAGCGGCGACATCACTGTGAAAAGCTCTTCTGCGTCCTTGGGCTTGATAAAGAGCTATATAAGTGCAGGCCGATACTTTCCTTTTTAAGATGAGCTTTTTTGTTGTCAGGTTTTAAAAATTCAAGCATTTATGATGTGCATACACTTTAAAACTGCATCAGAGGCTGTGCACAAGTTATTGATCTGAAAATGTTTGAGAGCAAACCTTCCTGTTAGTATCTTACTGCAAGGGGCTGACATGATTATCTTAAACAGCTGACAATGACAATAGCAGATGAGGATAGTATGAGCTCAATAACCAGCAGGTCATGTCAGAATAAGGAAGAAAGCTGTTTAAGATGGCCCAGCACTTAAAAAAAAATGCCCTAAATGAAACATCACAAGCAAAAGCAAAATCTAAGTTAATTAAAGACTCCAACTGCCTATGTTGACTTAAGCCAAGTTCAGACTACGTGTTTTTGCTCTTTTCGGGCCGATTCTCCAGTCATGCAAGAATTTTTCGATTGGGCCGACTTGTAGCCTGATTGTCCGTTGTGTAGTATAGAGGGGGTAATGAGGGGCGATCTGCCTCTCACGACCACCTCCTGATCAGGAATCATAAGGTCAGGAGAAATTTAAACCTGTTAGAAATTCGGTCGGCCGTCGTAAGGTGGTCATGGGCAAATCGCTCAGTGCGCAAACAAGGATTCTTCTTCTCCTTCCTCTCATTCAAGAACAAAGAAGCATGGCGAGGGTGTGAGTGAAATGGAGTTCTTTCTGTAAAATTGAGAGACCATAGAAGCCACATTTGCTCAGCCATGTCTTTTCCCAAATACGTTGTCGCCTTTTCTTTTTAGGGCTTTCAGCACAAAATTGCACAAATTGCCAAGGCAGCGTTTCACTCTAGTGAGCTTCATATTCCTCTTCTACTCGTTTGGCTTCTGGATAGAGGAGTCCGAGTAGCTCCATCTCACTTCGGAGCTGAGTCTGACACGGTATTTAGATGTACTGTGTGAGCAGGTAGATCGCATCAGAACATCGGGTAGTACAGTGTGAGAACATGCATCGTGAGCAATGAAGTCATACTGTAGGACGAAACCACAGGGTTTTGTCCTACAGTATGAGCTGTAGCTGTGTGCAACGATTGAAAATGCTTGTGCCCGGCTTTAGTCATAGGTAGCCCCACTTTAATTGTTGCTAGAAAGAAAAAATCTAAATTAAAATGAATACTGTGTAATTAATGAGTGAAATAAGTACAATACAGATTGGCAGTGTATAATGGTACTGCACGATTTGCAGTCATGCCCCCACCATGTGGAACAAACTCCCTGAATGCTTCAGGGCTGCTAAATTTTATTTATTTTATTCCCCTAATGTTTTAATACAAACATATACTGTACCCTTAATTCTTGTTTGGTTCTTTTAGATTTTTAAATGCATCTAAACCTTTTTATGTAAGCCTTCTTCTGTTCTATACAGAACATGAAATTTGCTATATAAATACATTTTTATGCAATTTATTCTATAAGCAGAAATATGTTATCTTAGATGACACATAACAGTTGTTCTTGGAAAATATTTGTTGTTTTAGATGTAAAAGAGAAGTTATAATTAGACATTTACTTTGTTGAATGCTAGCTATTGTCTTACAGCCACCTGCTAACAAGAAGATTTCTTTTTCAATTTGAGTTTTGTGGAGGGCTATTTTTGTTGCAAAAGAAGGTAAAAGAAAACTTTCATTTCATAACTGTTCATTTTGGCTGCTGTGATGAAAAGTGACCCCAGAGCGTGGTGCATACTGTACAGTGAATAAGATCTATGGGTTCACTCCTGCTGCTTATCCATTTACTGTTCATTTTAAACTAAGAGCTACTTTTGTTTAAATAACCCTTAATTCTAAATTCCCAAAGGATAACAACTCAACCATGCATTTATTCAATATCCCAATTGCAGTACATCAGAATGTATTTTTCTGGAAGCGGCTGAATCGCATGGACACCACAGCGCACGCACAGCGTGATAAATGTAGCGGTAATAGAGGAAGAGGGCTCGGTTTTTGTGTCTGTATGCTCCCTGTGTTCAGCATGAGCTTTTTCATGTAAATGCAGCTTCTGATGTTGCAGCTGCAGAAATCAGACTATAAATGCAACAAGATGCAACTTCTTTCTCAGCTACTAGTGAACATTTCATGTTTATACACTGGAAGAAAATCAAAATCTAACTTTTTATTTTTTTTAAATAAGTGCATTTTTTTCTTAACTTGAGGAGATAAGTAAAACATTTTGCCAATGGAACAAGACAATTTATATTTAAAATAAGAGAAAAAACATTGCATTGTCTTATTTCAAGTGCATATTATCCAATTATGTTTTTTAGAGTAAAAATATGCATTCTATTGGCAAATCGTCTTATTTACCTAGTTAAATTAAGGGTAAATACACTTTTTTAAAGACATTTATACTTATTTGTCGATTGTTTTTGCAGTGTACACCTTTAAGCTCCCACCTTGGCCCAAATGATCTAAAACAGGCATGTCCAAAGTCGGTCCTCGAGGGCCGCTGTCATGGAGGTTTTATTAGGTTTCTCTGCTTGAAATGGCTGTGCTGGGGGAGGGAAACCTCTAAAACCTGCAGGACAGCGGCCATCCAGGGCCGACTTTGGGCATGCCTGATCTAAAACGAGCAACGTGTAAAAACTACAACATATTATTTTGGGATTTTTACACAAAGGTAATCAGGGGTGGAAAGTAACGAATTACATTTACTCACGTTACTGTAATTAAGTACTTTTTATGAGTAATTTGTAATTTTCTGAGTAGTTTTTGAAATATGTCATTTTTACTTTTATTCGTGTAAATTTTTACCTAAGTAGTTTTACTTCGCTACTTTTAAACCCCCTCACGTTACTGAGTAAAAAAAAAAAAATAAAAATACTGATGATGAAAAAATTAAATGCGGCAGGAAATTTAAACCTCTGTGTTACGGAACCGACTGTCACAGTCTTGGTTTTGTTATGTTTATTTAGAGTATTCAGTTTTACTTTGCTCCTTGTTTTAGTGTTTATTATTTTGTTGTTTTCTTGTTAGTTCCTGTCCTCCAGGTTTTCCATTTGTTGTCCTCTGCTGCCCTCTTGTGTGCTCTATCCCTAGCTCTGTTTTCTGCTCTGTCCTCACCTGTTTCCAATCCTCTCGTTAGCCCTCTCTTTTTCTCTGTCCCCTCTAAAAGCCCTCCCTCTTCAGTTCCTGTTTGCTGGATCCTCGTCTAACGTCTGTCTGTTTACCTCGTCTCTCCCTGGCTCCTAGAGTTTGGTTTCCCCTGATGTCTCCTTGGTTCTGGTTTGTTTGTTATTTTTTGTTGGATTTTTTTATTCCTGCCTCTGTACCTGTGAACTTCATTAAACCCACCTAAATTCACCTCTGCCTACTTGCCTCTGCTTTTGGGTCCTCAATCCAACACCTAATCGTGACACCGACACTTAATCGCCATTAAAAAATAGAAGACTTTTGACTTTTAACAGCACTTTATTTATACAATTAAAACATATAAACAATTGATATAAAAAATTAGTGACAGTTAAAAATCACTATTAAAGTAAAACAAGTGTCAGTTCAAATCATTAAATAAGGAGCTTGTTAATAACAGTGGGATCCTGTTGCGTTTTAGTTTGATTTCTGGTATCTTTTGGGCATTTAATTTTGTGTGCATTTTGAAAACTTTAAAATGTAGTTTAAATTTCTTTATTCCTATCATGGTGTTGTCTGTTGGACAGTAGGATTGGAAATTGTTTGCACTTTATGGTACAGGTTGTGACTGTCCTTGTGCTGTGAGGAAATATGTTCTTTAGCCCAGCTGATCCACTGAAATACGCCTTGAAATTTATTAAAACACCTTGTGGTCAATTTGGTTCATGACTCATCCTTTTTTGCATTAAATAACTCAAAGTTACTAAGTAACTTTTACTCAAATTACATTTTAAATGAAGTAATTTTGTACTTTTACTTGAGTAAATTTTGATTTGGGTAATTTTACTTTTACTCTGAGTAAAATGTAGGCAAAGTAAAGATACTTTTACTCAACTACAATTTTTTAGTACTCTTTCCACCTCTGAAGGTAGTATTAGAAAAAAATTGTCAAACACAAATGGTATTAAAACAAATAATACTTATTTAAACAGCTAAGAAATAAAAAAAAAAGAAAAAGAAAAGAAAAATTATCCTTCCAAACAGTTTTTTTGGAATCTCATTCCCTATTCAAACCACATGCTTAGTTCTAACTGAAAAGTCGAGTCTTACTATACTTATCAGTTCTTATCTGCTGGTGGTGGGCAATCTAATCTCTCTGCCTAATTGAGAGCACCCCAGCTGTAAATCCACTGTTGGGAAGCAGATATGATCTCATGTCAAGAAGAATCCACCTTAATCATCTCACTGGGAACAGGCCAAATACTTTACTCCCATATCTGCTTTCAAATATACTCTCATACATTGAATGCATCGTGTTTTTTAAAAACCGCAGTAAAAGACACTGAAAAGTGCACAATGTGAAAATCATAAATTGTTCGAATATTATGTATTTATCATTTATATATTTAAAAAAATAATTCATATATGTTCGCTGAAAATTCAATGAAAGGTCTATGTTTATATCATTTGCATTAAACAGTACAAAAATGTAGAACTTTAATTCTAAGAAGTGATGATGAATAATAACAATAAAAGAGTTGCAGAAAAAAACGGAAAAAAAAACAAACAAAACAAAAAAACTGAAAATGAAGTCCAATAAATTATTTGTTTTATCATCTCATGCACTTTTCAATCCACTTAGGCTCTATAGGACTCCAGATGGCTGGATGCATTATATTCAGCATTTATAGGGCTCAAACTTAAAGGTCATCAGCAAAAAAAAAAAAAAAGCTCTCATAAATGACTCATATTCTTACTGAATGAGCTAGAACATTCACTAAGGTTATTAGTTAGCTAAATTTAAGTGTTCCTAACAACTGTAAGGCTTAAAGCTAAGACAAAGAATTGAGGGAACGATGCTGGTGATTGGCTGATAGGGTCAGACTTCCTACATCTGTGATCAACACTAAAAATAACTCAGAGCTGTTGACATTTCTCTTTGTCTGCATGTTTATGGACGCACAGATGGATAGCAAACAACCTGAGTGACAAAGTGAGCTGTAGCTCTATCACAAGCGTGGGAAAAGGTGTGCTACTCGATACAGGTTCTGAGAGAGGGGGTGGATAAAATGCAATGTTCAAAAGAAAACAAGTGGAGTGTTTTATGGGTTGTTGCAGATTTTACAGGAAAAGGGAAGGTTTATGCATGGACAGTGCAGATGTGAAAAAAAAGGAATAGTCAGGTGATGCAATCAATTCCATTGGATTAACCAATCACCAAATGTGATCCTCTGAGCTGTTTGACACTGAGGACCATATATGCACTGTATGTAAACACAAGGCTAAGGAGAAACCCCACGATGCAACATGATAATATGTAAGCAAATGAGGCTCAATTCCATGACATGAAAGATCACTCCCAAGTGGAAAACATTCCAGGCAGCATGCAGTCCCCCCAATGTCAACCCACGACAAGCAGCCGACATGATGCTCATTATAAGGTCGCTTCACCCACTTGGAAAAGGGAAACCAGGGTGAACCAACCTCCAACAAACAAGAAGCAGTAATAGAAGAGATAGCGCAGCTGACAGTGTCACCTGAGGCATTTGTGGAGGCATTTTTTGTCTTGTTAGCTAATATTTAGGAAAAACAACAGACTACATTTTGTTTTTTATTGCTGAACACACACTTAGGAGAGGCGATGGAGGAATATGTTTTCTAAACTGGAAGCGTTCACTGAAGTCGAAGGCTAAATGTTCCTGTGACTGGCTAATATTTCAGAAAACAAAAATTAATTTACGTCGGTTACAAGCAGCTCTGATCTAATGAAACTCCTCCCATCATCTTAGTGTCAGAAACACTGAATGACAGCTGGCTGGGTTAGTTTTTCATAATAAAAGAACACCTCCTGTTCTTTTTCTTCTGAAATAGTTACTCCTGCTTACTTTTATTAAAAAAGAATACTTATTTTTAATTCACCTTTCATCCTATAGCCAGTAAAAATTTGATAACATGCAAAAAAATATAAATTTCTAAAACATTTAATGTGCTTCATTGTTTCTTAGTAGTAAACACTAAACAAAAATCAAAGCTACATACAGTTAAATGGTGTAGATCAGTAAACAATGTTTCAAGAAAATTCATCCTTTTAATTCAACAATTACTTATTTCATGTATTTATCAATAATAATATCTCATATTTCATATCTCATAATTGCCCTCCCAGTAGAATTTATTGTATATAAAAACAAGAAGGTCAGAAAAATGATCAACATTTATTATAATAAAAAAATAACTGCATAGGTACTTTGCCTAGTTACGAGTTACTTTGATTGTGCACTAACTTAGTTGCTAACTCAGTTACTTTTTGGGAGAAATAACTAGTAATTATAACTAGTTACTGTTTAACTAATGTTGCCAACACTAAGACAGCCATACATGGTTATTCATACATCCTGACAAAGTTGTGGGCAGAAAAGGGGATGCAACAATCGTGATTAACAATTGGTCAGTTGTAGCTAAACTCGCTAAGTAAGTGACAGGCTGCATCGTGTAAAAACACAAAAGCTCCAACTCTGGAACCACTGGCCTCATTTTGCATGATGCGTGTTCAAATTAAACTATATCAACTGGTAGTAGGACAAACCTCAACTCACTGCCTTCTTATAGTAAGATGACTCCTTGGCTCACTTGGCCAGTTGCACAGTGAAATAAAGGATAATATGGCCAAAACCCACAGATCCATGTTTGGATACAACTAAACGCATATCAACAAAAGTACCTCAGCAGTGCAGGACACTTGAGGGTTGACAGGTGAGGTTTTTGCAGCCGCAGATCGACAGTGGATTCCTCTTTATAATAAACTATTCTATAGTAAACTGTCAAGATATTTATTCCACAACTAACCCAATCAAATTTACAACAGAATGGATTTTATTGTTCCAGCAAGAGTCAAGAGCTGCACCTAACTAAAATGGGAAAATTTCTGAATAAGTCAGTGAACTCAAGCAATATAAGGGCAAGAGGTCACTCTGCAATGATTGAATAGATTAAGGAAGATATTGCCAATAATTTTGGGAATTTAATCATTGGGTGTTTCTTTTTTAACAATGACAATGTTAATAAAAAGTAGCCATAATTGTCTTTTCAGCCCATTCGTTTAAGTATGGTGACATCTTTTCTGGCAATCATTTTGAGCGGAAAACTAAAAATATAAAGTAGATTTGAGCAGATGTTTTTGGTTCCAAGCTTCAAATCAGAAGTTGAGGCCAAAACGTGCTTTTCAGACCGCGAAGAGCTCAATTTGGCCTCTCTTGCTGAAACAGACAAACCGTTAATGATACAGCCATGATCTTTTCTGGCAATCATTTTGAGTTGAAAACTAACAATATAAAGTAGATTTGAGCAGATGTTTTTTGGTTCCAAGCTTCAAATCAGAAGTTGAGGCCAAAACGTGCTTTTCAGACCGCAAAGAGCTCAATTTGGCCTCTCTTGCTGAAACAGACAAACCATTAATGATACAGCCATGATCTTTTCTGGCAATCATTTTGAGCTGCAAACTAACAATATAAAGTAGATTTGAGCAGATGTTTTTGTTTCAAAGCTTCAAATCAGAAGTTGAGGCCAAAACACGCTTCTCAGACCGCAAGGAGCTTAATTTGGCCCATTCGATTTATTATGGTGACATCTAGATTTAAAACATGTTCCCAGATTTGTCTCCTGCCTCTCCAGTGTGTTCCTTGAGGGAATAAACAAAGGAAACTCATCATAAGAGATATGAAAATGAGCAAACATTTAAATTAGAACCAGGGCCGTATTTACCAGCTTCTGAATTACATCCTAAAACTGCACTCCATAAGGATGATGTCACCCACTGCTAATGCCCGTTACGCTTCAACAGTCTTTTCAGGAAAGGATTGTCTCGGTGTAGACATTTCTTTCCAAACACTCCGCTTGTTTGCCAAGGTTCTTAACGAGACCAACACTGGGATAATCCTGACCTGTCCTCACACTTACGGAGAGCACCAGATTCGACACATGCAAAACTAAGACAGAAAATGAAATGAGAAATGGCCACATTGCCATCAGCTTCCAATGCCATGGTGTCCATTAAGTGTTAACAAGAGATACAAAGGTAAGCACAAACTCTTGAATGCTTATTGTTTTCTCTCTTCCTGTGTAGTTCAACTCTACACATGCACTAAAGAACACACCACAGCCACCAGGCCCCACTATGGCACATTTGCTGCCTTCACTGCAGTTGCTATGGAAACACCTGCATCTCTGGTAATCCTATGAATAGGACGCAATGAGTAGTGCTTCAGGGGCAAAAGCAGCCTAACAGGGTGGCAGGTGGAGACAGAAAACTGAAGCGTGTCGCTCAAAATGACATTTAACTAAAGTTTTCTGACATTTTTCTGAACACCAGCGTGTAAAGCGGCAGTGTGTAAAGCGTGTCTTTCAGTGCAATTTTCTACTCCTTGTTCGAGGGCATGGAAGCGGTTCGGCTTTATTGTGATACAAATGGTCCCATTGTTCTGTACAGAAGCCAAGACGCAAAGTAAACTCTGGTTTCCTCTTCAGTTGTTTAGATAACAACTAGCAGTGCTTCTGTCACCATTCAATGGGGTTTGATTTGAACGCATACATTTTTTCAAAGACCAATCAGCAGTTTAAGTTGGCAGCTGCATTCAGATATTTGTCATGCACATGATGCAAAACACAGCTACCATGACTCTCTTAGCTGCTTCTCTAATTAATGAGTTCCTTGCCAAATTTGTCAGTTTAGGTAGATGGCCATGTCTTTGTGGGTTTGTAGTTTTCTGTTGCTGGAAGGACGGACTGTTCGTTTGTCCTTCATTTATTCACTGGATATGCTCTCCCCATAGATGGACGGATGAAGGGATAGGTTGTCCTTTCCAGAGATCCTACCACCTGCACAGCAAGTCTTTGTGACTCCTCCAGATTTCCCATGGGGCCGTGGCTACTTTTCAGATGAAATAGTAGGAAGTGTAATGTGCTACGAATTGTTCTGGCATATGACTTCTCCTACTCTGGATTTGATAAAACACACTAGGCTGACACCAGCAGATGACATGGCTCCCTAGAGCAACAGTGACAAAAAAGGGCTCAGAGCAACTTGGATTATGTTCTTATTTAAACTTTTCCAATTCTAGGTTCTGGAACCTAGAATTTTAGATTAAATGCTTAATGTACATTCATATAAAAAGATGTATTTGGATCCTTAAGCAAGAGAATAGCCATGTTTCTTAAAAATCAAAAACATACATCCCACATACATTAAAGTAGGGTGGTAGTTTTAGCCAATTTCCTACAGTAATTATCCATTGGTTTGTATTCAGGGTTCCCGCGGGTCCTTAAAAAGTCTTAAAAGACATTGAATGCTTCAAAATAAAACTAAGGCCCTAACTGGTATTAAAATGTCTTAAAGCTACAGTGTGTAATAATTACAGGGATATACAGTCAGAAATCTAATATATTATACATAACTATGTTATTTATCATCATCTACGAGCTCAGCCTCTTAACCTTAATATTTGCGTTGCCTTAGAATTCGTTATTTATAATTACATAGGAGCGGGTCTCGCAGCCATGGAGGCAGACATCTTTGCGCTACGGCAGCGCAGAGCCAACAAACTAGCGATTGCGAGATCGCCCATTACGCTCGAAAGTAACTATGGCAAGTTGAGAGAGATGAACTGAGACGGTACTGAACAATAGATGGCAGTATTATGCCTGAGAATACTATCTGTAAAATTATCTATGTAAACAAACCTCATCACTTGAGAAGGTAGGTGATGCAGACGTCGTGGAAGACATTTTGTCCCGTAACGCTCACCATACTGTTGGGGGGGAGAAGCGGTGGGGGGGAGATGTTCATGTTGCCAGTCCAGTCTGCAGTCAGGACGTTAGATGTCGCTAAAAATTACACACTCTAGCTTTAAATCAGTCTTTCGTAGGTCTTAATTTTTAAAACATCATAAATAGGATTATTTTTATTAGGATTTATTTTTGTAATCTAAATAAAACAAAGTTTACCTTTTTTTTAATTATTATTTTAAAAAAAACAACGGCTCGCCATTATTGGTTCCGTCCCGATAGCGGAACCAATGAAAGCGTTGTTGTGGCCGGGACATTTGGGAGATGCACCATTAACTTTTTGTCTGGAAAATATGAGCAAGTGTAAATGTAACCAAAATTGGCTCCAGCCAAGAGTTTCTCCATGGCTAAAACCAGGGAACATACATGAGGCACAGTGTATTTTGTGCAAGAAGCGATTCAAGAACGAAGGGAATTAAGGCAGTGGAGTCGCACATGCGAAGCACGAAACATAAAGCATCAAAATGGAGTTACAGAGAAACAGCCGGTATTTCTCAGTTTAGTTCCACCCTTGTCTCTGCAACGCCTCCACTTATCACCAAATCAAACATACTAAGAAAACCATACAAAGAAAAATAGCTGCAAAAAAGACTTAGCACTGGTTATGTTGTGGCTTTAAAACTGATTTGTTTTGTTCCCTGCTAAAACAAAGTTTGTGAATTCAGTTAAATAATTGTTAAAATATATCTGTCATTTGTGTGTTTTTAGCTTTCTTCCTGCAAAATTTGAAACATTAGTGCAGTGGTTTATGTTAAAATAAACCTTTGGGTTTAGTTGTCGCAAGCAGGTTTTTCTTGCGTTTCTTGTGAATTTGGTCTTTAATTTTTATTTCAAGTGGCATTAAAAAGTAAAAAAGATTTTAACACCACTTGTTTTCTTTTCTTTGTTTGTCCTGTACAGCACTTTGGTGCAGTTTTATACCTGTTTTTAAAGTGCTATATAAATAAATTTGACATTGACATTCTTTTTTTATTTGGGTATTATATGAAAAGGCTTGCTTAAAGCACGCTGTTGAGAATCAGTTTCTTTAGCAATTACCTTTTATGGCTCAGTATCACTATCTGGTGGCTTCAGATCAACACTCTTTCTATGATTATGTTGTCTTTAACAGCAGTACTATATTACCAATGCTTTTACATTTTTTTTCTCAAATAAGCTTAAGTATTAGAAACATTAACTTAACAATCAATTTTTTTTCCATTTATGTGAAATGATAAAGAAACCTAATGAATAAAAAAACCTGAATCAAACTTGGGATGAAATTTTAATCACTTGAGACAACATGACTGATTTGAGACATGTCTCCAATGCTCTCCATTTAACCAAAAAACAAAATTAGTTTTTATATAAATCACAAGAAATAAAAATGATAAATTATGCCTTTTAATACATCTTAGTAGCAGCAATATCCTGGAAAATTCTTATCATTAGGGATGGTTAAATTGGAGATGAGCTTGAAATATGCAATTAAGTAAGCAGTTACCTTGATTTAGAGCCATCAGCTGCTAACAGAGAAATGACAATCTAAGTTTTTACATTTGTGAATGATTTTAAATGATAACAAATGCCTGTCTAACAGACATAATTTGTGTCAGATTGTAGAATTAGCCTGTTTACAAAGATGATTGTTCGGAAATTCTTGAAAAGATAAAGTATGCTTTTAATTTTTCAGCCAGATATTCCCTTAAGGCGAGAAATCAAAGCATCTGTCTATACCTGCATACGAGAGAACTTATCAATATGAGCCAAACGGAACCAATTTGAACCAGGTCTTAAACAGAAGATAAACACCAGCCTGTCATTACATCTAAACATTGATCTGTGAGCGTTGATATGCACTGCTGATTGGCCCTAACTTTTGAAAACTTCTTCTGATTATAAAACAAAACAAGAGTTAGATGGTGGGTGGCAAAATGGATTTTCTTTTAAATCTCATGCTTTGCGAGGTTATCAGGAAACATGCAAAGACATCCCACACAAGCTCAGTGAGGAGATACAAACTCCACATAGACAGATTTTGAAAATACTATCTGCTTGATTTGAGATAAAAGTCCTAATCACTGCACCAGCGTTTAGACCCACCCCTCATCTGTGAAGAAAAATGCTTTGAGATAGAAAACTGACACTGTAATCAAAATGGGTCTGTTATGAATAAAAATGTGAATGCAGCAAAAAACATAAAACACCCATAAATGACTCGCATCATTACGTACATAATCAATTAGGAACACTTTGCATAATGTCTACTTTAGATTTAGTGCTCTTAGACCAACTCACTGATTAAATGCCTTTATCCAACAATATAGACTTTTATGTACAAGTACATTTCTTTTATGGAGCACCAAAAACTAATGATCTCCGTTTTGTCTAATTATTATGAGTGTTATCAATTTTAAATTGTGTGCATGGAGTAGTGTTTAAACTATTCTTGGCTCTTTGGTGCAATAAAATGGCTTTTTACAGTTAATTTTAGTAAATTTGTGATTAAGTGGTCTCTTACAAAGTAGGATCATTTTATGTTTGCTGTTTCAATATTAGGCCTCATCAGATGAGAGATACATTACATTAAATGGGCTCCATTACAGTGATGGCTTTCAGTCCGTCAAATGACCATCGTGTGAATACTGTGCGCACTGTCATTAAGATATACATTAAAAGCAACAAAGAGAGCAGCGGTTCATGCCAAAACCGCAATTCAAGACAAGCTTGGACAGTAAATTAAAAGAGCCTTAACCATTACAAGAATGTGCTCTATATAAAGAGACGATAAGTACATTTTTTCCATAAGGTGAAAATCCGACTGAATGGCATCTTTTTTGTCCGAATAGTATTTTCAATAAATTTTGATTCGTTTTTAAATTACATTTAGAGTTTTAAATAAATGAATAAAATAAGCTAATTTCTCATAGATTGTCTTCAAGGTGATAAAATCAAGAGACATCAAACTCCGAAAGATGTTTTTACTCTTCAAAAGGCAAAATATATAATTAAACCTCCCTTCCACAAATTCACTAAGGTGAACTGGAGGGGTAAGTAGACATTTACTTTGACCCTTGTGAAAGATTTCATTCACATCTATCCTTAAAAACACACTTTACAGATATCTCTGAAAAGCACAACACAAAGTGCTAAAAGAGAAAAAAATCTAAAAAGCAAGTTTAGCCACAAAGAATGAAGTTCAGTTAATCCTCCTCCAAAAGTTAGTGAGTAGACACTAAAAACAATGCATCAATAACTGTAAACATGTCAAAACATAAATATAGTTGGAGTTGTAGCTACACTTGTAAAAGAAAAAAGTGCTCTAATGTTACTTAACAGATATAAGAAAAATTGTTGCAGTCAATGAAAGCTGGAGCAGCATCGTTTTCAATAACGCTCTAAATGGTAGGCCCTTTTTGGGGTAAAAATCTATCTTTATAATAAATCAATGTATTTGTGCTTTAAAAAGCTATGCTCTGGCTATAAAAAAAATGAATAGATGCTGTTGTCAGTCAGTACAGTAGCAGCCAATTAAAATGGCCAATGGCAGCTGAATGGTAGCCTCATGAGACCATGTTGATCTCGCGAGCTTTCAAGGTTTCACTCGCAGATCAGTTTGGAGACTCTCTGTTAAAGAAAATTTGGAGCGGTTCACCAAACGAACGTCCAATCAGTGTTGGCTTTGAGGCGGGTTGAGGTGTGACGCAACGAGAAGCACGACTGTTCAGTCTAAAGAACATGGAGGCTATCGAGCAAGTTTTATGGGAATTACAGAGTATTTCTTCACTGAAAGAAGAGCAAAATACTGCTCTGGAGGCTTTTCTCAGAGGAAAAGATGTTTTTGCTCTTCTCCCGACTGGTTTCGGCAAGAGTAGACTGGCTTGTGGTTGTGTTTTCGTCGTCGCTCTGTTAGTACGTCATATGCTTCCTTGATCTGATTGGTTTATTTGGCCCGTCTATCACCAACATAGTCCAATCAGCTAACCAGTATTTTCGCCCCTTCCCAAAATTACTTCTACGGAAGGTTTCCAGATGGATATGCGGAGTCAGGTTAGCCGAATGGCAGCCCACTTCCCTCCAACTCCCATTACTGGAGTGACTCCTTCCCCAAACAATAGCGTAGGGTTGTTATAAGATAACAGATTTGCCTATTAGGTGTGATTTTATGCACACTTCTAAACCACAATGTGATGAGGTGGAGTTTTCTGTTGTTCCTTGGAAAATACAGTAGGGCATCTCTTACCCTCTATGCCCCTCTGCTGTGCACTGCTGGTCAGCTGCCTGAAAATCCCTGTGCTTTTACCAAAGAAAACACAGGGAATAAGCTAACAAAGAAAAAAGCTTAAAATTAAATAGTTTAAAATTCTCCCTGACATATAGAATATAATCATTAAAGGTGTGGTTGAACCTACGTTAACTACAGGCTCTAACAGAGATGGGAAAACAGCTATTCTGAATCTTATATTCATTTGTTATACCTGTGTTACTCTGTAAGGAGCAGAAAGCAGCACAATAGATTTAAACTGCAAATACTGGAAAGTATGGAGTCCTCTCTATTGTTATCTTATGCTTTCAAGAGATTTTGCTGCTATCCTTCCTCTCACCTATAAAGCCTTAAATGGCCAAGCTCCATCTGATATCAGAGATCTGATTGTTCCTTATGTTCCTAACAGAGCACTTCGCTCTCAATCTGCAGGTTTACTAGTGGTTCCTAGAATTTCTAAAAGTAGAATGGTAGGCAGAATTTTTTAGTTATCAGGCTCCTCTCCTGTGGAACTAACTACCAGTTTTAGTCCGTTAGGCAGACACCCTGTCTACTTTTAAGGCTAGGCTTAAAACTTTCCTTTTTGATAATGCTTATAGTTAGAGTTTCTCAGATTATCCTGAGATATCTATATAGTTATGTTGCTATAGGCTTAGACTGCTGAAGGACATAGGGACCCCTGTTTCATCATTCTGCTTCTCCAACTATCTATTCTCCCACTCTGCAGAATCTGTTAGTTCAATGTCTAACGTTCTGCTTTCTCTGCTTTTTCTCATCATAGCTTCATCTGGTCTGTTCCTGTTTGGCTATGACTCC
Source organism: Cyprinodon diabolis (assembly GCA_030533445.1). Lineage (NCBI taxonomy): Eukaryota > Metazoa > Chordata > Actinopteri > Cyprinodontiformes > Cyprinodontidae > Cyprinodon > Cyprinodon diabolis. Next base: position 5,083,316 of record CM060072.1, read on the forward strand.
ATCCTGGAGAGAAATATCAGCTGTGCTGCTACCATCAACACCTTTGTTTATAGATGTTGGAGATCGGCCTGTTTTTCAGTGTAGTCCTGTTTCTCTGACTGTGACTGGCTGGATGTGCTCTCTTCATTCTCTGACATGGGAGCTGGCTCAGAACTAATCTGCCTGGCTGTGTGTTTCCTGGATGGGGCCGCCTTTTACAGTTCCTTTATGTATTTCTGCTTCTGTCTCCTTGAACCCCAGTCAGCCTCAGCAGATGGCCGCTCACAGTGAGCCTGGTTCTGCGAGAGGTTTCTTCCTGTTAAAAGGGAGTTTTTCCTGTCCACTGTTGCTAAAAGCATGCTTAGTGTGAGAAATTGCGTTCAAGCCAATGAGTCGATGCAATCAACTAGTTTTCCTTAGATAGAAAACTTTGAATGAATTTAACTGTGTGATCTGGTCAACTGTAAAGTGCCTTGAGATGACATGTGATGTGAATTGGTACTATATAAATAAACTGAATTAATTTGAATTAACTCCTCCCATGCTGGAAAGGTAGACTTCAGTTAGTTCTCTTCAAGAATCTCATTAATAAGCACCCAGACGTTCACTTTCTTTGACTCTGACCTTGGCTAAGGTTCAGCACACAGAGATATAAAGAACGACTGCAGGCTGCTGCGTTTACTGATATAACCTAAAAGACGCCATCGAGGTCATTTCTATTGTTTTTAGAAGAAACAGGGCAGCGTCCAGTGCCAGTATTGTAATAGCTATCAAAACATCACCACATAAAACAAAACAATAGAAAGCTTTGTCAAGAAAGGTTCTAGTATCTCAAGGTTTTATGTCCCCGTTAACTGTGCCCTCCTTTGCTTCTCTTTAAACAAGGGTACAGTGTTTTTGTGTATAGCCTATTTCCCTGAATTCAAGATAAATGGCTGGAAGACAAAGCAGAGATGGACACAAGGGAAAACGTTGCCAGCTAAAACAAAGAGGAGATTAGACTCAGGGCTGCAATGCTAGGCCTTTAGGAGATAAAGAAAGAAAAAAGCAATATTCTTTTCCCCATGTTTGTGTTTCTACACATTCCCCTTTTTTAAGCAAGTGTCTAATTTAATTTTCTTTGTTTAATAACAGTGTCTGATCCAGCAGAGGCAGAAAGACATTTTAAATGGGACTAAACAACAGCCGTGAAGTCTGTGTGGTTGCAGCATGTTGTTTCCAAGTGTTTGCTTGGAGTCAGGAGGAGGCCGCTGAACTTGGCAGAGCGAGTCAAGTGCTTCAGTTGTTTTGTTTATGACTTCCTGTCGTCCCTGCACAGCAAATTATACAGCCGTGTTGGAGACGTGTTTGGTCAGTGTGAAGGATGCAGACAGACTGTAATCTTGAGCATCAGCCCATCTTGAGCCCTTATACATGCTAGATGTGATTAAATATTTCAGTTTGATCCTTTATTTCTGAAAGAACTTCATTTGATATTCAGTACCATTCAAAGACTGAAACAAAGAGAGAAGGGATTTTTTTTTTTCTGTCCTGCTCTATGATCCGTGACAGATGTGGAGCTCTGTGCCAGTCTAAACATCGAATGCTTTCCTGGGGGGATTCCGACTTTATGGTTTAAAGGGTGAGCACGTTCTCCGGATCATATGTGGCTCATCGTATAACGTGTACTGTGATTTCCTTTAATTGGATGGTACCCTCATTAAAAGGGGTATGAGCTACAAAAAATGCTGCTAATATCAAGCGGCTTATATGTGCTTTGATTTCCTTGCAAACAGGGTCGTCTGGGTTAATCAGTTCAGAAAAATTAAGCATTGCAGTTTTGGAGCTATAAAACCTCCAAATTACAATGACATGTTGATGAAGAAGTTTTGCAGTTTTCATAAGGCAGCAATACTTACAGTTTGACCTGATCTAAACTAATTTGTACATTCGGCAGCCACTTTATTAGGTGCACCTGTTCAATTAAAAATTATGTAATCACATTGCAGCCACTCAGTGTGTGTTAAAAGCTCTAGCGGTAAAGATGCCTTGATAAAGTTCAAAAAGTGTTTAAGAATGAGGAAGAAAAGGGACTTTGAACATGGTATTGTTATGAATAGAGCTGATATGAGGATTTTAAAAACCGTTTATCCCTCCATTCTTCACCCACAACCATCTCTTAGGTTTACAGAAAATGGCCTGAAAAATCAGCAGCTACACAAACGAAGATATCTTGCTGATATCAAAGTACAGAGGAAAAGGGGGAAACAGGATCCTTTTAACATTTATGTGGTGACTTTTTTAAAATCATTATTTTAGTCTGACATTTGCTCTTATGTAAGCCGTTTTCCTAGTACATTAAAAGGGTGAAGAACAGGTACATTTACATTTGTTTCTTACCCATGCAAAACAGTGGCGGCCGGAAAGGGCTCCTTTTTTATGAGACAAAAATAATTAATTAACAATTTAGTAATGAAGATATTCAACTGCTAACAGTTGGGATTCAATGCTTACACAATAATTCTTCCAGGGATATTTAATGGACCGTCCCTAGCTTTCCAATCTTTTTAAGAGGGTCAAATCTCTAATTACAACCAATGTCTTCTCAGAATAACAGTCATCCGGGTCAAGAAAACCACAGAACAGGCTTAAATCGCAACCGAACTGCGAAGTAGAGCAGGAGAACTCTACGCTACTCTACAGTAACTATAGTACTCTACTCTACAGTACTCTACTCTACTCTACTGGCACAAGCGTTGAAATATTTTCAGAAAAAGAGAACGAAAGTCTGGTTGTCTCTAATTTAAGCATGTTTTGAGAATGCATTGAACCTGATGACTAGATGTACTCAAGGTTCCATTTCAGTCAGGAGACGGAGGCTAAAATTGACACGCTGGTCGACGTAGCATATTAACAGATTGCTGAACCATTCCCAATGTCTGCCATGTCTCAAGTTTAGATGCAACAATCAGGTGCTAGCGTCAGAATCTGGAGTAAACAATCTAAAACCATAGATCCATCCTTCCTTGAATCAATTTTTAATGCTGACGGGAGTGTGAGGATGATTTTTGACACACTCGAGGCTCCTCACTATCAGTGAGATCAGTTTTATGATCAAAGTGAACCCATCTTATCATTGCTACTTCATGCACCATTTCACATAGTTCTCCAACCGGTTCCTTGAACATTAAAAAAAAAAACCTCTCTGTAATACTGTTGGGTTCATAAAATGTAGGTTTTTGCAAAAGAATAACTGAAATACACAATTATGGATACAATTTCTGCAGGAAGGAGAGACAGTTGAACCCCAGACTTAAACATACTCTCTCCCACTGGACCTCCTCTGCAGAGCGTTTATTAACAGAACATGACACATGGTTACAAACAGAGTATTGTCCTGACAGAACAATTGATCAGTTCATGAAGACAGAATGCTCCATCAGAATGACAAGACAGGATGGTCTCCTGACTGGATCATGAGACAGGAGGGGAGCATCCCCTCGCACAAATGTTTCATAAACACACATTAATTTTATAATCATCATTGAATAAACCTAACAAATACGATAACTGCAAAGCATACCAGATCCTTACCGAATCTGATATTAGGCATTTTTGGGATGTTTTGATACTAACATTATAACTGCACAGCTGCCAAACAGACAGGAACTGTAAGGTGATTTGATGTCAGTATGGACTAAATATTTTGTGGATTATTTACCTTACTTTTTATAGTATAGGCCACATAGAAACATACTGTATACATACGGTTATATTTCTTTGTTAAGTCCAATAAGTATTTTCTTCTCTTAAAGTCAAAATAGCGATGGTTAGTTTTAACGCATTGCAGGAACAGCTTTATTTTTTGCTCAAGGGGAAGGCTATTATATTTGATGTGACGACCAAAGAAAATCCCCACACAAACCATGAAGAAACTGAAATAGCTTTAAAGACCCACTCTCTAATAAGCTACAATTTATAGATCTAGAAATTCTGTGTAGGAAAGGCAAATATTGTTGGAGGATTCTTACCTTTAGGTGAAAATCAGTGAGGATCCAAAGCAAAGATGGTTTTGGGAATCAACAGAAGACATGTGAAAAGAGAAAAAGAGAAAAGAAAAGGGAGATGTCAAATTATTTCAAGCTTATTCTGGTTCAGGTAAACCTACGTGGCAGTATAGTTTTGAATTAAAAAACATGCATGACATTTGTTAAAGCTGTAGATCTCAACTGTAACAGCAAGCTATACTGTATGTGGACGTGGGCTTGTTTCCAGTATCAATATATAATACATTTTCATTAGGTGGGGATTTCAGAACAACATTTTCCCCCTCAGTTTTAAGTTATTTAAAAATAAAAAATTAAAAACAAGAAAAAAAAAGCTGCATAAAGTAAAGTCAAAGTACCCCCTCCTCAACATTTTCCTTTAAACAGCTGGTCAGCTGGGTGATAGAAATGCCATGCAACATGAGCATCTTAAGAAACACAACCTGCTACATAAGAGAAAGCAAAGCCGAAGTCACCGTGGGGTTGATTTACCGTAAATGCACTTTGGGAAGTTGTAGACTGAACAAGTGTCTATATAAATGTTTAAATGTACGTTTGAGGTAAGCATGGATTCATTTTGTTTCTGCATGTGTCAATGAGCAATGAACCTATTTTAATCATAGATCTAGAGATGGATATCAATGTTTATGTGGCTTATAATGACCATTATTATCCACAATTATAACGTGTTGATTTGGTTTTTCAACAAAATTAACAAAATCATAGCATGTAAGCTAAGAATTGAGGACAACAGAGATGCAATGTTGGGCGTCAAAGTGGCTCAGCTATGGGAACAAATTTATAAAACCGCATCCTATAAGCATTTTTCAAGTTTATATAATTAATTCACTCAGTGAGTTTTAAACAGGAAACTACAAATATGTTAACATCAAAATGTGTTGTCATGGTCAAGCTCAGGGCTAGATGTCTTCTCCATAGGTGGCTGTGGGAAAATTGGAGTAAGGGATCTCCAACCTAAGAGGGGTGGCCAAAACCGAAACCTTCCAAAACTAGCTCAGAGTAAATTAACACTAATCACATCGTACCAACAGGAAAACAAATAAGCACCACATATGAATTTTCCAAATAAATTACAAAAGACAGACTACATTTCTAAGAAGCTCTGGCTAATGAATAAACCCACATAAATTCACTTAAGCTGTCTAAAATGATTATTTATGATCTGCATTATATCCCCATCAAATGGCATGAGCAGATATTCCTATTGCATAGAAGGCTGCTAGATCATATTGAGATACCAACTCTTCTATAATAAAAACAAAAAAAACTAGGACAACTGATCACAGCTATCAATTACATCAGCATACACTGATTTAAATAATAAGACACTCCACTAGAGAGTATCACTGTTGTCCCCCTCTTCTTTAGAGGGGAACTGCTGGTTCCAGAGGTGGGGATTGAATCCACGTGTGGGAAATCAAAACACCTGTGGTCCCCCCCTAGCTCCAGCCCTGTAAACAAACAGTATCCCAAAAAACTTGAGACATCACTATGCTTAAGATTTCAGAGAAAACAAATCTGTGCTTGAAGCAAACTTTTTAGGAAAATGTAATAACTAGATAGATTAATAAATGTTTCTATGTTAAAACAAGGTAATAAAAGACACCAAAAATAAGCCAGAATTGCTTGTTTTTTTAAACGCAAAATAAATAAGTTAGAGTTTTAGACTAAAAGTTATAGAGGTTTCGAGATTAATCCAAATAAAAAAAAAATGAGGAAAAAAAATTAAATAAAATGTATGAGGAAGGCATTGTAACGTAAGGATATTAAAATGTTTTCCAAACATTTATCTCTTTGCAGAGCATAGCACTCATTTATGAGCATGAGACTGCACAATAATCTCTGCCGCGACACTATTTGTTTCCTTATGTGCAGATTTATTTTCTTTTGTGTTTGCTGTTATGAAACATTCGGAAGTCACGCCTACTGCTGCAAATGTGGGAGCCCACTATACAGCAAAAAATGTTGCCTCCCTCTCCAGAACAGCAGCGCATATTTATGGTGAGCTGTGGTGTGAGCAGAAATGACTTTGTGAGTTATAAACCGTGGGAGCTAACACTACCACTGGGGTAAAGGCAAAGCAAACAAATGTTGAGTTCTTAAAAAAAAAAAAAAGGAGTGTATAGGAATGACTTGAGGTCAGCAAAAATGTGGCAGATTTCAATCCCGTGATGTGCTGGAAAGTGGGATGTAACAGCAACTTTTTTACCAACAGACAGACATGATGTGCTCCCAAAGAAAAGCTGACTTCAGAGTAGCAGCTAATGATTACAGCAGGCTTATTTTAAGGGAACACTGTATAAACTTACATACTAGCAAACTCTCTTTTGCAACTGCCTGTTCTGGCCTAAATACCTGTCTCAGGCAGTTCTTACATGGGTGAGACATGGAAGGCATGTCATATCTGGCTAAATACCCATGGTACACATTTTAACATTATAGGGAATGAAGGAAGTATCATCTCTCCTCAACACTGAGTCTATTTTTTTTTTTACTGTTCAGTTAGTTGGCATCTAGAGAAGCCAATTAACTAGTGTTGCGCCGATGCCATTTTTTGGCCCCGATACCGATACCCGATACCTGGCTGTGCAGTATCGGCCGATACCGATACCATAACAATGTAAAATAATTGCCATCATGGCTTTGTCAAGCTGCTACCTACCTTTGTGAAGCAGGAAAAAATCTGATACAAAGTGAATCCAGTTGAACTTTTTATTGCCTACCAGGAGTGGGTGACAATAGTTGAATAAACTTATGGCTCTCAAAATGGTATCGGTGCCCTATATGTGGTACTCGCCGATACCGATACCACCATTTTAGGGCCGTATCGGGGCCCTGTCCGATACTGGTATCGGTATAACACTACAATTAACCCAACAGTCATGTTTTTGGACTGTGGGAGGAAGCCGAAGTACCAGGAGAGAACCCACGCATGCTCAGGGAGAACATGCAAACTCCATGCAGAAAGACCCCGGGCCGGGAATCGAACCCAGAACCTTCTTGCTAGATTCTCCTTAGGTGTGAGTGTATGTGTGAATGGTTGTTTGTCCTGTTTGTCTCTGTGTTGCCCTGCGATGGACTGGTGACCTGTCCAGGGTTGACCCCGCCTCTCGCCCATTGACTGCTGGAGATAGGCACCCGCAATCCTCGCCACCCCAACTGGAATAAGCGTGTCAGATAATGGATGGATGGATAGTTAGCATCTCTAAAGTATAGAATATAATTCAACTTTATTGTCATTACACTGTCACAAGTACAGAGCAACAAAACAAACTCAATTTAACCCATCCCTTTGGGAAGCAGTGGGCAGCCATTGTGGGGCGCTTAGGGAGCAGTGTTGGGTTAAGGGTCTTGCTCAGGGACCCAGAGTCTCAATCCATGGAAGTGTGTGGGACTCAGAACCTCTAAGACCCAAGCTCAATACCCTAACCACTACTCAGTTAAAAATGTCAGAAATAGCGTTAAGTTCCAGTCTTTATAGTGTGGACAGAAAACAAAGCCTTGTTTTGACTTAAAAAACAAGCAAACTTGGAAACAAGGTCCAGTGGATTGCTTTTTTTTAAAAGGTGACAGAAAAACTTAGTGCAAATATGCATAATCGACTGAGCTAATGGAGAAGCTCTTCTTTTCAACAATTACTTATAGTCGTTTAAGGGTAGTGCCACAAGTTATACTGAAGTAAAACTTATCTGCTCAAGACACTAAATAAGCAGCCCCTCTGAGACCCACCATTAACAGCATTAACACAGTCGTCTACAAACATGAAAAAATACCTGTGAGGCCCACTGGTGGACTAGCTTGCTAAATATACAGAAGCCCACAGATTTTGCCAGGTGGCAACTGAAGCTGACATTGGGGGAAATATTGGACTGATGTCTCATAACTCTTTTGTTTAATTTTCATATTCAATATTATGGATATTCTTACAAAGCCTTTCCAGTCAAACAATCAATTCTTATTCAACTGAAAATCTTTAACATGACTACATCTTATATACAGGCGCTGTATTGACCCTGTCATTACCAACAATGGCTTTTATACCTCGTTATAGACAGATTAAAGCCCATTAAACATAGCTTATCTACAATAGTTTTTTTTGTATGCATGGTAATGAGTCATTAACAAATTTGCCAAAAAAATTCATGTCTTAAGGTTTATTAGAAATATATCAAAATAACATTTTCTGTAGTTAATTTCCTTGGTTTTTAAATAAACCAACTAATCTAGTGTAATGGATATAATAATTTAAGTGCATGTTTGATATTTGCTGAATTAAGCTGTAATTGATAAAAAAAACACACAAAAAAAAGAAAGAGGTCAAATGGAAGGAAAATAGAATTTTAGATACATCTACAAAAAAGAAAATAGAAAGAAATGAAAGAGCAGAAACCACCTCCACAGGTAATCTGTATCTTCAATACAGCAAATTAACCCTGATGAATTAGCCATTGTCTGGCTGTTGAGCATCATCTGGGACCAATTCAATGTGAATAAAGAAAATGTAATAATATGAGGGCTAAACTGAAGAGACTGAATTCAGTATTCATGTATTAATGCTTGAAGAAAGTAATTTGCAAACAGAATTTTAATGCTTAATGTCACCTTCAAAGAGGACAAAGACTGAAATCAGCAGATTTACAACCCTTTTGCAGTTCCTGGGAAAACATAAAGTAGAGTATAAAAAGGCACTGGTTTGGTATGACTTTAACATGCTTCAGAATAAACACAAACTAATAACAAAATAACCTTTTGAAAATGATGCTTTTAGTTAGAAAAGGAAGCTATTTAAAACCACTTGGACCTATTTAAGGAAATAATTTGCCTCTCAGCCTAATAACTGGTTTCTCCACACTTGGCAGAAACATCTGCAATCAAGTATTTGCAATAACTGTTAATCAGTCTTTAACATCACATGAGTATGGAAGAGGATTAGGGCCACTGGAAAAAAAAAAAAAAAGTTTACTGATTTTTAAATTTTATTTCAATGTAGTATTGGAAAAAAGTCAGAATGCTGACTTTTTTCTCAGAATTCTGACTTTAATCTCTGAATTCTAACTTTTTCCTCAGAATTCTGACGTTAATCTCAGAATTTCAACTTTTTCCTCAGAATTCGGACGTTAATCTCAGAATTCTAACTTTAATCTCAGAATTCTGACTTTTTTCTCAGAATTCTGACTTTAATCTCAGAATTTTGGATTTTAATGTAGATGGGCACCATGAAAGGAGAGATGTGGGAGCACTCAGCTTCACTGACAAAGGTGTGAGTTGTTTGAGAGGGCCAGTGACACATTGGTGGAAAATGATGGAATTAGGCAACTTTTTACGTGCCCGAGGGGTCCCCTCATTAATAGAGGAACAGAAGGTCATTAAAACAAGAGAGCTAGACTCTAAAACAGAGATGGCTATGGCTTGATGCTAACATGTTCGTTAGCTGTCAGAATTCTGAGATTAAAGTTAGAATTCTGAGATTAAAGTCAGAATTCTGAGAAAAAAGTCAGAATTCTGACTTTTTTCCCCATACTAAACTGAAATAAAATTTAAAAATCAGTTTACTTGACCTTATGACCTTAAGACTGTTTAAGGTCATACCCCAGGATCAGATAGGGACTTTGAACAGGTCACATCTAAACCAACTTTTCCAAGTGTTTTATGGTAGAAATCTATCAAATTAAAGTGAATTGTTCACTTAATCTATCTAGCAGCATTTTTGAGATATCAAAAGAATGTTATTAAAATGAATATAATTTTACTACAGTTCTTATGAAGCTGTTCATCCCATTGTAAATCTCAGTTACTGAGTTCATGTGCTAGTGTAACTTTGCCAATGCGTATTTAGTTGAAGAAGTGCAGATAAACTAGAGCAGAGTTTTGGCCTCTGGGAAGCTGTTTCAAAACCAAAGTGTCGCACTAAATCAGTCAAATCCCAACCGCACTGCAAGAAAATGGGACAGGAGGAGTCAGATAGAGCTTAGTGGTCACTTACCAGAATCTGACCTAAATGTGAAGGAAAGGAGGCCTCATTATGGAAAGTCAACTCATGTGATAAAGCAGTTTTTGAAATCAGCAAACATTTGGGGAACATCTCTCTTAATTAACCTATCAGCAAATTAAAGAAGGATATCTTACTGCTGTATTTAATATTTGACAGAAAAACACCAGACACTGAGATACACAAAACAATGATTTATAAACTCAAGAGCCAGCGTTGAACTCTGCATACACATTCACAGCAGCAAATTTATTTGCAATAAAAGTCAACCTCTGCCTTTGGCATTCACACAAACATATACACTCAGTCACAGATGGCAGCTGCAGTGACCTTGGAAGTAAGCAGGCGATGCATTTAGAATAGTAGGAAAGTGCTTTATCACTAGTTGAGCTCTGGACGTGACAGAGCCGCCTTCTGCCAGCAGGAGGGCAATTGATTTTTCAAGAGGGTAAACAAAATCTTCCACAGATTTGCTTTTCCTTTTATGCTGGAGCTTCTTTCATGCCTTTTCAATTGTCAGAATATCAATAAAACAAACGATGCAGTGCATATTTTGAACAAACCAATGACAAAGGAATTAAGGAATACCTGTTGTTTCTTAACCAGTGAAATGTTCAAAACTTTGAAACAAATTCAATACAAGCTGAGGATATTCTTCAGTTTTGTGAAAAGCATAAACCGTGTAAGTCATACTGTTGGTCTATTCTCTATGAAACAAAGTAAATGGAAACAAGAACATTCGGAACACATTGTTATAATGGTAAGCTATGGTTGTTATATATGCTTAAATCAAAATCTCACATTTACAGGGTTCCTTCAACTTTTCTAAAACACAATCCCAGACTTAATAAAAATAAAAAAGCACTTTATGTTTCCTTTTTTCACAAATGTTGCTGTCTTTTTTCATCTGTGCAAATATTAGTCTGAGCCTTAAACAACCATGTCAGTCCTTACAGTTACAATGATGGATCAGAGATATGATTTTCTCACATTATTTTGGGATAAACAAAATTAAAAGTATCCTCTGCATTATGCATTTATGATATTTATTTAGTCTCATCACTAAAAAATAAGCTTTTCAACTTATAATGTCACATATTAGATTACTATGTAGATTTTATGCTAGTTTTGTCATCAAACAACACATTTTTATTGCTGCTATCATAGCATATTACTGTATGTTAAAATGGCATGATTATTTCGTCTTTATAATATCTTTTTTAAGATATTAGGAGTCATTCAGATTACAAACTCGTCTGTTACATTTAGGGCTGCAACTAACGATTATTTTGCAAATCGATTAATCTGTTGATTATTTTTTTGATGAATTGATTGATATTCAGATAGCCAAAGGTTACTTAAAGAATTTTTTTTACGAAATTAAACCAGGTCAAACTAAAATGTTTCCACTTGAGGAGTTCTTGATAGAGAATAATGAAAAATATTTTTTTAACCTTAAATGCAAAATGTTTACATTTTGTTTTCTTACAATTTTTGCTATAATTACTGCTCTAAGTGGGTCGCTCTGTCAGGTAAAGGTATTTTTTACAGTCAGTATACTCCTGTTAGCGATTAATCGATTAATAAATTGGTTGACGATTATGTCAATAATAATTTAATCATGATCAATCTGATTAATTGTTTCAGCCAAAATTACGTTACCCCTAAAATGATATGCTAAAATAAGAAGGTATCAGAAAAGCAATACAAAAGCTAAATTTGGATACTTACTTTCAGAATCTCCTCTTGAGATAACACATTTATAAACTAGCTTCTGTAAGAACCATGTAATGCCATCTTGAGATAACATCGATTTGTAAAGAGCTTAGTTCCACTGTCCCAAAAGAATCTGAAAGGGATACCTATTCAGTTGCAACAGCATTTATCTCAACTTATTATCTAAAAATTTCAAAGATAAAATAAGATATTTAGCTGAAAATAACTTTTTCTGCAACATAATCACCCTATCATCTACTTAAATATTGATCAAACAATAATAATCAGCTTACGATCTTAAAAATAATCACAACACCACAACACGTTCAGCCAGTAGTTTTTTTTTTTAACAGTACCTCTATAATGTTGAATAACGTCACCTTTTCATGCATTTGAAATTGTCCTGGAAAGCTGTATAGGGTTTTTTAGAAAATCCATATCCAGGCTAAATTAATTTCACAAATCTCAGAATGTGTAAAAGGCATGTCTTTATAGACACTAAGACAAAAACTAACAAATAAAAAAATATTTTAGTATTTTTGTCTAAATAAATCAAGAAAACAATGGGAATTGGATAAACATTAGTTTCCACATTAACATGGTCAGACAATCTATTTCTCTCTGCCCTGAAGCCCAATCTCCAGTCAACCTGTCATCAGTGAGTGCACCACTTCAGTTGTTTAGACACCTTCATGCAAACTTTTCAAAACTTCCCATTTCTGTTTTATTGCCTGGGCATTAGAAAAATAAAGAAAAGAATAGGTGTAAAAAAAAGAAACAGGATGACTAGCAAGAAATGAAACGCAGCTGGTTGGTTATATAAAGCATGAACTATGTAAAGTTCTTTGTCTAAAAGAAGGACTGCTTCAACTCCAGGAATGCTTTAATCAGATCTGACTCAAGTTTTCCCAAAGTGGAAATGGAGCAAGTATTATCCCTAATTAGCTTCTAGGTGGCAAAGAGCAGACTGTTTCCTTGATACACGAACCAAGCTCCTACTGCCTTTTAGTGCTAATGATGCAACAACTACAAAGACGACAAAGAAAAAAAAATAGTTGAGTTGAGGTTTGTTGTTGGTGTTATGATGAACTTTTTCTTTTTTTTACTTTACTTGCTCTGATGCTTTTACAGTTTTCTAATGCACCAATTATGGACTGTATGTTAAAATCTTGAAAAAATGATTGAGGGCGAAACCTTTATAAAGGGCTACAGGTAGTCACTGTGCTATTGGTGATATGGTGTGTATCACACTCAACATGGAAACTGAGATTTTAGTTTTTCAACAATACAATACTCAAATAGTATGTAACTGTGTCAACATTTTTATTTAGCAAGAAATCAGTCTAGTTGGACCCCGTTTCTGAGGCAAGCGTCTGACACAAGAGAAGCAAAAATAAAACAGCCACCATGTAAACCAGCACTACCTTTAAAAATAAATTATCCAATTTTTTAACATTTACCTTTAGATCGTGATACTGATTTTCTTTTTTACTAAAGGTCAGTTACAGTAGTAACTGAAAATTTGCCCACATTCCTTGATGGGCCCTTGGCTGGTCCTTTGGCTGGTACCTGCTGGTCCCCTACAATTCCTTTTCAAGCATCTAAAATATTCTTTCATGATTTGTGGACATTAAGATCTAAAGAGAAGCATCATCTCCTAGTCAGACCCTGTAATTCAGTGAAAGGGTTGAGTCAGAGTAAAGAAAATATGCACGCCAATGAGAAGGCCAGTGGCTGGAAGTTGGAGGGGATTACAGGTGCTGGTCATAAAATTAGAATATCATGAAAAAGTAGATTGATTTCAGTAATTCCATTTAAAAAGTGAAACTTGTATATTATATTCATACATTACATACAAACTCATATATTTCAGATGTTTATTTTGTTTAATTTTGATGATTACAAATGACAACAAATGAAAATCTCAAATTCATCATATCAGAAAATTAGAATATTGTGAAAAGGTTCAAAATTGATGGCCCCTGGTGCCACACTCTAATCAGCTAATTAACTCAAACCACCTGCAAAAGCCTTTAAATGGTCTTTCAGTCTAGTTCTATAGGCTACACAATCATGGGGAAGACTGCTGACTTGACAGTTGTCCAAAAGACGACCATCGACACCTTGCACAAGGAGGGCAAGACACAAAAGGTCATCGCTAAAGAGGCTGGCTGTTCACAGAGCTCAGTGTCCAAGCACATTAATAGAGAGGCGAAGGGAAGGAAAAGATGTGGTCGAAAAAAGTGTACAAGCAAGAGAGATAACCGCACCCTGGAGAGGATTGTGAAACAAAACCCATTCAAAAATGTGGGGGAGATTCACAAAGAGTGGACTGCAGCTGGAGTGAGTGCTTCAAGAACCACCACACACAGACGTATGAAAGACATGGGTTTCTGCTGTCGCATTCCTTGTGTCAAGCCACTCTTGAACCACAGACAGCGTCAGAAGCGTCTTGCCTGGGCTAAAGAGAAACAGGACTGGACTGCTGGTGAGTGGTCCAAAGTCATGTTCTCTGATGAAAGTAAATTTTGCATTTCCTTTGGAAATCAAGGTCCCAGAGTCTGGAGGAAAAGAAGAGAGGCACTTCATCCACGTTGCTTGAAGTCCAGTGTAAAGTTTCCACAGTCAGTGATGGTTTGGGGTGCCATGTCATCTGCTGGTGTTGGTCCATTGTGTTTTCTGAGGTCCAGGGTCAACGCAGCCACATACCAGGAAGTTTTAGAGCACTTCATGCTTCCTGCAGCTGACCAACTTTTTGGAGATGCAGATTTCATTTTCCAACAGGACTTGGCACCTGCACACAGTGCCAAAGCTACCAGTACCTGGTTGAAGGACCATGGTATCCCTGTTCTTAATTGGCCAGCAAACTCTCCTGACCTTAACCCCATAGAAAATCTATGGGGTATTGTGAAGAAGAAGATGCAATACACCAGACCCAACAATTCAGAAGAGCTAAAAGCCACTATTAGAGCAACCTGGGCTATCATAACACCTGAGCAGTGCCACAGACTGATCGACTCCATGCCACGCCGCATTGCTGCAGTAATACAGGCCAAAGGAGGCCCAACTAAATACTGAGTGCTGTACATGCTCATACTTTTCATGTTCATACTTTTCAGTTGGCCAACATTTCTATAAATCCTTTGTTTTTATTGGTCTTCAGTAATATTCTAATTTTCTGATATGATGAATTTGAGATTTTCATTTGTTGTCATTTGTAATCATCAAAATTAAACAAAATAAACATCTGAAATATATGAGTTTGTATGTAATGTATGAATATAATATACAAGTTTCACTTTTTAAATGGAATTACTGAAATCAATCTACTTTTTCATGATATTCTAATTTTATGACCAGCACCTGTATGCTGCCATTTGGCTGGCTTTTGACTGGGAAGCACCATTTTGAATATCTTCTATCGAGGATTACAAAAATAATTTGTATTATTAGATGCCAGAATGATCAGACTGATGGATTTATTTGACAATTATCTCAAAACTTTATTCAAAGAATTTCAAATATTTTTTTCTAATATTTGAGCTTTACCAATTAACTTGTACTGAGATTAAGGTTTTGTGCTGGCAACTCTAAACATTGACTTTGTTGTAATCATACCTCATTTGGATCATTGTCCACTTGGAAGATAACTTTTATTTTTTTCTGATTTTAGATGTAGCCTCAACATTTTCCTACAGTAAAATGCTCTTTCCTCAGACATTCTGCCTTCCTTCATTGATCCAAATTGTTTAACAACTTTTGATCCAACAAGGCAGAAGTTGTTTCCCATTACATCACTTAGAAAATACTCTGGCCTGCAATAACAGGTTGAAAAGCTTAATATTTCTACCGACAGATTTATTTTATGATCATGTACAATGAGTATTTACTCACTGCTTTAGAGCTGCTATATGTTTACCCCCATGGTATGCATCCTGTATACCACTGAAGGTTGCATGCTGAGCTGGAGTGGAAAACGACCTCCCTTTTTAAGTCATTATGGTAGAATGAATATATGCATCGCCTTCAATCACCTCAGTTGCTTTACGGAAGAGTGCACTCCCTGCGTTGAGCCATCACAAAGGTCTGTTCCCTGGACTGAGCACTCTGCGATTGCTTTATTCATCAGTCACAGAACCCAGCAGGTGAACTAGCACTGAGCCAATAGATGAAGTTTCTTTTCTTCATTCTTTAAGTCTCTAAATTCATCAGTGGACAGCCAGACATGCTGATGCGAGATGACACGCTGACTAAAACACTATTAATCCAGACGTGGAATTAATCATAATTCCCCCTTTCCATTTTGAATGCAGCTGATAGTTCATTTAAGTCATAATACCCTGAATTATTCATATTTCCTTTCAGAGGAGTAATTTCTCTCTGAATTATTGAATTTCACAATTCTTCCACGCTCTGCCAGATTGGCTTCCTAATGCAGAAAGTGTGCCTTGAGCGATTCATGTGTCATTTTTCCCTCCTTTTGCAACGCACCAGTACTACAAGATTCATCTCCGTTTGAAATTTAGTTGCCACTCTGAATAATGCGATGAGTCATCATTCACAGGATTAGGGAAATATTTCACTTTAGCTTTGTCTTTCCGCCTCTCTACATGCTCACTCACTGTCGACTGTTACTGAAGCGTTCACCTGTGAGTTTTTCTCAAGTGTGATTTTCTCACTTTTTTCTTGCAAAGATCCGGCTGTGCTTATAAAATCTTTGAACTTTTTCCAAACAAACACTCCTACTTTAACAATGTGTGTGCAGCACTTAAAGTAGAGGTATGAATCTGTAATAAGTTAAAATGTAATGCCTAAATGCACTGAGTTGCCACCATGTGATTGGCTGCTTAGAAATTAAGTGTTAACGAGCAGTTGGACAGGTGTACCTAATAAAGTGGCCGGTGAGTGTATATTATAGTTTTGTATCAGTCAATGTGAATAACCTTTTAAGAACAAGTGTTACAGAAAACACTCACCAACAAAAATCTTTCAAAAAAGGTGAAAAGGTTCCCATTTTTAATTTGAAGGTTGCATCGAAAACCAATAAAGAATAAGTTTTTATCAAAAAACAAACAAATTTTTAATGACTAATACCTCCCTAGGGTCTGTCCAACAGGGCAGTATACATGACCTGTACTAAACATCTAAATGATGGAATGAATCATTGCAGGTAGACCTAAAATATTATAAGCACGGTAAAATACCCCTATTAAAGAAGACTGATAACAGAATGTAAGAAGAAAGACAAACCTAATTAAATCAAAAAAGTGCAATAGAGTATTCAAAGAAGAATAGGGTGGCATCTATTCTAGAAATTATGTACCTAATTATAATTTAAAAACCTAGTTTTTTTTTCTTTTTTCTTCTATGTCTGCTTCTGTCTCATTGAACCCCAGTCAACCTCGGCAGATGGCCGCTCACACTGAGCCTGGTTCTGCTGGAGGTTTCCTCTCCACGCTCACTAAAAGCATGCTTGGTGTGAGGGATTGCTTTCGAGTCAATGAGTCGATGCAATCAGCTGGTTTTCCTTAGATAGAAAACTTTGAATCAATCTGACTGTATGATCTGGTTTAATTGTATATGTAAAGTGCCTTGAGATGACATGTGTTGTGAATTGGCGCTATATAAATAAACTGAATTTAATTGAATTAATACTTTCTGTTCACAGGGAAGAACAACAGAGATGTATTTATTTCTTCCTCTTCAGTATAGACCCTAAACGGCCTTTATCTTCACTCCTATTGGCTTTATCTCCTGCCTAACATGAAGTTTTGCTTAGAGTTCAGACCTGGACAGTGATGCAGTAGTTTTGTGCACAGCAGGTTATAAATTAGACCTGCAGGAGCATATCTCTTTTTCTCATTCCTTAGGAGAAGACCTTGGACCTGACATCAATTTGTTCTTTGGTTTGTGGAGACAAACATGTTTATGCGTCTCACATATATACATGTTAGGCATAGTGACTGATATATAACAACCATGCTCGCGTTTTTTCATCCGATTATTTTAAATGTTACAATATAAACTATTATGACTGTAATACAATCTAATACAGTTCATCTCAATTAATTTTACTCCTTAGGTGCCAGTTCACAACATGTCATCTTAAGACACTTTACAAAGATAATTCAATTGAGTCATACCATCAGTTTGGTTAAAAGATTTTTTTATCTAAGAAAACCCAGCTGATTGCATCAAGTCATTGACTTTGCAGGATTTGCTCCTCTTAGATGTAGACATTAATAATATCTCAGATCAAAAGGAAATGGAATTGTTGGTTCTGTATTATATCTGATGACATCTCCTTTTTTTAATCCTGACATCTTGTTTCGATCATAATTGCATTTCAGCAGTAGTTTTGGATATAGCAAATCACCCTTTTTGTTGTTTATAACGTTTGCAACTTTTGCACTTTAATCAGGCTGATAAGCATCTCTTTTTTGGAAAAAGAAAATAATTTAAAGAAAGCACTCAGATTGTTTGCAAGAGTTATAAAATTGACCATCAAGTACTTCAAGCTTTCATAGACACAAACATGAGGCCATAATCAGAGACATCAGCACTGAGTTGGTTCTAGGCCAAAACTGAGTGAACCTAAGTAAATTAGATTTAATGGATTTAGAGCCAAAATCTAATTCTCTTTCTGGCATCTTCATGCCAAATGGTCATGATTAGCATACACATAATTTGTTTACATATCTCTAGTTCCACTGCCCGATTACACCTCATTTTCATGCACCATGGATCCCAAAGAGACCTGGATGGTATTATGGGATATCAGCTACTCATTCTGTAATTGTTATCCTGTTTTGAGAGTTTGCTGTTTGTATAAGAAATTTAACAACAAAAAAAACACATTTTATTTTCTGCTGTTTAGATGTTTGCAGCTTAATCTTAGATTATAATGAGACATCAACATTAAACCAAACAAAGGCATCGAGTTTTATTTAACATTTAGTTAAGTATTATTTATGCAAAGTTTACTGCAACTGGAGTAAAATTAATTGGCAGAACTAAGGCACCCCTCATTATTAAAAATGGTCAGCTCTACTAATATTTTCAGCCTATAGAGTTCTTACTGATACATTTCACGCAGGGCTAGAAGGGCCATCAGGCGTATATCAGGCAGATGCAAATTTTTCGGCCAGCGCAGGGCTGTCATCATGCATTAAAAGTATTTATATTAAATTATTCATCAATAAACTAGTCCATAAAAGTATGTGAAAAGAAATGGTATCACAAGACACAAACAAGGTCCCCCTTTTAAAAGAAAAACAAATCTCTTTTCCCTCCTCTCCATCATTTTAAACTAATGTGCTTGAGATGCCACTGTGTTTATGTCAATCAAAATTGATAATAAAAATAAAAAGCACAAGGTGAAAGCAGAGAATTTGGGAGAAGAAGGGCTCCAAAGTGAACACAGCCAAATGTGCTGAAATTAAATGTTTTGCACCAGTTTGGCTGGAGCAACAATAAGAAGAAGTAGAAATGAAGATGGGCTTGGACACAAGTCTAGTTGATATGGGCAACAACATACAAAACCACCAAATTAGCTACAAAGGGCTAAAAGAGAACAAAGTCAATGCTTTAGAGCGTCAGTCACAAAGCCTTAAACCTAGTCCTAGAGAACCTTTTTGAACTAAGGGTCTGAGTGAGGTGTCAGACATCACTGACTACACGTTCAATCAGAGGGAATATGCCAAAATGTCAGCAAACTAAGTATGTAGCTGTTGAAAGGAGTGCACCTCAAATAGTTTAAAAGTGAACTCTACGTAATGCATGTATACACACACGTATATATGTATACACACACATGTATATATATATATATATATATATATATATATATATATATATATATATATATATATATATATATATATATATATACAACATCAAGAAAAAAGAACACGAGAAGCTTGAGAAATACCAAGGGCCGAAAGAGGAGCTAGAAAAGATGTGGAAAGTAAGAGCAGCAGTGGTGCCAGTGGTAATTGGAGCACTGGGGGCTGTGACCCCCAAACTGGGAGAGTGGCTACAGCAGATTCCAGGTAAAACATCAGAGGTCTCTGTCCAGAAGAGTGCAGTCCTAGGAACAGCTAAGATACTGCGCAGAACCCTCAAACTCCCAGGCCTCTGGTAGAGGACCCGAGCTTGAGGATGACACATACCACCCCATGAGGGGTGAGAAAACAGTTTGTTTTATATATATATATATATATATATATATATATATATATATATATGAATGATCCTAACTCCTGGACTGCAAAACATTGAAATCTAAATAAGTAATTTTTTTTCTTAAAATAAAAAAAACAGCATTGTCTTATTTCAAGTGCAAATTATCTTATTATCTTATTTTAAGAGTAAAAATACTTATTCCATTAGCAGATCATCTTATTAACAAGCACAAGGGTAAATACACTTCATTTGAGACATTTCTACTTATTTCTAGATATTTTTTTTTTTGCAGTGTGATTTATTGTCTGAGAGATAAAAAAAAAAAATCTAATTTTGTGTTTGTATGTGAATGAGTCTCCAAAGTCAACAACATCAGTCTTTCTCTAGCTACAGTAGGAAGTAGCCTGTTATCGTATGTTGGATGCTAAACAGAAGAGTCACAAATCGCTTTGAGCACAATTTCAATGAAGCACAAAACATAAGGCAAACTTGAATAAACCACTGCTTAAACTTAATTAAAGCAAGACTACAAAAACTAAATGAAGCCCAAAAACAAAATCCCAAAGTAAGCCCATAGACTATGACAAGTTGAGCAGAAACAATAAGAACTCCATCTGCTAAAACAACAACACAGAACCTGCGGATAACAAATTCAACCATATTGTTTGCCTCACACACAATGTCTTAGACATTTCTGAAACTCAGGAACAAACGGGCAAACTCATTTATTGAAAGGATTATGCTCCTACAACAGACAGCAGTAAATTAATTCAAGAAACCAAAGTTAAAAAATAAAACTGAGGACAAAGTCTTGGTTTCATTTGTTTTAAAGTCTGTTTTTTTTTTTGTCCTTTCCATGTCGAGGCATTTTCCTGTTTATAGCTATTTTCATGGAATTTAAATGGGATAAAAAAATAAGTATTTGAATAAGAGGAATGCATGGAAAAGGCAGACAGTTGTTGCTCAGAATGCTCGACTCCTGAAGCTGCACTCAGTATGAATATGAATGATGCTTAACCCCTGGGAACAGAGCTCTCATGTCAGACACAACCAGAGTATTGGCAAAAATCTCAGAACACATCCCTGAGGTGGCAGAAAACAGAAGGCATCCATCACATGTGATGATTGCTGTAAAAATAGTACTTTATATTCAAATAAATAATTCCTATTCCACTGATAATTACAAAGTTCTCTCTTCTTTATACTCAAAATTGTGTATTTTGTCAGAGCCAGACATAGAATAAATGTATTTTACTTGCCTTTCATGTGAAAGACCATCACATGGAACACTATATTGAAATCTGCTTTTTCATTTTTAATCAGCCACCCTGAGTCGCTCCAACTTTAGTTGCAAATACAGCTCCAGATATTTTGGTGCATTACTCTGACAGCAGAGAAAAAAGGTCTGCTCTGGTTACCAAAAATGGCTCAAACTTAGATTCAGAGATAGTTTAGGTCTGGTTTTCCATGGCGTCATTCAATCAGATTAGTTTGATTGCATCTGAACTCTGGCTCTAGAACTATTGTCCTGCTAGAAAGTGAATCTCCAGCCCAGCCTCAAATTCTCTGGAGCATCCAATAAGTTATCTTCTGGGATTTTCTTGCATCCAGCTCCATTCATCTTCACATCAACTCTGAGAAACTGAAAAAAGGCCTCCTAACATAATGCTGCCACTACCGTGCTTCTTCATAGAGACAATACATTTGGTTCACATGGTGTTATTGTTTTCATAATATAGCTGTATGCATAGTCCATAGGGTTACATTTAAATCGTATCTGACCAGACTACTGATTTTTTTAATGGAGCAGCTCTTTTCAGCAAACCTTTTTAAAACAGATTCAACTAAGGTACCATCAATATAACCTTTGCTCTCATGTTTAAATTAAACAATGGAAAACTTTCCCTCTTCAACTAGAGATCTAAATGTCCTGTTTGTGGGGGAAAAAAACAGCTTAATATATGAAAGTGTTTAAAGATTTTATAAAAGCAGCATATTTAGATAAAAACTTTTAATTTTCCATATAATGTAAATATTTTTATCTCCAGTCAGGCTTGGTTTTTTTGATTAATATTCTTAAAGTAAAATATAACATAGACAATATTGCAGCATCTCCTCAGGGGACTCCAGCAGGCATAAACATATTGAAAAGTGTTATTAGATTTGTGACATAAGCATTTTCCCTTGCCTTAAAATAGATTGGTGAGAGAATTGAGCTATTTGTAGAACTGAAACCAATTCCAAATCAGCAAAGTTGGAAAAATATACAAAGATTCATACAAATGCTACTTTAGAAACGTTGACACCACAAGTTATTTTTCATAGTTAATAAATTGCTGGACTACAGTTGCTGAAATGCTCCAAAATACATTCTTAAATTAATCACAGGAAAAGTGACAGCAGGAGGAAGATTTATAAAACAGTCTTATCTGTTGCTGAGTTTTTGAGATTAATATTTGAAAATGGTAAAACTCTGCTTTATAGCACTGTAACTACACGACCCATACCATCAGCTTTTTTGATCATGTTCAAGCAGATATTCATCCAGGTTGCCATAAATAATTTTATTATAGTACTAAAAGTACTTATTTTCATCCTTAAATCATAAATAATGCTACACTGCATATATACATTTTTTTACGAGACAATTTGATACTTTTCTGCTTGTCTGATATCATCAACAGACATGCTCAGAGTAGTCTGACAAAATATGATTAAACCATGGTTATCTGCATTTCAGTTCTATCTTTCTTTAGTTTAAGCACTATATACCACAATGTCAACACAAAAGAAAAAAGAAAACTCAAGCAGCATTCCGGTGCAGATCTGGCAGAGACGACTGATAAAACAGAGAGGATTTTAAGGCATTTATTTTCTCAAGCAAAATAGAGTATTAACCTTAAATACATTATAGTTTATGCTGATGAAGATTCTCAGTCATCCAGGTCATAGTCATTCCGTAAAAGTTTAAAAACCAATCCACTGGACTTGGTTTCCCAGATTTGAAGACGTTTCACTTCCCCTCCAGGAAGCTTTCTCAATTCAAATGTCTGGATCCACAGTGAGTTTGAGTCTTCATATAGACAAGGCCTTGTATTGCTTGGAAACATGCAAATGGAAAACCAATGAGTGGGTCGTTAGGTTCCATTGTTAGCCTGTAATATCTGAAACCCGTCTATGATTCTGAAGGTCGGTCGTTATATATAGTCTGTCTATATAACGACTCAAACTCACTGCGGATCCAGACATTTGAATTGAGAAAGCTTCCTGTAGAGGTGGCGAAACATCTTCAAATCTTGGAAACCAAGTCCAGTGGATTTTTTTTTAAACTTTTACGGAACATTATAGTTTAGTATGCTTATATTTTTATGGAGGAAAAAACGTAATTTAGGTCTTTTTGTACAAAGTAATCTGGGGTGACCCGGATGTATACCTAGTTGCGTATGTGCAAATGGGCAGATGGTACAGATTGTGCTTCCGGAACGGATCAGTTAGTGTCAAGCGGCACATACTAGCTGTTACTTCTTGCTCTCTGAGGAGATATAATAAATTGTTTAAAAAAAATTAAAAGAAATTGATGTCTGCCAACTGAATGTGAGATAAAGACTACTAACAACATCCTCATATTGGACTAATGGACTAATAAGTATATTTGTTTTGTATACACTCTGTGTAGACAAAATTACAATAAAAATTGTCTAAGTCATGATATCCGTGAAAAAAGATATTATTGCTTCTTGTTACACACACATGCAAATTACACACTAAGAAAAATATAATATAAATCTAATGTTTTTTTCTTAACTAAAACTAAGTCAACACTTTTTCTTTTAATTGTATTAAGATTTTATGATATAGACTCTGGCAAAAAATAAAATAAACACTCCATTTGGTGGTTTCTTTTTTCCTTTTTTTTTAATTGAGCATTCTTTTAAGACAAATACTGCACTGAAAAAAACGATCTATAAATAAGTAAAAATTACTTATATTAAGTATATTTACCCTTAATTTGAGTTTGTAAATGAGCTAGTTTGCCAATGGAATGATTATTTTTACTCTTAGTAGGAACATTAGATAGCATACACTTTAAATAAGACAATGCAATCGTATTTTCTTATTTTAAGTGTAAATTGTCTTGTTCCATTGGCAAAATGTCTCTTTTACCTCCTCAATCCAAGAACAAATGGATGTATTTTAGGAAAAAATTACTTATCTAGATTTCAATTTTTTTCAGTGTGCAGTTTTTTTTTTGATACAGTGGTGGAAGTACAGCAAGCTGCTCAGAGGGTTAATTAGCCTTCTTTGTTACTTAGGAAGCTTTGAGATATCTACATTTTTTTTCACCCACATCTAGTTCAATAGACTTTAAACCAAACAATTAGTGCAATGGAGAATCTGTGCATTTTTGAACCATCGTCTTTTTAAACTTTCATACATCTTAATTGTATATAACTGGCCCTTTTACTCCCTTCACCTGTAAAATATATATATATATATATTTATGATAAAAATCTAGCTGCACATAGAAACTACTATCTTTCTTTTCTGTTTTAATATATTAAATATACTTTGAAATTCATGTTTTCTTTTGTTAAAAAATAACTGCCAATTCATCTCTAGCTGCAAGATTTAAGCTCCCCACTTTAACAGACGTCTAAGCTATGAAGCAAAAACGAAGGCAGAGTATATAAGGA
This sequence comes from Cyprinodon diabolis, assembly GCA_030533445.1. Lineage (NCBI taxonomy): Eukaryota > Metazoa > Chordata > Actinopteri > Cyprinodontiformes > Cyprinodontidae > Cyprinodon > Cyprinodon diabolis. Next base: position 5,107,924 of record CM060072.1, read on the forward strand.
GTGCTTTAAAATTGTAACGGCATAATGCCTTAAACCTGTTTTATAAGCAGCTTTCCCAAACAGCCTGGGAAAATAATCACTCAGGATGTTAAGCCGCTACAGCCTCAAGAAGTTTTTATTTCCTTCACTAAAAAGGGAAGAATTTACTTTAACATGGAATGAAAGTTTTGCTTAAATGTGTTCCATTGCTATACGAGTTGCTCATAAACAGGCATGCTGTGTATATTTAAGATTAAAGCAGCAATTTAAAAATGGAAATTTGGTTAAAGTTATATTAAGTTATTTTTGTGCTTTTATTAAATTCTATAAAAAAATGTATCTACAAGGAGAAAATAATTTTAAAATAAAAATTAATATATTGGAGAAAACAAATTTTCTTACTGAAAGCAGAAACTGGGGTTATCTGAAATTTACTTTGACTATTAAATATTGCGTTTTTTGCAATCAGAGGGAAAACTTTTTCTCTCAAAAATAAATTTCTCTCTCTAAAGCTTTTCTTCTAAAGTCTTTGCTCTCGATTCTGATTTTTCTCTTGATGTGAAAGATGTGGGCTTGTGTTCCTTTTGGCCAGTCTCAACAGATGTGGTGATATAAGGTGCAATGTTCAAGATGAGCAGCACGTCACCTGGAATGTGGGCGGGAGCTAACGACTGTGCTGATGGGCAGGGTTAAAAATCTGTACTGCCGTTGGACAGAGCTGTCTGATACTGTAGTTGGGAACAGAATTGTCTCCGTAAAGTTCTTTGAGATGACATGTGTTGTAAATTGCCGCTAAATAAATAAATTGAATTGAACTTCGATGACTTTTCCTTTTTTAAAGGAAAAGTCCAGTCAGCAAGAAATGATCAATGGATCTATACCTAAAACGAATAAGTTTGCGGTGAGTTAATTAATTTAGTGTTAATCACTAAATAATAATAATACATAATTTTTGTCACGATCACTGAGCCTGGGAGCGGCCATTTTTGCCCAAATATAGTAACCCCTCCCTCCTGCCATCTTCCAGCAGTGACGTCACGGTGCGGTAAGCCTAGCGCCATTCTCCCCGCTTTCCAAGCAAAATCAATGGGAACTACTAGACACATCTGCAATCAACAACAATTATTGAAGATTTCCAGAGGACTTCACCATTGAAATTCACCAGAACTACAGTGAAACTGACAATGCCCACATGCATGGCAGCTAATTAAAGCAGAGCATCACTGTTATCTTGCTTTAGCATTAGTTATCTTATCTATATATTGAATGAAGTCTTATTCGTTGTCAGCATCCATAAGGAAGAGCATTGATGCCATAAACTCAGGCACAAATAGAGCAGTGGCCCCATTTAAACCCCTAAGGCATAAACTGACCTTGATTCTTAAAGTTCTGCTATGCTTAAAGTCCTTAAGGTGAGTCCTGCATGAATCACAACTGTTAGTCAACATCTCAAACTTGTTATGTTCCTTAGACCACTCATTTATTATTTCTATTTAATGGCATTTAATGTATTATCCTCCTGATAGAGACAAGAGGAAAACTAATTTCTATGAAGTTGTGCAGAATCTGCCATAATGCTTGGGTTGGTGATGCATGTCAAAGTAACAACAAATGGACAAAGGGACCCAACGTTTTCTAGCCTTGCCCAAAGCATCAGACTCCCTCTGACATCACAACTTCTTCCAATAGTACATTTTATATTATATTATACATTGTTTTGTTTTTTTTGTTTTTTTGGTGGCTTATCTGATTTTGTATGTGCTTTGAAGCCTCTGTGGTAACAAACTCTGAATGACTATGTTGAATCTTTTTATCAGAACCCACATGGAAATCTTTAGTAATCTAAGTCGAGTAGATTAGCTGATCCACTAACCACACAGGCCACCCTTCACCTCTTCATCAGTGGGACCTTGCAGCCCATTACCGTGTTGCCAGTACATGATAGATACAGCAGTAGCCATTCAAAATTTTCCCACTATCCTTGATGGGCCCTTGGCTTATCCATTTGCTACCTACTGCTCCACTGAGCAGCCAGGATTTACAAATTCAAGTTTTTAATTCCTGCAAATTTTAATCTTGAAATTCATGATAATTTTTTAGCAGAACTCAACTTCTATCTGTCCTATCTGGTCTAAACAGTCCAGATTGTTAAATTTTACTTTGTTCAATGTTCCATTCGTCTGGCTTTTGACTGGGAATGGCAATTTTGAATGGCTACTACTCTACTGACCAATTCAGACCTGAAATGTCCAAAAGAGCTGAACATTTGCATAGGCTCTGACGCAGTAGCTATCCATAATACTTTAGCCCTTGCGAAAATCTATCAAAGTGATCAATTTATTTGTCAAATTTTACTGCTTCTAACTTGTCAACTTTTAGGTCATAATGTTCACATACACTCACTCACATGTGCAATAGTGCAATGAAAGTCAGAGTTTTAACTGCACCAGATAGCATGCACGATAAGCAAATTCCATAAAAACAGAGCAGGTGTATAAACACACGAGGAGGGGATATTTTCTGCTGCTTCAGTAACCTTCGAATTCTGAATGTTTGTGGTCAAAGCAGGATTTGAAAATGCAGAGCCAGATAAAAGACCAGCTGATATGGACAAGCAGGCCCCTGTTCTATATTTAACATTTTTCAAACTGATTGGGTTCTCCACAGTTATCAGCATATTTCAAGGACCACACCAGCAACTTGGCGTTTGAATACAACATGTTTAATAGAGCCTTAACAATGGCAAGATATTGTATTATCCCACTGTCGTTTCTCAATACTTATTTCTGTAATGTCTACAAGAGGAATTCTTTTAAACAATACCTTTTAGTATATAAAAGGGCATTTTACTTAACTTGGAAAAACAAAAAAATGGGAAAAGGTTTTTGAAAATTGGGGTGCAGAAGTCAAAAGTAAGGAAATAGCAAGTAAAATTCTATTAAAAAGTAAACTGATTGAAAAGAGTGGCAGTGCAGTGCATGACTGCGTTTTGTTAACATAAGATGCATAACTTCAAGATTAAAGAGTAAATAATATCAACCATCACAATAATCAGTTTCTAATCTAAAAGCCATTTAAAATATCTATATTTCAACTGAATAAATGGGAGGCAGGAAATGCACATTAAGTATGTTGCAGCACATACTCAGTGCTTTAATAAAGCAAATGAACTGTGGCAGATCCATATACTAATGACAGGCTGTTGTTTCATTTCATGTTCTGCATATTGGTAATGCTCCAGCAGGCAGCTGTGGTTAAGTTCATGTCTTTTTCTTTGATAGAAAAATCTTTAGATAAAGTTTTTCTCTCTAGGTCGTTGTAAGGTAGAATTTCACCGTGGGATGGAGGAGAAGGACTGAATGAAATGCAGCAGAGGGCTGTTTGTGTGCAAAGGATAAGCAGGGTTGGAGACGTGACAAGAAAAAGGATCAATCGGAGGAATGAAAGCGATAGCAAAGAAGAAAATCCCATTCCTAGAAGAGACAGACGTTTCACAGCCAGTCCTCCTCTACTGCTAACACAAACATGGATGATGGATGATGGTTAGATGGGAGCTGGTGAAGACTCCGACCTCAGAGTGTCTGTGCTGACTGAGCTGTTGTCCATTATCAGAAAGGCTATAACTCCCTAACTCTTTTTACTGTTGTCAGGCTGGTACAGAATTTCTTTGCAAAATGCAAAATTATAATTTTTTTTTACTATTTTAAATTTAATCTATACAGGTAGAGCACACACAGAGATGAAACACAGCCTATTTAATCTATTAAATATAATTTTTAGTTATGTAATAATTATTTATCTGTAGTGCTGTTTTTTCATAGAAACAAAAACAGAAATGTTAGATGATGCATTTTGTTAGTGCAACCAAGAGAGATTCATTTGCAGTACAGATACGTATTGGAGCCATACATATATGAATGGTTTCTTTTCGTTTTTCATATCCTTCTAGTTGTGTCTCTTTCTTAGACAAAGTCTTTAGCAAAGCTAGACTCTTCCTTTTCTATAGAAAGCACTTCTGGACTCCACCGAAAAAGCTTTTGTCTAAATAAATGTTATGTAAAGCACTCAATATGCATTACATTATAAAGTATTTCTGGTTCAGCTGTGGCTCTCTACCTGAAGAAAGCTACTGACAATGAAATTGATGGCAAAAACATGTGCTTTCTTTGATTTTCTGTTCAAAAGAAAGCATGCCTGGACCGCATCTGTGTTTTGATGTGTCTTCAGTTGGCTAAGACTCCTTAGATGCTGTAGATAATATATATATATATATATATATATATATATATATATATATATATATATATATATATATATTGATTGAAATACTTATATTGTTTATATTGTTGGAGAAAAATTGTACAATCTGGACTGATAGATGTTAAGTTCTGCTAAAAAATTATCATGAATTTCAAGATCAAAATTTGCAGGAGTTCAAAATTTGAATTTGTAAATCCTGGCTGCTTAGTGGAGCAGTGGGTAGCACTGCTGCCTTGCAGCAAGAAGGCTCCAGGTTAGATTCCTGGTCCAGGCTCTTTCTACATAGAGTTTGCATGTTCTCCCTGCGCATGTGTGGGTTCTCTCCAGGTACTCCAAAAACATGTTTGTCAGGTTGATTGGCTTCTCTAAATTCTCCTTAGGTGTGAGTGTGTGTGTGCGTGAATGATTGTTGTGGCTGTAAGATCTTTCTTCAATAAATAAATACTTTCCATGTGTCATAAATTGGTGAACTAGGATATTCTCTGACATTGTAGAAATTTTGCCTAAAAAACAAAAAAACAAAACAAAAATAACCATACCAAAATTCTGGATAAAAGTGTTTTTTTTTTTTTCAGAAATTACATGTCCAGATTAATCTAAAATGAATTAATTGATGGATGGCATTCTAAAACATTAAAATACATAAACTCTGGCCATGGTGGTGCCTTCAAAACATTAGCCGATCCACTTTGCCTTATGTCGAAAGTGGATTGGCTACTTGTTTGTCAAAAAATACACAAACAGCCATTGAACATGTCTTCCACCATTCCTATATCAGAATGACATCTTCCTTTATTAGGCTTCCCATGAACCCCATTAACCTGACTCCGCCAGATGGATTTGCTATGCATATCCATCTGGAAAGCTTCCGTTGAAGTAATTTTGGGAAGAGGCGAAAATACTAGTTAGCTGATTGGCCTATGTTGGTGATAGACGGGCCAAATAAACCAATCAGATCAACGAAGCATATGACGTACTAACAGAGCGACGACGAAAACACAACCACAAGCCAGGCTACTCTTGCCGAAACCAGTCGGGAGAAGAGCAAAAACATCTTTTCCTCTGAGAAAAGCCTCCAGAGCAGTGTTTTGCTCTTCTTTCAGTGAAGAAATACTCTGTAATTCCGATAAAACTTGCTCGATAGACACGCTAACGCTAGTTTCATCGGCTGAAGCCGCCATGTTCTTTAGACTGAACTGTCGCGCTTCTCGTTGCGTCACACCTCAACGCGCCTCAAAGCCAACGCTGATTGGACGTTCGTTTGGTGAACGGCTCCAAATTTTCTTTAACGGAGAGTCTCCAGACTGATTAGCGAGTGAAATCTTGAAAGCTCGCGAGATCAGGATGGCCTCACGAGGCTATAACCTCATGATCTCAAAAAACAAACCTGAGACTGTGTGGAAGAGAATTTTTCTAGTTTACACTTAAAGTGATAGAAAAAAAAATAGAACAAATTTGTAAAGAAAAACATACTTAGGTATCAATACTCACAAATACAAAAAAGTGTATAAAAAGAACACAGCGGCTCTGCATTTCCTGTGATGGAAACATAATGTTCAATTCATTTCCCTTTGCTTTGAAAAGTCTTGGTGGTTCCTAGAATGACAGATAATCCTGCTGCTGTTAAAGGGAAGTTTTTGCCTTTCTCAACTGAGTTTGTTTCTGCTTGAAATAAAATGTACATGAGGAATGACAATCACCGCAGTTCAAAAGACTGAGAAAGACAAACAGTCATAACACAAAGGCAGAAACACAAAAGAGGAAGTGCTGCAACTTCAAGATGCTGTGCAGCAGAAACCATTTGGAAAATGTAGGAGTGTGACCGCTGCAGGTAGTCTATAAGCTGCTGTTCCATTATCGGAATGCTGCTTTTTTTATCTGGCGAAATCTCATCACATAGAAGAAGCTGCAGTCATCACCTTCTGTTTCTGCTGCATGACCACTTCCTTTGCAATTTAACTGATAGCTCTGTCTAAGAAAAAAAGCCAGAGAGTGCAAATAAGAGGATGACAAATGGCTTCAGGGTCCATGATCGCATCTCTTCAATTGAAAAACTCATTTGTATGACAATGAGGACATCCTGTTGGGGTCTTGTTTGACTACATTCTATGCAGCAAACAAGCGCTTTCTCCACCAGTGAACCGTCGTCGCAATTAAATTACCATCCACTTAATGTGACTGCTTCTGTTAGGAAATATGCAAAATGACAGATTCCCTTTTTTAACCTGCTGATCCTGTCAGCAGATATTACACTCCACTGGTGACGTGTGCTTTAGTTTGAAGACATGCCCCAGATCGCTGATAAAGGTTGCGTTTTTGACAAGCTGTTATCTGTTTGCAAAAAAACATAAGATCCTCTTTTTGAAAGTAAGGAAAACAGTGATTTTTATGTAGCAGTCACAAATGATTAGTTATTGATAAAGTCATTACGCCGTCTTGTATCGGTCATGCTGCGTATACTTATGATAAATGGCATGATGTCAAAATGGAACAGTCTGTTTTTAGCCAAGTGATGAATGGCAGGAGCCATTTCCTGTACACCCTGTCTGATCATCTGCTAAATCGATTCACTCATGCTGTCAGGTGGCTTTGATGTGCTTTGAGATCATAATTTATAAATAATACCAACATCACTGTCAGTTACTCTTTGATATTCTTCTATGATTTTATTGTTCAGGTTTATAAATAACTTAAACACTTCAAGTTACTCATAAACATTGCTTTTTGTGATATGTAACTAATACATTGTTTGACATATTAATCAATAGATTTACTATCAAAGTGAGATATTTGCATTAATTGCATGAAAAGATAATTATTTTGTTCTCACGGTTGGATATCATGTCAGAAAACACTTTTCCACAGGTATTTATTAGGGGAGTGGTGGCCTAGTGGTTAAGGCATAGATCATGGAATCCTGAGGTTCTGAATTTCAGTCCCACTCCCACAGACTGCCACTGTCTCTGAGCAAGATCCTTAACCCCATAATGCTCCCCGGGCGCCGCAAAATGGCAGCCGACAGCTCCCCGAGGGGATCGGTTAGGGGATGCTCAGCTTCCTTTTGCACACGGTTACCACTATGAAACATCATTATAACTCGGATCATTAAAGATCATTATAACTCGTAGCTTGCCAATACGCTACAGTATGAGACCACCTTACAGAGTTTGAAGTACAGGATAGTATAGGACTCCACAAAACTAGGTAAACCTGCAATGTGTAATGAATAAAAATTGAATGAATCTTTTCTCTAAAACTTTTTCTGAAAAAAAACAAAACATAGTGCATCAAATTTTTAAGAAAGAAATAAAGCCAATACAATTTGGAATAAGGTTGTTACAGAATATATATATGAAAAAGTGAAGTGCTGTAAATAATTTCTGGATGCAGACCTTATGCTGGACTATGTGGCAGCCTTTAGTTGGCCTTATGCTTGCCAGCTAAATATCTATCTATCTCAGTCTCTCTCTCTTTATATATATATTATTCATCAGCCAAAATTACCTTTAATCCTGCATTGCTTTTAAAAAATTGTACATGTTGATCTGCAAATAACTGAATCTGTTATGTGCGGTTTTCTGCATCATAACACCAAAAAAGCTGAAAAGGCTGGCGTTGTGGAGTTTCTGCTACACGTTTATTGGTAAGCGTATTATCGGAACACCTACATATAAATGTAACCGTAAAGTGTTGAGCGGGAAAAAACAAGCAAATGGGTTAGTTTGCACTATCCAGACCGATCTTAACTTTTGGTATTCACGAACCTTTAAAGTACAGTAAAAGATCATGTACAACATATTAATCATAAAGTTTCTCTAAATGCCAACTTCTACAGCCAAGATGAAATACACGCTTGATCTTTTACCTCCGCTGGGACTGACTTCATTTATTAGAGTTCCAACAAATAATTCCCAAAGAAAAGACACCCAAAGGTCTTATTAAACATTTTCCCTGATTAAAATGTGGATATATATATATATATATATATATATATTATTAAATCCCTGGAGTACATGCAATTACTCAGCTTAATAAGTCAAAGAAACACCAAATGACATTCTTGGTACAAATTGGACATCTAAATTTGAATGCATTTTTTCTATTTTAATTTTTTTTTAAACCAAGACAATCAAATTAGATAATGGTCAAATAATCCAAGCCGGAATTGGCACCATGAAATATATGAATGGGGCATTAAACTGAGGTTGATTAAAGGGATATGCAGGTCTAACAGAATAACACTGAATTTACAAAAAAGGTTTTAAATTAAAGCATTAAACATGTTGCATTTGTTTTTTTTTTGTTTTTTAATAAAAAAAAATAAAAGCTAAAATGATTCAAACTGATACCAAACTAATAAACTCAGCCTATTTTCTGATATCCATAAATACATTTCAGTGCTACTAAATATCTTCCAAAGTTACTCCATTATTAAACATAGTCCACCTGTGTGTAATTTTATCCTAGTATCAATTCACATGTTCAAATTTTGGCTTCAAAGGTTTGCCAGAGAACAATCCTGAATTAAAAGCATGATGAAAACCGAGACAGCCAGCAGTCAGGTCAGAGAGAAAGTTCAAAAGAAGTTTAAAGCAGGATTAGGCTCTTAAACAGAATCCTAGCTTTAAAGCATCTTCCAGACGTCCTTTTAATCCATTATGTGAACATAAAGAGAAGATGGACCAACTGGGGCCCTAAAAATACATGGATATCCATCCTAACTGGCACGTCAGGTATCTCCTCATGGACTGCAAATGATCACAGCTCAGAAAGCACAATCTGTGGCAAGATTTATTTCCAGAGGCAAGGAACTCCACAAAGCTGATCCTGATCGTCAAATGGCAAGATGTAACAATGGTTTAAAAAAAAGTCATATTATGCTTACAAACAGCTCTGTAAGGGGGACAAAATAGGGATTAGAATAAAATTAGAATACAGATTAAAATAAAAAGCTTTTTGGTTTACATTGAAAACTAAAGATGCAAATAATCCTAAATACGGAATTCATATGAAACACAGTGATGGCAGTCTGGTTCTATGGGACTGCTTTACTTTACCAAGAGACATCAGTCGGTTAATACCTGGACAGAATTAAATACAGGAAAAATTTTAACTAACATACAATGCAAATTCTCTGAGGTATACATCTATGTGTTAGAATAGCTTATTCAAGATCTAAACTAGAAAATAATTTAGAAGTAGTGAGATTGATATACAGAAGAGGATTAGGGACACTGGGAAAAAAAAAAAGTTTACTGATTTTAAAATTTTATTTCAATTTAGTATTGGAAAAAAGTCAGAATTCTGATTTTTTTTTCTCAGAATTCTTGCTTTAATCTCAGAATTCTGACTTTTTTCTCAGAATTCTGACAGCTAACAAACATGTTAGCATCAAGCCATAGCCATGTCTGTTTTAGAGTCTAGCTCTCTTGTTTGAATGACCTTCTGCTCCTCCATTAATGAGGGGACCCCTTGGGCACGTAAAAAGTTCCCTAATTCCGTCATTTTCCACCAATGTGCCACTGGCCACCTCAAACAACTCACATCTTTGTCAGTGAAGCTGAGTGCTCCCACATGTCTTCCTTCATGGTGCCCATGTACATTAAAATCCAAAATTATGAGATTAAAGTTAGAATTCTGAAAAAAAAGTCAGAATTCTGAGATTAAAGTCAAAATTCTGAGATTAAAGTCAGAATTCTGAGAAAAAAGTCAGAATTCTGACTTTTTTCCCTATGTTAAACTGAAATAAAATTTTAAAATCAGTTAACTTTTGTTTTTTTTCCAGTGGCCCTAATCCTCTTCCGTATTGATAAGACTTAATAGGATTTACAGAAACTTTTCATCCAGTCTAAATGACCTCTTTATATATTGACAAAAATAACTGATAAAAATTCAGCTTCTATTTGCTAAGCTGGTAAAGCACACAACCTACAAACTTTCAGCTTTAACTTCAGAGAGTAGTTCCACAGAGTATTGACTTACTGTAAGGGTACTGAATATTGATGCGGGCAACATGTCTCAGAATTTTATCAGCAAAGAAAATGTATTCAATAAGAGTGTGGTTGGCACTGAATTATGTTGGTCCGGTTTGACTGACAGAACAAGAGTCAGCTCCAATCACTGGTCTTATTACATGGACATTCGACAACAGAAAAGGTATGTGAGGAAGGATCACTGTACCAACATTATAACTCTACAAACTAAATCATGCCTGCCTGCAACTGTATTTTGTGTAAATACAAAATATCAGACCTGTAAATTTTCAAACTGAATGATTAGTGACTGATTAAAAGCTGTAGAAGGTGTGCTACAGAGCAGACTTTATTGCTCCATATGGATTTATTAAGGCTTACAGAAGCAGTAAACAGCTGCACTGCAGCAGGGTGCTTCATTTCTCTGACCCTGTTACATATTTCAGAGGAAGAGGCTTTATGACACCACTGTGGCAACATGTTTTGACATGTAGCTCATGCATGTGGATAGTTATAGGTGACTTCCTGGAGAAGGCAAGCAGGTCAGAAGGAAGACCGTATGCTTTGGAAGCTGCTCCTAATTCAAGCTGCAGTGACAGCAGCCCAGTCAGCCAAGCACTCTACATACCACTTATGAATTCACTAATAAGACTTCCCTTTTTTTTCCACTCAAGCTTGTTCTCTCTTCATTTTCTTTCTTTCAGGGGACCTCAGGGTTGGTGTAATGGTAACGAAACCACCCATGGAGGACCTCCTGCTTATTACATGTTGGAATTCTCGTCTACCAAAGAATAGAGGTTTTTATTTTTTCCTTAAACGATCAATAGATCTAAGTATCTAAAGGTAATTAAACTCTAAAAAAGATAAAATATTCAGAGAGAACCAACACAAACAAGAATAGCCAAAAAACAAAAACAAAGTAATCAAAGCTAATTTCAATAGATGGTAGTAAAACATATTCATATAGACATTATGGATTGAAGGGACCTAAATGTAGAATGAGGTTGTTGCTGTTTTTGCTTAGAGATTATTATCATTATTGTTTAAGCTATAGTCTCACATCAACTTCAACTTTCTTTTTTCAATTACCATCAACATGCATGGAAATCCTCTAAGACAGAGACTCCAGACCGGGGGTACACGTACCCCTAGTGGTCAGCAAGTGCATCGCAAGAGGTACATGGAAGTTCACCAAAACCAAGCAGAAGAACATCCTGGAAGCAAAGAACAGCCTGAGATCTGCTGTTTTTCGCACTGAGCTCATCAAAGCAGCTCAGCTGGCTTGATGAAAACCAAGTAGAAGAATTTAAGTCAGTCTGACTATAATTTTCATCAGTATTTGTTCCCAATTCATCAAATTTAAATGTGATTATAAGGTAATTACTCAGAGTAGCTCCAGTTTTATAAATACAGGGTTATATGATTTTATTTTGTATTTATTTCGATTCATTACTAAATTCCAGGCAACATACTAACGTTTTTTTTTATTAGAAAGAATAAATTGCCTCAGGCTATTTTATAATCAGTCATTGTAGGTGTTTGGAGAAGGTCATAAAAATCCCAAGGATGTAAATCACATCTAGATTATGATCTGGGCTTTTTTTAACACCTTTTTTATTTATATCAAACAGGAATTTGTTTAATGGCCTTGTCAAGAAAGGATGACTGGAATACTAAAATCTAAAGAGACTTTTTATAATATCTAAGAGGAACAAAACCCACACAGCTAAACATCACAAATATCAATGATTGCATGGCTCTTCAAGGCTAAAATTGGTTTTGATAGACACATTAACATTTTCCATAGAATATTTTTTTTTTTGGAATAGAAAACATTGATGGACATACTTATCCTAAATATTCTCTAGACAGGATCTAAAAGAATACTTGCATTGGATTCTTTAAAATAAAATACTAATGCCTTAAACAGTCAAAACAGTCCAGTGTTTTGGAACTACTAAATCTATGCTTCAAAGGAAGGAAGAACCCAAGGCTGAGGATAAAACAAGACCCACAGGTTTAAGCCAGCGCATTGACAGAAAGTTCAAACAGTGAATCAGCAGCCAGGCCATTGAGGCAAGAGTTATTTTTAAAAAAACATCTGAAATTGGTGCATTGCTTGAGAACACTATTCATATTTTTGGTTCTCTATCAATAGAAAACATCTTTCTAAGTATTCAACCTGCAGGTCTACCGAGTTGATCAGCTATAAGCCATGGGACATAGTGGCCTAGTATTTAGAGCAGGGTTTTGTGTATAGAAAGGCTGCAGATTCCTTGGTTTGAATCCCAAAGGCCAACACCAGGTGTCTCTGAGCAAGACCCTTACCGTAGCTTCAGAAGACATCTCAGCACTGCAATGGGACAGCACACTGCTCTCCAACCCTATATTCACACTAGGTTGTGATCAAACATACAGGTGCTGGTCATAAAATTAGAATATCATGAAAAAGTAGATTGATTTCAGTAATTCCATTTAAAAAGTGAAACTTGTATATTATATTCATACATTACATACAAACTCATATATTTCAGATGTTTATTTTGTTTAATTTTGATGATTACAAATGACAACAAATGAAAATCTCAAATTCATCATATCAGAAAATTAGAATATTACTGAAGACCAATAAAAACAAAGGATTTATAGAAATGTTGGCCAACTGAAAAGTATGAACATGAAAAGTATGAGCATGTACAGCACTCAGTATTTAGTTGGGCCTCCTTTGGCCTGTATTACTGCAGCAATGCGGCGTGGCATGGAGTCGATCAGTCTGTGGCACTGCTCAGGTGTTATGATAGCCCAGGTTGCTCTAATAGTGGCTTTTAGCTCTTCTGAATTGTTGGGTCTGGTGTATTGCATCTTCTTCTTCACAATACCCCATAGATTTTCTATGGGGTTAAGGTCAGGAGAGTTTGCTGGCCAATTAAGAACAGGGATACCATGGTCCTTTAACCAGGTACTGGTAGCTTTGGCACTGTGTGCAGGTGCCAAGTCCTGTTGGAAAATGAAATCTGCATCTCCAAAAAGTTGGTCAGCTGCAGGAAGCATGAAGTGCTCTAAAACTTCCTGGTATGTGGCTGCGTTGACCCTGGACCTCAGAAAACACAATGGACCAACACCAGCAGATGACATGGCACCCCAAACCATCACTGACTGTGGAAACTTTACACTGGACTTCAAGCAACGTGGATGAAGTGCCTCTCTTCTTTTCCTCCAGACTCTGGGACCTTGATTTCCAAAGGAAATGCAAAATTTACTTTCATCAGAGAACATGACTTTGGACCACTCACCAGCAGTCCAGTCCTGTTTCTCTTTAGCCCAGGCAAGACGCTTCTGACGCTGTCTGTGGTTCAAGAGTGGCTTGACACAAGGAATGCGACAGCAGAAACCCATGTCTTTCATACGTCTGTGTGTGGTGGTTCTTGAAGCACTCACTCCAGCTGCAGTCCACTCTTTGTGAATCTCCCCCACATTTTTGAATGGGTTTTGTTTCACAATCCTCTCCAGGGTGCGGTTATCTCTCTTGCTTGTACACTTTTTTCGACCACATCTTTTCCTTCCCTTCGCCTCTCTATTAATGTGCTTGGACACTGAGCTCTGTGAACAGCCAGCCTCTTTAGCGATGACCTTTTGTGTCTTGCCCTCCTTGTGCAAGGTGTCGATGGTCGTCTTTTGGACAACTGTCAAGTCAGCAGTCTTCCCCATGATTGTGTAGCCTATAGAACTAGACTGAAAGACCATTTAAAGGCTTTTGCAGGTGGTTTGAGTTAATTAGCTGATTAGAGTGTGGCACCAGGGGCCATCAATTTTGAACCTTTTCACAATATTCTAATTTTCTGATATGATGAATTTGAGATTTTCATTTGTTGTCATTTGTAATCATCAAAATTAAACAAAATAAACATCTGAAATATATGAGTTTGTATGTAATGTATGAATATAATATACAAGTTTCACTTTTTAAATGGAATTACTGAAATCAATCTACTTTTTCATGATATTCTAATTTTATGACCAGCACCTGTATGTTACAATTCTTTATACTTCCAGACAGCCTGCCTTCTATTTTGCTTTTCACTGCTGTTATTATTTTCAGGTAGACTGAAACTACCAATGATTTAAAATCTTATAAATGTTTTACCTGGTGTCCAGCTCATTACTAAATAAAACAAATACATACTTTTATATTTCTGCGCTTGTACTAGAGTTGGAGACTTCATAATAACTGTGATATATCAACAGAGGTGAAAGTACACCAGTATGCGGAGGTTATAAAAAAGTCGGTAGAGGAAAAGGCGAGACCTCCCGTCTACTAAAATATGCTGTATTTTTGTGCTCCCGTCTTAAGTGCATAACCAAATTGAGAATGCAGTCAATAATCATCTGGGGTGCTCTAACTCCAAATACACTAACGCTTCTCCGACCGGCTTTATTTGCACTCAACACTGCGCATACTTAGCTTGCTCTTTGCACATGGCCCCAGTTTTAAGCTTGGGTGACTACGCTCCAGACTTGATGAAGTGTTAATAAACATGCCACCAGCCAATCGTGAACATTTTTTTCGTCAAACTTTCAGGTTGTCATTTCTTTTGGCTACCAAGAGATGATGTAAAATCTTTTTAAATTTCTACTGAAGGAATGCCAAAAACTAGCCTCGTGAGACCATCCTGATCTCGCGAGCTTTCAAGATTTCACTCGCTAATAAGTCTGGAGACTCTCCGTTGAAGAAAATTTGGAGCCGTTCACCAAACGAACGTCCAATCAGCGTTGGCTTTGAGGCGGGTTGAGGTGTGACGCAACGAGAAGCGCGACAGTTCAGTCTAAAGAACATGGCGGCTTCAGCCGATGAAACTAGCGTTAGCGTGGCTATCGAGCAAGTTTTATCGGAATTACACTGTATTTCTTCACTGAAAGAAGAGCAAAACACTGCTCTGGAGGCTTTTCTCAGAGGAAAAGATGTTTTTGCTCTTCTCCTGACTGGTTTCGGCAAGAGTTTGATCTATCAATTGGCTCCTCTTCGTCGTCACTCTGTTACGTCATATGCTTCGTTGATCTGATTGGTTTATTTGGCCCGTCTATCATCAACATAGGCCAATCAGCTAACCGGTATTTTCGCCCCTTCCCAAAATTACTTCAACGGAAGGTTTCCAGATGGATATGTGGAGCAAATCCATCTGGCGGAGTCAGGTTAGCCAAAAACTATATCCGGATTGAATTATTATTTTTCTTTCCATAGATCATTGGGTTTAGAACCAGAAAAAAAATCATTATTTGGCACCTTAGCATTAGTTCTAGACTGCATGAAATTTCATAATACAGCAAAATTTCTTAAAACTGCATAATTACAGAAATCCATCTAACTTTTCCCTAGTAATGTAGATAGCAGAACAGCTAACATATCTATATGGATTAAGAGGAATTCTCAGGTTTTCTCACTTAAATGTTAATGTAGAATACAGAAGCTAAACTTGTATAATATTTTCATCCTGTTAATGTGACTTTTCAAACCATCAGTCTAGGGTGGTTGTGACATAGATGACAGGTCTACTTTTGCTAAGTTTAAACAAACATCACATGGGAAAATTTAGAGTCCTTCTCTGTTTTTTTACGCAGCAGGGCCCCTCTTTTGGGAAAAAAAAAAAAAAAAAGCTGGTAGCTTCCTGTCGAACACAGAGCACGTTATTCACCCCTGGATGCTGTCAAACTTGGGCCAAGTTTTATCACTTCCTTCCAGGCCATCTCAGTCAGTTACAGTGATAAATGGATATGTCAGCTAAATGTTACAGCAAAATACTTCATGTATTAGAATGAGATTAGGTTCAAGTATAAGCACATAACCCAAGGGCAGGGAGAAGGATGAACAAAATAAACTCATTACTAGACGTAATAATAGTGTGTGAACATTGTACTGCTGGTTTGGCCTAAGGGTCAAATGCTAAATGTTGATAACCGCCTAAAGACCCAAACCCAGGGGAAAGCTTTCAATCTATATTGTAGCTACTGGATGTTTCGATTCATTAAAATTTCTCACTTAGACGTGAGTAATGTTTTGCTCGGAGTTAATAGCTGTTGTGTAATAACAGGAAATCAGCAGTTCCTAAATGTTGAGTTGGGATGAGACTTAAATGTTAACTAATCAATTCATCTGTGTGGTACAACACAATAGAGGCAGATCATCATTGTAAAGAATAGACAGCTCTTTTAATCTTTTGTTCTTTGTTTTTCTTAGAATTTAACTTAAATCTCTTACTATATTGCTTTGATTGTTGGACTACTTTTTTTTAAAGCAATATTTTGAAGAAGCATACAATACAAATCAAAAACCATCCTTTGTTTCTGAATGGTACTTTAGATGTTATTCATTGTGCTGGTCCCCAAACCAGTAAGCATTGTATTTTTTATGCAAACAGCCTTTACCTGAGGGTATTGGGGGGATGATGGCTGTTGTGTATGTATGTGTTCTTGTAGCTTTCTCGACACAATGCCTAGACAGAACTTCTTTTTACTCACAGTTGTTTCCAAGAACAGTTCTGCAGTTTGTCAGAATTTGGATGGGCAATGGTAAGTAGGAAAAGCTGAACCATTAGCCCTTTTTTCTGGGTTGGATATTCCCCCCTTTAATTTTAGGTTTGGAAATTTGTACAGCTCTTTGATGGATAGTTTAAGGATCGGCTGGAAAAGGCGGTAAGTAGATGTATATGAGAGATCTGTATGCCACATCTTCTAAGTACCGTACCATACCATACCAACTTTATATATGAAGCACTTTATACACCGGACAGGACCAAAGTGCTGTACACAATCATAAAATACAATACAATTATAAAATAGAGAAAAAACGAGTGTAAAATACATATTAGTATACAAAAAGAATAAAACAAAGTAAAGTAAGTAAAGTAAAGCATATTGCTTTACCCCTTTTTATTATCGATCTAAAAAATGCTTCTTTTGTCATTGTGTTGCTCTTGTGTTTTCCTTTGTGGGTATAACAGTGGATGATAGTTCATGCAGTTGAGCATCTTATGAAATATGAATACTTGGAGGAAAAAAAAAAAAACTTCTACAGGTGCTGGTCATAAAATTAGAATATCATGAAAAAGTAGATTGATTTCAGTAATTCCATTTAAAAAGTGAAACTTGTATATTATATTCATACATTACATACAAACTCATATATTTCAGATGTTTATTTTGTTTAATTTTGATGATTACAAATGACAACAAATGAAAATCTCAAATTCATCATATCAGAAAATTAGAATATTACTGAAGACCAATAAAAACAAAGGATTTATAGAAATGTTGGCCAACTGAAAAGTATGAACATGAAAAGTATGAGCATGTACAGCACTCAGTATTTAGTTGGGCCTCCTTTGGCCTGTATTACTGCAGCAATGCGGCGTGGCATGGAGTCGATCAGTCTGTGGCACTGCTCAGGTGTTATGATAGCCCAGGTTGCTCTAATAGTGGCTTTTAGCTCTTCTGAATTGTTGGGTCTGGTGTATTGCATCTTCTTCTTCACAATACCCCATAGATTTTCTATGGGGTTAAGGTCAGGAGAGTTTGCTGGCCAATTAAGAACAGGGATACCATGGTCCTTCAACCAGGTACTGGTAGCTTTGGCACTGTGTGCAGGTGCCAAGTCCTGTTGGAAAATGAAATCTGCATCTCCAAAAAGTTGGTCAGCTGCAGGAAGCATGAAGTGCTCTAAAACTTCCTGGTATGTGGCTGCGTTGACCCTGGACCTCAGAAAACACAATGGACCAACACCAGCAGATGACATGGCACCCCAAACCATCACTGACTGTGGAAACTTTACACTGGACTTCAAGCAACGTGGATGAAGTGCCTCTCTTCTTTTCCTCCAGACTCTGGGACCTTGATTTCCAAAGGAAATGCAAAATTTACTTTCATCAGAGAACATGACTTTGGACCACTCACCAGCAGTCCAGTCCTGTTTCTCTTTAGCCCAGGCAAGACGCTTCTGACGCTGTCTGTGGTTCAAGAGTGGCTTGACACAAGGAATGCGACAGCAGAAACCCATGTCTTTCATACGTCTGTGTGTGGTGGTTCTTGAAGCACTCACTCCAGCTGCAGTCCACTCTTTGTGAATCTCCCCCACATTTTTGAATGGGTTTTGTTTCACAATCCTCTCCAGGGTGCGGTTATCTCTCTTGCTTGTACACTTTTTTCGACCACATCTTTTCCTTCCCTTCGCCTCTCTATTAATGTGCTTGGACACTGAGCTCTGTGAACAGCCAGCCTCTTTAGCGATGACCTTTTGTGTCTTGCCCTCCTTGTGCAAGGTGTCGATGGTCGTCTTTTGGACAACTGTCAAGTCAGCAGTCTTCCCCATGATTGTGTAGCCTATAGAACTAGACTGAAAGACCATTTAAAGGCTTTTGCAGGTGGTTTGAGTTAATTAGCTGATTAGAGTGTGGCACCAGGGGCCATCAATTTTGAACCTTTTCACAATATTCTAATTTTCTGATATGATGAATTTGAGATTTTCATTTGTTGTCATTTGTAATCATCAAAATTAAACAAAATAAACATCTGAAATATATGAGTTTGTATGTAATGTATGAATATAATATACAAGTTTCACTTTTTAAATGGAATTACTGAAATCAATCTACTTTTTCATGATATTCTAATTTTATGACCAGCACCTGTATCTGGATATGCTACCTCCAGAACAACAACACATTAATGTTGCATGTAGCTAGTGTAAGGGTGATGTGTAAATTGAAGAAGTCAAATGCAAAAGAGCAATTGAATACACCACAGAACATTTCACCTTGCTTTGTGCTTTTGTGTTCAGCTGTTTTACCGCAGATGTTTACTGGGCTTTGGTCACTTTCTAATTGCTGTTAACACAATGCCCCAGGGTAGACACTCTGTTGACACAGACTTAGCTAAACAAAGGAATTTTATTTCAAGCTGCCCAATACCTCATATGACAAATGTGCACCAATCTGGATGAATCATAAGCAGAATGTGAATGAATCCCAGTTGCTCTTTAAACAAAGAATATTTTATGGACTTTCAGACAGCATAAATATAGAGTCATATTTGGCATTCTCCAAAATATGTCTTCAAATTTTAGCAGTGTTTTTAATAGATTCAAAATCAACATATTCGGAATTCTTCCTTGGATTATGACATTGACACACTGGCTTAAAAATGTTTTCCAACCCAACCCGAGTTCTCAACACGTAATCTATTATCAAAGACGATGCTGGCATTCATCAATGCTCCTGTGTCTATATGTTTCATATATGGCTAGTCAAGGCAGATTGGCCAATTATACCAAGGATGTTTTTTCTGGTTAAAAGGGAGTGTCTCAATTAACTTTTGCCCTATTCTGGTTTAGAATGACTATTCAAGGTCACAGAGTCTGGAGAAAGAAGGTAACCAAGATGTTTGAGATCCATAGTGAACACGCATGTGCCAGGGATGCCATTCCATCTGCTTGTGTCACTGGACTTTGGTGGAAGTGTATTCATGTACCAGGAAATTTTATAGCACTTCATGCTTCCTTTTTCTAACAAGCTTAAAGGACATACTACTATTCTATTCCAAGAAGAATCGGCATTTTTACACTTCAATGATACTTAAAGCTGATTCCATTGACCAGCCAACTGACCTGACTTAAACCTCAGTGACAATTTGTCAGAAATGAAAAGATAAGAGAAATTAGATGACTGAAAGCTGCTAACCAAGCAACCTGTGGTTCCTAAATACCTCGGCAGAACCACAAGCAGATTAACTTTATGGCACGTTGCACTGATGTACTAATTCAAGCAACAATCAAGTATTATGTACATACAGTAATGGCCTTTCAAAATTTCGCCACTTTCCTTGATGGGACCTTGGCTGGTCCCTACAGTTCCTTTCTAAACATCAATCTTAGTAATAAAATATTCTTTTCTGTCGTGATTAGTGGACATTAAGATCTAAAGAAAAGCGACATCTCCTGTTCAGACCCAGATTCAGTAATAGGGTGGAGCCAGAGTAAAAAAAACATGTACGCCCAAGAGAAGGCCAGTGTCTGGAATTTGGAGGGGATTTTGCTGTGAGCTGCAGGGAAGTGGGCTGCCATTCAGCTGCCATTTAACTGGGAAGGGACATTTTGAATTGCTGCTACTGTAGAAAGCAATAATGTTTTTCATATTTTTTTACAGTTTAAAATATACATTTTTGAATACATATATACAGTGGTACCATAATATTTTTTTTGTGTATGTCATCTTCCAGCACAATTTATTTGCTGGATGACTCAGCAGAAAATAATTTGTCATTCTAATGATTTAATAAAAAAAAAAGAAGAATACTCTGAGAATACTCCAATCTGGCATTTTAATTAAATAAAAAATAGTGGCACTTTTTCCTTTTAATGAGAGCATTGTTTAAGAGGAACCAGAGGAACACAGAAAATAAAATAAAAAAACAGAAAATAGAATAAAAATACTAAGAGGCTTTAGGAAACAGAAACGTAAATAATCCACAGTGGGCCCGACGTAAAAATGTATTTCCTTACCACAATAGCATCACATCAATCATTCAGCAAAAAGCAGAGAGAGCAACTTATTCTTTTCTTTTTCTCAGAAGAAGTTTTTAGGCAGAAAAGCCTTTGGGCCTGCTTCACTTTAGTACCGGATCCTTCGATTTAAGCACTTATTTTTGTTATGTCAAGTTAGGTGGGTATTTTTTTTAATAGATTTTCTCACAGCCTCTCCCCCCAAAGGAAACAAGCAACAGTTTGAAATTCCTTTATACAAGTCTAAAAGTGTGCATCTCTATTTGCAGTGTAAAAAAGATTTTGATTAATATTTTATCTCCATAAGTGTTTTTTCTATTGGGTTCCTTAAAAGACACAAACACATATTTCATTTTTTTAATTTTTTTTGTATACTCATAACGATGGAAACGGCAAAGGTCAATTCTCCTAAAAATACGAAGGCTGTGCATTTGAATTCATTTTAATTAAAGAAGCACGACCAAGTTTTCTAATGACGGTGCCACCTGTGGCCAAAACGCAGAACTGCAGCACTCTTCAGGTCGTTTGCGTGACTCGCACTCGAACTTGATGAGTTTTTTTCTTTACTTTATTCACCCTACGTTGAGTTGACATTGGCGTCTGAGTTGAACTGGATCACATCCTAGTTTCCACAAAAATGTTCTTGGATATGACAGTTAAATTGTTTAATAGGTTCGACGATTAAATATCAAAATACATTGCAATATAACTTAATTTAAATAATGATGATATATGATTAAATAATTTTTGTGATTTATGATGTAGGTACTGTAGTTGTTTTTTAAAGAAAATATTAAAAAAAAAATCATATTTGAGAAGTTTTATAAACATGGCAGTCATAAGTCTGTATAAACATCTGTTGTTGGCATTCTTCAGTCTTTCTGTTGCTTACACAACATCATAATTAAAAGCAGCTGTAAACAACCCAAGTCAAATATAGTAAGATCTCCACCAAACTGACCTCCTTCAGCAGTCCGTTGGAAGTACTGTCCCCTTAATGGTTAGAAGGCTTAAGGTGTAAAACAAGTTGAGAAAACTCAGATAGTCTCTGGTACAAAGCAATCTAATAAATCGGAAAACTCCTGCAAAATCCTGCAATATCAGGGATGCAAAGTAAAGTTAAAAACCCGACAGTAATCATTCTGATTACGATGGGAAACAGAAGGGTCTGCCAAGATAACTCAAAATGATCACAGAGAAATTATCAGAGAGATAGTTCAGAGAGTTAAATATAGGTTAAGTTATGCCAATGTAATCAGACTCAATTAATTTAACTGTGCATTTTAAGCATCCCTATTCTGAAACTTATTTCCATGAATCCAAAGATATGTAGAATAAAGCCTGTCTTCTTTATATTTGCTGTCCACTTGCTGCCAGGCATGCCTTGTGGAAACGGGTCTGTTTATTAAACCACAATTCTTTGGCTGATTTACAGCGTTTAGTCATAGAAAAAGCTACCGATATTTGCGTGCTTATTCCGAAGAAGGATTTGGAGAAAAATGGAAAACTTAGGCCCCGTCCACACGAAGTCAAACCCTGGCCTAAACGCACAAATGTTTCACCAAACCAGCCTCTCATCCATACGAAGCCGGCATTTCGGGGTCTGTAAACGATCTTTTTTTTATTAAGCCTTCAGAGTGGCAAGATTTTGAATCGCCGTTTTCGCGTTTCCATCTTTAAGCTCAAACCGCATTTTTTTTCTTACACGCATGCGTCATAGCGTCGCCTCTAAACACGCATGCGCGACACAGTATCACAACAACAATGGCGCCGTACTGTGTTGAATGGTCGCTGCTCATGCTACTCACCCTGCTGTCAGGCTTACAACAGAATCTTCTTTTTCTGGAATATCTCCAGGAAGAACGGAGCAATATCGACAACATAGTTCAGCACCTGAATTTGACTGAACCACGAAAATGGACCCGCAGGGCAACCATGTATAAATATTAGTGCGCATGCCCAACATTTCGTTGCCTGTTTTCGCCTATTTTTGCTTTGGCACCACAGCGCCACTTACAGGACTGGCATACATTTTGCAGCGTTTTCATGCATTCGTGTGGACGATCACATTTATTTTACGTCTCCGTCTTTACGACAAACGTTATAGAAAATATTAGCGTTTCGTGTTCATTTTGACTTCGTGTGGACGGGGCCTTAATTTAATGTAACTCCTTGGTTTGATTACTTTTTACCATTAAGCAGTTAGAATTCCTATTCAATTTGTATTGATTTGGATTAGGACATAAAGTATTCAAGACTAGAATCTTTAACGTTAGTCTTGTGAATTAGTGATATATAAACAAACATTTTTAAAGCATTATTAATCACTAAACCATAAGGTTATCATATTGTCACTGTCCTTTAAAAGTGAGCAAGGTGTGGTAGAAATACAGAAATCCTCCTCGCATTTTCAGTATATTGCTCACACCGCTGAAAATTCTTCACTAATTAGTTTATTTAATAGCAACTCTCTGCCTTTTCTATCTGGATATCATTTCATCATGCAGAAGGGGAATCACTCTGCCAAGCCAACATCTTTCTTATTTAGTTCATGTTAAACAGGTCAGCTATTGCTATGGGAGAAATTCATGTCTGATAATAAACAAAAGTGACAAGCGAACAGCAGATAAATTACAGTTTAGGGAAGAGTGCTGCCATCAAGGACAAAGTAAAGCTGGGAGTAACAGACTCCATCAGTGACAGTGTAATATATTACTTGCATGATGTTGTCAAGGCGATATGTTGAAATGTACATGCAGCAGTGTTAGTCGCTGACACAAGCAATGGATAAATGATGGCAGACAGATTGCAGATGGAAGTACAAATATGAGTAATTCTAATCTAGAAAATAAAACATAGAGGAACCACCGTTGTGTAAGCAGGATTATAAATTAGGATTCTGATGTTTTTCGAAGGGTGTGACACATTAAAAGCTATTGTTATCCATGGCCAATTCAGATCTAATGTTTTCTCTAGACCAATAAATTGAATTTTACTTGAAAATTAAAGAGGAAGTTCTTACATTATAAAACTATAAAATCAGTAAATAAACGCTTATCATTTGTATTCTATTTAATAATTACAGATCATAAGTACTGTATTCCACTCTTCTCGATAATGAACAACAACAAAAAAAAGTTGAATAATGTAAAAGCCGTGAATTCTGGATTAAAAACCCTGACTAGCTTTTTGCATGGTTCCATTACTATTTTAATGATTAATCTTTGATTGGCATCACCTAACTTGCTTCTCATCTGAAACTCATGAGTTAAATTCAAGTCATTTGGTAGAAAATTTATTTAAAAAAATTACAAGACTGTAACACTTCAGGAGCTTAAAGCTGCAGTCTTTAACATTGAGAAGAGAGCAGACTTCGACTGAAAATTTGAAGAAAAACAGGTTTCACGCCACTCCCCCACCCTCTCTGCTTCACTCATGCCCCACCTCCAAGCTCCACCCCTCTCACAGCACCTGCGCGGCTACCGCATGCGACCAGAAGCGTCCAAGCAGTGTACGCGGCATGGAGTGTGAACCGGTAAGACCGATAAAACTCACCTCCAAGCAGCTAGATATAAGATGCTGGTTATACCGAAGTTTGCCGTGTAAGCAGTTGTCGGCAGGGGCAGTAAGGGCAGTTTCTCTTTCAGTGGTGGCTGTCGCTCCGCCATGGCTTCCACGCGCGTCCTCCTGACTGCAGCAGCCGGGCGGCAGCGGCAGGTTCAGCGGTGAGAGGGAGGGGGCGGGATTCAGCATGTGTGAGCTGTGATTGACACTCCATCAGACGCTCCTCTGGCTGTGATTGGTTGTTTTGGCTCGTCCCGAAATATTCTTTCCAGATTGAAATACAGGCAGTATGCGGGACCAATTGAAGCAGTTTTTTTTTACAGGTTACATATCACATGTACTGCTGTCTGGGCATAGGGACAGTTTTAGCCAATATGACAAAAAAGTGATTTTTAAAAACTTACAGACTTCAGCTTTAAGGCACCGAGCAAAATGTACACCCCACTTTCAGAGTTTTCCCTCTATTCATATGAATGCAGTACTTTGTCTATCACATAATGACCCATTAAACACAGTAACAGCTCAGGTTGTAACACGGGAAGGTGTGGAAAAGTCCACATGAATGGATGATTCGGTAAAGTGCAACAAAATTTGCTCTTCCAACAGCTTAAAAAAGAAAGTTCATGAGATCTGGTTTGAAACATCTTGCAAAATTTCACTTCTCATGAGTGGATTGTGTAACCAGCTGAGTGGCTGAATTCTTGCCTCATTCCATTCATAGTTTAGCTTTATTTGTGTGTGTAAATGTAGCCTAATGAAATAGCTTGTTTTATGATGGGAGGTGCCGGCCTGCTTAGTTATTTGGTGGTGAAATAAATATGCTCTAAATAGGAAGCTGATAGGGAGCCTGCCTAATGAATGCAAGAGATGTGCAAAAGTTTTGTAACCATTTCCGTGATGGCAACATTCTTTAGACCGTGGCCTTATTTTCGCCCCATTAGGTTCTTGCATATTTAATATAAAAACGAAAGTCACATAATTGAGTTTCAGATGGGCTACTGGGAAATTTGCCCTGAACAGAGTGTGCTGCACTTATTAGGTTGGCATACAATTTTGCACAAAAGTGGTGACCAAGCCCCTGTGTGGCTCAGTTAGATAATAAGGCAACACATGTTTGATCTCCAGCAGCTGTAAGCAGAAAAGCTTCTGTGTGAAAGGAAAGCAACCCTACAAAGCATATATCTATTTCCCATTAAGCACAAATAGATTTTTAGGGAGATATATTTGCATATATATCTCTCTTTATGTATGCACCTTAAACAAAAAGCTCTAATATAAACCCCTTGTACTCCTGGGTAGAGTGGGTGGCTCTTTGTCTGAAGCTTGGGTCTTTAAACCCTCATTCCCATGGAAATTAGTGGGTTAATGCACCACTGGAAAGCTGCATGGCCTCTGTCCCCCTACTGCTCCGTGTATGGCAACATCATCACACTGGGTAGCGCTGATGATGTCACCAGTGCGACAGAAATAAGGAAAGTAAACAATGGAAAGCAACATGGAAGGGAGCCAGTAAGTGTGCTTTATCGCTTCATTTTCTCGTCCTTCCGAAACGGTCTCACCAGTGCTGCGCCGTGTTTATCAAATATAAGCATAGATGTTTCCACTTGTTAGATCAGATGTGACTGAAGCGTTGTGTTGACGTCCGTATATTGCACTATATGGTATCAAGTAAATTAAGGGGTCGGATCAGATGTTCCCACCTTATGGCAATGAGAGCTGAGCCGCTTGCCGAGTCGCTTGACCTGGGTCGACACAGGTCAGTGAGCTGTTTCCATTGTCACCATGAGCCGACTGTTCCCAGGGTTAAAAGTATTTTTTGGCCAGTGGGAAATGGGTATAACTGAGGGACTTTGAGTGATCTTTGTATTTGCTTAGCTGTTCCATAACTGCCATATTCTGGACTTAGATGTCAGATGTTACTTAAGGTATCTGTTGGTTCTGCTTCTCCAATTTGGGGGTTCCTGCCTTAACTCAATTATTCTATCATTCCTTTGGTAAAGTAATTATATTTCAGTTATTCTTTTTCATTATCTTCAATTATTTGTCACGTTTATCCTACTAGAATGTAGGTTTCTTATTCTGTTTTTACTCATGTACAGTACTTTGCATTTTCTTGCTACTGAAATCTGTGACATAAATAAACTTGCCTTGCCTTAAATTCCTGCCATTTCAGTGCCAGTCACCATGCCACCATGTGCAAATCCCCTTCCTTTTTTATCCTGTTTTAATGTAAACTGAATGGTGGGACAACAAGTCCTGAGATATCAAGCTTAAGATAATATTGCATTTATGTCTGGAAAAGCACACACATTTAACTGCAGTAAATTGAAATTGTAAGTATGAATGAGGCATTCCAGCATTATTTTTCTGCTTCTTTTACTGCAGACAAGTTTATTTGTATCCTGAAGCTTCAAACGGCTGACGTCTTTCTCTCTTACTCAAATTGGTTATTGTCAAGAAAGTTCAATATATGTGTGCTAAGGCAAATCTAAAAAGACGGTATGAATCACATTAATATCCTGGCTTTGGAGGCATAGATCTCTCTGGGATTTCTTATGCCAGTTCTCAGAAACCCTCGGGTAACAACCACAGAAAGTAAAATACACCAATCTTTCAAGTCTCTCCTAATTTCCTGACAACTGGATTTAAACTTGGTCCTGCAATATTATGACTGCAACCCTGAACTGTTCTGAAACCTTAGAGGTTTATTTGTCTTTGGAGAGGGAAAGACAAAACAGGAAAGAGTTTGCAAGACAAAGTTAAACTGTATTAATTACACTGAAGACTTGTTGAGACATTGGAGCTAAGAGACTCAATATTTCAGATCTATGGTGATAAAGTGGGCTTTAATTGTGTTAGGACAGAAGTATGTTGTGGACTAAAGTTTTGAGGGGAAGGTTTTGTTTGACTACTCTGACTGATAAAATGACAGCACTCTAGTCTTTCAAATGTTTATAATAAATGTAAGTTTGGGTTTATAACTTCCAGACAAACGATCTCCTGGGGCTATTCTCCAAAGGTCTCTCTCACTTTTTCTTTAAACAATTTACTTGACATGCTCATAAACTTGACCTGCACTGTTTTAGTTGACAAGGCTAGTTTGGTACAATAGTATAACAGAAAAAAAAAAGAAAAGAGGGATGAAAAGAAGAAACTAATCATTTCTTTTTTGTATTTTTAGTTTTTGGAAAGCCTGGTTCTGCTGGAGGTTTCTTCCTGTTAAAAGGGAGTTTTTCCTCTCCACTGTTGCTACAAGCATGCTTAGTGAGAGGGATTGCTGAAGAGTCAATGAGTCGATGCAATCAACTGGTTTTCCTTAGATAGAAAACTTTGAATCAATTTGACTGGATGATCTGGTGAACTGGAAAGTGCCTTGAGATGACATGTTGTGAATTGGCTCTATGGAAATAAACTGAATTGAATTGAATTTGAATTTATGTATATTTTGTTTAGATCGAATAGAGTTTCTAAATCCCTGCACTTAAACTTCCAGCTTCCTTTGGGTGAAGATAAAATGACAAAATATGTTTGTTTTTTTAATCTTTAAAACAAGACAACTCCTATCTTCATTTCCTTTAGATAAACATTATGCTGCCTAATAAAAGATGAGTTTATTTATTGGCAGACATGCTGAAAAATGTGACCGAGCCCGTCGATCACCAAAATACTTCTGTGACGGTGTGAATTTTAGCTCTTCTTTTGATGTGAGCATAAAAAGCAGCTCAATGCAGCTGTTGGGTTTCCATCATGAAATGTGTCTCAGGGAGTTATAATGGAAGGAAAATCTGTAAAATGATACTTCCTAATTTCATATCCTTTCACCTCCTTCACTACCTTCATTTACTTCTGCAAATGTTCCTGCTCAACATCAGCTCCCTCCTTACACAAGCAAGTAGTAGTAGATCTATCCCACAGTAGTTACTAGAATCACTCAGGCCCTATACTTGACTGTAATCAATCCATTCAGGAAGGATTTTAATCAAAAGGTCTAATTATTTTTATTTTTTTTACAATCTCTGTTAGTCTCTGTTTACATCACAATATCCTGTAACCTGTTTAGACAAAAGATATCAAATTAAGTATATGGATGTAGCACATATTTCCATCTACATATTTTTAGAGTAAAGATAAACAAACGGTGTAACCTTAGCTCCCAGCCTTTCAGCAGATTTAACCCACATCATCTCACCTGGAAGTCCCCACACTAATGCTTAAAGGCAGATGTGTTTGTTCATGAGTCAGAAGCTGCAACAGAAGCCGTTCCAGAGAGAAAATGACCAAAGATTGAACCAAGAAACCTGTGACCAACACAAAGAACCCCGTCGAACTTTAAAGAGTACAGAGAAGGCAAACAAACAGACCTCACATGTGTCCCTGACAGCAGGAAATAAAAACGGACCAACCCACTTTGAAAATAAATGGAGCCAGGAGGCACACATAAACACAACCCACACATGGATGTTCCAGCAAGGTTTCTACATATACACCAGGGTGGGTCTCTCTCACTAAGGTAGCAGGACGATTTCAAGAAGTTTTCTTCCCGTACTTTATAATTCATGTAAAAAAAACAAAGGATAGAAATGTTGTTTCAGTACTTTTGCAAAAATGCTTTTGCAGAATGCTAAATTTTAATAAAGTATTTTGGAAAATTTCATTCTAATCTAACACTGTTTTGTTATCAAAAGAAGTTTTTGGATGATTTTGGATGGATCAGGTTTTATGAATGATCAAAAAATGTATAATATTAAAATTTTTTGATTTGCAGACAAAATACTAAATACATTTTTAGGAATAGTAGCTGTTATCTGACATGTTTAGAATGTACATGAAAGCCTAGTAAGCAGGAGGAGCTTTCAGTAAGCATGCAGAAATAAAGGCTTTTATTTTATCTAAATAGTTTTTGGTACATTTTTTGGTTTATTGAAAAATCTGTACTCTTTACTCAGTATATTTTGTTATTAATGATTGGCACTGAACAGAACTTTAGAGAGAATTATAGGCAGGGAGATAAAAGCGTAAGAATAAAAAAAATGTCCAACAGTGGGTGAAATTATGGTCTTTCAGCAGGAAGCAAAGGGAACAATTACAACAGAAGATAAAATATTCCACAGTTATCAAAATAATACACTGTTTAAAATGTGCAACCAATTTGGATGGATTAAAAAACAAGAAAAGGCAGTTTCATAATTTCCCTTATAAACAGGAAAAGACCTTAACACTAAAAAAAAAAACTGTAATTATCAACAGAAATGTAGAAAATTGATCAGGTTTGTCTAACAGCCAACAACAAAATTACAGCCTGGCAGAGGCTGGTAGTAAAAATGCTATGACACCTTGGTGTATGTAGGGTGGACCAGTCTTTTATTAAAATGGCTCTATAGTTCTGTAACAGCTCCCCTTATGACGAAGGAGACATTGTCCAACGGAAATGTTATTTTTGATAGAATCCTTCTGGCTCCCACCGCTACACTTGAAAAACTATCTAGAGATACATAAAAAATTCTTAAATTAAGTGTATTTACCCTTAATTTGAGTAGGTTCCTCTTACATAAAAAAATGTTTTTCAGTGAAGAAGAACAGTTGCAAACACGTCAGTGTCTAATATTCACTGTTACATTGTGAGGACCTTTTTACTTAGCAGTTTTTCTTTAGAAAGATTAACATGTCTGCTTTCTCAGGAGACAAACAAGCCCGTTGAATGGGCAGCAAAAAGGAAGCAGCAGACGCAATTTTGCTGCTCTTGCTGCGTCAGGTTAGCCTCGTGAGACCATCCTGATCTCGTGAGCTTTCAAGGTTTCACTTGCTAATCAGTCTGGAGATTCTCCGTTGAAGAAAATTTGGAGCCGTTCACCAAACTGACGTCCAATCAGCGTTGGCTTTGAGGCGGGTTGAGGTGTGACGCAACGAGAAGCGTGACAGTTCAGTCTAAAGAACATGGCGGCTTCAGCCGATGAAACTAGCGTTAGCGTGGCTATCGAGCAAGTTTTATCGGAATTACAGAGTATTTCCTCACTGAAAGAAGAGCAAAACACTGCTCTGGAGGCTTTTATCAGAGGAAAAGATGTTTTTGCTCTTCTCCCGACTGGTTTCGGCAAGAGTTTGATCTATCAATTGGCTCCTCTTCGTCGTCGCTCTGCTACGTCATATGCTTCGTTGATCTGATTGGTTCATTTGGCCCGTCTATCACCAACATAGGCCAATCAGCTAACCAGTATTTTCGCCCCTTCCCAAAATTACTTCAACGGAAGGTTTCCAGATGGATATGCGGAGCAAATCCATCTGGCGGAGTCAGGTTAGCGTCCGGTGTGAACACAGCATGATTCACTCCGCTCTGGCTTTGCACTGCCCACGGGCCGCTGAGAGGAGGATGGTTGCACCGGCTGCGGTCCGCTCTTCTTGCAGTCAAACACCGAGCAACCTTCTGCTCTTAAATTGTTTCCGTGCACGATGTATTGCATTGCGCACTATTGGCATCAGTTTTAATAAAGTGAAGCCACACTTTTGACCTGGGGGGCATTTTAAAGGAGTTCCAAGATGCTCGCAACCAGTTCACAACAGATACACATGAACCCTGGCTGTAGGTGTGACCACCTATGTATTTTTCCTGAACGACGCAATCACGTTAAGTGGTACAGCCAATCACTGAAACTTGGCACCGAAAGGCGAGGCATGTTTTGATACTCTGTAAAACCGAAGCATTTCGGTCGGTACCATAAAAGAACCGATGTTCGGTACCCAGCCCTACCCACCACCCACACTGCGTTGACTGGGGATACTAGGGCAGAGTTGGCCTTTCCGATGATCTTATCAAAACTTTCATTTATACCAAATACATTTAATTTTTTCTCTCTCATCTAGCAAAAATTGCATCATGCAGCAATCAAGATTGGATGCCTGCAGGAGAAGTTCATGCTCTTGGTCCCTATTTCTGAGAGACATCTGAGGAGGACTTTCCATCATGCCAGAGCAGCTCACAGGCAGTGAGAATTTCAATGTTGACTGCAATGGTTTCTATTTGGAACGGAGAATTAATGAAATGGATTAGGGAGTATGTGTGAATGAAGCTTAAGACTCTTACCCTCAGCAATAGAAAACATTCTGCTAAAAAAAAATTTAATAAAAACACCATGGAAGTTGGCTTATGACACCACAGAGTCAAAGCAATGCTTAAGAAGCTTCCACTGCACTCCCAACAGATACCAGTCCCCTCACCAGTTAAAAGTTAAGAGGCTAATAGAAAACTCTGAAAGACAGAGCCCTGGGGAAAGAACACGTCACCTTATTTTCAAACAGATTCCTACAGCCAAATCTTGGTGGAGCTGGTGAGATCAGGCTCTGCTGTTTCAGCAACGGTTTAATTAGGACCTCTGGGTGAAGGGAACGTTGGGTAATCATCATGATTTCCTGGGGTGATCTACAGGGACAGAACTCAGTCAAAGCTTTTAGCCTGTGTGTTCACCCCTTTATTCCCACTGCAGCTCATCAAACCAACATTGGAAGCTGATTTTTATTTTTTTTTACATCGTTATCTAAGTCAACATGTACTTCAACCTGGAGAGACTTAATAGGAGACAAGGAAGCAATTAAAGTCTACTGAAGTGAATAAATATAAATATTTTGTTGGTCAGACCCCGGCAGAAGATGTAGGGCTGAGCAAAGCTGATGATGAAAGAATGGGCAGAATTATGAGAGCAGGGATGTTTTCCCCTTGGGGACTGGACTAGTGCTTTGATTAGTAGTCGACAATGAAAACTCGTTGACAGATAGTTTTTTTTAAGACTATTTTCTAGTCAGCCTGTTTATCGCCTACTTATTTTGCTATGAGTAAACGGCTCATCTGAGTTCAGGTAATTCCGCTCCATAGCACTAGTTTTAGTTTCCTGTAACGAGCTTCAGTTACTGTTGGTTCTGGTTTTGAGCAAAAAATGGCAGCGGTGGGCGAGTCTGAATCGAGGCCACGCTAACCTGCTCTTTCTGCCCCTTATTATTTTGTTTTTTGTGAGAATCAAAAAGGATCACTATTTTACTATATCCAGACCATGTCTCTCTTCCTGTTAGACCCATGAAATTACGCTGAATTGCTGCATAGTCTACCTAAAATAGACCTGGAGTCTCTCTCAGTTGAACCTTTGCAAGCCCCCTGGCATAAAATCATGCTGGGTGTGATCATCCCCACTGTCTTTTAATGAGAGCTAAATGCTACAGTACAACCTCATCCATTTTCTGTCAGATTTGACGCAAAATCGGATTCAGTGCATTCTGTCCTTTATACAAATAGGGTCGGGTTGTATAAGATAGCATTTTTACTCCTTGAAATATAAAAGAACAACTTGAAGATTTCTTTTTGTATATATTTAGGTTACCATTAATTATGATTATTTATTCTACATACATAACATATGCAATAGTAGCCATTCAAAATGTCCCCACTTTCCTTAAAAGGTCCTTGGCTGGTCCCCTACAATTCCTTTTAAAACATCAATCTTTGAACTAAAATATTCTGTCATGATTTGTGGATATTAAGATCTAAAGAGAAGCGCTTCTCCTGGTAAGACCCTTTAATTCACTGAAAGGGTGGAGTCGGATAAAAGAATATGCACGCCCCAGGAGGAGCGGGTAACTACTGTGTCTGGAAGTTGGAGGGGATTCTGCTAAGAGTTGCAGGGAAGTGGGCTGCCATTTGGCTGCCGTTTGACTAAGTAGGGTCATTTTGAATGCCTGCTACTGTACATACAGAGAAAGAAATTAGACTTAGCAAGGAAATCTTAAAAACAAAAAGATGTATTCTTGCAAATGACAAACTCTGCACATCTTTAAGTTATTAGTTGTCATTTTGAGAGAGCTCACATTATGAGATTAGAAAAGTTAAGAGTACAGTTTCATGGCAGATCATTTGGCCTTGCCATTTATTTGCATCGTATTGATAAAATATTTTTTGCTCTTTGCAAAGCTGGGAAGACTTTAAAACCTGCATTGTTGAGCAGAATGCAGAGAGAAATGCTTTTATCAATTTATAAACTTGATCACTTGGACCTTTACAAATGCAGCAAAGCTACTGCGACCAGTCCAGGTTATTTTTTCTGATACTGAAGGGTTTCATTTCATGTACTAAACCTTTTGAAGGTTTCAATGCTGACAAGACCAAGTTACTT
Organism: Cyprinodon diabolis; assembly: GCA_030533445.1. NCBI lineage: Eukaryota > Metazoa > Chordata > Actinopteri > Cyprinodontiformes > Cyprinodontidae > Cyprinodon > Cyprinodon diabolis. Next base: position 5,141,397 of record CM060072.1, read on the forward strand.
AGTGCAACCAAAATTGCGAGCGGGTTTTAATAATTCAAAGTTATTCTAAAAACAAAGTTGTTTCAACTGAAAAAACCTTGTATCATACTTTCTCTGCTCTTGCCCCGTAGCTCCTGTCTACATTCCTTTTTATAATTGCTTTTTTTCCCCTGCAGTTTAGCACAGAGACAATATTTTGTTCAAGTTTTCATATGAGGTATGATGTTGAAACAGTTTTCTTTGTGGAACCAACCCTGGAACAAAAAGCACACTCAGCTTGAGCTGTGGAGTTTTTCAGATTTAAAGGCCTATGTGCAAAATATTAACAATAAGAATTTAAGCAGCGAGATCTTTAACATTAAAGCTGACCACCTGGGAAAGTAGAGCTTCCAGAAAGCCTTTCAGCTTGGAGGCTCCACCAACATGCAGGTTCCCTTTGTTCTAAGACATACAGCCCAGGCTGATCACAGATTACAGACAAATCCTGCAATTATGCAAAGCACTTCAGACCTTTATTGCTTGGATTAAGGCTTCAAAGGTTCTTTGCAGCAAGGTTTACTGGAGAAGATCATGTTAATGGGTTTTTCAGCTAACAGGACCAATAAAGAACAGCAGAAGTGCGTGTTTAGTTTTTTGTGCTGTGTTAAAATCCACCACGACATACAAACTTCCTACCAGACAAGACGCTGACAGCAAACCTTCTTTCTTTCTTTTTATTTATTCTTTTTTGGGGGGCAGGCGGTAAACAGCAGCTAGGTTAATACCAAAATCAAAGATATCTTTTTATGCAGACCGGGCGCACCACCGCTCCCCTCAGGACACTGGCTTGTGACATTTCAGGGGCATTACGCTATCATGCGTTATGCATAAGTTAGGCTGTCGTTAGACATAAGTTCTGGACTGGTTATGAATACTCTATATATACGGCCAAAATAGAATAAATGCAAAGAAAGTTCAGCGTATGCCAGCGTTTTAGAAGATTCCGGGATGTGAGGCATACGCTGGCTCAAACGACAAGTTGTGACAGAGTTCCTAACTGAACAGGAGGTGTATATATGGGAGACAGAAAGAATGGGAGGACTAATTAGCTGAAAGGGGAGCAGGTGTAGACAGAAGTAACTAGAAGGAGCTAAGGGAAAGCAGACTAGCACAAGGGGGAAACAGAGAGTAAATTAAAAAATACAACACTGCATTAATATAAAAAAGTGAAAAGAAACCAATGATCAAGAAAACACAGAATAACATAAATCAAAGTGTAACTGAGAACTTAAAAATAAACTTAAACCAAAGTCTACAAAGGGCACAATTAGGACAGAAGCTAACTCTATGAAGAAGGGTTTGCAATATAAAAAGAATCATTTCAGCAATCCGTAAGAAAATCTAGAACAGATGAGAAACAGTTAATCGATATATTTCAATCTGAAAGTGTTTAATGCTTTCTTTACCCTTTACACATGACTATGATTGAAAAACCACCAATATGGCAAATTTTAATAATATTATAAAGAGTGGGTGGTCAAAATTCCTCCATTGTGATGACATGGGGAGTAAAAGAAATCCTTTAAAGCCATTTGATGGCTTTGTTTTCCATTAAAAATAAAATTATCTGCAAATGTCTTCCAGTATTTGCTCAGCTTATCTTTGTCTCCGGCTTTGCATGATCTAATGCAACATCTGAATGTGAAAAACAAAACAAACTGAAACAAAAGAAAAGAAAACCTACAGTAAAACAAGAAGGAACGATAAAAAGATGCAGTAGAGATGTTACCAAATATGCAATTCATGTATTTGTCAGTCAAATTAATATCGTTTAAAATTTTTTACTAGTAAGTTTTGACCAGACTGTTGCTGCCGTTTGTGGCAGATCATAGCAGCAAAACTTTGACGCCACCAGAATGTGGTACCGCTGCTGTTCCAGTTTGATACCTGGAACGCTACCACCATCACTGAATCATCTCTACAGATAAGCCACAGCAGAACTAACAGGACAGAAGCCCGGTGCAGCGAGCTGATAACATCCTTAACAAAGATGGTTTGCATGCAGAAGGTCTGAGCTGCAACTTGTTCATTCCCACTGGGTATGATTAGAGTGCTGTTCCGCCTGCCAGTTGTTGCACACTGAACAAAGCTGATAAAATACGCAAAGTAGATGATTACGGTTTGATATGTGTCTACCTACAAGTACACTGTAGATGTTGACGTCCAAGATTTCCTAATATTTTCTCTGCTGTATTATGTGCTGATATGATTTAGAAGACTGATAATGGATGATGTGTCTGCCATCATTATTCATCTAAAGAAAGAGGAGCAGCTGAAGGGCCTACCCACCCAGTTATCCCAGGAATAGAAATGACATACTAACTTCAGAACAAAAATAGAAGCATCCAGTGTCATTATCATTCCCACAATGCTGCCATTCACAGTCTAAATGGCATGCCCTGCTTTTTCCAGACGTGGAGGGAGATGTGCACCAGTTTCTTCTCTTCTCTTTCCTAACGTAGTGAAATGCATCACTAATCAGATTAGCTCCACTTTAGAAAAGTATTCTTCAATAAAGGCTTACTTAAAAAACACATTTTTTATATTTTATTTTTTGGGTAATTGCTGGTTCTCTATGAAAAATCAGTTTAAACACTTATTCTTATCAAGGACATTTTTGCTACAAATGTCAGTCTATTGTCTTTATCAAGCACTTAATACCCTAAATTAAGGTTCATGGGTGAAATAATATCTTTTTAATATCGTCAAATGAATTCAAAAGCTGCAGCAGACAGTAAATACAAAGAATTAGATTAGAAACATTTAAGTAAACCTGTATTTGCACAGCATATTAAATATGTCATGTTAAAATTGCTTCAAGTGCAGTGAATCCGACACATTGTAAAGAAGTGAGTGAAACGGTTCATGATTTGGCCTCAAATGATGACTTTAATCATGATCTTGACATGTCAGAAAATGTAAAAGATTAACAGTATTTCTGTTATAATACAATATTTTATGTTTGTTTGGAATCTCTATCCTCTGTAGATGGAAACAGTAAATAGATTAAGGGTATATTGTGTTGTTCCAGTCTACGTCATCATATTCACAAAAAATAATAATAATAAAAAAAACAAAAAAAAAACAATAAAGTCTTCCGGTATTCATGTATTTGTCTGAGGGGAAATAAAAATGTGGCATGCTGGATTTGAACTTACTCTTTCTTAGCTGCAAAAAATACATCTTTCCTTTTTAGTCTTTGACACCCCAAATGCATGAATGTTCCTGAAAATGCTTAACTTTATTTACAAAGCACATAAAAAACAGGGTTGGCATCAATGTGCTAAAGAGCATGAAAAAATAAATCATGTGAACACAATATTAGAGCCCCTAAAAACTGAACTTGAAAAGCACAGAGTGAATCTGAATACCCAACATGTCAAATAAAATGCATAAGTTAGCAAGCGAATTTCAATCAATTGTACGGAGCCCCTAAATGGACATGGAGGGGAAAAAAAGAACTTTTGCGAGATCCCGCAATACTTTTGTGAGATCCCGCAATACTTTTGTGAGATCCTGCAATACTTTTGCAGGATCTCGCAATACTTTTGCGAGATCCCGCAATAGTTTTGCGAGATCTTGCAAAAGTACTGCAGGATTTCGCAAAAGTTCTTGCCCCTTTAGGGGCTCCGTAAAATTTAAACTGTATTAAATAGTGTGAATAAAAGTTGTGTTTTATATTAAGAACTGAACTAATTTGCTTTAAAACATTAATTTATCTAATACATTTATGTTTTAGTCAATAAAAAAGTCCAATTTCACTCTTACTTCTACAATTCATCTTCAATTCTAATATTTAATTTCCCCCCCCCCCACACATCTAGGTAAATGAGAAATACCTGAGTAACTAAAGACGGCTTCACATTATGTTAAATGCAAAACTCTCAGGTTTGTTTTAAATTCACAACAAACATAAAAAGCATCAAATAAACAAATGTCACCGTATGTCATCATCTATTCAGGAAAGTAGGGGTTGTCTAATGTCATGCTATACTTTAGTATGGCACTGTGCTAAACATCTTAAGCTAAGAGCAACAAGTAGTATAAACACAGTCAACATTAAATCAATTAACTGCATGATAAATTCAAATTAGCATGATCAAATTTAAGCTTGCATGCTTGCTTTCCTCGCATCCTTTTCTCTTTCAACTTCAGAGGCGAGATGCAAATAGGATTCCCTAATGACTGAGGAGTAGAAAAATCAAAAAATAACAGCGGAGAAAAAACAGAGATAAAGTTGAAGACGACAGCTGCAGTGTGGGAACGCACTTTGGATCCAAACCAAATGATATAATTATCATTTTTTGCCATTGTTTCTGGGTCTTTTCTAGCTAAATTTGTTATGGTGACAGGCCTATCTTGGAGTTTTCTGGTGGTCATTTGACATGATGCAAGACATCTGCCAAGCTGCTGTGTGATCCACTTATCCAGATCAAAATACAGCCAATATCAAGCTACAACATATGCACAGTGCGAATCTGTGTTTTATATTACCAAAGCCTTTCTCAAGGACCCCGATGTGTGGCAAGAAAATACCACTGAATTGTAGAACTAAATGTAAAATGAATATAACTATAAATACAAAACAAATTGATGTAGTTTTAAATAATTAAATACAGCTTTCATTTAGTGTCAAATTAAAAGACTTAGTTTCAATTTGGGGTATTTCACTTTAAATCATATTCGTTTAATTTTGCATACCAGATGCAAGGGAATTTAAATTCAGTTTCTGAGAGAGAACTTACCATAAAACAGAGCAAACTAACAGAAACAACAACTAACACTGGATCAAATGCCAGGGAAAATAGAGGTGGACATAAAAGAGACTTAAAATAATAATAATAATAAAAGTCTGATATAGAAAAGCAGAGTTTTGGAACAATGTCTGAAAAATGTATTTCACAGCAAAGAAAGTAAAACGTAGTTAAGGTTTGGGACCTAACCTTACCCCTCACTGAAAAGCCTCTACTCACATCAAGGTCATTTTTCAGCTGGATTTGAACTTCTTTCACATATTAAAGCATTAATCATAAGGCTAAACAATTGCAATGGTCAGTAAGAAGCATTTTTACAGCCTATGTTTTTGCCTTCATAAACAAATGTATTAAAAGCATTATTTCTTTTACTTTAATCATGTTATGTAGCCTTAGCTGATAATTGTTTCATCAAAACTAAAGTCAAATATACAGTATGGGAGAAAAAAAAAGCAGAGAGAGAGAGAAAAGGTTACATTCAAAAGCATCTGGGATGTAGATTATTCCTTGTCTGATTAACTTAAAGAATTAAGGTGAGAGGGTTGGGGGGGGGTCAGTGTAATTGCAGAGGGGCATGGTAGAAATCCACTAGTTGTTTGACCAATTTTCATAGGTAATTTAAAATATAATTAATGGCAATGTTCAATTCCGTTACACACTTAAGTACATTTTTATATTTAGAATAATTACACAAAAACAGGTAGTTTGTGATTAAATGGTGATTGTGCACCATTTCCTGCACCTTTTAGATGGGTCTCTGTTTTAACATATCTGAAATAAATAATTTGGCCGTTTAGGTCTTTGGACAGCTTGACTTTAACTGAGGAGATAATTAAGCCATTCGCTTCAGGTGTGTTGGACCAGGGCGATGTATATGTCGCAGGATACCAGCCCTCAAAGACTTGCATTTGACATCCCTGCTCTAGTGCATATTGTAGATCTTTCAGCTCTTTCCAAAACGAACCATTTTTTAAACCCATTGTTGGGATGGATGTGTGCCAAATTACATGCTGATTGGACCTTTTCTTCTGTGTGCTTAAACGCTTATTTTACAGTAGGTGTATTCAAAAGCATCGGCAGAAAATTGCAAATCCGACCAGATCCTGAGTCATCTGTGCAGCTCATAAAGGCCTGGTTATCAACAAAGCAACAGAGGGAGACTTAAAAATGAGCCCTGAACCCAAAAACACGTCTATCATTTGTCTGCACAGAAAGATACCCCTGTTCTGAATTCTAAAATGTTGAATTTATGCTTGATAAAAAAATATGTGTCAGAGGATAATGTCTGGGTGCAACTCCGAGATTCTCATCAGGCTGCACAAGTTCAACTGCAAATGCTACTTCTATACAGAATACATTTTTCTTAAGCTTTATTGGTTAAATCGATCAACTGAAAGATATTTCTCTATCCCTCTTTAAGGATCCTTTGACATTGGAATTATTATTATACAGAAATACAGTGAATCATTTAAGTGAAACAGTTTTCTTCTGGTTGAAATATAGAGAGTAAAGCTTCTATATGGACATGCTGCATCACCCTAGCCTTTTTTTTTCTTTTTCCATTTTCCTCAGGGGAGAATTAAACCAGATATCTTGTAATTAACTAAGTGGCGGCCACTACTGCCCACTGTTTTACAGCTCTGCCATCTGTGACACTACTGCCATCCAATCTCCGAGCTGTAGCTAATGGAAAAATATTGATCCTGACTGTTGCATATGTGGAGGATGGGGTTTTGGGTGAAAGAGTGAGAGGTAGACATGAGTCTGGCGTGCATTTACAGCCGCACATCGTTTGCCTTGACAGATGGAGACACTGATGTGATGTGTAGCATCACCATACCTGAAATAGAAGTAAAATGCTAAAGAGGGAGACCACTATAGCAGATGTTACCAAAGAGTAACACAGAGTATGACTGGACTTGATAAAAGTATGGTTCTCTACATGAAAACTAAATCTACTGAAGAATACTGGAACTTGGAATGAAAAGGTAGTAAATGGAGATTGGGAGATTTTATCTTTCTCAAAAGATTTGATTAAAATGTATACACAAAGATGTAAAATAATGAATTTTTTTTGGTTTTACAGAGATGCAGAATAAAAAAAAAAACAAAAAACATGAGGTTGATTTTATTTGACTATAAGCAGCTTAGCGACCAGCACTTAGCTTGCTGACTAGTTTACTAGCGATTCAGTAAAATTGCTTTGCGATGCTACTTTAGTTTTGAACCAAGAAGGCTCAGGTTTATTTTTATGAATATTTACAACCAGATAAATTAACAAGCATCAGAATGTGAATGTGAGTGTAAATGGGTGCATGATAGTTTAGTGTGAAGCGCCCGAGTCCTCAGACAGGGACCAAATGCAATATAAGTAAAGTCAATGTACCATTAACCAAAACAGCCATTTTTTTTTTTTTTTTTACATGATCAATTGTATTTTTTTCCATCTGGTTCATTGCTCAGACTCCACTAGAAAAAAAAAAAAACTAACCCATACTATAATTCCTTTGTTCCTTCTGCAATTTACCTACAGTACTCAACTCCAAGGGGATAAGGTAGCTTACCTGTAGTGTTTAGATCGATTGATTGATTTTAGTCTTTTAGTCTTTTCCTTTACAATATACATGTATGTTTTTATATTATGCAATTTAATCCATATTTTATATGTATATTTTTGTTGCTCCCTCTGCTGCACCATCTTTTGCCTCATTAGGGAGAAATAAAGTTATTGGTCGATTGTTTTTTAGGTAGCTAACTATCAGTGAGCTGACACTATAGTGTGTGATTGAGCGTCAAGGATAAATTACATTGTTCACCCTAGTGTAAGAAAACATACTTCAGGCATTCCAGCACTTTCTTTGAAATCTTATTAGAAATAACTTTAAATCAAAAGAAATCTGTTATATAACTCAATTTTTTAAACCTTTAAATACCTTGACACCAGTAATCTGTCATTCAGGCACATCAGTCAAGATCAGCATCAGGTTTTATTGAAGGTTTCACTTTTTTTCCCTAGGATTGCTCATAAAAAATTAAATTTATTTTCTACACGCTTTAAGTAATAAAAGAAACACAAACTGGGAGCTTACCCATGAAAGAGTCATATCCAAAAATAAAGAAGACAAGCCAACGTTTGACATACAGTAAAGGTTGGTGGGCATTTAATAAATACTCTTCGAAGGCCGAGTAAAGAATCAAGTTATTAGGGATAAATGATGGAGCTACTAGTGTTGCGCAGATCTGCTCATTACTTCAGATAAGGGTGCATGAACAGACTTTTGTGTGTGCACATACACACACACACATTTCAGTGTGCCACTCTGCAGCACTTCTCAGCAGGTGAAAGAAATCTGGCCCAATCAGCAGCACCCTCAACTCAGGTAATAAGGAATCCACAAACAGCATTACTGGTTTTGCAACAGAGCTGAGGAAGGCAAACACAGCCTCCAAAGCAGCATCTCATGGAAAAGGACTTAAAAGGACTACTGGTTTTTCACCTGCTCTGCTCTGATCTGTTTATTGGTTCTCACTCATTGGTGAAAATAAAAAGACTGAGTGAATTCCTGATGTCTTCAAGTCCTCCTTTTCAAGTGTAGGAAGCCATGAAATTATAGGACACTTGACAACTAGGTTTGTTGTTGTTCGTTAGACTAAGTATGGTCAAAACATTGTATAAGATATGGAAAAACCCAGAATTAATAAATTTTACACTATGGGTATACAAAATGATAATAAAAGTTGTCTAAGTCTAGAACAAAGATGCTTGTGCAGAAACTAAAAATAAAGTTTATTTACTTTTTTGTAAAATTTGCACTAAATTAAAAGGCTTTTATACATAACATAGATGGCAAACGATTATATAACTATTTTTTTTGTTTAGGTTAAAATACAAAATATTTGCTTATATAAAATAAAATACTATAGGAATGGGTTTTGTTGTTTTAGATCAAATGCAAAAACTATCTAAAAATCATAAAAAAGGTGATCTATCAATGGAATAAATATTTTCATTCTTAACATATGATAATTAGTCACCTGGGTGACTTTTTCTGGGGGTTTGAAGGCATATCCTGCAAAAAGGAGAGCCCATTAGACCTTCTGGTCTATGATTTTCCCCAAACAGATTGAACTGGACATTGTGGATGGAAAGAGGGAAGCCTAGATTTATCATATGGACCTCTTGTCCTTCCAGTCAATCTCATTAAAGAGCAACACAGTAAATAGAGAGATGATGCAATATTTGGTAAATAATTAAATTCAATAAGCCTAGGACAGGCAGCTCATTAAAGAAAGAGCCCTATTTTCTGGTCTAAATTGCTGTATCTTATGCCTCTGAATATATTTATGTTTTACCATAATTGTTTGGTGTTAGTTTCTTGTTGCAGTTTTACTTCAGTTCATTTAGACAACTTGCATTTTAATATTTCAATGCATCTTTATTGCCCCTGGTAGGATACATTTCAGTTTGGTTTTTAGGATCTAATCACTTTACTTCTTGGGTTTGCTGCTCAACATGAAGACCGCATCTCTGCCCCCCTTAACTTTTCTCTGCATGTCAGGAAGTGAGGAGAGCTTTTATGAACTCAAAGCCCAAGAGAAGTGAAAGAGTTGCTAAAAAGAGCCGAGAAGCTGAGAGCAACAGTGACAGGAAGGTAAGAAAATACACATAAAATGTAAAATACAGGGATTTGCAACTAAAACAGGCCCTCCAAATGGTTCATGCATGCTGAGTTTATCTAGAGAGAGTAAAAAGGGTTCTTGATTTGAAGCTGTGGGACAGTTTGAGTTGATTGGCATAACAGCCTTACGGACATTACCTTATTTTGCTTCTTCTGTATGAAGAAAGGCCGATTATTAATGATGGAAACAAAGGTAAACATTAATCACTGCAGTATGAAATAGAGCAGTTGAGGATCGGAAACAAAAACCAGGAGACATAAAGAGACTTTTTCATTTTTGCAAATCAATTTTAGGCAGAGGGTTTAAAAACGTTCTTTCAGTGACAAATACAAAGTCTAATATAATTGTCACTGAAAAAATAGCTGAGGTTTATATCCTTTCACCTGGTCCGATATCTAAACTTGACACGGAAAGTCATGCTTTCTTACAGACTTGGTATGTTTGTTATGTTAAATGATCTTATTGCCGTATTCAGGATTCTATTCTTGGTTCCCTGTAAACCCTGTAGACGAGTCTGATGTACTACTAACTGAGGAACTGTAAGCCCAAATTGTATGTGTGATACATCATTTTAAAGCTAAACTTAACAAGTCAGTGGATGGACACAAATCAACAGCTATTTACCTAAATTTTGAACACATCTGCAGGCTTAGCAATAATTAAAAAGTTTAAACAGCAGCTGAAACAAACTAGGCTGAATCCAACTTTTAGTGGCCATAATGCACGGCAAGGAGAACGGAGCAGGTAGAGTTCTCCAAATCTGTCTGATGGTCAGATACATTTAAAAAAAGAAGTTGGGGTCAACAAATGGCTATAATGAGTAAGTATTTGAAGAGGGTGTTTGCATTTTTTGTGATGGATTGATAACTATGAATAATTTATCATAACTATGTTATCTATAAGAAAAATCAATATTCAATTCATATCCAGTTTTCATGTTGGATGATAATTAACAGCGGATAAAAAGAAAGAAAAACAGATTACACTAAAGGGGTAAAAGAGCAATTACTACAAGCTCCTGTTGAATAATAATATATTTGAATGTGGGCATTTTTCACTCTACCTTCTGTTAAAGATTTGAGAACATAACACCTTACACTTTGCATGTTTTTACATTTCTATTTTATCCAGGAATCTTCGGCAAAAGCATTAATACTTTTTTGAATTTAATTTAGGCGCAAACAAAAATGAAATTAGTTAATTGGAATGTAGTCTGAAAATATTTAAAACAGCAATAACAGCTTGAAAACTATACAAAAGCCCTGCAGCTTTATATCATTCCTTTCTTTGTTGCAATTTACTGTATTATTTTTTTATGAAGCAAAAAGGAAAAATAACTATTAGCTTAATTTCAGCAAGATAATGCCTTGTATTTCATGAGGAATGATCCAAACAAGCAAACTGACTATAACTGCTATTTTTCCAGTTTAGTCCTATTAAACAGTCATATATGCAGTAATTATATATATTTTTTAAATGCCATGGTAAACCATGAGAGGTAAACCTGTATCCTTAATTTGTTATACATATGTATAATTCAAGCTAACCGGAGAATACATGAGTTTGAGGATATAAAAGCTCAAATTAAAGGATGCTAAAAGAAACAATCAAAAGAATTAGTACTGATCTCCTTCCTTTGTTTTGGTGTAACCTCTAAATGTTGCCCAACTCAGCACAGTTTTGGCTGCCAAATCCACGCTGTTCAAATTAAGCTTTTGTCTGGAAAATGTGGGTCGCTTTGATCTAGATTCTGGGTTCACTGGAGAAAAACGCTTTACTCAAATAAAACTTGACATCCATACAACTGCAAATGCAGGACTTGAGTTGATTTTTTTGTTAAAGGAAAGCGTTGTCTGCAACTTGAAGCTTTAGCTCTCTCAATATACATATTTATACACATATTTTTATAACATCTGGGTAAAAACCTAGCCTAGTGATACCATCCTGATCTCGCGAGGTTTCAAGATTTCACTCGCAGATCAGTCTGGAGACTCTCCGTTGAAGAAAATTTGGAGCCGTTCACCAAACGAACGTCCAATCAGCGTTGGCTTTGAGGCGGGTTGAGGTGTGAAGCAACGAGAAGCGCGACAGTTCAGTCTAAAGAACATGGCGGCTTCAGCCGATGAAACTAGCGTTAGCGTGGCTATCGAGCAAGTTTTATCGGAATTACAGAGTATTTCTTCACTGAAAGAAGAGCAAAACACTGCTCTGGAGGATTTTCTCAGAGGAAAAGATGGTTTTGCTCTTCTCCCGACTGGTTTCGGCAAGAGTAGCTTGGTTTGTGGTTGTGTTTTCGTCGTCGGTCTGTTAGTACGTCATATGCTTCGTTGATCTGATTGGTTTATTTGGCCCGTCTATCACCAACATAGGCCAATTGGCTAACCAGTATTTTCGCCCCTTCCCAAAATTACTTCTACGGAAGGTTTCCAGATGGATATGCGGAGTCAGGTTAGCCGAATGGCAGCCCACTTCCCTCCAACTCCCATTACTGGAGTGACTCCTTCCCCAAACAATAGCGTAAACAATAACCTTCAACAGAAGGTTTCCAGAAGGATATATGGAGCAAATCCATCTGGCGGAGTCAGGTTAGTAAAAACCATCCCCATTGGACATTTTCCCTTAATAAACAATGAGTCGGCTATCTTCCATTTCAATACCACCAAACAAACAACACCAAAAAAGTTATAAATGAATAACATTTTGAGAGGGAAAAAAACAATCATTAACTTATATAATTACGTAGAACAGATAAGAATCATTAGTGGAATTCCTATGTTTAACATTTTTTAAGCAAAGAAAACTATCCGTCATTCAAAATCTGGAATTCAAAACCACTTAATTGTCTATTAAATAATTCTCGACAACTCAATCACAAAGTGGAGTCCAAAAAAAATAAAAAAAACTAGAACAAAAAAAGAATAGTAAAGCAACAGCGCAATTAAATCTGGTATTTTAAATTAGCTTTGAAAAGAGAAAGGGTTAATTTAATGGAAAAGATGACTCTATGACCATCAAGAAGATAAGAGTGTAGGTGTATCACAAAGATATCTGAGAAGACAGGGTATAACAGAGGTTAGCCAGGTCTGACTCCATATCTCTTCTAGCGGGCTGTAATGAAATTCTGTCATAACGTGTCATCAAACACAAAAGGCTCTTCATGTAATAGCATTTTGTATTCAGTTTCTGTTCTGCATGAACTGGTGTTCATACTGCAAGGTGTGTTTTATTAGCTTTTGTGAGTTATCCTCCCTGAAAGTGATGAAATTTAAATAGATAACGGTATTTGTTCAAGCAATGATCACACAGGGTTTTAAAAAAGCTGCTGAATATCCCAACAGATTTCAGCAACAATCCTCTGCTCTTCTGAATTGTCTCACACACTCAGTTCTTCTGCTACTTGGAAATTGAACAGCTAGATTGGATGTGAGCACATATCTGGATGGGAGCAGTGGCCGGATGATTATCAGTGCAGTTTTGCTATCAAATCAGCAGCTATTGATTTATGTGACGGTGAAGATAAATAAAGCTGGACAGTTTGGAGGCGTGTGCGTGTGTTCTGGAAAGAGAAAGCTTAGAAAGAGTTTCACGGTAGCTTGAAAGTGCAATGATTCACTAATGGGCTTGTACTGCTTTGTCCCTCATTGATCCAAGCATTGGAAAGCTTGCCGATGGCTTATGAGCTACATTGTGCAGCCCACGCTTAGATTTGCTGCTACATTAAACTGCATAACACCCTAAACTGACCCCTAAAGGTTCTGGTTCCGCTTTTATGCCATTTCCTTTTAAACTGCCTGCTCCATCACAAAGCTCTTGATGTCTCTCATTTCCTGGGTAATTAATGAGACAGCTGAATTAAATCTGACCATAGCAGATGTGCTGCTGCTCTGAGGAGCAACTCCTTTCATTAAGTTTGTGTATATCGGTGACAGACCAAAAGGGAATATATCTCTTAGCCAGAAAACCCTTCAAATGACTGATGAATGATTGCAAGTATATCAACAGATGTATTAAAGCTGCTATATTTGTTCTCAAAGGTCAAAAACCTATGCAATCGTCTCACTTCTGTAAGTGTCAGCATTTGGTGCAAATTTTCAAACCAAAAAAGTAGAAATTAAATAACTTACATTACTGATCACTCAAGACTGGGAACTGGCTTCACAAGTCAAGAGACATTTGTATTTTTGTCATGCCTGCATAAATTCTCCCTTATCCGGATCATGGCAACCACCAACCAGGCTTAAATCGGAGCAAGTCGCACTTTCGTTCAGTTTTCTCATTTCGATCCCTATCAATGAGTCTTTGTCAATTCTTTTGACTTGTAAAACACATCACTGTGTACTTGGGGTGCTGATGTTTTCAGGAAGATGGAGGTCCATCCTCCTAAGCAACAGTCAGATGCAAATCATAGATCCACAATTTTTCTCTTGGGTTGTATAAGTATGTTGTGTATGGGTTTTGTGTTTGGCCATTTGTGCTTGAGCAAATTCTTTGGAATAAGTTCCAGGACAGAAATCTGAATGCCTAGGAGCTGAAAGTGCAACACACCCTTCTTTTCAGTGATGACTTTTCCCTTTCAACAGAAATGGCTTCCTTCACACCTCTTTAGAATAGAAAATCCCTTTATTGTCCCACAATGGGAAAATGATGGTGTTTACAGCAGCAAAAAGATTATAGAAAGAAATGGTCACACAAATATAAAACCTTTTAAAAAATGTATAAGAATAACATTATAGTGAAGAGTTAAAAGATAAACAAATACAATACTGTACTGTAAAGTGTTTTTAACAATATAAAACTGTACACCTGGGGAAAAAGTGGTGGTTATAGAGTCTTACAGCTTCTGGGAGGAAGGAGCTGTGATAACGCTCCCTGGTGCATTTAGGGTGCTGCAGTCTGTCACTGAAGGAGCTCTCCATTTAAGCAACAGCTTCATGCACGGGGTGGGAGACATTATCCAACAGAGATATGAATTTAGTTAGGATCATTTTGCTTACCATCATCTGTACTGATTCCAGAGGGCATCCAATCACAGAGCTGGCCTTTCAAACCATCTGTTGTCTCTATCCATAATCTGAACATTTTGGTTGTCAAAGTGTAAGGGTACAGCTGAATATTGCCAAAAGCAAGTGGCTCTCCTGTGTTGCACCATGTGTTTGAGTAGTTGCTGTTTAGTTTCTCTAGTATAGGAGTTGGAACAGTCATCAATGCACTGAGTGGCATGGGGAGTAGCGGCTTAGTCGTTAAAGCATTGTGATTGGAATCCAGAGGTTCTAAGTTTATGCCAGACTCCCATAGACTGCCACTCTGGCTCCCTGAGCAAAAGGACCCTTAACCCCACACTGCTCCCTGGGCGCCACACAATGGCAGCCACCTGCTTCCCACGGGGATGGGTTAAATGCAGAGAGTGAATTTCATTGCCCTGTACTTGTGACAGTGTAATGATAATTAATAAAAAACTGATAAAAACAAAAAGTAAGCATCACTGCTCATCTTTGCTTTGCGTGTTCTTTCTTTGGATGTACCACTCTTGAGCCGACTGTGTTCTTGGGTTTGAAACTCACCAGTATGTTGTGTAGATAAAAGGCTTTTTGGGTTTTTATTATAAACTCCTGACACATATGTTTTTGCATATCTGTTTTCTTCCCTACGTTGGATGCAGTTTTATTTTTCCTGCTAGTTTTTCGACCAACTTAATGAATCCCCAGTTTGCAAAATCTGGTGCTTTGAGGGAATTGCTGAAATGTTTGTGCTTGTGTTATTTATTCCCTAATTACAGAGAAGAAACAAAACAACACAAACGTGTCAGGAAATCAGTCGAAGCACGTGGTTATCTAAACTGGGCATTTGTTAATTCGGCCAGAAAGAACTAGCTGGAAGAACATTGCATCTAACAGAGAGGAAAACAGGAAAAAAAAAAAATTAGCTCTCCAACTACAGAGTGCTCTTGTGCGAGCTGACAGAATTGACAAAGACTCCAGTATAGGAGTCAAAACACCTCGAGAAAAACTGAGCAAAGGTCCAGTTGCCTCAGATTTAAGCTTTTTTTGTGATTGTGTTTTTTTCCCAATCTTTTTTTTTTTTACATAGCAATGAAATGTTCTAAATTGCTGCTTTTGTAGAATTTGAAGCAGAAAAGCTTTGCTTATATTGCTGATGTCAACCAGCATTTACTGTAAGTTAAGGCATGTGTTGGAGTTTCAAACTTCAGACCATCTACCCTTCATATTTTCTATAGCAGCAAACTGTAACCTTCCGCTCAAAGCTCTTAGACAGACTTCAAAATACTGAGACTGCACAACTTTAAAATGTAAGCTGGGCATGGGGGGTCTTTGCAAGCTCATGTTAATGCATTCTGATTTTCAGCAGAGCAAATGAAAAAAAAAAACTTAAAGTTATTGGACTGTTCTGACAAAATTTTTCTTCTGCAATCACTTGTGTTGAGCTTTTTGAAGCTTCATTAGAGTCAAGTTACTGTCTGATTAAGGTAAATTGGCAGTATGGCTGCCTTGCATTTTCCAACTCACTGTTGTTCTGACTTCAGCTAATATTTACCTGCAATAAAAAAAACATAAGCTCTATAAAGCCTCTGGAGTGGAAGTCCAAACTGTTTAGAGGGGTGCAAACGCCTCTTTAAGATGTGTTTTTCAGTTGAGAGAATAAAAGAGGCGGGAGTTTTTATGCTACAGTTTAAAGGCTAAACTAACTCAAAAGGTTGTCAAACATAACATCCTATGAAAATAATAGAAACCGCCTAAACCTACAGTGAGTCCCCAAAAACCTCTCATGTTCATAATTGATTTATTGTTAAATGAAAACCTCAGAGTGAATTTGTTATACTGTCCATATGCTAGTAGTAGAATGGCTGGATAGGTAGCTAAAATGAAGTACTAAATACTAGAGGTGAGTATTGGCATGAGTGTTGCGATTCGATAAATGTCGCGATACTTGGGTCACGATACGATATTATCACTATATTGCAGTATCACTATATATTGCCATATTTTCCCCAGCTATCAAAATCAAATGATGAGATAAAACAGCAAGTGCTGTATATTTTCATCAGAAAATATTGATTAGGTATTATTATCCATGTTGTTTGGGGTTTTCTTCCACTGTGACTGCCTCAAATACAGATGTGGTGCTGCACGCACAGTTAAAGGGCTCCACAGCGCTTTCTGCCAGAGTGGTGGTGCAGAGGTATCCCATTTTCCCATCAATAAGTTTTATGTAACCATTTTTTTTTTTAAATCGATACTAAGAAGTGAAAGATCGATATTATCTTGTGCAGCCGAATATCACGATATATCGCCAAAACGATTATTTCCCATACCCTTACTAAAGACATAACAGCATTATATGCTTTAAATTGAGAAGGTTTTGTAGGAAACACCTTTCCCTTATAATATAAAGCAAAGTTAAAACTTTTATTAAAAAGACCAATAAAACAAAATGTCAAATAGACTTTTTTTCATCCATTGGAATGAATTAACGAGGGTATCCAAAGCCTATTGCTGTTATATATTATATTGATGTTAAGTTTGGCTGTAGTAAACAGGAAGTAGAGTAAGCAAGCTAAAAGGGACCAGATCTGCAATGGGCAGAGATTTAAATAAATATGATGTAATATGATAATTTTGCTTTATCGTGTTAGCTAGTATTAGCAATGGTTCATGCCATCCTGAGACATTGTGAGAAAAAGGTGATTCTAATGGTGCATTCAGGAAACTAGTGGTGGTAGAAAGAGCTGATCAGTCATGCGAGGTAAATATTCACAAAGTCAAAACTTCTGTTTGATTTTACTCCTTTCATTCCAATAATCTATAGCCTTGAGAAAGGTGTCCACTAAGAGAGCTTTATGCTTTCTGGAGCTGATGTTGATCAACAGTGTTTACACACTGACGCTTCAGCTGGGGTATACCGTATAAACAAGGCTGAGATTTGCTTCCTCAGCAGGATTACAAAATACAAATATTAGTCCAACATCAAACAGGGAAACTGAACTCAGTCATATGTGATTAGTCACTTTCCTGCAGAAGGGTTTCCTTGCTGAATTCACACCGGCAAAACTTTTTTTTTTCTATTTTGAAAAGGAAAACAAAAATGTATTTATCATGTGAGTTTTCAGACCACAGCTGACCATAGTATTAAAAAACTACCAGCCC
This sequence comes from Cyprinodon diabolis, assembly GCA_030533445.1. Classification (NCBI taxonomy): domain Eukaryota; kingdom Metazoa; phylum Chordata; class Actinopteri; order Cyprinodontiformes; family Cyprinodontidae; genus Cyprinodon; species Cyprinodon diabolis. The sequence goes on from CM060072.1 coordinate 5,159,011, forward strand.
ACTGATCCACTTTGATCAGTTCTGTGTTCAGTTAACTGTACGCATCGTATGGTGACTTTAAAAGGTTCTGCAATCAGAAATATAGGCCCAAACGTCCACTATAATAGAAAGCAAAGAATTCCATATTTTATTGCAAGTGGAAGGTTTAGGTGTAATTAATGTTTACATGCCTTAGCAACACCTTTAATCAGCTGGATCATCAGCTTGGCAAGAGCCATGTAAGCTACTTTGTCCTCTGCTCCCTAGAAAAGGCAAAAATTTATGTGTCCAAAGGGACATGTTAAATCAATGTGTGTTCGCTAATTAGCATTAGAGGTGTCTACAATCTTGTAATCAGTCAGTGGGCCTATATATGTGGCTACAGACAGTCACTAAATTGTTTGGAGATGTGTGTACCACACTGAAATTGGACCAGAGAAAGCCGAGGAAATAGTTATGTCAGGAAATTATAAAGAACATTATTAACAAACATGTTAAAGATAAAGGTTATAAGACCATCTCCAAGCAGCTTGATGTTACTTTGATAAGAGTTGGACATATTATTCAGATATTTTAATTCTAGAGGACTGAAGCCAACCTCCATGTACGTGGCCGCAGGCGGAAGACTGATCACAAATCAAGTACAATAATAATAATACGACTGGTGACAAAAGAGCCCAGAAAAACTTATAAACAGATGAAAGGTGTTCAATTCAAGCTCAAGGAACATCGGTCTCAGATTGCAGTATCCATCGTTGTTTGAGCCAAAGTGAACTTAATAGGAGATGACCAAGAATGACACAATTGTAAAAAAAACAAATCATAAAAAAAAAAACAGACCAGGATATTCTGGGAGAATGTCCTATGGACATACAAGACATAAATGAAACTTTTTGACAAGTCACATCAGCTCTATGCTCACAGATGGAAAAATGAAGCATATCAGTCCCTACTGTGAAACGTTGAGGGGGCTCCGTGACGTTCTGGAGCTGCTTTGCTTTATCTGGCACAGGGTATCTTGAATTCATGTAATATTCAATTAAATCTTTATTTTAAAAAGATTTATTTTAAAGATCAACAACACACAGGTAAAAACACCCAAGAATGGCTAAGAGGAAAACATTGGACCATTACTAAGTTGTCTTCTATGAGCCCTGACCCAATTCTAATTGAGCATCTTTAGAAGAAGATAAAACATGTCAATTGGAAAAGGCACCCTTCAAACATCAGACAATTGGAGCAGTTTACTTATGTGGGGTGAAACATAACACCTGCTGATACACTGCAAAAAACATCTAGAAATTAGTAAAAAATGTCTTAAATTAAGTGTATTTACCCTTAATTTAAGCACGTAAATAAGATGATCTGCCAATGGAATTAGTATTATTACTCCTAAAATAAGATAATTAGATAATATACGCTTGAAATAAGACAAAGCAATTGTTTTTTTCTTATTTTAAATGTAAATTGTCTTGTTCCATTGGCAAAGTGTCTCACTTACCTCCTCAATTCAAGAAAAAATGCACTAAATTTGAGCAAAAATGACCTATTTAGATTTCCATTTTTTGCAGTGTAGGTGCAGAAGTGCCATAGACAGATGCAGTAATCGCATCCAAAGATATGGAGTTAAGGGTACCATCAATTTTGTCCAGGTCTGTTTCATGAGTTTATTTTTTTTAAGGATTATATTGAAGCATGATTGAAAAGCAATATCTGATTTTCATTTATTCATTCATAGAATTTGTATTCATTACCTTTACCAGAACTAAGTTGTTTCTGTGATTGTTGTTGGTTTTTCTTTTATTGAATTTATTTGTATAGCACAATTCAGTACAAAGACAATGCAAAGTGCTTTACATGATTAAAATACAGGAAAATAAAACAGAATCAAAGCAAGTAGGAAAAAAATTAAATAAAAAATGCAGAAACAAAAAAGAATATTAAAAACAGTTGGACTAAAGAAAATAAAGTTGAACTAATGATGTTTCAGTTGAACTGTTTAACTAGAACAGTCCAAGGCAATCCTAAACAAATCTGTTTTTAGTCTTGATTTAAAGGAACTCAGGCTTTCCGCACCTTTACAGTTTTCTGGAAGTTTGTTCCAGATAAGTGGAGCATAGGAACTAAATGCTGCTTCTCCATGTTTCATTCTGGTTCTAGGTATGCAGAGCAGGCTGGAGCCAGAAGACCTGAGTGGTCTGGAGGGTTGATACACTGATAGCAAGTCTGTGATGTATTTAGGTGCTAAGCCATTCAGAGATTTATAAACTAACAGAAGTATTTTAAAGTCTATTCTCTGAGATACAGGGAACCAGTGTAAGGACTTTAGAACTGGGGTGATGTGCTCTACTTTCTTAGTCTTAGTGAGGACACGGGCAGCAGCGTTGAGGGGAACCAACAATTAACAATTTCTGTGTTTATATTATTTTTTTTGACAGAGAGGGAACATTCTGTATTCATTCTGAATTCATTATTATCAATGTCAAATTTCCAGTTGATTTTTTTTCTAATGAATCCATGAAGGAAGGAGTCATAGGACCTACTGGATGAGTTAAATCTGCTGAATTGGTTTTATGAAATAGCCTACACTTTACTAATACTGCAATGTCCATACAATAAAATAATATACTAGAAACAAAAACATTCTTAATTATTCCTTTATAACTCCTGAATGTAATAATTAACCAAAGGTTTACACATAGAGCAAAGAAATAACTGCTGGATTTATAAACGCCACACCCTAAATGCTACTCAGTCAAACCACATGCTGTCAAGGCTGAAGAAACAGCGAGTGTTAACTGCTGCTTCTATTATAGTTTCAAAAAACAATCTGGGACAAGTGGGCTGTGTCCCACAGCCATCACTCTGAAAACCCACAGCATGTCATGAGGGAAGCCAGATGATGAATCGCAGCTGAAGTGCAGCAGAATGTTTCACCTCTCAAAGGAGGAAGCCATCAACTTATGTCCTCAAGTGCTGCTTATATTTCCATAATCTCCAACCTGAACTCTTGTTCTTTTGATGTAAACTTTATTTTTCTCTCCGTACTGTGTTGTGACCAGGGGCCTCATTTATAAAATGGGTTTCCAACTTTGATCTTAAGCATAACTTAGGCAGAAACCCTGTCTACTAATTATTTATAAAAGCTCCCTTTGATATGATAATCATCTCACCTCTGAGTGCAGTCTAGACCAGACGTAAAGCATGTGAGAGGGATTATCAGTTAAAACTGTTATAAACTGAATGGACAAGTGTAATCTGCAGCTGCAGCTATGCTGTATAATCCAATGGTAGATTGCTTTTGTATGTCAGTCTTTATTACAGAATAACTGTTCTCCCTCATTTAATGTCTTCCACTAGATTTTATCTTTTAGACCAAGGCTGCTTACACATAAAGTTAAAATGACAAATTTAATAATCAAATGTAAAGATAGCACATCCATAGAGCTAAATGGGATTCCTCTGACCTTCTACACCACGCATTTCAATGAGAGCTGCCATGACTTGATCATAGTGAGTAAATGGCTTAGAATGACTTCTAACTATTCAACTACATTTCCACAGCTGTAAACGCAGCTAAATATTAATAAATCAGAATATAAATAAGGACTTAACTTGCTTCAGAAATAAGTGAAGTTCATGTGGGTTTATTACACAAATTTCAAACGATTATTTCTGTTAAACAAAGGTAACAGTTAAGTTAATATAACGAGCAATAAGAGCTGTTATAAGAAGTCCGCCTTTTGGATGCAATGTGCTATTCCTATTTTCAGAGAACCTGAATGTTTTAGTTTTTCATCAACTGTCAACAATAATTTTTTTGTGGCTTGATGTGCTCTCTTCATCCTCTGACATGGGAGATGGCTCAGAGCTCGTCTGCCTGTCTGTGTTTCCTGGAAGAGGCCGCGTTTTACAGTTTTTTCTATCTCTGCTTCTGTCTCCTTAAACCCCAGTAGGCTTCAGCAGATGGCCGCTCACACTGAGCCTGGTTCTGCTGGAGGTTTCTTCCTGTTAAAAAGGAGTTTTGTCTCTCCACTGTCGCGACAAGCATGCTTAGTGTGAGGGATTGCCTTTGAGTCAATGAGTCAATACAATCAACTGGTTTTCTTTAGATAGAAAACTTTGAATCAATTTGACTGGATGAGCTGATGAACTGTAAAGTGCCTTGAGATGACATGTGTTGTGAATTGGCGCTGTATAATTAAAGTGAATTGAATTTAATTAATTTTAACAAATCTTCCAAATAAGCTTTGCTAATATCCCTCTGTAATATAAAATTCCTAACAAAAATATCATTTTCAGAATTGAACAACTAAAATAAGTCCAACATTTTTTTCTATACCAAGCTCCTAAGACGCGCTGTCATGCAGAATGTTGACACCAAATTAAGTTAGTGACTAACTTTGCAAAGTACTAATTTGTTTGAATTATTTTGTTGCCTGATTTCAAGTTTTTCATAAAATAAATGTTTATCTAAAAAGGGGTGGGTGAAATGTTTCATTTTAAATACTGCATAGCAATAAATTAAAGTGTCTCATACTTAAATCTTTGTCAATAGGGTAAAGTTAGAATCCTGGATGTGATTATTATGCTCTCCTCTTTAAGATTTAGGTAAATAAACTCCTCAGAAACAGTCATATTATTCATGAATCTGACATGGCCAGTGCTCTGTTATAACACTTAAGTCTCATTAAGAATTTATTTCTATCTCCCGAAGACACAAAAGATTAAAACCTGAAGGAAGATGATTGTTCTGGCATAGCTTGCTGAATTAGTGACTCACTTAAAGATCATGAAGCAACTATAAAACAATTTAAAATTCAAATTTATGCCAATAAATGTATTCTCCCTTGGAAACGAAGGTTTAGAAATCTGGTAAGGATATCGCCTTGGGAGCACATCTACAGGTCTGTTATATATATGATTTCTCTTTTTTTACTAAAAATTCTAATTCACTGCTTAACTTAGGTTATTTGAATAATACAGAAAGAAACTAGAAATGATATGTTTATGTGCCAGTCTCTTGTCAGCAGTTTAAACCTTGATGGATTTAAATCATGTCTGCCACTTTAAAAATTAAACATCAAGCTTACCTTACACTCACATACACACACAGGATTCAATAAACATCATCAACAACAGAACCACCGGTTGCCATGACAATGTCTTCAGCAGCTGAACACACTATATGAATAACAATATGGCTGGATGCTGCCGCTCTCTTCAGGGAATGACCGAGAGGCAGGCTTTTCCACCGAGGGTCAAATTCAGGCAGAGATTTCTCAGTTTGCAGTTAAAGACGTGGGAAAGTGTTTCTAAAAGTAGGGTGTACCTGGACTGAGCAAAACTGTGAAAGAAATTGTATTTCTTTTGTCCAGAGGATATTGATTATATAGTATCTGCCTTCAGATGTGGGAGATCAAAAAGAACTTGTGAAGGAACCAGAAACCACTACATCTCCTAAGGCATCAGCAAAGAAAGCTGTCCAAGGAAGGCTAATGAATGCATACATTCTGACATTTATCTGCTTATATGTGTCATTGCAACTTACATTCACCCTATCTATGCAAAATTTCACTCCATTTATTTTCATCATTTCCCTTTTAACTAAACTGTGGCCAACAAAGAATGATGAGGTACAAAAATATATACATAAAAAAATAAAAACGAGCAAATTGATGCAAAGGAGCTGATGGGTCACACCAAAGAACATCTCTCAAAACAAGAGCTGATTTGATATTGTAGAGGGATTATGATCCACAGAGATGCCAGTAATTTAACAAGACGTACTTTTTATTTACAGATTGTCAGAATAAACCCTTCAAGTGGTTCTTCATTTTGTTTGCAGCTGTGTAAATCACCCTGATCAACACTGATTAGACTATTATCTTGACAGGTTGTGTTTTGGCTAGACATATTTATACGGGTTGGATAATAAATATGCAACATTTTTGGTTTTTGGTTTATTTTATGTTATTTTGTGACAAGTAACAGGACTTATGATGTTGGCAAGATTGGATGTTATGCAGAATCCATCAGCATGCTCTGAATAAAATGCAGTGGTGGCATAGCATGTTCCATACCTGTATACCATACTTTAAGGCTTGATAATAAAAAAAAAATTGACATTTCTGTTCTACAATTGTTTTTGTCATTCATGTATAATTCGTCCATTGAACTATATTCAACATAATAAGCAAATATTTTTGCACTCAATGTTTTGCAGAGAAACTACTTGTACCTTTCAATCATCTCTGGCATAGAATAATCATTAGAGCAAAGCCTAACAGCCAAGTTAAAGGTCATAAATTGAAGGTCACAATAAACTCACTGTTTGGATCAATACACCATCTGCTTCCCGGCCGTGGGCATCTACAGCCACTGATGTGCTCATGCTACTGCTAAGCTCTGCACGTCTGTGTGTAACAGGCTGTTGGATGATCAACAGTAAATACTCGGGAATGCGATTAAATCCTGGAAGAATCGTTTATCAAACTGGCTCTGTTGAAAGTTGCAGTGAAAAACACAAGGGGGTGATCAACCGACAAAACAAAATTAAAATATAATTTTAACTGATCTTTTTTACTTTAGAGCAACCAATCCATAAGAGTGCACTGAATTCATCCTGTCACAGAGCCATGTGTCTACAGTAGCCAAGAATAAATAATAAAAAAGGAAATAAAACCTTGGTTCCAGACAGTTGCATTTTCCACATTTCCAACATACTTTCAACCAAATGATTAAGAAAAAAAGGGCGAGGGAAAGGATGCAGGTCTGGTTTACCACTAAATGTAACAAAAAATCTACAGGCTGCACAATTAGGTATTTAACTAGAACTTGTGACATTTCAAAGTGGTAACGGTTATGGCCATCTCTGACGCAGTTATGACAATAATAAAACATAGTTGTACTCATCTGATGTTGATGTATATTAGAATGGAATAGAAATAACTTTATTGTCTCCCAGTGGTGGAAACTGGCATGTGACAGTGGTACAATGAGCAGATAGAAGCAACCTTACAAATTACATGTAACAGAACTAATTTTCAAAAGTTTAACTTTACAGCAGCTGGAAAAAAAAACATTTTAGGAACAAAACAAGGATCTTTATCTCTTGCTGTTCAGTTTAAATTTCAAACATTTTTGCCTGTGCTGTTTTTTCACCAAGCTTAGAGCAGATTGTGGATAAAATTCCTTGTGTTAGTGAGGTCAGACCACAGAATTAAAACAGAGTTAAAGTCTGGACCTTGACAGGGCCATTACCGCCTCATAATGAAGTTCTTTTTAAGCCATCCAGTGTTTGGGATCATTGTCCCTCTGATGGACCGACAACTAAGCTTTGGTTTTCCCTGTCTAAGAAAACATTCCTGTAGAATTTCTGTAGTTACTTCAGTCGCAGCTATGCAAACTGAGAACAAGTTTCTGCTTTCCTTTTAAGAGAGCCTCCTTCCTTTCTAAACTAACCATCTTTGTTCATTTTGCCAACTGTGGTGAACTTTAACATCTACTTATTGACATCTGTAAAACTTGACATGGAGCTCTTTGGATTTTTATAAATTCTCTGTGAAAAGCAAAGTCTGATAGCTGGGACTTGGAAAAACTTGCACTCATGTCGGCCAGTTGAGTAGCTGCTCATGACATAACAATACTGGGAACACACAAACCAGTTATTTATCAAATCAAATATTCTGAAATTCTGGGATCTGGTAATATTTAGAACTTCCCAATTCATGTTTAAGGTCCGAAATCAAAAACTTCCACACAATATACAGGATATGTTTGATGACAGAGAGGGGGGTTATGATCTAAGAGGTGAAGGATACTTTAAAAAACAACACTTTAGAACAACCAGGAAGAGTTTTTGTTTATCTGTGTGTGGAGTAAATGTCTGGAATGGATTGAATGACGCGTTTAAAAAAATTATAAATGCAAACCAATTAAAAAAACTGATTAAAACCGAGCTCATTTCAAAATACGCTATATAAGATGACTGTTTAATAGTCTATAATGTAATTGATGACAAAAATAGTACTTAAAATAATTGTACATGGCTAAACATCATGTGGAATGGAAACAAGTGTTTTTTTGGTTTTTTGATGTTTTGACAGTTAATTGATGATAAATTGACAAGTAGGAAAGGGGCAGGACATTGTAAGATGTATCTTCTACCTGCTCCTTTTTGAACAGAAAATATAAAATTTGCATGTCACATGGGCAAAATAATTTGTTTTATAATTTGTTTTATATTTTCATTCTTAAGTTTGTTTCATTCAAATTTTCTTTCTTGATTGTTTTTACTGCAGAGAGGACGCTGGCGTTGGCTGTTCGCCGCTTCTCTGCAAATCCGTCAAAATCTGTCCTCCTCTGCAAAATCCATCCTACTGTACCGTATTCTGGGAACTCAGTTACTACAGTAAGAGACAGATTATTTTGTAGTACACATCGAATTTGTGTGGTACCCTGCACGTACCAGTCACTACGCTGGACACTGCTTGCTAAGTGAATCGTCCTTTTCTCTGGGCTTCAAATCCCCCAATCCTGCTGCTTCCTTTTTGTGTCCATCAAACTGGATTATTCCTACGGAGATGTCTAAGTGCTTCATGCCCTCCCTGGATTATCTCTGCACGTCGGCCTGTTAGCCCGTTGGCAACTTGTTTGGGTTGGCTACGCTAACAGAGTTAGCCAGAGCTACTCTTCTATTTACAGAGTCCTATCAGCACCATCAGTCTTCATAAATCTTCCAGTGCCTCCGCCTTCCATCGGAGGTCTGTGAATGGAACACCACCTCTGTTGAAGCTGTGGATCATCCTTCTGGGTATGGCTTTTCTCCACCGCTGCTCACCTGGATCCTGGCTAACTGTTAGCACCGGCACGCCATCACGCCACTTGTTGCCCATCGACACCATGATACAACCACTTCGGATTCTCAACATCAACAGAGCTCCATTGGATCTTCCATGTCGACCCCGTTACATCCACCGGGGATCCGGGCGCCGCCTTGTAATGTCCAAACGCGGTGACCACAGCTCCATCGCATCCTTCTGGTCGGCATCACGTCCTGTCGCGCAACAGGTACGTCACCATCTGCGTCATCTGAGCGCCCCTAAGCCTACATCAGATATGGCTGAGTGGGACCGGCGAACTGGAAGACCTGGAGTGGATTTAGGCGTTCTCCGCACTCTACATAAACTGGACTCCAATTCCCACATCACACTGGAACAGCTTAATGTGCAGTCACTGTCAAATAAATCCGGATTCATCCACGATCACATTCTGGAAAAATAAATAGACATTCTCTGCCTCACAGAGACATGGCAACAGCCGGATGTCTACAGCTCCCTGAATGAGGCCTGCCCACAAGGGTACTCATACCTGGACAAAGCCCGCACAACTGGGCGGGGTGGGGGCCTTGCTGTTTTATATCGCAGCTACTTTGCAGTGTCCCTCCTGTCTGTACCTGGTGCTTCCTCCTTTGAAAGCCTTGTTTTTTGCAATGCAATAATCCCTTCTCTGCTACAGTAGCTGTCATATATCCCCCCCCTAAACCACAAGCAACTTTCATTTCTGACATTCATCAGTTCCTAATCTCTCTCTGCACTGCACACTCAAATATTCTTGTTATTGGTGATCTCAATATACACATGGACTCACACACTTCCCGTCTAGCTGCCGAATTCAAACAGGTTTTGGACTGTCTAAATCTTCAACAGCTCACAGATGGCCCGACCCACAGCAAAGGGCATACTCTGGACCTTGTTATAACTGACTCCCTTCCACTCACCAGCATCAACATATATGATGTTGGTGTCTCAGATCACCTGGCAGTTACATTTAGACTCCCCATAACCTTTTTCACCAAACCAAAACGCCATATCACTTTCAGAAACATCAAAAACATTGATTCCTCATCCTTCAGCTCACGTCTTCAGCATCTTTCCCCCTCTCCACTCTCATCAGCCAGTGACTTAATGGACTTTTACAACACAAGCCTCAACTCCATCCTGGATACTCATGCTCCTGTAATAACCCAGACTGTCACATTCATACGTTCCGCTCCTTGGTTTACCAAAGAGCTAAGGCAAATGAAGAGGTCTGGCCGTGTCCTGGAGCGGACATTAAAAACATCTGGCCTGACGGTGCATAAACTGGCCTACCGGGAACATTGCAGAAATTATGCAACAGCCCTCTCCAAGGCCAGGTCCAATTACTACTCCTCGCTCATCAACAATAACCCAGGTAATTCCAGAAAACTCTTTTCCACAATCAGCCATATTCTCCAACCACAGGTCTCCTCCTTCTACAACCACACAGATATAAACTGCAACCGGTTTCTGGATTTCTTCATATCAAAAATAGACAGCATCCGCTCTTCACTTTCACCTTCAAACAGCACCACTATTGATACCCCTCAGACATCTCCCACACAACTCCTATCACACTTCTTTCTGCCAACGCAGCAGGAGGTCGAGAACATCATCCGCAAATCTAAACCATCCACCTGCTCTTTAGATCCCCTCCCATCCCCTCTGCTCAAAACTCACCATCAGTCCATTAGTCATCTCATAACCAAAATAATAGCCAGTTCCCTGGAAACGGGTACTGTCCGATCTACCCTTAAAACTGCCCTCATTAAACCCCTCCTAAAAAAACCCACCTTGGACCCTGAACCTCTGTCAAATTACAGACCCATTTCAAACCTCCCATTCATCTCCAAACTCCTAGAAAAAGTTGTTTCCACCCAGCTCCACAACCACCGTAAATGCAATAATCTGTATGAAAAATTCCAATCTGGTTTTCGTCCCTCCCACAGCACAGAAACAGCTCTCATCAGAGTCACCAGCGATCTGCTGATGGCCTCTGATTCCGGTTTCACGTCCCTCATTCTTCTCGACCTCTCTGCTGCGTTTGACACAGTAGATCACCACATCCTCCTCCACCGCCTCCAGCATTTCATTGGTCTCTCTGGCACTGCCCTCCACTGGTTTCACTCCTACCTCACTGACAGGACCGAATACGTGGCCCTGGGGGAGGCAAAATCCAGACCTCACACTGTCACCTGTGGGGTCCCCCAGGGCTCCGTGCTCGGCCCTACCCTGTTCGCCATCTACATGCTCCCCCTTAGTTGCGTCGTCGGCAGGCATGGGGTCAACTTCCATTGCTATGCTGACGACACACAACTTTACATTAAAATGACTCCTCCCAGCTCCCCCGCCAACTCTGTCACCCGCCTCAGCTCCTGCCTGGAGGATATAAAGGCGTGGATGAGTCAAAACTTCCTGCAGCTTAATGCCTCAAAAACAGAGGCCATCCAAACTGGTACTCCTCATCAACTCCGTTCCTCTCCTCTCACCTCTGTTTCATTCTGTGGTCATACCATTCCCCTATCTCCCTCTGTTACAAGCCTTGGGGTCAAGCTTGACCCCCACCTCTCCTTTGACAATCATGTCACCTCCATTTGCAAAACGTCCTTTCACCTCCGTAATATTTCCAAACTCCACCCCTCCCTATCCCTCCCTGCTGCAGAGAAGCTCGTCCACGCCTTTGTCTCCTCCAGGCTGGATTACTGCAATACTCTCCTCATCGGGATCTCTGGCAGGAGCCTTCAGAAGCTCCAGTACGTACAGAACAGCGCTGCCAGGGTCCTGATGAGGGTGAGGAAACACCAGCACATCACTCCCATCCTTCACACTTTACACTGGCTCCCTATTCACGCCCGTATAGAGTACAAGATTCTTCTGCACACCCATCATTGTGTGCACGGTGCGGCCCCCACCTATCTCACTGAACTGCTCACACCACACACCTCTTCCCGGACCCGGTCAGGCCAACAGCACCGTCTTGCCCCACCCAGGACACGGCTAAAAACAATGGGCGACAGGGCCTTCGAAGCCGCAGCTCCCGGTCTGTGGAATGCCCTCCCAGAACACCTTAGGGCCCCACAGACGGTGGATTGTTTTAAGAAAGGACTGAAAACGTTCCTTTTTAGAAATGCCTACAATTGTTGATTTTAAATTTTTTTTTAAAAGGCTAACTATGCCTTTTAATGTATTGATTTTAATGATTGTCTTTTTACACTGTTTTTAATGTTATGGTCTTTTAAACTTGTTTTAATTTTCCCTTTTTTAAATGTAGCACTTTGTAGCACTTTGAGATTTGATGTCAAATGTAAAGTGCGTTATAAATAAAATTCATTATTATTATTATTATTACTACTGTCTGTTCGAAATAAATAAATAAATAATAGTCTGCTTTGCAAAGTGCTATATTGTTGGAATTTAACAAAAAAAAAGGAAACTGCAATATCTACAAAATACAGACCGTTAAAGCGCCATTTTCACTCCTAGAAGCTTTTATATTTTTAGTAAAACAATGGTAAAAGCAAGAAAAAAGTACTTTAACTCCTTGTGAATTGGTATTTTTGTGTCTTGTTAGCTTGATTTATTGTTATTTTTTCCCTTAAAAAGTTTTTAGTTATATGATGAACAAGTTATGTAAATGCTGCCGAAAATAATGGCCAGCAACATTTGCTTCTCTACGGTTATTTCTGATGTATTTCCACATTGGCATTATGCTAGAGTGCACCTGTGCACTCTATAGTTGCAAACTGCAAAAACTCAAATGTTGCACACTTGCTGCTGGTCTATTAAATTTATATCTATTGGTACCACTTGGCTTGGGCTTTCCTTGAAAATGATGGAGTGAAGGGTGACATTGATCAAAACTTGTATTTCACAAGGATAAAACACTTGTCGAGTGGAAGTAGCATTTAGTACCCCAGGCATTAGCACCATATCAATCGTTTGTGCATAAAAAATTCTATCCTTTGTAAAAATGACTCAGGTTTATGAAAAATAAAAAGGAAACCTTTTTACTCAAATATCAGCTTTATATGTTTCAGGTGAAATAATGGAGAAAAAACAAAATTATTAGAGGCAATAATTTGGGATGAATAATAAATAATTAGGTTTAATTCATCGAAAGTCACCGTTGCACAGCATTACTTTCTATTTAACATCACATTATTGTGCTGAGATGTGCAGATTGCAATAAACTGCTCAAGGGAACAAAATAAAATATTGTTCTTTGTTCCTTCTAACTCCAAATCTACTCCCATTTTGTACCAACTTACGACCAAAAAAAAAAAAAAAAAGTTAATCTGAAGTTCACTATTAAATCTGCAGCAGCTTGAATCGAAATGCAACAAGAAAGTGTTCCTCTGATGGTGATGGAACTGCGCTGTAACAGATATGGACTATTTCCCACCGCAAGAAAACAAGGCACGGCAAACTGGCTGGGGAAAAAAAATGTTCTGTGCAGCTCCCAACGGTGCCTCCAACTATCCTGTTTTATTAACATGAAGTATTGTGGTAGCCTGGCACCAAAGCACCTCTCTGATCCAAAACTCCCCTAGAGAGAGGAAATGAGGGACATGGAGACAAAGTGGGAGAGAGGCAACAAAACAGCAAAACGACAGAATAGAACAAAGTCAGAGAACAGAGGATAAATGTAGGAAGAAAGATCAAGCAATAAACGGCAAGAGGAAATGAATGCAAAAGAAGAAGATGAAGTTGAAGAAGAAAAAGAGTGGGGAAAAATGAAAAGTTAAGCTTTCTGATTCAGTTTCCCCAGAAGAATCGGAATTATAAATTAGTTTTATGCCTGTCGTATACATCAAGGGCATGTAACAAAAAGATCTGCAACAAGCACTGCAAGTGCATTTAAATTTTACATGTGTGATTTAACAAAGCAAGTATGTCAAAGCGAAGAGAGGAAGACAACAGATTAGAGGACATCAGAGAAAAAGGACAATACTGGAAATAACTGAAACAGAATGTTTTATCAAAGCAGAGGCCTCCAGCTGAGTAAGCTTATTCTTAAAGATCCTTCAGAGCTTGAAGTTTTTGGAAAGTCCAATAACACTGAATTTTCTCCAATAGTCTTTGTCTAGAGGAGCTTTAATTGAGCTGTAAGAAAAAGTTTGGCACAACTGTGTACCCCACTGTACTGTGCCGTAACAGCTCTATTAGTTACGTTTTTCTTTAAGCCAGTAGTGCTTTGCTTCATTTGTACTCAGAAGTTGGGATTTTAAGCTCCAACTTGTAAAAGTCAAAATTAAATTTGTGCCCTAAACTTTGGACCCAGAACTGAAAATATGGAGCTTTCCCTTCAGCACTCGTCTCTAAATCCAACATGGCTGCCATGTCAAAAAAAAATTTGTGTGTTGCATTAATAAGCATTAATAAGTGTTTTTTTTTTTTATCTTGTTACATACAGATTAGCTTGTTACACTGTCAGGGGATATTAAATACTCCAAAATATTTTTTTTTGTACTCTGATTAATATTAAATGTACAACTTTATTTAATAATGTTATTTTAAAAACCATGCTTAGGTTCAGAACGATAATTCCAATGTGACCTTCTGAATTAACAGACAACACAAACAAACAGCAGTCAGCGCATTTTAGCAAACAGATTCAAAGACACTGAAATCCTTGAATCTATTCAGATCTATAAAAATGCAACACTGTTACCTACTTCATGTCTTTACAAAAGCCCAATTCCATCAAAACCATCTCCTTAACATTGATTGAACAAAATTTCTTACAACCGAGTAAAAATGCACAAACATCTGTGAGATGTTAGAATCAGATGCAACAGATCCGGGAGGGAATCACTTAACCCTCTGCAGCACATTTACCAGGTAATTATTTAGTATCACATGGACTTCTCAGGCCAGAAGGAATACATAGTTCAAATGAAAATGTTCAGGTCAACTTCTGAATCTTTTCCTAATAGGAATGAAGGTGCCAAGGCAAAATTGTGAACTGTGATTAGATGCAAAATTAGTGTTTTTATCTGAATACGAAAAAAAAGGCTCCTCTCTAATGACAAACCCTCAGATAATGGAGCCTTTCAAAGCTACGTGTGAAAAGCTATGGCTGAAACCATCCATTCTAAGGGCATAATTTTAGCTATTTTTCAAGCATCTAAATGTTTATCTAAGGCCCATACTTTAGGCTACCTTGCGAGAAAGATGAATTGATGCAAGACTTACATCTTGCCAGGAGCCAGCAGATTCATTAGCCTTGATACACAAATGTTTTGGACCAATGAAATGGAGTGACGTGTACTGTATGATGCCAACGCATAAACTGGAGGCGGAAAGTTGAAGCAAAACAAATATGACTTCCCCAGTTTTATCAGTTATCCAGTTATCAGTTACAGTAACTGTCCTAGTTGTGAAACAAATCAAGCTGCTACTGCTGTTGTGATTGGCTAAAAACTTGACAAGGGAGGCACGAGGCAGGTATTCAAACTCAATATTTTCAGCCTCCTGAGATTCAACTGGCTCTATTTCACTGTCTTAAATTCGGCGTCTAATTTCAGTGTAAAAAAGGAAGGGTTACTTCAGGTCACAGACTGAGTTTGAATTTTGAAAGGTTGATTTTTTTTATATGCAGATTTTTTTAACACTCAAAAATTAAACTGGAAAATAAGTATTGAAAATGTAATCACTTTGAAATAGTAATGTGAATTTTTAGCTTGAAGAGAAAATAAATTAAATTTCAACAGTGTAGAAATAATGACAATGAACTTCTTTTTAGGTAAAAAATGTGTTCTGAATATATTTTAACACTGAAACAGTAAGTACAAACATACAACATTTAAATTTCAGGGGCATTTTTAATTCAAATCCCAGCAACACAGATTTACTTCCATAGATTTGTTTTTGACTTACCCCCTATAATCATTTATAAAAGAAACTCCATGCATTAACATGTGTGAATAAGAGATCAGGATACCTAGCTCCTCTCCAAGGAAAGAACCTTAACTTCCAGCCACACTAGAATTAGTTTTCTGTTTTATTTATTAACATACATGCACAATAATAAATAATAATTTCATTTTTAGATGTATATTTTTTCCAACATTGTTCAAATGTAGCAGCATCCCGTCAAAACGTCCTGCCTTAATAAGAACCTACAGTAGGGAAGAAATGTGCCTCGTGCACATTGTTTTCCCAGCCAATAATTTGCTGCTGCTGCAGAACAATATCAGGTGTGCTGCCTTTGGTCAGACACTGTAGGGTTTGTTTGTAAGGTGCTGCTTTGAAAAGCATCAAAAGAACTCCAGGACCTTTATGGAAGCTCTAAAAAGAATTTTTGACTGAATGCAAAAATTTCACCCCCAAGATCAAAATACCCCAGTATATTGATAGCTGAAATAAAAGAAAAGGAAAAAAGCAGCCCAAATAGAGGATTGGTTCATAAACAGACAAAGTAATCAGTTTCTGGTGTTTATACGTCCTGTTTATGAGAGGGGAGAGCAAATCCAGTGGGAGCGATTAGCTGCAATACCTCACTTGGGAAGCAATGATAAATACAATATTGCCTTTCCAGCTACATACTGTAAATCAGACGCCACTTTATTCTCTACAGAGCTTAATTTATTCTGGTCCAAACCAAGATCCCATTTACCACAAATGCAATAAATCCTCTCATACGCTGAATAGATTCCACTTACAATACTGTCAACAGTTTTTCAAGGACATGGGCAAGCTTTATATCGGGGGAATCTGATAAAACTCCGTTTAGATGTGATAAAAGAAACATTCTTTGAATTTATCTTTATATTTGTATGACCTTGTGTCCATTTTAACAACCTGTAGATATTCATTATAAAATACATTTGTTCAATTGGATATAATGGTGACTGTTAATCAGCCTTTAAATCCCATCTTCCCTCAAAATGTTTGATCCACACAACCTTAAAGAAAACTTATTCTTTCGCCATGCAGGTTGTATTAGGCTGAAATATGCGGGTTGCATTAGGCTGAAATAATGATACTCTTTTATTTCCAACAGGCATGCATGTAAAATATGTTGCTGCTAGGTAACAACATTGTTGCAGATCACAAAAGCAACAAATCCGCCATTGTTAAGGAGCTGCTGGCCATTAACCTCACAGCGGTTCCACTGAGCAGACAGGTTTGCGGCGGCCGTCACATCAAAATGTCGAACAGCGACGCAAGACTACAGAGAAAAATGCCATGTTTTAGAGTAAAAAGCAATAAAAGGGGTGAGGTGGCTACATTTTATGGGCCAAAGTGTCTGGGTGGAATCGGTCACCTTGAAAAGGAGGAAGAAATATTCATCTTAGGATATGACTGAGAACTGCAACAAGTTGAATTCTAAATGTGTGTTCTTAATAAAATAAAGGGAAAAATATAGGGTATAACTATCATTAAAAACTAAGAACTGTAAAAACAAGATTGCAATTTAAAATATAACAATATCAGTATTAGTTACATTTTTAACTACGCTCCACTGCTCATCAACAGCTCAGCTGTAGAGGTGGTCAGCAGCACCAAATTCCTGGGGGTGCACACCACAGACAACCTCACCTGGACTGTAAACACCACCTCTCTGGTCAAAAGGGCACAAAAGCACCTGTCCTACCTGGGGTGAGGAGAGCCCACCTGTCCCAACCCATCCTCACCACCTTCTACAGCAGCACCATAGAGAGCGTTCTGACCAGCCTTCTCACTGCATGGTGTGGAGGCTGCAGCGCCTCAGACTGGAAGAAACTGAGAAGAGTGGTGAGAACAGGAGAAGATCATCGAGGCTCCTCCTCCCTCCATTAAGGACATTTCACCCCAGCGCTGCGTGTCCCGTGCCCGTAACATCATCAATGACCCCTCACCCCCCAACCATGGACTGTTCCCCCTGCTGCCCTCTGGGAAGAGGCTTCACAGCATCCAATGCAAGCCCAGCAGATTCTGCAACAGCTTCTTTCCCACCGCCATCAGACAGCTGGCAAGAACTGACAACTGTTCAGAAAACTCTAAAATCAAAGACTCTGCATCACACTGACAACACCAAACCAAAACCCTGCATATTTGCACCATATATAACCTCCATATCCAAGCATTTTTGTATGTTTCATGTTGTTTTAAACTGTTTACTTTGATCACTGCTGCTCTTTATGGAGTGGAAATGTTCTGAAAGCGGTTCAAAATGAAATTGTATACACTGTGTATAAAAAAAAAATGACAATAAAAGTTGTCTAAGTCTATTTGGTCTTAAATCTGATTAATCAATAATGGTTGCACCTTTGTGAATTTGAATATTATGAAAATATCTTTTTTTGTAATTTATTTGGAAAAAATAAATCCTGTAGCTTGTTCAGAGATCAGTATAAAAAAAAAAAATAAAATCCCTTCACAATTGATACACTAATGTTTGGGATATAATAATGTGTGTACTGTATTACTGTTATTCATGAATGTGTTTTCTTTTCTTTTATGAAGCATTTCAATCTAATTGAGTATAATGGCATCCTGGGAGAAACGTCCTTCAGAAAGCTGAAACTAAATTAACTAAAGCTGTAACTAAATTATGCGTATGCTTACTGTAAGTGAAAATAATTATACTTTTAAACAGAAAAATAATCTAAAGTTATTTCAAAGTTAACAGAAAACACCAAAGCATCACAGGACTGGATCCTCTACAGCCCTCAAATCGAAGAATATAAAGGAACAGAAGGCATTTGGCCATGATGAGGAACTGCCTTAGGGAACACTGCTGGAAGGCAAGGCAAGGCAAGGCAAATTTATTTGTATAGCACAATTTGGTACAAAGACAATGCAAAGTGCTTTACATGATTAAAATACAGGAAGATAAAACAGAATCAAACAGAATCTGGAAGCTGGTGTCTTTCTACATTAGCAGCAAAGGGGAATACAGGTGTTCGATTGAGTTGTCATAAAGGAACTTCCCCATTATGAGACTATAGCAGTTACTAAAAGGAATATTTTTG
The DNA here is from genome assembly GCA_030533445.1 of Cyprinodon diabolis. Classification (NCBI taxonomy): domain Eukaryota; kingdom Metazoa; phylum Chordata; class Actinopteri; order Cyprinodontiformes; family Cyprinodontidae; genus Cyprinodon; species Cyprinodon diabolis. The sequence goes on from CM060072.1 coordinate 5,177,810, forward strand.
TGTTTAAACAAACAGCTAATATTACAAGTGGTTTCTCTATTTTCTGTTTTATGATCTTAAAACTGCTTTTTATCTGATTTGCCTCCTGCCGTTACTTATGGATCACAGACCAAATTACATGCAATAGCATAATTAAATCTAAAACATATTTGTTTAAAAAGGCTAGAAACATATTTCCCCTGAATCTAAGTCATTCAGCTAACATTTTTACATCTAACATCTAAAACGAGCCACTACTTTGTGATGTTCTATCACCATAAGTCCAGACTGAGACAGTTACTCAGCTGTGCGAAACAAACACATACAGTTTTCCCCGCTCTAATGCGACACAAATTGTTTCACACTGTGAACCAATGAGGCAATTACACATCTTTTAAATGGCTGAATAGGGAATGTCAATTAAGATGGAGGTAGTTTGAGGAATCAGCTGCCTGACCAGAGTTACTGGCTTTTAATCCACCCTTATGCTTCATAGGATAGGGTTTCCTTGCTGAGATAGTCACTGGCAGTAATTCAAATGTGACTGCAGAACTGTGATAACTGTTCGAATTCCCTGAGCCGGAAGGTTAAAGCCTCATTAGTTTGGCTGAAAAAGGAAAAGGAACTTTAGAGTGACAATTCTGAATTATTGTTTCCGATGTCATATGTTTGAGTTAAACTCGCAATGGACCATCTAAGCAGGTGAAGTTATTAAAAAGTTTGAGAACGTTAAGTCGATACCCGCATGGTACATTCTGATATCCAAGAAAATGTACTTCTAGACTAGTTTAAAGATATTCTGCAGTAAATATCTTTAATTATAGAACTGCTCGTTCCACACTGCTGAAAAGTCCTTAGAGTAGCAGTTTTTATCATACAAAGACTGCATTAGGAAATAAACTTTATTGAGGACAAAAAAAAAAAAACAAGCCAAAGATTTCTTGCAGAAGGATTTAGCAAAAGCTCTCAAAGTGGCTGAAAGATAACAACAATCATCAGTCATCGAAAACGTTGTTAAATTTGGTTGTTTCAGCATTTATTAGCCTCTATTTGGCCCAATTAGAGCTTAAGTGTAAATGCACTGAAACAGATGTGCAAGTCCAAAAAGAGCGCTGAAAACAAAATGCACAGAAAGCCTTTTTAAACACATGGATGATCTATGACAGAAAGATTCATTGTGCTCCCTTTATGGTGGGCAATTGTTGATCTTAATCTAATCCTGTAGAACAATCGCTGTACCCTGCAGCAACACCACCAAAATGAAATACTGCATTCCTTTGTGAGCACTAAAGAGCAGCACAACAAATACCAATTGCGTGTGAGGGGAAAGCATAGGTTGTTTGTGGAGTGTAAGAGGAAAAAATCCTTCTAAGAATGATATGCCACCGTGCCTTTAAAAATATATTCACACTGCTTTCACCTATTAAAAATTAATCATGTATTTAACTTTGTAATTTTACAAATTAAAACAAGGCAAGGGATTGTGATGTTAAGGAAAAATTATTCATATTGTTTTTTTTTTATGCAACTCTGAAAGGTGTGGTGATAAAACAATTAGCTTCAGTTTGAACTAAGCATCAAAATTGAGATAAAAGCACCTTTAAGTGACTTTAAATGTGTCATAGTGGATGATATACAATTATGGAGGCCCAAGAAGGACAAAATTAAATGAGTAGACATATATTCGAACAAATACATACAAATATCCCATTAATAAATAACCATACAAATGAGTTATTTAATGTATCATATATGTGAAAGTTTATTTTACTAATTAAACATCTGAATACTATTCAATCTTGAACAATTAAATATTTTACTTTTGATTTAAATTGTTAAATATGCATTTCAGATGAAAATATAAATTCCAAATTATAATTGGTTGTCTTTTTTTTCATTGCCCCCTTGCAGCAATTCAATTTTCCCACAGTAAGATAACTTCCACATTTGCTATGACTCAGAGATCAATGCGATCAATTATTCCCATCTCATTAACATAAATATTTGATGAGATACTCTAGCTTCCTTATCCCATGTTTCATCTAACATATCTCTAATTAGTTAATGAAAGAGCTCAGTGAGGTCCTGTATAGAAGGAGTTGCCATGTTCAGATGTTAGACTAAAGCAATAATTTCTCCAGATCAGTGTTAACCGCAGCATCTATTTCAATAAAAAGGAAATTCAACTAAATTAAAAACAGCCTGATAATATTTGTCAACCAATTCTTAAAGGAAATTTTCGGTCAGCAAGGAATAACTAATGGGTCATTATTAATACCTAAAAGTAATAAGTTCACAGTGATTTAATGAATTAAGCTTTAATCAGTGTAAAAAAAAAAAAAAATATATATATATATATATTTTTAGCGCAATCACCGAGTCCGGGAGCGGCCATTTTTGCCCAAATATACTAAAACCTCCATCCTGCCATCTTCCGGCAGTCACTACCTAGCGCCATTCTCCCCGCTCTACAAGCAAAATCAATGGGAACTACTAGACACATCTGCAATCAACAACAATTATTGAAGATTTCCAGAGGACTTCACCATTGAAATTCACCAGAGCTATATTTAAACCAACAATGCCCACGTGCATGGCAGTTGGACGTTGGAATACATCGGGTAAAAGTGGAAAAAAACATTAGTTATTTCACCTTTCCGATTCCTGATCCTCCACGGATGGGTTCGTCGTTGGATTGCCAACTTGAAGAGGGAGGATTTGCCATCGAACTTATGGCCAAAGAAAAAACACGTCATTAATCTGTTACTCTCTGCTTGTGACAAACACCAGATACAGCACTGGGACTTGCTCAACAGCTGATACTGCACCCTGACTTCGCAAACCAATAGGTTGCAGTAGTGTTCTTTGACACACATTGATGTCTCCAGTAAAGCACATTCAAATGAATTTACTCTTAATTAAAATCACTTATCATTTATTGAACAGTCACAATTTCATTTAATGTAATAATTTCTTTTCCTTAAAATGTTACAACCAGTCTCTGCAGAATACAAATTTTGAGAGCATAATAAAGCAAACTTTCAGGCTGATGATCTACAGCAGCATAAATTCCAATTTGGTTTGAAATCGGGAAACATTTTTCTACCTATGGTCCACAACCTCACTAAAACGTGACGGTAACTGACATAGCTCACCAAGTCATATGTTTAGCTGCAATATTCAGATGGTAGTGTTTAAGGGATTTTTCTTATTTAGGGAAAACGGTATTATTAAAAGTTCACAGCCAACTTGAGTACAGCAGCTGATAGTGTCCATCTCTTTATGACCACAGCTGGCCCATCATCTGATGGTTCCCAACATCTAAAACTGGCTTCTTGAACATGACATTGTGTTGACTGCACTCTGGTGGCCTTCACTGGCACCAGATTTGAATCCGGGCGGGGAAATAGGAGATTGCCATCATGGCTGAGTCCACAAATCTGCCTAAAACAGTTGGACACATTATCAAGGTCTAATTTGGGTCTCCAAAGGTAATTAAGACAATCAACACAACATATAGGTGCAAACTTTTACACAGAGTGGTCTTGCATCAAACCAATGCACACAAAGAAAATGGGATGATGGTATAAGTAGTTGGTAATTCCAAATGGGGCCCTCATTTCTGAACATTTTGAATGAATATATAGAAAAATTATGCATTCTGTATTTTGCCATAGTAAATTACATTATACAAATGTAATTAGAGAGCTTAGAGGTAATTTTTTTTTTGTTAAACCTATGACGGTCTAGGCTATGTTATCTCCCAAAACCTGGATTAATCAAATTAATTAAAGCTAAGGTTGCTCTTAAAATTGAATAAAGACAAAACTTATTAATAAAGTAGACTGATCAATTAAGTCAGTCAACAAATGGAGAGAACCAAAAAACAGAACAACAAGCAATAAGTGAGAAACTGGTGCAGCAGATCCAATTTTAATTATGGGTACATTTGAGTTTAACCTTTACATAGTGGGTAATTTAAAAAGACAAAAAAAATATCTTTACAGCTTATTTGATTGTGTTATGACCTCGTTGACCCAACTTTCCAGTAAACCCAGCTCTGAGGCCCCACAGCTCCCACTTCCCACTCAGAATGATTGAACAATTGGATTGGCAGAGGGAACATCAGAGGAAGCGAGGCCTCCTTATTAAAAAAACCCTTTATTCATTCTTATTGCATTACAGACATCTTTTGTGCTGCTCTCTGTCCATTCCGGCTTCTAATGCGTTCACCTCAGCCCCTCGCTGGTTAGAGGCCCAGCAGTATCGCTGGGTGATGGGAGAGCTGCAGTCATTGGATACTGCCATGATGGACTGCATATGTTGTCATGTGCTTAAGAATCCAGATATCATGTATCTTCCTATTGCTTTAATGCACACAAAGTGCTGTTTTAAACGGTATATTTTATTGAGTTCTACATTTACTTGTCTTTTGCAGGTTTTCACGTGCTAAAACATTTTGCAGTTTATTTTTCATTCATTTCATTCAAAACTATGCCCATGAAACGTCTACAGAAGCTCTGGTTTTTGAAAAAAATCTAGCAAAGATAAATAAGTTTAGAAATTTTTCAACCTCTAAACTGTTCAAGTCAAATATGGAATAAATGTGCTTGTATAAGTGTGTTCACTTACCTTGACTGTGTGAAAAATCAACAATCATTAAAATTCCAACTAAAAGTAAAACCGTTTCGGACAGGTATAATGATAACGAAAACATTTAACTATTTTTCATCTTTTCCTGACAACGACCGATATCCATTAAGTCCTTACATCATTCACCACAGCATTGTATTTCCAAAAAAAGGTACGCCATAGTCTAGAAACAGCTTGCAGACCATCAGACCGATCCCAGTGTCATTGTCAAACGGTGAAGGGGCACAGGTGAAGATTCATCATGCATAAAGTGGAGATGATGTGCCACAACTCTAACATTACTAAGATCTGTACTTTCTTCCGAAATATATGTACAGATAATGACATAACTATTTAGGGGGACTCCAAGAAGGTTTATAGCTGTGTTAAAAGAGAAGTAAGAACACTTGGATGTATAGGACTGTCATAATTATCTTCATGTTTTTCATATGATTGGGCTACTGAGCAAGATGGAAGGAGGAAGACTTGTTTTGAAACTCCAGTCATATATTTTACCCCTTTTAAAACCAATCTAAAGTTAACCTATATTACACGTTTTTTGTTTGTTTGTTCTCTTTTCTTACTGACAATCAGTGAAAACAGATTCTGGGATTTTCTTAAGGAGCTTTCTGTTGTTTGCTCCTGTTCATATGCAGTTTATGCTGTTTTGCAGTTTATGCTGTGTATGCAGTTTTTGCTACAGCTTCTTAAACTAATATATGATAAAATGATAATTAGTTTGACTATGTATCAAATTCAATACTTTCTGGAATTAAATAACCAATAAATCAAGATTTGGTTAGGTCATTATATAAATGAGAAAGGTTATACCCTAATGTTTCCAAAAAAAAGTTAAAAAACAATCCACTGGACTGGAAACGAGACAGATGGACCCAGTATTCAGGAGAGACAGTCAGTAGGAAAGTTCAAAAGATTTATTAAAATAAAAACAAAACAAAAGCGGAGCTGTGGCTCGTGGACACTGCAGGCGGGGGGCGGGGCACCGCCCAATCTCAGACACTCTGGTTTAACAGTCCAGACCACGAGTGTCCCCAGTGCTGCAGTCCCAGAGGTCATGCTGGAAGCCGATCCAGGTGAGGGATCCAGAACAGACAGGAACAGACAGAAACAGGCAGGATCCAGATCAGGCAGGAACAGAGACAGGTGACATGATCCAGACTTCCAGGCATCCACAGGCTTCCAGGAGGGTTCAGAGTCTGACTGGGACCAGAAGCATGACCAGGTGGTCACACACAGGAGCAGACAGGATCAGGTGCAGACAGGCAGGCACAGTGGAAGAGGGTAGCCAAGACAGGACGTAGGAACCGGAACTTGAAGCTGGACTTTAAACTGGTCTCCACCCTGGAGCCAAGCTTACTTTTATAAAAACTGTACATCCCCCCATAATGAGCCAAAAACCCAGAGGACTCCGCAGGGGAGGAACAGTGGACGATCAGGAGACGAGACAAACACTAAAACCCTCTTTCCACTGGCAGCTAGGATCCAGGACATGAACCAAATAAAAACTGAACAGAAAGACTGACAGAAACACAAGCAATGATCTGGCACCTAATGATCAGGCTGAACTGAATATAAACCAGAGGAAACAGGTGAGAGGAATAAATTATGATTGAGGCAGGGAAGGAAGAGTGCAGGTGAGAGGAATTACTAATTAAGGGAGAGCAAACAGGCCAGATCATGACAGTTTCTAGGTTTGAAGACGTTTCGCTTCCCATCCAGGAAGCTTTTTCAGTTCAAAATGTCAGAATTAGCCTGGAGTTCAAAACTTGGAAACCAAGTCCAGTGGGGTTTTTTTTATTTTTTATTTTTATACTTTTTTTTGGAATGGCTATGACTGTCAGGATCCCAGTTTTTTGTGCTCGTCTGTTTGTCTTGTCTTTTGTGTTTCTCCCTTTCACCACCAGGAGGCGCCTGGCTCCGGTTCGCCTCCTGACACACCTGCAAGCTGTTGCCTCATCACCGGACTACTCTTAAGCTGCTACTACTTCGACTCCAGAGTGTTTGCCAGTTTGGGGTTACTCTAGCCAGGCCTTGTTTATGCTGAGTCTAATCTGAGTTTTTGCATTTTGAGTTTTTGTCCTCTAGCCAAGCTGGGATCACATTGAGTTTTACTGAGCACTTGTTTCTCCCCGAGTCTCAACTTGGTTTGTTCTTTGCCTTTTGGCAGGAAGCCTATCTGCAAACTGGACCTTTTCGGACCGCCTTCTCCCAAGTGGGATCAACTGAGTCTTACGCTGAGCGACAAACAAACTCTGGAAGACCATCACACAGACTGGAGTCTACGTGTCTCTTCTTCTCTGGAAACGTGAGTGGCATCAAATCCTCTTCTTCAAGATTAACAACTCCAATTTCCCATTGAGCCTGAATCTATCAATCTGTCTTCCCCTCGTCTTCCAGTTTCCGGCTGAGCAGAGTTCGGAGGAACTCTGTACCGAACTCATAAACTCTTCAATAACACCTGTTGAACCTTTATACTGTGTCTCTCCGTTTGGCTTTGCTGCATGTGGGTCCAAAACTTAGAAAAATCATGACAATGACCTGGATGATTGAGAATCTTCCCCAGCATACAACTTGTAGTTTCATCACACAGTTACAGTATGGTGATGGTACTGATGCAACCATTTAAGACCTTTTATCAGCAAACCAGTAAAAGATTGACTGTAGTTCAACTAAAACCGTTTTGGATTGGAAACCATTATGATTTGTAAATATACGAGTTCTGACTGTGAGAGCAGAGCAGAACTCAAAGATCCTGGATGGGAACATCTCCAGATACAAACAAGGGGTCATGAGCTCATTACATCCCTAAAAATACTGTTTACTCGAGGAATTGACCAAACTCTCGACTTTGAGATTTGAATAAGATATCAGAAATTCAGAGGAAACCACCATGTTTGACACTTGACTGATGTAAAAATGAAATTTCAAAGGCACGCCTTTCAATAAAACCTGCATTACTCTTAGGTTATATTTTCTACTGATGCAGAATGGCACATAGATGACTCTCCAAAGGTCAAACGCTCAAAAACAACATCACAGAGACATTTACAGAACACTCTTTCAACAGAGATTTGTGTCTGCCACCCATTCAGCCATTAAAGAGGTATCAGCCTGGACTGGATCTCTATCTTGTTCTCTGGGCCTCTGTGGCTTTAGAATAGTTTGCAACAAAAGACAAAGCAGTAGACTGCTAATATTTAGAGCGGGTTTTCTCAGCCCTCTTTGACAGCTGTGATATACACTATATTGCCAAAAGTATTTGCTCACCTGCCTTGACTCACATATGAGCTTAAGTGACATCCCGTTCCTAATCCATAGGGTTCAATATGACGTCGGTCCACCCTTTGCAGCTAGAACAGCTTCAACTCTTCTGGGAAGGCTGTCCACAAGGTTTAGGAGTGTGTTTATGGGAATTTTTGACCATTCTTCCAGAAGCGCATTTGTGAGGTCGCACACTGATGTTGGACGAGAAGGCCTGGCTCTCAGTCTCCGCTCTAATTCATCCCAAAGGTGTTCTATCGGGTTGAGGTCAGGACTCTGTGCAGGCCAGTCAAGTTCATCCACACCAGACTCTGTCATCCATGTCTTTATGGACCTTGCTTTGTGCACTGGTGCACAGTCATGTTGGAAGAGGAAGGGGCCAGCTCCAAACTGTTCCCACAAAGTTGGGAGCATGGAATTGTCCAAAATGTCTTGGTATGCTGAAGCATTCAGAGTTCCTTTCACTGGAACTAAGAGGCCAAGCCCAGCTCCTGAAAAACAACCCCACACCATAATCCCCCCTCCACCAAACTTTACACTTGGCACAATGCAGTCAGACAAGTACCGTTCTCCTGGCAACCGCCAAACCCAGACCCGTCCATCAGATTGCCAGATGGAGAAGCGCGATTCGTCACTCCAGAGAACGCGTCTCCACTGCTCTAGAGTCCAGTGGCGGCGTGCTTTACACCACCGCATCCGACGCTTTGCATTGCACTTGGTTATGTATGGCTTGGATGCAGCTGCTCGACCATGGAAACCCATTCCATGAAGCTCTCTGCGCACTGTTCTTGAGCTAATCTGAAGGCCACATGAAGTTTGGAGGTCTGTAGTGATTGACTCTGCAGAAAGTTGGCGACCTCTTCGCACTATGCGCTTCAGCATCCGCTGACCCCGCTCCGTCAGTTTACGTGGCCTACCACTTCGTGGCTGAGTTGCTGTCGTTCCCAAACACTTCCATTTTCTTATAATACAGCTGACAGTTGACTGTGGAATATTTAGGAGCGAGGAAATTTCACGACTGGATTTGTTGCACAGGTGGCATCCTATCACAGTTCCACGCTGGAATTCACTGAGCTCCTGAGAGCGACCCATTCTTTCACAAATGTTTGTAAAAACAGTCTGCATGCCTAGGTGCTTGAATTTATACACCTGTGGCCATGGAAGTGATTGGAACACCTGATTCCAATAATTTGGATGGGTGAGCAAATACTTTTGGCAATATAGTGTATATTCAGTGGAGAGAAAGAAAGCGGCAGAGGCAGAAAGAGAGTGCCTTACTCATCCATGTCAAATAGAATCTGAACTATTGTTTCGGCAGAAGAGCAGGGGACGTGGCGAGACATATTTGCATCGAACATGTCCTCTAGCATGCTCGCCATGTCCTTACCGTCTCCCAGAGGTAAAACTACATCCTTTTAGCCCCCGAAAGCCCTTGTGCAGTAGCAGCATACACAAATGTTTCTGCACACCACTATTATAATTTAATTGAATGCATGGAGAGGATCCTTTTTTGCAATAAGATAACACTTTATTGGGGGATTGGAAAGAAATATGTGATTAATGTTTTAAACCAAGATAAATACAAGTGAATATTATCACGCTCACTTTCCAGCTCAGTTACCCACCCAGCGTTGCAATATTATTAAACCAACAGCATGCTCGCCCAGCATGAAAAATAAGTTTTAAAGTTAGACAAAGAATTCATTGTGGCCTAAAGCCAAAATAAAACAACCTGAATTTAAATTCAACCCTTAAGAAAGAAACAAGAGGATAAACTACTGGGCTATGCCCAGCCTGAATACTCCAGGCTGAGCTTTAATTTCAAAGCAAAGGCATGTGGTCTAATTGGGATCTAAAAATCTGAGAAGCAGATATTTAAATTCTAAATGCATAATATCTGTTTTAGTCCTCTAAACAGTCTGTTGGGGTTTTCCTGCATATATATACACATGTATTTTAGGACTATTTCTCCAAGTCATCCTGCTCAGCTGCATTTGTCATTAGTATTTTTTATAATCTATTTTTAGCAATCAAGCACTTTCATTTTTGCTCATACAGTATGTTGCAACTCTCATTTTGTTCCTTAATTTTAAGTGTGCATCCATTTCCTTCTTACTCGTAGCTGGCTTGGAGCTTGTCTGCCTCCCACTGACTCTTGTTTTTACATTAATAGTGATTTTTTTAACTGAAACTTGTTTTTACATTATTAATTGTTTATATGTTTTGAATTGTGTAAATAAAGTGTTGTTAAAATTCAAAGTCAAAGTCTTTCTCTATGCCTCTGTCGTCTCGAACCCCAGTCGGCCTCGGCAGATGGTCGCACACTTTGAATCTAGTTCTGATGGAGGTTTGTTCCTGTTAAAAGGGAGTTTTTCCCTCTCCACTGTCGCTACAAGCATGCTTAGTGTGAGGGATTGCCTTCGAGTCAATGAGTCGATTCAATCAATTGGGTTTCTTTAGATAGAAAACTTTGAATCAATTTGACTGCATGATCTGGTGAACTGTAAGGTGCTTTGAAATGACATGTGTTGTGATTTGGTGCTGTATAAATAAACTGTTTGAAAAATGACATCAAAAAATTATACACCAAGAGAAATATATATGTAAAGGTAATTTTTAAAGAAAGAAAATATTAGATTTTTTTGTTAAACATATTAGTAATTGCCATATGTTTACTGTAGGCCTATTGGTGGCAGATGGCACTGAGTGTAGATGCAGCAGCCTGGAACTCTCTAGTTAGCAGTGGATACAAATTAAGAAGGAAGGAATAACTGTATGCTGCATGTTCTTTTGTTAGGTTTGCTAAATTTAATATTGATATGCATGTAATACAATACAATTTATAAAATAAAACTGGGCGTAAATGTCATGAAAGGTCATTTCTAAGGTTAAAAATCTGATTGCATCTTAAAATCTGGAAGGATTTTTATTGCAAATTCATCCATCCAAAGATTTCTATTGCAACCCAGAAAATATTCCTTGACCTGATGATAGATAAGTGAGCAAACAGTGAAACATCAGTGAAACCACTGTATAAACAGACTTTGTATGCAGTCACTCCCTACTAGTCTGGGGAAACGAAGAGCAGTATAAAAGGGAATTCAAATCTGTACGAGTGGGGGGGGGGGGGGGGGGGGGCATAAAAGACTAGTTATAAAAGTGGCATTTCACTCAGGATGAGATATGGAGGCTACATTTATTTTCTAAGCCTGAAAAGATGCAGGGGAAGCTAAAACTAGGGCTCCTTTGAACATCAGAAATTCGCTCAGAGCTATCAGAATGAAGACTTTGTGGGTACAGTAAAAAGCAAAGGAAAACAGTAGAGCTTAGCCCTGCACTGAAACCACAATGAGCTGCTACCGTCTGAAAAATGTTGGTGACAGAATGGGGATCCAATGTAGACACATATTTCCTAATCTGACTGCCTGTTCAGAGAACTCACCACAGTCTCCATCGTTTCTACAAAGAACCTTGAACGGTTTTAGGGAGTTTGAATAATGAGCGCTGACAAAAAGTAATAAAGGTAGATTTATTTCATAAGTCCCGACCATGCAGCAGGCAACCACTGTCTGTTAAAGTATCTTGGAGGAATAAGGAAATAATTCTCTTACCTTGATGCCCCAGATGAGACAGGTCATTTGATGTCATGGTATCAGAAGAAACAGAGAGAAAAGAAAAAAGCAAAGTCCATGATTAAAATCAAAAACATTCCTTTTTTTCCCCTCATCAACTCACAAATCAAATAGGACAAATTAGATGCCACATTTTACAGCCATTACTTAAAAAGCTATCAGAGTCTATAAGAATTTGGAGCTATTTTTAATCAGATTAAAGATTAAACTACAAGAACTTCATTGTTTTATCCAAAACTGATGTTTTTCAGGAGCAGATACAGCTTAATGATTAATTTCTGTAAGAGATTGTGTTTGGATTCCAGTTTGTGTGGGTTGTTTTTAGTGTTTTCCTCTCTCCACCACCAAGCGGTGCCCTGTACTTGTTGGGCCTCCCTGCACACCTGCGGCTCGTTGGGCCATTACCAGAGGAGTACTTGAGCAGCGGGCTGTCACCACCTTGACGCCAAAGTATTTCCCAGTATTGGGTACCTAGCCAAACTGAGATTAGCAGAGTCTAACCTTAGCATTGTTTCTCTGAGTCTAAACTTGTTTTTTGTCTTTTTGTCTGGACCTTCTACCCCTGGAAGGATTTACTGAGTCTCATTGAGCAAGGGAAAAACCTTCACATGATCCGTTCAAGTGCTCTCCTGGAAAACCAAGTGACAGTCCGCTCCTTTAGTCCTCTGGGTCCAACGTATGTCTGCCTTTCCGCTCTCCAACGAGTTCCCTCTTCTCTGGATTAAACTCACACAAACTGGATCCAAGGATAAACCAAGAGCCCCCCAAACGTGAGTGCCTCTCCTGCAATATTTAAGCCTCAGTCTGTTTTCCCACTGTCCCTGAACTGATCACTGTGATCTCCCCTTCAGAGATTCCGGTTCTGGTTCACCAGTCCGCTGAGTTCCAGCATTTCAATCTCCATCAGTGTTTGCAAACCTACAATAAACCTGTTAAAGTTTTACCCTTGGTCTCTGAGTGGTTCTCTGCATGTGGGTCAGATCTTTAAAACTCATGATGACAGACCTTTGTGAATACATTAATAACAAAAATAAATTGCACTTAAATATTCTTATTTTAAAATAATTAGTTGCATTTAAATGTAGAGAAAAAAATATTGAACAACAGATGTTTTTAGGATTCACAATCCAAAGCTGTCCAATTCAACGTCTAAGTTAAATCTGATTATCAGGGTAGATATTGACCCTGGAAAAGTCTCTGGAAGTTTATTACTACATTTTGATTTACCTTAAACTATTGGGTTATTTATGGTATACATTATTTTAATCTGTGCCTAATATAGTTTCACAGCAACCAGTACTAGATTTTATTTAGAATTTAAACACCAGACCAACATGTCTCAGAGAGTTCTGTTCATTATCAGAGACATAAAGCATGGCCATCCTTCCAAAAGCCGACAGGCTGGGCTACAGAAATAATAGGATAATTTGTTCACAGGACACCTATTAGGCACTTTACAAATCTTAGCTCAAGAAGAATGGTTAGAATATAGTCACTGTTAAATGAAAGCCAGAATAAGCTGTAGTCGCACTTTCCCACAAGCCATGATGGAAAGACAGCAAACATGTGGAAGATGGTGTCCCGGTCGGATGAAATCAAAATTTGGCATTATGGCCTAGCAAGGCTTGGGTACAGTTTCAGCTTTCAAAAGGATAACCAATATGAAAAAAAACAGCCAGAGGTACAATGCAATGGTTTAGACAGATCAAAGCATTGCTAAACTGGTCTTGTCATTGTAGAGTCTGAATTTGAAATTAGAATCTGTAACAAAACTTAAAATAATACTACTATAAAAATCTCACTCATTAGATTTAAAAACTTGGTAGAGGAAAAACTTGAAAGGCTAGATGCTATAATTCCATGTAGTTTTTTCTGAAATATTTACAAAGTAAGACAATTCTCTTCTAATTTATAAGCATTCTACATGTAGAGTCAGTTTCTCACAAAACAAATCCAAATAAATGGCATTACGTTTTGTGGTGGCAATATCAATGAATATGAAAAAGTTAAACTTTACATGAGGCACGTGTTTCATAAACTCCAAAATAAGGATGTGTCCTCCTCCTGATGACACGTTGTGCTCTATGAACTCTACTTCTTTACCACCCATTCAACTATGAATTATTTCTTTTAATTAAAATGGTAAAATTAATTCCACTGCCGTGGTGCGTGCTGCACCTGTCAAGTTGTCAGGCCCAACCTCACATCGGATAGAATAGTTGTGATCGTGACTCATTTGCAAAACTGCGCTTGAATAATTCTGGGTTTAATTTTCTAACAAGGTAGTTCATTGGATACTTTATTATTCCTGCCATTCTTTATTATCTTATTTTAAATGGATGTTATGTTCAGTGTATATTTTATTAAACAAAGAAGAAAAAGGGCCATCGATTGGACTACTGGGAGAAATAAGACTACTCTTCGAAAGGGCCTGTATCATGTTTTTTAAGCCTTCCAAAGTCAACTTTAGGCATTGCCTTTACAACTGCAGAGAAAAAAAATGTTTTGAAATATTAGTTTTATTCTTCCAACTTGGAAGACATAAACTTGCCTTCAATGTGACAGGGCCTCCTCCCGTGACTCTGCCGCTCATTCCATAACGTTGCCATAGAGCACTGCAGTATGGTAGGGATGTCTCGGTAACAAGCCCGATACCACATGCGGGTACTTTAATCGATAGAAGTGTTGGATAGTAATGAACTAATAGTGTAATTTTCCCTCTAATAGCCAGATTATACACAATACACCAGCCCAGTATGTGGTGATGAAGTTAAGACAAGCCCCCAGATGAACAGCAAGAGAAGCCAATGGAGCAGCCACTAAAGGAGTAGCGGAAGCAGCAGCCAGGCAAGCTCTAGTAGGAGTAGGCAAAAGAGGGTGTCAGTACTTGGGTTGAAAAAATGTTGTATTGGTCCATCTCTACATTATAGAATCACCATGCATCTGGTGATACGATTTTTTTTTTTGTTTTTTGTTTTTTTATGGAGGTAAAACAATCAAAAACCTCTTGCAAAAAAAAAAATTAAAAATAACAACCACTCCAACATATTCTATAGCTAAAAAAATATTGTATCATTGTGCACAGAAAGAGCTACTTCAAGATAGTTTCTTGATCTAAACCTGCTCTGGCTCACAAGACCGCCCTATGTTCCAGAAAGACGGCATATTTACTAGGCTGCAGCGGCACAGTCAAGCTAGGTGCTTTCTAGAGGGGGCAGGTGATCGTTTTTCTACGTTTAAAGGTGATGTTCACTCATTTTCAATGACAAAGAGAGGATTGAATGAAGTAAAAACCTACTTTGGATTCAATTGTGATAAAGGAAGAGCATGAGCAAAGCTCAGACTAGATGATTTTGAATGACATAAACCCTTAAAAAAGTTTTTAAGCATATTTACAAAGCATTGCTTTAATTTGAAATAATACTGGTATGTACTGTACGGAGTTGAAATAGTAAAAGTATTTATGGCTCCTTAGTTATTCAAATTGTTAACCTTTCATTTCATTGAAATAGCGCCAATAGCCTGATATAATGCTACATCACCATCACTTTATTGTTTGGGCTGTGCAGCCCTCAGCTTTTTTTTTTTTTTTTTTTGGAAGGGGGGGATGTTTCGCTTTATTCTGTGACATTTCTGCTAAAATATTAATTAAAAAAAACGTTTTGAAGTTTTTGTGAAGTGTATTTTTCCCATACATTCACTACACCAAAAATTAATTCTACCTAAGAAAAAGACTAGTTTTAAGCCTTTAAATGAACTGGTATCAAGTACATTTGTCTTGTTTTTAAGCCTGTTGTATGCTTGTTTTGAGCAATAACTGTTTAGAGGTTATTTAACTCTAAGCAATAATGAGTAATAAATGAGAATACATTGCTTAAAATAAGAGAAAAAATCTTAACAAGTTAAAGAAAAATTGATTTTTATACTTGATTTAAGTTTTTTTTGGATGCTTATTATGTTCTTGTTTTAAGAAATCTTACCAAGTCTCATTTGCTTGCTGCACTGGCAGATTATTTTGCTCAAAATAAGCAATTATTCACTTAAAACACTATATTTTTTTCGTATTTTTTAGAAGGCATTTTTTGTTGTGCTGGCAACTAAAAAATAGTGTTAATCATAAATCTTAAAACAGATCTGCATCTGTCAGTCCAGCTTTTATCCCAAATGGGCTTTATATGAGGCGTCATAAATCAGGAGGTTTGGTCTTGAAAAGAAGAGACCTAAGATGCAAATGTGGTCTTTAAACTTTCTCTGCTGTAGTGACCTTTCCAGATTAACCATTGGAGGAAAAAAACAAAATGTACCTTATGAATGTTATCAGATGAGAGATCTTACTTAATAGAGAAAAATCCCATTAAAAGCACTGGATATTCTATAAAAATACACAGAAAATTGCTTAACAATTATCAATGTTAACCAACAAGAAAAAATACTGTTATAGACATTCTAAATTTCAAAATACAAAATGCTCCAAGCCAACATAAAAATCAAAAGAAAAGAAGTTAAGGTCCTATTGTGATGAAATATGTTAAGTATTGAATATTGTTTTTTGAGTTAACACGTTTCTTAACATGTTAACTCCACTAAATTTTTAACTGTTGTCATAACAAATCCTTTAATCTTGTTAAGCGTAACAAAGTCGGATGAGACTAAATACATCAACCAAACCAGGACTGAAAGGGCACAGAGCAAGAAAATTGCTGCAATCTGACAGTACTTAGAAAGCAACCCTGCTCCCCATTGGTGGTAATTAATATCAGCTGATTAAGCCTCAACCGATTTTCTAATGTCTAATGAGGTTTCCCATTACCAGGAAGCAGTTCAGTGTAGCTAAAACCAAAGAGATCTTCAAGAACCTTTCTTATTGTTGCAAAAAATAATTATGGCATTGATTACAGACATTTCTGAACTTGGGGATAAATTCATATGTAATCCAGCTTTACATGACCTGGATTTATTTCTAATATAAATACAACCAGAATGTCCTAAGCGATGCTCCCTCTGCCCACTTACTGCACAAGACCGCTGAAGACAGAGCATGTGAGGCTCATTAAAAGCTAGTTGATGGCAGGCTAGGCCTTATATACTGAAGCACTTAAGGACTGGGCAGGTAGTGCTAAAGTAAGTGACTCCGAACCATTAGTGGTACTGCCAGAAACACACCCAACACCGTCAACAACAACTCATGTCAGTTAAACACAGCTATATGGTGGCAGAGAGATGCATGCAGGCTACATAGAGAGGAGAAAATCTGTTGTTACAATTTCAGAAAAGACCCCTCAGTCATGCAAACATGGAAACAAGCATTTTTTTCCCCACAAGATTACCAGGTTAGTTTTTGGTCTTTCAAAATGCAAAATCTACATTTATGCAAGTTCTAAACAAATAAATACCTCTGCATGAATGTATTATCTCAACACTATAGGAAGGGCTCTATACAGACCAATAAAACTGTGGGATAAAAAGTCATCTAAAGTAAAAGTTTATATGCATTTCCACAAATTGCAGATGTAACGTTAATTTCATTCTAAATACTAGGTGGAAAGAAAGTGATTTTCTGTAACATGCAAGATGCTATCTATATATATATATATATATATATATATATATATATATATATATATATATATATATATATATATATATATAGCACTTCTGAAAAACTAGATTGGGAGATCCCAGATCCCAGATGCAAAAAAAGTGCAACGTTGCAAGGAGTTTTGTGATATCTGGTATTGTGTGGGTCCTCCTTGTGGCTGGCTCCAAATCCATTCGGAGTTCCCCCAACAGCTCCAAAATGGCAATGCTGGATAAACTATATGTTTTGATGATCGTTTCCTCGTTCATTCCAAAAATATTCACACGGAGTGAAAAAATGCGTTCTCTGCGTCTCCTTGCTTCATTTCGATGTTTCCTTCTTGCGACTATAACCACTGCCATGTGTGCGCAATTACGCATACAGACCATTTGCACCTTCTTTTGAAACGTGTTAAATATAGAGTCAGATACCGTTAGCAAAATTGCTTTCAGGTTTAATAAATCACTTTGCGAGTGCTAAATTAATATACATGTTCTCCTCCCACAAGACGCACTTTTGCGTGTAAACGCCCCATATTGCATAGTCATTGCAGAAAAAGTACTAAATGGATAAGAGGCGCTATTTAGCACGTTTTAAAGACCAAATCCTTTTAGCACGCTGTTGATAGATCAGTTTGTACATTTTTTAGCGTGCGCAGTGAAATAGCTTACGTTTTTATACACGCAAACCTTTGATAGATCCAGCCCTTAGTCGGCTAAATAAAAAGGAATATTTAGTTGAAAAAGACTAAACAAAGCTCTATGACTATAATTGAATTACATTATAGTCAAAGGACTGTGACTAAAACATATTCAACACATGCGCTGTCAAAATGAGCTGTGAACAAAGCTATAAAACTATGTAAAAAATGATCATCAGAATGCATAAAGACGCCAAAAACTTCAGCATTTAAACACAGTTTATAGAAAAATGCATCCAAAATGATGCATGATCAATGCATGGGACTAGTTCTTCTTTAATATTTCATTATGTTCTAAGGATTTTCTAATATAGACTGAATAAACTGAAGTCATTGTGATAAGTACTTCAATGCTGTAGGCATAACTTAATCGTTGGACAGCTGTAGTTGTGCTAAAAGCTGCTTGTGTACAAATTACTTGTGCTGGTAGTAACATCTGCTCTGAATTTCAACAGTGTTAACATAATGTAAATTTACAGAGAAAACAATCTTTCCATGATTTTACATTTTTCCCATCACCAGAATCCACATTTTGAGAAGGATTTGTTTTTTTCAACAGCCAACAGAAGTTTTCCTTTGGAAGAAAATCTCAGGTACAACAGTGTTTGCAGCCATGATATCTGATCCCAACCAGACTTATCTGCTGTAAGGTAGGCGCAGAAACAAACACAAGCAGACCTCCAGGGATAGAGGTTGAGTTGATTCTATGAAAGGATTTCATGCCAACGAAAGTTGTCTTTATTCAGGATGGATAAGAAGATATCTGCTCCATCTGTTTGTTCTGACCTGTGGAATGCACCAATTCAAACCACTTAATATCCTTTAAATACACCAGCCATTGTGAACATTATGTAGATGGCTACTTTGAAGTCAAGTATTGATTTTTTTTTTTTTTTTTTGGCTGAACATCTTCCAGAGAATATGAAGGGGTTATGGGGATTGTGGTTTGTATGAAACCTTCAGTAGCAGCTGCCTCAACAAACTCGCTTTCAAAGTGTGTCTGTGGCCAGCTTTGCTGCATGTCTTTGGTTTTGAAGAGAAACACTCCCCTGTGGATTTTTGGAATTAGATTAGGAATGTAGTCAGAGGGTTCAAAGGTTCAATTGCTACCTTTTAACATCAAAGTTATCCCTGGCATTCACATTCAACTTCTCCCATTTGCACGTGCTGGCGCAGTATGGAACATATTTGATGACTGCTTTTGTTTAAGTTGTATGAATATAAGTCAATTGGTAGGTGTTGAGTTTGCAAGATGCAGCACATTTCTTTACCGAACCATTTGGGCTTTAAAAAAAAAGAAAGAGAAAGAAGAATCTTGCTTGGTTTAAAAATTTAATCTTTGAGTTTTAGCTGATGTTAAGACCACACAAATAGTTTTCTTTTCATACTAATTGGTGCTAATTTATTTTCAACGCAATCAGATTAATTGGGTAAAAGTCTATAATTTTATCCTGGTTTGTTAGCTTTATAAAATAAATGCAAATGCTGTAAAATAAGATTAAATATGTTTCTTTGGTTTGTTGGATTCTTCTCAAGGTAGGGTTATGTGCAGTAGAGCTATAAATAACAAAAAGGGTGTTATATTATATCATACGTACACAATCTTAACGAAGATAGCAGACTTGATAGTTGTCTAGCACATTATCAGACACCCTCCACATGCAAGGAAACCTGAAAAAGGTCATTTCAGAGTATCGTGTCAAAGCACATTAAAATTAGTTTAGTGGACGGTGCTTAAAATGTTGCTTTAAACTCAATGAAGTGGCATCCTTAAGGAAAATCAGGAAGGAAAGCTTATCCAAGGTCTTAGATGGGGTTCACTAGAAATAGACCAGGACATTTCTAACAATATCACACTGACATTTCCAGCTCAAGCATACAGTTATCACATTCCCTGTGCCAAGCTACCGGAATTTGTGAGACATCATTGGAAGAATCCTACCTAGATTAAGAGGAGGGAGACCGTTATAGCTCAATTACTTCAAAGGTCTGCATGCTATGCATTTAGATATTTTATTTTGCACTGCACATTCTCCTCTGGCCTCTCACGTCAACATGGAATTTGTGTTTGCATAACTGCTGTTACTGGATATCTATCCTTTTAAGACTATTCTCTTTTAAAACCTGAACAATGGTTGTCTATGATATTCCCAGTAGACCAACAGGTTCTCAAACACTTGAAATGGCCCATCTTGTACTTACCCTCACCCAAGGTTTGATGTCAATTAACTTCCCTTTCTTCCCAAGATAGTTTAAAGTACAGCTGTCCAGCTATATCTACACAATTCTATGCATTCACCTGCTACCACGCAAATGGCTGATTTGTTGTTAGTTTAATGAAGCAATTAAACAGGGATACCTAATAGATTTACCAATGGCTGTGGTATTGTGCAATGTCTTTTTGTGTTTGTCATCTAGGTACACTGAAGAATTTGTTGCAGATAGGAGCTAATCCTCAAGAAGATGTTTCTCAGACAGTTTAATGAGTCATGTGGTTGTTTAACCATGGGTAGCATAGAGGATTAGAAGACAGGAGGCAAGAAGGTACGCTTTACACTTTGTCCAGAAAGAAAAAAGTATTTGAAATTCTACTGGGGAAAAAAAAGTATCTGCACGTCTGGTAATGGTAAAAATGGGAATTAAAAATGGGATTCTGAAGGTTTGTTGAAAATAAATTTGCTATTTCTTATACAAAAGAACCACAAGATAAAGTTTGCTTTTAAATTTTTTGCTTAAACTTAGCAAAATGTTGGGCGACAGGTCAAGTTTTCCTACCCGTTAGTTTTTTTAAATCTGCACTTGTGTTGACTTTTTCCAAAAGCAGTTGGTGCATTAACATTCTCTTTAATGAGTAAAAATGTATAATAGAATAATAATTAATGTAGCCCAATTTTAAATCACAAAAAAAAAAAAAAACTTTGTTGGTTAATAAGCAGCATACTTAGTCTTTTTTTTTTGTGTTTTTTCATAGGGAATTTTAAGTTCCCATTATCCTATAATTATTTAATTTACAACTGGGTTTAAAACTACGGAAGAGGATTAGGGCCACTGAAAAAAAAAAGTTAATTGATTTTTAAATTTTATTTCAATTTAACATGGGAAAAAAGTCAGAATTCTGACTTTTTTCTCAGAATTCTGACTTTAATCTCAGAATTCTGACTTTTTTCAGAATTCTGAGATTAAAGTCAAAATTCTAAGATTAAAGTCAGAATTCTGAGATTAAAGTCAGAATTCTGACTCCATACTAAACTGAAATAAAATTAAAAAATCATTTAACTTTTTTTTTTTTTTTCCCCCGGCCCTAATCCTCTTCCGTATAAAACTTAGTAAACCTTCTACACTTTTTATTTGGTGTATTATAAAATGTATGTGAACAGATTTTTTTTTCACTGAAGAAATTGTCTCAAGTCATATTTTTATTTTCCAATTAAGTGATCTCTTTGGATTTATACCTGAAAGCTTAATATATTAAAAGTAGAATTTAAGCTGTTGAATAACTTCTTTGTATTTTAGACCAAGAAAACGTACACATCCAGACTTATAGCAGTTCACTGTGCTTATTTTGACAGAAAACCTTTGGTTTATTGCATGTACTTGATAGAAAGGTCAGAGAATGCCCAATTAGAACTGACATTCCCAATTATGATTGCTGATGGCACATACAAATAGAACAGGGCAATGAGGAAACTTAATTCACAGCTTGGCCAGAGTA
The DNA here is from genome assembly GCA_030533445.1 of Cyprinodon diabolis. NCBI lineage: Eukaryota > Metazoa > Chordata > Actinopteri > Cyprinodontiformes > Cyprinodontidae > Cyprinodon > Cyprinodon diabolis. The sequence goes on from CM060072.1 coordinate 5,199,325, forward strand.
CCATGGAATAGGTCATCCATCAGGAGAATAAACCCATCCAGAAAAAGGTGGTAACTTGGGAATGGTTGGTCTCTTAATCGTGCATGTCAAATGTACAAAAAGTGTCTAAAAGACTGAATGGATCAAGTAGAAACAGGTTGTAATAATCCGGATTTTTCTAACCTATAAAAGGACACAAGGGAGCAACAAAAACAGTGAGATGTGATTGCCATTTTAAACACAACTGTGTAAAATTTGGTATAGGCGCCGGCATCCTTGTGTGGATTTCCCCACCACCTGCTAGAGGAAGATAAATTTCACAACCAATGAGCAGCCTCTTAGGTTCACAATGCTATAAAGGATGAAAGCAATGATTTATTTGTACTTAGCAACAGGGACAGAAATGCTCACCATCGGCGAGCACAGTTCACCCCTGAGGAGAGCAATTTGGGAATCAACTGACACTAAAAGACACATTTTCTATGTGGCAAAAATGATTTCCATACAGTCTCCACATTAGGAAAACTGCATACTGACACACTTAATACATATGGAATGTTCACAGATAGCTTTTCTTCTGCATTTTTTACATTCTCTGTCAGTTTGGGACCGTTGCCCAAAAAGCCTCGTGCTCATACCGGCCTCAAGGTTTCTCAACTGAAGCGTGTTCACATCCTGGGGGTTGCTTCCCACTCTGAGGCATGAGAAATCACATAAGAGAGCTCATGTGTCACCTGAGTTTTTTCCCCCCCCTCAGACACCATGGATAGCTGATTAGGCATTCGCATAAACTCCCACAGAGCAAACTTCTGACCAACCCTCCCTCTGCTGGCTAACACATCAGAAAAAAATGAACAATTCCCACATGCTGACTACCACTACTTTGGATTTCCTGAACCTAAGAATTCAAAGCCCTATTTCAGGAATCATTCAGCAAAGCTATAGAGGCCCAAAGTGATTACTCTACGACTTCAGCTTTCCAGGGAAAACAACCAATCTACAAACCAATGGCACAGACGTGTAAACTTTGTCACACTGTGTATAATCAGCCCAAACCCTCAGGGGATTTAATGCAATGTTTTACGTTTTGCTTTTCTTTCATCTTTCTAGCAGGCATTATGTGAGTTACCAATACCAAGGTACCCTGTTTTGATTAAGCATTTGCTTTTTTCTAGGCTTTTTTATTGGCACTTCTCTTTCATTAAAATGTTTTAAATCAGAGTAGTTGTAAAATCTGACATTCGGATAAGCCGAATAAACACAAAAAATGGCGTCATGACAGAGATAACACAGGAGCTGGCTTCAAATTAATTCACTCTGGTTCAGCTGGTTTAAAATGCATTCTGATGGGAACCTTGACCGATTATAAAGCTTTTCTTATGAACTCGAACCCAGCTTAGTCTGGACAGGTTCTTAACTTCTCTTTCTGTTTGCTTCCTCATGGATTAATGGGATTGCTCAAGTTTAAGATCAGAAAACTTATGGAAATGGACACATTTTTGGACATTTTCAGTTTAAGAGCAGAAGTTGTGGTGCCATTGATTATGGCAAGTCATCAAGGCCCCGAAGCAGAAAATCAGTCCATATCAGAATGATGTTTCCTTTCTAAAAAGCTCTGTTCGTTTTCATGGAGCCTACGATTGTCCAGTCTCTTTTTTGCTGTCTTGACATAGAGAGAGAGGTCTACAGCATGTTCTTTGAATGTTTTTCTAGGTCATTTTAAGTCCTCCTGGAGGAGCTTTTAAAGCTCTCAGAATAACTTTAGTAGATCAGCCACTGCTATAGAGCTTCACTACTGTTCCGTGGTGTCGGGTTCATAAAATGTAGGTTTTTGCAAAAGAAGAACTGAAATACACAATTATGGATACAATTCCTGCAGGAAGGAGAGACAGTTGAACCCCAGACTCAAACACACCGTCTCCCACTGAACCTCCTCCGCAGGGCGTTTTATTAACAGAACATGACACATGGTTACAAACAGAGTATTGTCCTGACAGAACAATTGATCAGTTCATGAAGACAGAATGCTCCATCAGAATGACAAGGCAGGATGGTCTCCTGACTGGATCATGAGACAGGAGGGGAGCATCCCCTCGCACAAATGTTTCATAAACAAACATTAATTTTATAATCATCACTGAATAAACCTAACACGTGGCTTCCTTTGATTGTGAATAATGCTTCTCACAAGATTTTTTTTCCATTCAACTGAAATTCTAATTTTAAGTTTGAAAAAAAAAAAATTGTAAATCTGTCGTGTCTCTATTTGGTTTGAAGCTAATTTAACCAAGCACCCAAAAAGCGACTTACGTCGTCAACCATATTATGTCGCCACACATGGCTGTAGTAAACAGGAAGTCGAGGCTACAATCTACCACTGACCACGGATTAGTTATGGAGGAAAGTTTTAATGAATCAATCTGGGAAGCTGTTTGTAAGAAAACATGTCAGTTAGTAATGGCGATGCTGCCATGATTATGCACAGAGTAGGAACATCTGGAAAGATGCAAACATCAGAAACCCCTGATCAGTCATGTGAGTAAAAATTTGCGAAAAAACAAAAACTGTTTTACAAGTTTTAGGGAATTTGTTCAAATTCTGCCGTTTCCTGATTTTCTGAAGTGATAGTGCATTAGAAAAAGTTCAGAGAAACACATCTACTAAGTTGAACTACTGTAACAAAGCTTTGTTAACCCTTTCCTGGCTAAAATGTTTCAATAAAATTGTTTCATCTGTCCTTCCAGGATTTTTTTTAGCTCAATAGCTCTTAAAGGTATACTATCTAACCGGTGTTGATTTTCCAGCAAGGCTCCCCCCAGAGGGCGAAAGTAAAAGTGCACTGTCATAAATATGCTCAGCTGTTCTCCTGGTTTCTCCGTCAAGCCAGGCGCGGCTGTTTTGAGCTTAGCAGACAGGCGAACGCAGCGAATCACCATGTCTACTGCGGTAGAGAGCCCTTTTCCTCTTTCTTGCCTGCTCCGACATGGGCTTTCGCTTTTTTCTCGCTGGTTCCGCCATGATAACTGCACAAATATTGCCACTGCGCTAGCAACGAGCATGCCTTTCACTGGGGGCGTGTAGCAGTTCTCGCCGTAAGGCAAGACCGACTCTCGCGATGCACGAGACTTCTGAGCCTGTGGGTGCGGGCCGAGGGCTCCTGCAATTGCAAGTACGGTATTTCCCCTACAGACCACCAGGGCGGCCGAGAAAACCTTTGTTCGACCTGACATGACTCATTTAATCATCCAACACGTTATGGAACACATTAATTAACTGAAAAATGTTGCATAGTATGCCTTTAAAATAAAAGATTTATTTTGAGGTCCTTTAGTCTACTTTATATGGTCAGATAGGCTCTCTTTGTATTAATCCAAACAGCAATAAAAAAGAACACACTTTGAAAACAATAAACCGTATGATGGACAGCTTTAGATGAGGAAACCTCAGCTTTTTTTAAACCTTTATATATTAAGAACAGCACTGACTGCTCCTCTTTCCTTTCTCTGTCATGCTTTATATTCTAATTTTCAAGCAGGTTCCTCTATATGTGTTGAATAAACCAGTGAGTAGGCTGAAAATACAATGCCAGAAATTTAAACAGCATTTTACACCCACTTAAACAGAGGCATGAATTTGACTCCTGGGTTGGCAGCTCAAAGGAGACATTATCAACATGACTAATTTCTGGTTCTCAGTGGTTGCTGGTAAATGTACCATACAGTAGGTCAAAGGTGAGGTGACAACTAAGGCTTTTGTCTTGAATCAAAAATGACCAAGTATTCTACTGCTCCACTTTCCCAGAGATTGTCGGCGCCCTTCAGCTCTGCTGGCCTCCACTCTGACCCACACACGACCCCCTCCTCCTCTTTTGGACTCATAGGGAGCTTTTACATGCCTGCCACTTAATTCTATGCCAACTAGACAGGGGTGAATAAAAAGAGTTTTTGGAGCATGGGAAGCTTGACAATTCTGTGTCAGGAAAATTTGTCAGGACAAAAAGGTTAAGTGTGACAAGTGTTATCAGCCATGGGAATTGTGTTCTCTGCTCGGGTGTCTTCATTTGTTATTGTTTCATAACGCCTTTAAGATCAGGAGGGCCTCCGGCAGTCTGCTCCAAGAAGAGACTCTTCTCTCAGAAGTCGACATGGGGATTATGGTTACATTGCTTCAATTTGGCCTTAAAATCGGTTTCTTAACAAAACACTTTAAGATAACACATGGTGTAAAGCACCAGTTTTCAACATGAATAATTTAAAATGCCGGCTCCCCTGTGCAAGAAAGCTAAAAATACTCAAGCTTTTCCCCAAGGAGCTTCAGATGAAAACCAAAGATTCGCCTTAGCAGGACTGAGCCTCTGTTAAACTATTTTATTCCTCCTTTTCGATTGTAAGGGCAAATCTTTAAATATCTCAAGCAATGCAGTGGAACCCCAGTTTGATGTTGCAAAAGGCATTCCAAGACTGTTAACTCTGTCTAGACAAGAGGCAGGAAGTAACTAATAAGTTTCCATTTGCTTCGAGAGAAGAAAGCACCGATTCTCCTCATAATCTTTTTTCCATCCATTATTGGTGAGATCACTTTTCGTTCTCTTGCCAAACTCCATAAGGTTTTTGCTACGTAGCAAATACTTTTTCTTCTGCCGATTTGCCAAATCGAATGTGGGTGGAATTCAATTGTACTGTATATCTTTTTTTTGGCTTCTTTCAAGAAGGCAGGATGATATATAATCTGTAAGTTCTCATATCTGTAGTGAAAAAAGCAAACCTGGTAAAAAAAAAAAAAATAAGCTCCGTTGCTCTTAAGACAAACAAAACAATATGCCAAAATCAGTGTGTGAAATCCTGAATGGACTGTGAAAGTCAGACACATGCATATTTACTCCTGTTCTAGGATATAAAGAAAAACTACACCCAGAACTTAGGCCCAAAGTTTGTTGTTTTCTTTCTGCATCCCACCCAGGAGTGTAGGTTCAGCTGAGCAGGCATGTATCTAATTTCTATCAGGTCATCTGTTAAACTCTTCACTGTGAAATCTCTAAGGCATTACTTTCCATGTGTGTCATGCACAATAAAAAACCACAACTTTTCCTCCTTCAGGTTTTTTTTTTTTCAAATTCCCTTTTAGAATGCACAGCTGGAGAGAAATGAGGATGGTCAAAGGAATTTTTAAATATATTGGCAATAGTAACTCGATAGCTGGAATAAAAAAAGAGAATCTATTTGTATCGTAAGTATAGCAGGAGAATGATATGTTCAGAGAGCAGACAGTGACTGTAGTGCAGAAGAACATACATTAAAGCCAGCTTCATAATCTTTTCATCAACATAAGTTGGTCACAGCTGGTTTCTATAAAAGAGAGCCATGGAAGCCTCAATACAGAAGCAGTGAAAGTGTAGTTTTATTCATGTGATTTTTGCTTCTCGATGGAATTTACATTCCATGTGCTATTGCCCTTTCAATGGAAATTATTACAGAGAGCATAAGCCTGCTACCTACAGCAAGAAAAGCCTGTGCACTGATACGAGAGTAGATAGGTGTTCATTTGTTCTGCTAAGTTCAGTCATACAGTATGCTTAGCTTTATGCACTCATATGGAATTATTGTGTGTCAATGATGCCCGGTGTGATAAGCGCACAGTGTACTTTTCCAGCGGTTCAGTGATGCACTTGATACAGATAGTTGGCTGCTTGGAATCTAACAGGTATACTTGAAAGCGCGCCGGTGAAGAGAAAGGGAAAACCTCTTGAAAAATACTTCAATACTTAACAGATGTGGGTTTGCGTTTGGAATTTCAGGAGCGACTGAACTCCATCTGTGTGCCAACACCGTGAGTATAGGAGGGGATAAAAATGTACACTAATGGCAGGCTGTGGTTTTGCTTCTGCCTCTAAGCCAGTAATGTTAAAAACAAAGTGACTCATACTTGCACTTTTTAGATTTAGATTAATTAAAACATCAGACAGCTACTTGCACCTTTTTCAAACAATTGCTGAAACTTAAAAGCAACTACATGTGCTGGTTTTGATCAGACCACCTGGTTCTTATCATGCAACCTTTTATTTTAATTTAAAATCAAAGGCTTAGGCTATCAAAACCAAGAAACTCTGACAGTTGCGGATACAAACTCAGTTTTATCTAAAGTATTGTGTGTCTGAAAATCATCTCCATTACTTAAACCCAAGAATGTGATATTGAGACAGAACCCTGAACAGTGAAACTACTCTATGCAGAAGCATTTTTCAGTTTACCTTTTCTGTACTATAAGACAGATTAATGCATTGGCCATGATAGACTTAACTAGCCTCGTGAGACTATCCTGATCTCGCGAGCTTTCAAGATTTCACTCGCTAATCAGTCTGGAGACTCTCCGTTAAAGAAAATTTGGAGCCGTTCACCAAACGAACTTCCAATCAGCGTTGGCCTTGAGGCGGGTTGAGGTGTGACGCAACGAGAAGCGCGACAGTTCAGTCTAAAGAACATGGCGGCTTCAGCCGATGAAACTTGCGTTAGCGTGGCTATCGAGCAAGTTTTATCAGAATTACAGAGTATTTCTTCACTGAAAGAAGAGCAAAACACTGCTCTGGAGGCTTTTCTCAGAGGGAAACATGTTTTTGCTCTTCTCCCGACTGGTTTCGGCAAGAGTTTGATCTATCAATTGACTCCTCTCCGTCGTCGCTCTGTTACGTCATATGCTTCATTGATCTGATTGGTTTATTTGGCCCGTCAATCACCAACATAGGCCAATCAGCTAACCAGTATTTTCGCCCCTTCCCAAAATTACTTCAAAGGAAGGTTTCCAGATGGATATGCGGCGCAAATCCATCTGGCGGAGTCAGGTTAAGACTTAACTGTAGGAATATTACTCAGTTAGCAATTCAAAGTGAAAACTGTATTATGTACCTATTTGCAACTGCAGTTTGTTTAAGCTGACAGAGCAACACTTGTAACAAATAAAGGGAAGGCTAAACAACATGCACAAAGCAAGTATGCCAGTTAAAAAAAAAAAGACAACAAGGATTCTTATACCCTCTTAAGGTTCCGTTTTAATATTTAAATTGTTCACATGTTTTGGCTGGTGCCAAGTTTTGCACTGCCCAACACCCTAGCAATTAATTCATTGCTTATTTAACATGTGAATGTCAAATTGTTTGTACATGCCTCAACTTCCCATATTGTAAGGCAAGGAAAGTACTGAAGTGGCTGCTGTTTTTGTGTGAGCATATAGTATAGTAGTGTACCGATGCCCAGTTGCTGCACACAGCTGCCCCAGCTGGCTATAAGAAAACAGATCTAATTGCTCTTCTTTTTCAACAAAAAAAGTTTAATTCTTCTTTAAATCTATACTTCTACAAGAGGGCATGTTTGTAACACAAGCTTATTAAAAGCCGAAAGACTAATATCTATTTATTAGACTTTACAGTGAGGAAAATGGCAAAAAAAGGTTTAATTTAAGGCATAATACACGTTTACTTTAACAATAAAATATCCTAAACGAAAAGTCCGGTCAGCATGAATGATCAATGGATCATTATTTATATCTAAAACCAATATGTTTGTGGTGATTTAATGAATTTAGCAAAAAAATGAAATCATCATCTGGGACCGGCAATTTTTGCCCAAATAAAGTAACACCTCCCTCCTGCCATCTTCCGGCAGTGACATCACAGTGCGGTAAGCCTAGCGCCATTCTCCCCGCTTTACAAGCAAAATCAATGGGAACTACTAGACACATCTGCAATCAACAACAATTATTGAAGATTTCCAGAGGACTTCACCATTGAAATTCACCAGAGCTATAGTGAAACTGACAATGCCCACGTTCATGGCAGCTGGATGCTGGAATACATCGGGTAAAAAAAAAAAAAAAAAAAAAAAAAAGAGTTATTTCTCCTTTCTGATTCCTGATCCTCCACGGACGGGTTCATTGTTGGATCGCCAACTAGAAGAGGGAGGATTTGCCATCGAACTTCTGGCCAGAGAAAAAACACGTAATATGTAGCCAACATTTGGAAGAAGAATGTTTTCAAGATGACTTGGATAATAGCGCGTTGTGACAAACACCAGATACAGCACTGGGACTTGATCAACAGCCGATACCGCACAGAGATGTCACAAACCAGTAGGTGGCAGTAGTGTTCTTTGATAAACATGGTTGCCTCCAGTAAAGCATATTTAAATGAAAACTGTTCTTAAATAAAACACTTATAATTTATTGAACAGTATTTAATAATTTCATATTTAAAGTACTTTCAGAAGTTTGAATTCTGAATATGACCGGACTTCGTCTTTAATGTTTGCCCCTTCTTTCTTTCTTACTTTTTTTTTTTATTACAATAAATAGTATTTAAAAGAATACAAAGTAACTGCTGATAAATAGATTAGGTCATGGTAGCAAAAGTATGATCATGGCTGCTTCTCTATTTCACATGAAATCAACTGGTTCATTCTACAGATTGTTGTAGGTTATTTGAGAGAATATAAATACTGTTAAATTATATCCATATTTGTTAAACAACGTCATTTTAACTCAAGCTTTAGATGACAATTTCATATTGGACCATTCCTATAAAGAAAACTGATAGGTAAAAGTGTGAAAAAGGAAGAATTTCAGAGGAGTTATTCATGTGTTAAAAACAATCTAAAAAATGTAAAAAGAGCAACAGGTTTAAGGATTTACTCATAATCTTTTATTCTGATCTCACTTGATTTAACCAGTTTTAGACCTGTCCTTGACCCGTTGCAAATGAATGTGTGTCTCTTTGCAGCTGTAAGTGAGTATGGTCTTAAATCTTTTGTTGCGGGAACGAAGGAAAAATGGGGGGAGTGATGGTTCACACTGTGTGTCTCAGGTTCATATGCTCCTTAAGGGGCCCGAGTGGGATATAAATTAGAAAAATGTCACCAATAAAACATCCCCTTTTAAAGAGCGTGGCTGATGCAGCTGGCCTTTTTTAAACAGGTTCACACAGACAATAAATGGAGACTGGTACCGGCGGCAGTACACCAGATAAACAGGGTGAAGCTACGCCTCAAGGCTAGCCTCTCCTTTGGTGACAGATAGGAGCAATGTTCCGGACAAAAACTAAATCATTGCAAAGCAAATTTGCACCAGGTCTGTTGTTACCGATATCCACACTTTATTGTTTATACCCCCAAATGGCATCAAGCATTTCAGGAACATCATATGGCCTATGAGGTTATAGCTCAAATGGGCCTCTAATCTAGTTATAGCTGCAGCAGAGATTGGTTTGCCTTCTTCTCCAGTGGTAGAGTTCCTAGCAGTAAGAGCAGGTGGTGACATATGGGCTCTCTCCTTTTCTCCTCTTAGAAGGAATAGGACACAAAGAAGTGCACAGCTGCCTGGACAAAAGCATGCAAGATGTGGAGGGAAAAGCCACGTTGATCAATAGGGTTCAACTAGACTCCACGACAGAGGGTTGTATAGAGCCCGCCGTGGACGATAGGTGCAATTCAGTGCTTTGAGATGCAGTATGGTTGTGCTGTCCAAGGTTACAAAAGCACATTTCAGCAAGCACCAATATGAACCAGTAGACTTGGACTTGTGAGAAAGCATTGGGGCTAAAGAAGTAATGTTAATGCAGAAAACACAACTATACGTTTTTGACATGGCTTCTATTTAGTTGGTTGGTTGCAGCTATAAAGAGGCTGCACATAAAGAGAACTGAAAACACTTGACTGGGTACTTAGTATGGAAGAACAAAACACTACCAACCAACCCCACTGTGTTAAGATGGAACTATGGAACAGCATGGGCTCTGTGACCAAATTACTGTGCTTAATGAGACATGAACAAAGGTGCAACATGGCTCTTTTTGCAGGGCTGGAAGAAACGGTATGGGATTTTTGTAATGGAGTTCTGGAAAACATTTTCCCCTTTAAATGTATCTATAACAATTGTGTTTTTTTTGTTGTTGTTTGCTATCACTTATTATAATTCTGCCATTTTTAGAACTGGTAAATCAACTTAATCCCTAATTAGGATTAGGTCAATTTGAATTTAAATAAATTCTGGTTCAGAGTCCTTGTTTCCACTCTGGTTCCTATCAATTCTCAATTCTAATTCTTTTAAGAGGAAGGATCAAAAAAGTTTACATGTTATAAATGAGATAGTTAACCACAGTCCTATCTGGGTGAAATGGAATGAACCTCTCAATGAAATTCAGTTCCTTTGATGTCTAACTTTGTGTAAACGTTACAATAAATAACTAATAATAATAAAAATAATTGAACTTTATTGATCTGGTAGAAGAAATTTTTTTAAGATGACTTGTATAATAGCGCGTTGTGACAAACACCAGATACAGCACTGGGACTTGATCAACAGCCGATACCGCACCGTGACGTCACAAACCAGTAGGTGGCAGTAGTGTTCCTTGACAAACATGGTTGCCTCCAGTAAAGAACATTCAAATGAAAATTGTTCTTAAATAAAACACTTATAATTTATTGATCAGTATGTAATAATTTCATATTTAAAGTACTTTCAGAAGTTTGAATTCTGAATATGACCGGACTTCGACTTTAACATTTGCCCCTTCTTTCTTTCTTACTTTTTTTTTTATTTCGATAAAATAGCATTTAAGAAAATACAAAATAGCTGCTAATAAATAGATTAGGCCATGGTAGCAACAGTATGATAATGGCTGCTTCTCTATTTCACATGAAATCAACTGGTTCATTCTACAGATACAATAAATAACTAATAATATTAAAATTAATTGAACTTTATTGATCTGGAGTTTTGCTCACGGACCCAGAGTGGAAGTCAGTGGGAGTGGGCAGGATTCAAAGATCTATGCCCTAGTAGGGCTGGGCAATATAGAAAAAAAGCTTATCGATAAAAAAAAAAATTCATATTGATCGATATCGATAATTATTGAAAAAATTAGAAAAAATTTTATCATATGAAACTGACTGCAAATGACCAAAAATAAAGGAAAGAAGTTACTCTTAAAATTATTTGTAAGTTTGGCTGAGTGCTTAAGTAAGGAGGAGGGTATCTATTAAGATCTATGTAAAGTCAAAATAAAGAAATTATATTAAAGGCTCCACTCTCACTGTAGGAGGTGCACTATGAGACTCATGAGTTTGGCTGTCTTTAATCCTGTCAGCCATGTGCTAACGCATATTATAATCTATTGCATATTATGTATAATCGCATCGCCAATGTCACAGATAGTCAACTTGTCAAGTCTTTAATTAACATTAAGCCACACTTTTTAGATGGTTTCCAACACATTACAGAGGATTCCTCTTCGCTGATATTAGGAAACTTCTATTTCTGGTTGGTGCCCAACCCTAGCCCTAACCATACATTTAGAAAATGTAAAACCCCATGAATGCACATTTAGAATTTGCGAATGCCATACATGTATTTACAAATAAGACATGTATGAATATATACATATATTCCTGCTTTAGTATATTTGTAGACTTCAAAAAGAGTTAAAAACCAATGTCAAATTTGTTTTTTGTGCCATAAAATATGTGATTTAAGAAGATTAATATAATTTTAAGAATGGAAATAATTTTCCTTTAAAAATTTTAAAAATGTTGTTTACTCTTGTATATGCCAATTCCTTCTTTTTTTTTAATTGAAGGTTATATTCAAGCCTGGATGTGTTAAAAAAAACTGGAATTGATAGCGACTGTGATCAACAATTTTCCTAATTTTTTTAACAAATTTTATTTAATTTGCATAAACAAGGTTATTCGACAAGGCTACTGACCCAGGAGGGTTAGAAGGTCATAATTAATATTTTTACCTGTTTGAAAACATATTTTGAAAATGCTGCAGTCTCATGAGAATAATGAACTTCACTGATTAAACTCAACGGTCCTACAAGCTTATCCACATGTAGTCTGTGCCACTCGTTCGATCCTATTAATTATAAACAAAGTGTGTTTTTCCCCCTTCTCATCACAATGCAGCAGGAAGAGTAAACAGTCCAATGTGCACGAAAGATAAATGACTATAGAGGGTATGCAGAGAAAGTAGTTAACTGCACAATATCTTACTAAATATTTTACAGAAAGTTTGCTTTTGCTGGAAAACTATAGAAGCCCATACACAAACATGGATAACACATCTGTTTAATTTATCTCATTGTTGAAATAACAGGATAAAGCATTCACCTGTATCCAAAGTAAAGTACTGTAATAATAGCAGGGAATGTTGCAGCATTTCTCTTATTAGGCTTAATTACTTTCCCACAGCTGAGGGAAAATCATTACTGGAATCATAACAATCTAAATCGGGCTTGGCAAAAATGAGTATTGTCAGCTCATTTTGTTTTAGCCGTCCTCTGGGCTCTAAAGTCATTTTCACTGTTTATCGTGTGCTTGATCACCCCACCCCCAACCCCCTCTAGCCATAGGGAAACACTGCATGCTCAGAGCCAGCAAGGGTTTCTTAAGCTTTGTATTCCAGGCCAAGTGGGTAAAAAAGGAATGACTCAAACCGTCTACTTGTATTTGTTTGCATAAAAGAGGGGTGAGCGAACTCACTGTTAGGTCTGATTGTTAAACTAATGCAGTGGAATACCAGAGGACAGAAACTACTGGTTTGGAAAGTTTGGAAAAGAAATGATTAATAATGAAAAGTTTACTATTGTAAGAAATTGTAAGAAATCGAGTCAATTTATTTTATTTAATTTTTTTTTTAGCCATGGCTGATTGATGCAAGTCCAGCTTGATTAACCAATCCTTTATTACCTTTTGTCCCCCCAAATTATCTATTGCCACAATTGACTACTCACTCTTGAAAGTCAAACATCTTAGATTCCAATCAAATGACTAAATATAAATGAAGGAAACATCCTAATCATCTCATTAGTATTTAAGATCAATTCTGTCTTAGCATGTTATTGTTTTAAACTTGGACTTTTAATCTACAAAAACCTAATTTATACACATTTTAATCGGAGTAGTTAAACATGATATATTAAAAACACATTTAGTGTTCATTTTAATGGCTAAACTAAGTCAAATATAAATGTACATATTTAAAGAATTGGATATATTCACATTTTAGCAGTGCTTAATTATCTGTCAGACTGCTTTTGTTTGTTGCTATTGTTAAATAAAAAAAAAGTGAATGTTTTCCAAAATCCTTAAAAGTTTAAAGTTCGTGATATACTGATCAATCTTTTATCTGTTGATTCAGATTTTTGGATCTAACTGAATAGTGAACTACCGGTTCTGATTTCATTGTCAGGACTATAAGCTAGGGAAAATATTTTATATTACCGAATGCTATTCAACAGCCGCTATTTTAATGGGGACAGTTTTTGGAAGTATATAAGATTCATTTTGTTTACAATAAGTCTGAAACAGAAAGAGAAGAAAACTGGAAAAAAAGAATAGCCATCCTTTATGTTCTGTTTTATATCCAATTGAATTCAGTTTTTTCTATGGTGCCTAAACACAACGCATGTCATCTCAAGGCACTTTACAGTTCACCAGATCATACAGTCAAATTGATTTAAAAATTTCTAAGGAAGGTTGTATCGCCTTGTTGACTTGAAGGCAATCCCACACTAAGCATGCTTGTAGCATAAAAAAAGGAAAGTGAACAAGACTCAGAGGAAAACAGAGGTTCCTTAGGTCTAAAAGAGAGAAATCAACTGTGATTTTGTGTTTTATGACTGTTTGGAGTAGGGTTGTCACGATACTAAACCTTTTAACTCGATACCAATACTAAGGAAAATATTCAATACTCGATACCATTTTCGATACCGCACGGATAAAAACAAAGACTCCAAAATTCTACAGAAATATTTTCATTAATAAATAAAATACAATAAATAAATACAATAAACAATAAGAATAATATTTTTAAGTTGTATGCTGTGCACAATATTAAGCAAGCTTGATAAAAAACTTATAAAATTAAAATGAAGTGTTCCTTTTTTGGCTATGCTTTGCTATGCTTTGACGCTAGCCAAACCAGTTAAGAAACAAAAATAATTCTCAGTAGCTGCACCTCTTACAAAAAAAAAGTCTGAAACTGAAAAGTGCACAGAACTATTCAAGCACACAGTGTTCTTAAAGTGCATTGTCCTCTATTCTGCACTTTAGATGAATGACTGCTTAGGTGCCACTGGTGGTGGCACTGTATCGATACTTTTAAAAACAAATATTGTATCCGCATACAACGTTTCAGTATCGATACTTTTGACAACCCTAGTTTGGAGCAACACATTAGATGTTCATAATTATCAAGAATCAGGACTATAGACTTGACATTAACGTTTGTGCTTTAAAAATTCAAGACTGGACTTGCACTTCTGAGTCCATCACTGTCTGAGACTCAGGTCTGTACCAACTTATCTATTGCAAGGAGATGGGAAGATCAGCTACAGTATGTTGGCTACAATGTTCTTCTCTAACAGCTAATGAGCTGCATGATCATATTTTCCTGTAAAAGGATACATTGGACTTCTGAGGCACTGATGGTAAGTAAGAAATGTGAGTCTACCTTGGCATTTTCTAATAATCCGTTTGCACTTAAGACTGGAACCTCTCTGTGAAAACTGCACAAATAGTATCTCTCTCCAACTGCAGCATTGATTTAAAGGAACTGAGATTCTCATGAGTTAATACTGTAATGTAAAAAAAATGAAAGAAATCAAGGGGTAGGGATCATTTAGCAAGGCAGTGTGAGTCTTAATGCATGCATGCATCCAGAGAAAAACTCAGAAGTTGTTGATGTATGAATGCACACTTTATTTGAAAATTATTTTTCTGTGAAAGCAGTCACTGTGGTTATTTCTATAGAATACATGTTTGTATCCTGAAGCTTTTTTATGAGTTGGAATAAGTTGGGTTTTTTTTCTGTTTTCTACACCTACTTCTCCACTTGAGACCAGGTGTTGTCTGTGTTTGACACAAAGTGCCCAGGGGAAGGAAATGAACTGTCACGTCTGGCATCCGGCATCTTTTCTCTTAAACGTCAAGATCAGCCACTGTGAAGATATCTTAAAAGTAGGGACCTGGGATGTAAGCACAATGTTTCAGCTTGCTTTTGTGCGCACTGTGCAGGGATCCAGATTCTGAAAGTGTTTTACTTTTTGTGGCTGAGTTTGTGAGTCCTGAGGTTTCTGAGAGAAAAGATAAACAAAGCCTTGAGAAACATAATGAATGCAGGCGCCTCCTTGAGGGCACAGGGAGTTCAGTGAATGGTTTGTGGGAAGCAACAATGGTGAGCAGACTTTGCTGGAACCTTTAGAATCAATGCATTTTAATATAGGTACAATTTATACTGAGGTATCTACACCATACAAAGCAGTCCACGAGATATTGGTAAATTTTGATCTAATAAATGCAAAACAAATGTACGTCAGGGAAGATTTGAATTCTGTCTCAACAGATCAGATAACAAGGACAGGTTCTCCTTCCAAAAACAAAACAAAACATTAAGGCTTAAAGGATATCTGGAAGAAATAGCACAATTTCCTTTCTATCTTAGATAAAAAAGATTTAATCTTGTAACCATTATTTGCCTCTATAGACCCTCTCTGGACTCGATCAGTAAACCAAGAGCTCAATTCTCATATATACTGACAAAGAAAGATCAACAACAATGGTACAAAGATGGTACAAAGCCAATCGAGTCCTAATATATTATACTGATCTCACTTCACAATTTGCTTTTTTGATTCTATAGTTAAGAGAGATAAATTTGAAAGACTTAAAAAATAGGTTATTAGCCTATTCCCTATTGTTTATGTCCGTCAGGCTGTGCGGAGATCTGAAGAGGACCCAAATGCAGAGATGGAGGCTGAGGTGGATTCTTGAAGATTTAATACAATTCCAAAGTGCAACAGAAGCTGAGATCTACAAATAATATTACTGAACACTGAAATCCAGGTGACATCAGGGAAAACACACACGAGGGGCAAATAAATGATGAGGAACCAGCCAAACGTGACTGAACAGGAGGTGTATATATGGGAGACAGAAAAAATGGGAGGACTAATTAGCAGACAAGGAGCAGGTGTGAACAGAAGAATCTAGAAGGGAGCTAAGAGAAGGAGACTGATTTTTATGCATTTCTTGTTTGCCCTCTGTTGCCCTCTTGTGTCAAATATAAAAAAACAACAATGACACAAAATGGAAATAAAACCAATGAAATTCTAAAAAATAAAATTTAAACAGAAACAAAACCATGACAATGGCAAGCCATAGATGTAAACAAAAACAAAACAAAAAAAAAAAAAAACCCTTATAGAGTCCCTTATTTTGAAAACCTTTAGTAAACAGGAAGAGAATATGGAGAACAGGAGAATATATTTATGACAAAAAGACATTTCTATATCCTAAAAATAAAAAGATGTGCGACAGGTTCTGCAACACAGAGAGGCATGGAATAAAGACTCTTCTACTTTCATCAAAGATCATCTACAAGAGAAACTAATCAGATTCCTGAAAGTAAAGAGAAAATTGAAAAGTTCTCCAGATGCATCAAACACCATCTCTACTTGAACTGGAATTGCATCAGGATAAAGAAACAATTAGAACTGTGGTTTTAAAGAAAGCAAAACATCCAAAACTAATACCCCTTTTCCATTGATTAAAAACCCGTTTAATCCTGGGAACAATAGGCAGAGCAAAAAAATAAAGCGCACTGATTACGCACTGGATTCCTGACATGTTGTTGTCCAATGTTTACTTTCCTGATTTTTGTTGCACTGGTGACATCAACGCTAACCAAGGGTGATGGTGTCACCTGACACGCAGCAGCAGGGGGGCATAGAGGATTAGACCCAGTTTTTTTGCCAATGGTAAAGGAGCAAATGCCGATTGTTAATAGGTTGACTCAAAACTTGCAAAACGTGGGTTAACCCGCTGTTTGGAATAAAAATGTGATAAAAAAAAAAAAAAAAAACAGCAGCAGAACCATCAAGGCAAACCAAGGTGTAGTTTGTGAGCATAAAGTAACATGTTGTAATTGGTAAAATATTTGTAAAATGTTATTTGACCAAGGATTTCACTTTTTCCTGCAATCTGTCATTTCTAATTCACTCAATTGTGATTAAATCATGGATCAGAAAAACAATCATTTTACCACCCCTTCCATGGTTTTGCTTTTCAGCAGCAGCAACTTTTTCCTCAGTGTCCAGGTCAAATAAATAGGAATAAAATAAAATTTCCACATATATAAAATGTATTTGAAATCCTTTTTCAAGCTACACTGCATAGGAACATTAGACAACCATAGGGGTGGGACACAATGTCTTTCAACAGCTACATTACCGACACAAAACGGAAAACTTGCAATCAAAACATGGAGTAATATTGTGATATAAGTTAGGCTTCAATATTGCTGTTTACAATACAACCATTATATTTTACACCAGGACTTTTTGATTTAAATATATAAAGGGTTCTAGTACCAAAAAAAAAAACCAGAAGAAAACTAAATGAATGGGTATGAACAAACTAATATGCTCCTCACGATTTTGATTACATGATACAAATATAGATTTATACTTAAAACAACAAACTGCAACACTTATCAAAATAATACATTTTTAGTTTTAAGGTGGACTAGTTGCCATGTGTCAGTCAGACTGGAGAGTAAGAAACCGGCTTATGCTAAGTGACCACTGGAGATGGAAACAGGCTCCAGTTCCCCCAGCAAATCTGCAAGGACATATGACTATTTAGAATAGATGATGATCAGACAACCGGCCAGAATTTTTATGTGTGACTACAGACAAACATTATTTCAGCAGGAGGGCAACTGTTTCTCGCTTTCTCATTCTATTTACAACACTTAATCAGGCTCTGGTTACAGTCCATGCCATCTGTTGCGACACTAAGTTGCGCTGAATATTTTCAAATCTCTCCATAAATTTGTTGCATTGTAAAAAGTCTTCCTAGTGGCATTTTGATGTCAGCTAATTAATCAGCCTGCATGCACTAAAAGAAGAAATCCTTCTTATACCCAACTGTCCCCTCTAGACTTCTCAATGCTTGAGCTGAAATGGCAAAATCTAACCAAAATAAGTAGATAAAAGCTGTGGAGCAGAAACTTAAGTTTGCTACACTTAATTATTGAAAAGATCCTTGGGTGTGCTTACAGAAACTTGTTTTTTTTTTCTGTAGAGAAATGTTACTTTAAAGTAGGAAATAGCTATACTGATTGGTACAATGTTTTGATTTGATTGACCCAACTATGAGATTGTCAGCACAGATTATCGGCTCTCTAGATTTCCCGGAGAGCAGCCCTATCCCAGTGCTCTCTTGTTTCAGAGGTCTTGCCCATTTATGGTCTATAAATTTTAGTGTGGAGGCAGAGCAAGAGAAAGATAGAGAGGGAGATAAAGTACTTTTCTAACAGTCAAGCCAACGAGGATGTACATAAACATCAAGGCAGAGTATAGGCTTACAGGGGCAGGTGGTAAAAGGCTGTCTAAGTGGAAAAGATATCTAGTAAAACACAAAAGTCTGGCCTTTAATCAAGTTTTGGTGGAGCTTTCAGTAGTGATCTGATTAGATGCAGACACCAGACTCCCTGTGATGAATGTGGGTGGAACCAAGTAATCAGACTTTCCAGCTCACACTCCACCTACCGCCTCTCCCACTCCATCACTTTCCAATGCACAAAATAGCAGCTGAGCAGATTCCTGACCGCATTGCTTTCCGACCGCGTTGTCTGGATGCACCATATGGAGGAGGCTATCAGCACGGCTCCTTCCAACCCCAAAGCACACATTCATGAGTAAACAGAGCAAGATCATTGGCTCATTTTGCTTCCTACCATTAAGGTATACGAGTCTTATTTTCTAAAATGCATAGAAGAAAACAGCTATCATGAGTTTTGTATTTAACAGAAAATGAAATGTACATTCATCTGCAAAGAAAATTGGAATTCAGACCATTAAAAGCAGATCTCCAGAATAGAAAAACAGCTTTTTATCTTTTTTTTTATGTAGTTCGTGTTCTTACAGTGCTCTCCTCATGTATATGTGCAATTAAGAAGGGGAAATATGTATAAAAACACAGTTTCTGTGGCTGTTAAGCTCATTAAAAGTCAGGGTAGTGGCATAATTCCATTGTAACTAAAAGTTTCAGCCTAACCAGTGACTGTGTTGAAATGGGCTGTCGAGGAAGCCCAGATGTTAGTCAAAGGTCTGCCAGAAAAGCCTGATTTTCAGCATAACTGTGACTGTATTTTAACTCAACAGCCCGGTACACTGAATTACGCAGGTGAGAAACCTGCAGAAGTGGATCAGTTACATCTTGAACCACTAAAGCCACTTCAGGCGTTACACTGCAAATATAAAAAAAGGCATTAACCTGTTATGGATTATTTTTATCAATGATAATTGCCTTTAAAAACCTAATTCAGCAAACATCGCAAACTTTTATATAGAGGTAGTAGATGCCAAAGCAACAGAAGTCAAAGATATATTAAATGATAAATGAGCTTTAGAGCCATAAATCTATTAAAATAAAAAATATGAAGCCAACAGCCATGATTTAAACTTGTAATTGTTTTTCAAACATGACAAGTTATGTTTAGTTACTCTTATTTCAATCTGAAAAACTCACACTGAGAGAAAAGACAATTAGAAGAAATGTATTCATACAATTACTCTGTCTGTGGTGCTCAGACCTCAGCAGGAAACATAGCGCTGAATTTTGATAGATATGCATGAACAGGAGCAAAGAATAGGGCTGTCAGTCTGTAGACTGCTGGTTAGCGAGACGGTCTGCTGAGCTTTATGGGGAGATCCAGTGGACTGCGTGAGCTGATCCTAGAGCTTCACTCAGGGACCTGGAAGATGGAAGTCCAGTTTGGATAATACAGGTTGAGAGAACCTGTCCATGATGAGAAAGCATGAAGTGACAGTGGAGAGGAAAAACTCCCCATTGGGAAGAAACCTCTGGGAGAACCACGCTCAACATGGCGGTCTTCTGCCATACCAGTTTAAATGAGACGTGGAGAATGGTTTTGTGAGTTTACTAATAATGTAAACCAAACAGCAGCATCAATTACTGATGGTGTATTCTCTAAGTTTAATGTAATGCAGTTCAGTTCAGTTTTTTTACAAGTTGCTGTGGATATTAATGGCTGCAGAGGCAACAATGAACTCCTGTAGCTTTCTGTCAATTAGTGTAGGATATTAAAGTCTGATGGCAAATTCCCAGACTTCGATTTACAGGCACTCTCTGCTTTACATTAAAGCACTTTCTACCCGTTTTATTGTATACAGTTTAAGTATAGCTTACATGTATGGAATATTTTCATTTTCTAATCTATTCAGAATTTATGCAATGTATTTTTTCCTTATTTTTAGTTTAAACGTCTGTGTCCCACAAGGTTTTTTTTGTATTTCCATACATCCATCTCCTACCGTTGGCCCTTCATGGTCACCGGGGGTGTCCTCTTTCTATGGGTTTTCTATCCTAAACATGTCGCTAGGCATCAGGACATTTTTGCTTGTTTATCATGCCATCTACGACCCAACCCCCCATTTATTGAAGCTCACCTTTCTCACTGTGGTTCTTTGAAAACGGCAGAGGGTCGTAAGAGAAAAAGTGTCTATGAAGTGTATGAGAATAAAAGAAAGGCCTCAGAATATCCCATAGTGCAGTACCAACAGTGCAAAAAGTAGTGATCATCTGTCCAACGGTCAGTTAACAGAATTCACTTCACTACAAAGTCCACTATATAGTCCCTGCTGTACCTGGACACAGTAAGATTGTATGAGCTATGAGAACAGTAGATTTTAAACATGGCATACACGAGGAGAAAAAGGCTCGTGCATGCTCTGGCAACCAATTTTTTTTTTTAAGTAGAGAAGGCGGGTCTTTTGAAAAAATCCTTCACAATACCTATTATGTATTAGTGCATAGCTACATGATTTGAACATTATATTACAATACAATTTATTGACAAACTGCAAAATATGTGAAATGGAAGCCTCAATTTTGCAATGATTTTATGAAATCCTTTGGTTTTGTAAAGTAGAAAAAGAATTATTAGAACAATTTAATGGTGCCTGATTTGCTCCTTCCTGTTACCCACCATTTTAGAATGACCCAACCTGTCAGTGTCTATTTCCCTTCCTAACAGTTAAAGCCTCTGTCTAAGCTGCTGTCGTGTATAAATTTTATCCCTGTCAGGGCCCATGGCATCTTTTTTTCATTAACTCGATATTAGCCTCTGTGCAATTAGGTCTACACCTACGCTCAGAGGAAACTGGAGTGATTTGGGCAGAGCTACTGTAGCACATACTGATAGCCTTGTTTATTTCCTCTTGTCTCCTCATTCTTGAACCAAAACATCACACAGAGTCAAGCATATCTTCCTGTAAAATACTAATTTTGATAAGAATTTGGATTAAAAATCTATGAAAACTTACATTTACTTTTCTATGAGTTTGTTTTAAGGCTCCCTCTTTCTTTAGATGTCAGATGTTTCATCCATATGTTGAATTACAATAATTTTTATGCTTAATTTAGTACAGGACATAATTTTCTATGAGTAGGAGGCAGAAGAAACTGCAAATGGAGATCTGTGATGGTTAGAAACTTGCCTATGACATTTAGAGAGCACATTACAATGGTCAGGGGATAACACTAAAAGTAAAGTAATTACCTTTAATTCTTAGATTGTACCAAGTAGCCTTTTGTGTTATTTTTCTCTAAAGGTTCTGGTTTGATCAATCTGAGCAGTTAAGTTAACAGTTGTAATGCTTAGACTAAAAGGTTCCATTTTTATCCGGTTTAGCAGTCAATGCTGAAAGAACATCATAGTTATTCTAAAGATATACGGGTTATGGCACCATTTACTTTCTTCATTAACTATCTTGTTACATTACAATCTAGTCTAAACTTAATGTTAAATTTGTTTGGGATTTTAAAGTATGTGATTTACCAAGCCATGCTTTCAGAAGGTACCCAATAAGTACATTTTGTCATTTCCAGGTCCACAGAGGAAATATAATACATCTACTCTACACATCTAATCTTTAAAATTATGCTAAGATGAAAGCTGCTGTGAAAAGAAAATCAAGAAGTTCTGTTCGTAGTTTGAAAGTATTTAGGGTACAGATCAAAGAATAGACCAATGATTTTCTGGTAAAATATGATCAGTAATAAAGCTTTTTGTATTTCTAAGACAACATAAATAAGCTGCGTAAAGAGGAATATCAATATTCTTAACAGTTTCAAAGTGATGTCAGCATCATGTTGTTGGGATGCTTTTCTTGGAAAGCTACCCTGCTAGTTTATTAGAAAATGGGTGGGGCTGAATAGAAGAGGAGTAATTAACTTGGTCTCTCCAGCAGATGGACGCTAAATACCCAGCAATACACTGAAAAAAACAATCTAGAAATAAGTAAAACTTAGGTAAATTGCATAGTTGCATAGTGTGCCAATAGAATGAGTGTTTTTACTCTTAAAATAAGATAGATAACATGCACTTGAAATAAAACAATGCAATCGTGTTTTCTTATTTTAAATATAAATAGTCTTGTTCCATTGGCAAAATGTCTCTTTTACCTCCTCAAACCAAGAACAAATTAACTTATTTTAAGAAACAATGACTTACTAAGATTTCGATTTTTTCCAGTGTAGGTACACGGTACTAGTTTTGATCAAAGCTAATCCATGTGTTAGCAAGGCCAACACCTCAATCTATTAGTGAATCTGTAAAAAGATAAAAAATCTTACACCCATAAACAACCTATATTCAATCTAACAACCCCCAGAAATTTAAGCTGATACTACAGCAAAATAAGAGTATTTACGAAGTGTATGTTGTTGTTGTTCTATTTACATGTTAGAAATTTCATATGTATTTCGATAAAGTGGGCCAGCCCCTGTGTAAAATTTCACCACTGATATAGTAATTTTTTTTTATTATTCATCTTGCATTCTGTTCAGATATTTGTGTTATCTTTATGCCTTTGCAATGTAGTTTTCTTTTTCTTCTTATGCTCAGCACTTTGACTGAAATGTTCTACATACAGTAGCAGCCATTCAAAATTTCCCCACTTTCCTTGATAGGCTCTTAGGGCTGCAACAACGAATCGATAAAATCAATAAAAATCGACTTTTAAAAGCGTTGGCAACGAATTTTATCATCGATTAGTTGTGTCGCGCGATTAATGCATCATCCACCGCCGCCGTCATCACTGCCACTTGGCTGAAACGGGGGAAGAAAAAAAAATTACGGCAGAGCGAGCCAGCGCTGCAGGTGCGCAGTGTTGCCAACTCAGCGACTTTGTTGCTATATTTAGCGACTTTTCAGACCCCTCCAGCGACTATTTAAAAAAAAAAACAACTAGCGACAAATCTGGCCACTTTTTACGGTGTCACTGGCGGCTTTTGGAGACTCTTACGTGAAAGCATGTATCGTTCCTACTCTTGTCCTCCAGCGGCAGCTGCTGCCGTGAGGCGCCTTCCCCATCCCAACCCCGTTCTCCCGCAGGAATCCCTCTCAGCGCTGCAGTCAGAGCCGCAGGATGTTTCAGCGTCCAGACTGCAAATGAAGCGCGCATGCGCCGGGATTGACGGCGCAAATTGATCACAATAATTAAAATAGCCTTTATAAATAAATTAACTTGCAAATTATGAGGGCAAGGCTTTTAAAGTTTAAATCTTCTGGCAAAGATAAAGTAAAGATCCTGCAATTTATGTAAGTAAAGCAGAATAAAATCCAGCAAGATCAGTAATATTTCAATTAATTATATGCCACATTCCCATGTAAATATCTGTCTTTGGAGGATGTGTTTTTTTCCACCCCTAGTTCTCTCATTTTTATTCCAAATACAATTTATAATTTGAATCACAGGGCTATTTTTATCTCTATGGTTAAGTATTTTCTCAAGTACCACCTTTAACTGCTATACTTTCCTGTCTTAAAAGGCAGAACTCTTCTAGTTTAAAAAAACCTCATTTGTTGAAAGGGGGGACCTATTGTTTGAACCCCTTATGGGCTTTTAAAAACAAAAATGCCTTTTTTTGCGCTTTATGAAACAAAGTACCTTATATTTTGTGGATGTACAGCTACATTTCTCATGTAAGTTTGTGTAGTTTTAACACAAACATTTATTTTTCATATTGCACCAGTACAGTTAATGAGCAACCTGTACTTGTGTGCTTGTTTGTTCTGTCTAAAATGTTTATTTTGGAATAAAGAGGTTAATATAAAAAATATTTTTTGTCCGATTCATCGATTAATCGAAAAAATAATCGGCCGATTCATCGATTTTTAAAATAATCGTTAGTTGCAGCCCTATAGGCCCTTGACTGGTCCTTTACAATTCCTTTTTAAACATCAATCTTTGTACTAAAATATTCTTTGTGTCATGATTTGTGGACATTAAGATCTAAAGAGAAGCGCCATCTCCTGATCAGACCCTGTAATTCAGTGAAAGGGTGGAGTCAGAGTAAAACAATATGCAAGAGGGGGTCACTCCAGTGGCTGGAAGTTGGAGGGAATTTCACAGGAATTTGGAGGGAAGTGGGCTGCCATTCGACTGGCGTTTGAATGGCTGCTACTGTAGATAATCTTGTCTAGCCTTGCCTTTGTGCTGGTCCATTGGAAATTTCCCTTTTTATAAAATCTTCTTCAGACTGGTTTTTCGATTCAATGCTGTACACTAAGTGTTGCTGCTCAGTGGGAGGGCAATTTCAACTGCAGCGAAACACTTAAAGTAGTTTCACTATGAAGACCAAGGTGTTTCAAAAATGTCTGAAATGAGCGAAATGTCACCAAGATTTTGGCATTTTGCTCATCTGACTGACAGCAGTGAATGGGTGTGGAAAATCTGCTGGGATCCTGATGACTTTGGGGTAGAGGGGTCATTAGGGCATGGCTGAATGGAACAGCCCATGTACTTGGAAAAAAAAAAAAACTAGGGAGAGAAAGGTCGCTGGAGGTGACCGGCTTTGCAACTGGCTGAGAATGTAGGCAACAGATGGAAGGGAGTACCATGTGTCGCAAGCAGCTGACGCAATCCTTCACAGCTGTCCAATGAGCTGAGAGCATGCAGAAAAATAACAGGGTAGGCCCAGAGGAGCTCACAGGTGGTATGTGGATTGAGGAGTAAACATTCTAATTGCTCACTTTCTGGCTGGACTCTCTCTCAGCATTGTGACTCCAGCCGATTAGAAAGGCCTCTGAGCGCTGGCAATGAGGTAAAAAGAAGAGTGCTGGACACCATACCTTGCACCCGAGGTTTTCTTTTAAAATCCATAACTTTGATTTTCTGCATAGCAGTTGAAGCCCAACAACCACACCCCTTGACACTAGCTGTGAACTACTCAACAATAAGGAATACCCCAAGCACAGTTTAGACAGAACAAACTAGCTACTCTTTCTGGTTTTGAACAGATTTGCAAAACTAACGGCTGAGCAAAGTTAATATTTTCACTTAAATTTAGATTACACAGTTCAGCTTTATAAAAGTGTGTCCTGATGTTGAAGGACAAAAAAAAAGAACCCTTAAAATACTTCTGCTGACCAAATGATGCAAATTCCTGTGCATCAAAAGAGCAACTAGTACAATTCAAGGCTATGGAGAGAGAAATAGGCCATAGGCTTATAGATGCATCAACACTTAACCACTGAGGAGTCAGTCTGATCATCAAGCAAGTTTTAATCGTAAAGAGTAAAAAAAAGGACAATTATTTTTTGCCTGCCACAGTCTTGTATAGACACACAAAGAGAGAGAAAACAACAACAAAAGGATCTGTCAGTTTATCGGAGCATTCCACAGCTGTACTTTCATACCGCCCGTAACCCAGCGCTATAGAGAGAAATTGTTTACGGCCGTGACCAAGCGACAGGAAGAAGCTCATAGACGTCACTTATTTGTTGATACATTTCGCTCATCAAATGCAGAGACGCCAGAGCAGGAAATCTGACTAAGGTAAGTGAAAATACATTTTTGGGCAATAGAGCTATTAAGTTGGATTGTGGATCAATAGGCCATGTTGTTGATCTCATCAAGCTAATCAACTTCTAACATACCAAACTGATTCTAACTTTCTGACCTCCATGGTCAGTGGCGGTTCTATTCCCCGGACGAGACCCACTCCAAGCACCACATATATCTTTTTCGAAGCACACGTCCTGCCCTCCTTTATAAAAGGAGGGTGGGACCCCCCGCCCTGGCTGCCCGGTTTGCCAGTACAGTGTTGCCAACTCAGCAACTTTGTCCCTACAGTATATTTAGTAACTTTTCAGACACCTCCAGCATTTTTTTTTTTTCAAAAAAGCGACTAGCGACAAATCTAGCGCCTTTTCTGGTGTCACTGGTGGCTTTCGGAGTCTCTTATGTTATATCCAAGTAACGTCTATTATTAATTTAATGTTATTGCCATCACATTAAGCAATGCTCAGTGAAAAAAATTAAGACATTTTAAAATGTATGCTGTAGAAAATGGCCATATGCAGTATTGCTAAAATTATTCAGGATGGCCTTGTAATTTCAAACAGAAAATCTTTTTATTTGATACTTTTTAGGATTCCACACATTTTCACTGCATTAGAAAGCTACACATTGGCATACATTATAACTGAGAATTTATAATGTGATTGTCAATCTCTGAAAATCATAAAAAGGAAAGCTGTAGGGTGTTATTCAACAGAAATCCTCTTTTGCTTCCTCTCCTCCATTTTCCCCCTATCCCTACTATCAGCAAACATCTTTTCCGCCCATCCCCGAACACACGGATGAATGGTTAAAGGATGTACCACTGATACAACTTTGAAAAGAGCTGTCAGTCCTGCCCCCAGATGACAGCATTGAGCAAAGTCAGGGACATGTGATTGGTGTTCAATTAGAACTCCATTTGTTAGCTTGTTGGAGCACATCACTTTGCAGTGAGGTCACCAACCCGTGTCAGTAAATGACTATGGAAAGAAAAATGTTTTGCTCTAATTTAATCTATTAGAAACACAATTAGGCACAGAGGTGATGCTTTTAATACCCACAAATTGAACAGAGTACCTTATAAGTTAAGTTATTAAAGGGAAACTATCCTCATTTATCAAGAGCCACTCAACTCTTCTTATTAAGGCAGAGGAACAAAACGCTGTTGCTTTTTCTTATCATGACTAAAGCAACCAAACAGCTATAAGAGCTAGCCGTACTACCATATATAATCAATATGAAATCTTATCCATCCAACCAATTGTTATTACATAGATCCACACAAAACCTCCTCCCTTCTGCATAATTTGTGAGGTTGCATTTGACGGAAAAAAAAAAAAAAAAAAGAATATTTGCAACCAAAGCATGTAATGGACACTGCTTCTGTTGCCTTCATGGAGCATCCCATCAAAGTTGACCTGAAAGACTGTTTAAAGATTTTGAAATTAATCTTGATTCCATATGATTATTTCTAGATGACAAGAGCAATTTCTACTAACCCCGACTCCACCAGATGGATTTGCTGGATTTGCTCCGCATATCCATCTGGAAACCTTCCGTTGAAGTAATTTTTGGAAGGGGTGAAAATACTGGTTAGCTGATTGGCCTATGTTGGTGATAGACGGGCCAAATAAACAAATCAGATCAATGAAGCATATGACGTACTAACAGAGCAACGACGAAAACACAACCACAAGCCAGGCTAACTCTTAACGAAACCATTTGGGAGAAGAGCAAAAACAGCTTTTCCTCTGAGAAAAGCCTCCAGAGCAGTGTTTTGCTCTTCTTTCAGTGAAGAAATACTCTGTAATTCCGACAAAACTTGCTCGATAGCCACGCTAACGCTAGTTTCATCGGCTGAAGCCGCCATGTTCTTTAAACTGAACTGTCGCGCTTCTCGTTGCGTCACACCTTAACCCGCCTCAAAGCCAACACTGATTGGACGTTCATTTGGTGAACGGCTACAAATTTTCTTTAACGGAAAGTAGCCAGACTGATCTGCGAGTGAAACCTTGAAAGCTCGCGAGATCAGGATGGTCTCACGAGGCTAAATTTCTACACAATTTTGCAATATTTCAATTTTCAACTTCTCTGTAAATTGCCTAGGTGACATGTGGCATATTTGATTAACCTGATTTGGATATTTTCTGTTTGAATAAGTAGATATGAGTATCATGCATTTAAAACTATGTTTTGAAGACTCTGGGATCTGTGAACAATAAATCAGTCAAATTTTTAATCTTATGTCTCAGGTTTTCCGTTAATGTTTTGGGGGGATTTAGTTATTCCCAAAATAATAGATGTTTTTGATGTTCTTTGATTTAATGAACCCAATCTCACCCATTTTCTTATGGAGATAGACAGAAAGACAGGATATAATATTACTAAACAACCTTTGGGTTTATTAAACCAACACATTGAGCATTTGCACAACATAGATAAGTGTGTGCAAAACCCAAGCAAAGTCATATTTTCCACAGTTCTGAGTGCTGAGATTACTCCTGGTGGATAGTTTAGTGTTTGAGGTTGACATGCAATTTTAAATATTACCAGACCGTAGTGCATTTTAGCTAAAAGGAAAGCTCCATGACTGATCGTTTCACAGAGCTGAAGGTTCACACTGAATACTCCCCATGGAGAATACTCGCGGACTTAAGGACAGTGGGTTTAGCTGGTGGGGGGGTGTCCTGTCCTTTCAACATATGCACAGAGGCAGACAGCCAGAAGCAGACAGGAGCATTTAAGGCGGGGACTCGTGCGGCGAGGGCCTTGGACATCATCCAGAGAGTCAAGTGAAGCAGCTTAATCACACCCAGACTTGGAAAGTTAAAATGAAATCCAAATGGGGGAAGCTTGTAAAATTTATGAGCTCTTTGAAATGAGAGACTGCAACTTTGCAAGGAGTTCTAAGAGAGTGTGTGTGTAGCACTTACTCCCTGAAACAATATCACCAAAAACCATTACAGTCATGTCCTATCACTATACTAGCTGTCATGTTCACAACATCCCAACAATTAAAAGAATGCTGGGAGGGTTATATCAGCTTTTTTATTTGTATGACTGATGTTTACAGCAATGTAGTCAAAAACACCAGGACAAGAAAGAGTTTTCATAAACTTGGATCAGCTACTTGATTCTTTTTGGCAAAGGGCCCTAAATGGTCATACATCTTTAACTGCAAACAGAAACATGTATTTACTGCAGATAATTACAGGGAGGTGGTCTAGATTCATTTAAGACAAGCATTAATTGAGATATACCATTAAGTCCAACACAAGCTGCTGTGCCGACAACAGCTACATGGTAATTAGAAAGAAGAGTCTCTTACCAAAACCCCCAAAGGCAGAAAAAATGTTAAAATAATGCTAAACATAGATTAGAGTGGTCAAAATGCCCAAATATAAATCCTACTGCCAAAAGGACTGAAGACTTAAAATGTTATTGTTAGATTGGATTAAAGATACTGGGGCAGAAAAACAAAGGACACTTTCCAAAAATAACTGATTTGAATTGAAAGTATGGGATTACTATCAGAAAGACAACATTTTCAGAAATGTCAAAGAGTGCATAAAGTTCTGCAGAGTTCCTTTTCCACGTTTGAAGTATAAATAAAGGAAACGTTTAGGGGAAAAAAGCCATGATGTTGGAAACAAGAACTTTATACTTTTGATTTGATTAAGTTTTCTATTTTCGATCCAATTACTTGTTATGTAGACATGAATATTGGTCATTGACATGTAAGATTACCTCAATGTATGCAAGAATCCACAACTGAGCTGCTGATATGAGGTGAAAAATATGTACTTAATATTCAACTTTAATAATGCACGGGTACTATTGACTGTAAACATCCTCACAGTATAGGGGTGTGCAATATGGCTAAAAGAACATAAATTGAAGAATTGTGCCACAGAATGATGGCCCCAGAGGACAACAGAATGTGCAGGGAAGTGCAGGGTGTGGTGGAAGCTGTGACTGACGGCAGCACTCTGGCAGTTTGCAGCAAGCGACACAAACATGGCGAGCAGAGCAATCACTGTGTGGATCATTTTGTGACAGAGTGGTCAGATCTCTCAACTGCCTTCAGACAGAAGGATTGGGGAAAAGAGAGGAAGGTTGTGTGGAGGAGGCCAGCTGCTCCTTCCAGTCACATACATTATTGTTTGGGCCATCCATAAAAAATCTGATCAAAACTTGATAAGTATCTAAAACTTGTGACCTTGTGACCCGAAAGTGTCAAATCATTATTTTAGACTTGAAAAATGAGGGACACTTCTTCAAATGTGATGTTTCTTTTTCTTTTTTTTTTAAATAATTTTTGTTTTTAATGTAATTTTATTTATTTTAGTTTTTTTTATCTCGTCTCCAACTTTTCTCCTGAAGGCATTTTATTATCCATTTAAGGATCTAATGTACTCTATTCTTTGTAGTATCTCTTCATATTAGAGATACTCTTCATATGGTATATATATACAGTATATATATATATATATATATATATATATATATATATATATATATACATATATATATATATATTGTAAAGGAGCTTTACTTTAATAATTTACACTGGTGAATCTGCGGCACTCTAGAAAGAAAATATTGCTCCAACTCAAAGGAACTTCTTCAATTGGTAACAATCGATTTAAGTTTGGCCAATTTAATTCATTTAAGTTTTTAACTTATAAACTTAATAAATTATCTGGTGTAAACTTGATTCAGTTACTTATAACCAATTACAGCAGTTCATTTAAGTTTGAGCAGCAACTTAAATTAACTGCTTGGTGGGTTTGTGTTTGTTCTGATCGTTTTAAACCAATATACCCTCATCTACATATATCAGTTTAGATCAGCTTTAAAACGGATAAGGCAGGTTAAAATTATAGTTTCTGATGTATTCGTCCTAATAAAATGTTGGGCTCTTCTTAAGAGCCAATTACCAAAAACTAAACAGTCCATTATCATGGTCCTCCGCGATGTCTATAAATTTTATTCTACATGTAAACGCCACAATAAGTTCAAACTTAATAATTATATTTTTCAAATGAGCTTCAGCTGTGAGATTTTTTTATAAAACAAATTCATCTTTTGGATGTAGACTGATCACTGCATTTTTCTAAATTTGACTGAATTACAGAAAAAAAAAACAATCTAAAAACCAAGAGTCTTAAGTACCACCTTCCAAAAGTTAACCACGTCTTTGCACCTTGCTTTTCCATTCTTTAATAAATTTATGAATTATTTACTTATACAGTAAAATATTTTAGACTCACCTTTTGATGAAAAGATGAGATGATTTGAACCGTGGACCCAAAGGAGCAGCGGGTGGAGAAAAAAGAAAGGAAAGGAGAACTTAGTTATTTAGAAGAAAAAAAACAGTATAAACAGCAATTAGTTATGATATCTTCATGAATGAAGCCGGCAGCTTTGAGCTTTACAGCTATACAGTCGACACGATATGACTTCCTATTAGGATTCCTATTTTGAACTGACCTTTAAATAAAGACAGACTGAGGGGATCTGTAGCTTGTGTCCTTACTTCTCATCACCTTTTACCCTGAGAAGGTTCATACCATTTATCATTTGAGTGGTAATATTAATGGCTTGCCTGCAAGAGAAGTGGATCACATTCATGCACCTTTTAGCTGTACTGACTTACTTTTCATTGGCTTAATTACCACCATATAAAGGTATGGTACCACAGGAAAGTATTTTCCCCCTAAGAGATCTTTTTCTGTTTTCACTATTTTGCCTTTTAAATGGGATGGATGAAACGCATTTCACTGTCAGAAGAAAAGAAAAAAAAAAAAAAATCAATGAAAATTGCAATTTTAAATTTAAAAAAATCATCCTTTTATTGTCCCACAATAGAGACATTCACTCTCTGTATTTAACCCATCCCTTGTGGAGCAGTGGGCTGCCATTGTGTGGCGCCTAGTGAGCAGTGTGGGGTAAGGGTTTTACTCAGGAACCCAGACTGAGAATGAGGTTCGATCCCCACAGCCTGCAGAGCATAAGCGCACTGCTCTAACCACTATGTTTTTCTGGGAAACAGTTGTAAGAGATATGCAAGAGAAATTACTTTTTTTCCCCTAACTTTTGGGTATGTAAATAAAAGAAAAAAAAATAATTGGATCCTGTTTTGTACATTATTTGTTTTTGTTAGAAATATTTCATTTATACTCTGTATTTCATGGGTTTTGTACAAATGAACTATTATGATGTATAATGTGTGATTCATCCTTATTAACTCTTGCTAAAGGTCGTTTATTTATTGTTATTGTTTATTAGGTTTTACCCTATTGTTTACATCAGGCATCCCCAATGTCGGTCCTCGAGGGCTGCTGTCCTGCAGGTTTTAGAGGTTTTCTTGCTCCAGCAGAGCTGATTTTAATGGGAAGCTGATCAACAGGCTTTTGCTCAACTGCAATCAACATAATCAGCTGTGCTAAAGCAGGGAAACCTCTAAAACCTGCAGGACAGCAGCCCTCGAGGATCGATTTTTAGGATGGCTTGTTTACATGTTCAAACAGTATTGTTAGGTGAAGGGACACTGTATTTGAGACTTGGGGTGATAGTTATCAGTGCACACATTTACATTTAAAGTTGGCCTTTGAATAGGTTACCATCTACAGTATGCATTCTTAACCCTGTAATGCCAAATGTATCATATTTGATACATACCGTTTCTGAAATGTTTTGCATATGACACCTTTTGCATAATTTAATTGTAAAAACTTTGCTCAAAATCCTATTGTACACAATCAGATATACCTGATACCAGAGGGCAGAAGACTACACAAAAAATAATTTTGACTTATCGCATAGTAATAAATTATTAATATCAAAAATGTATTTCTGTTTTTTCTTCTTACATATTTTGTTAAAAGGCCAAATAAGGACTTCAAACCAAAAAAAGTAATTTTCTGTTTTGTTTTATTCTTGGATCGGGCTTTAAAGGGTTAACTACCACATAATTACAAAAAATGTTTGCTAGCCAACACATATGATTCAATTTGCCTATTATTAAAAGTTAATTAAAACAGTTAGTTGACGAGATGGGGTTACCAATGCAGTCCCTCCCCACATACTAACATTGACTAATGATATGCCATGCTTTTCAATTTCAAAAACACAGAACAGAAATAAGTGATGCTCTATATGGGCCAACTCAGTGGTTGGCTGCCAAAGTCATATCTGAACTCAGTTACTGAAAAATATATACAAAAAATCATTTCTGCAGGAATGAATGAAGCAGTTAACAGTTGAGCAATGTCTTCAGTTTCTTCAGAAAATTCTTAACTTATAAACAAGAGTGTTGTAAATAACTGTGGTCAGTGAGCGGTCTAGAAATAAGTTTTGCTGCCACAACTGATTTGGTAATACTGCCGGATGCTGCTTAGATAGTTTTGATGGTGACTAGAGAAATAAATATGGAGTTGTGACAGTTGAACCACTGTCATTAAATAACTGCAAGAACTTAGAAGGAAAAAATCTCTCTTTTTTATAGTTAACTACCACTTTAAAATGAACCAACTAAATGCTTTTCTTTTGAAACCTTTGTATAAACGGTCTAAAGTAAACGCATTCAGTCACCCTTTACTGAAGCTCTTCTCACTAAGTACACAAGCATTTTGTCCACCAACAAGTTCAAACTGAATTAATGAATTCAGCTAATGAAAAAAAAACTATATAAAATGTAGATTTATACTTACATGCACACACGTATATTAATTGATAAACATTGTTCTTGTTTGAAAAAATTATAAAAAAATATTCTAATAGTAAGTTCAGTCATTCAATTACAGAAGTCTGTGCTTATTGCACCTTTTATGAAGAAAGTCTGCCTGTCGGTCTGTCTGAGCCAGCATACAAATCAAAAGCCACAGAGCATGTTCTCTATTTGAAGCACTGCAGCTTGAACGGTAAAAAAAAAAAAAGAGCCTTTGGCTTTTATCCTTGTAATTTAAAGGAGTCACCACCATGTCTCCTCTATGCTGCTATAGCTAACTCTGTGGTGGCGTCCAAGCTGACAGCTGGAAACAAGCACAACAGAGCAGAAAGTGTGCCAGTGGCAGGACACGCATGCACAGATAAAAGGCTTAGCAGCAACCGAGACATCTTTAGACCACAAAGTTTGGCCTTTTTTTTTCTGACAAATTGACTGGGTTTGAATAAGTATGTTTCAAGTCAAGGTCATAGAAGACACAAGCAACCACCTAACCAAGCAGTCAGACACAGTGTGCACTGTTTACAACTCTCCGTCTGTGCCTTTAGAAAACACAGAAAAGATGAGTTTTGGATAGCACATGTAGAATCAGTCTGAAATACCTTTAAGAATGATATCAAAGTATATCAAGTGATGCATTATTAAGCATACCTGTGTGTGATGTACCAAGCCAAAAACTCGAAATTTTAACAACAAAGTTGGCTGATTCTGACATATTGCCAGCAATTGTCATGTTGGGCTACAAGCCCCATGCATTTTGCTTCAACCTGTCATCAAAATGAAGGAGCTTTTATCTGCTGTTTGCTAATTTTGGACCTAGATTTTACAGAGTATTCTTTTATTCATTATGGAGGACCGAACAGCGACACTGATGTTTCTTGGTTCCCCAGATCCTTCAGAGAGGCTCCCAGTTTGCGGAGTCCAGTAGCTATGGAAATTCACCCGGACAATAGAGGTAATAGAGGTAAGGAGCTAAGAGGAATGAAACTGATGAATAATTAAACGGTCCTTTTTAGATTTTAATTAAACTGCCTTTTAAAAAGCCAAACACAAACCTCCAAAGAGCATTCCCTACTTGATCCAATGTCACCATTATTTTTTCTATTGTTGATTTTGATTGATAAAAGCTTAAAGCTACAGTGCTTAATTTTGATCCAATGGTCAAACTGCAGACTAAGATGAGACAAACAAATCTTCCCACCACTTTTCTCCCTCCAAGAACACAGAGGCCTTCATGGTACAAAATGGCTTCTGCATCGTCCGCATCACTTATCTGGTCCAATCAGGAGAAGATTTGTTTACATAGATTAATTTTTAAATAGCTCTTTATTAATCTGTGTAAGATATAGAGTTTATATAGTCCTAACCTGCTGCAGTCAGATTAGCGTAACAGCGATCTCTACAATCACTAGTTGGTCACCTCTGTGCTGCCATAGTGCAAAGGCTTCTGCCTCCATAAATGTGAGACCTACTCCGATGTAAATATAAATAGCAATTTCTAAGGCAACGCAAACATAAAGATTGAGGATTTCATTTTGTAGATAGTTATAAAAAAACATATGCATAATGTATTACGTTTCTGCCAGTAACTTAATATAATTATTACACACTGTAGCTTTAATCTGTGCTGTGCTGCTTCACCATACATCACATCCACATCCAGGCCCTGACTGGTTATCATAACAACACAAAAACAAAAAAGGTAATTGTTGGGATTTGGAGCTGTACCACCTTCCTCCAGCAGAGTGCGCCATGGGTCTCCTGGAGCTGGAGCATTCCAGCACACCTGAGACGCATCTACTCATCAGGAGACCTCCCCTTTATAATCAGCTGCCAGACCTTGCTTCGACGCCGCAGTGTTGACCTTAGTTTGGTTAGCAACCTGAGCCTAGAACCTGAAGAATCTTAGTTGTCTCTTGAGAGAGATCTGATTCTAACTCTCCTCTGTTTTTGCCTCACAGGAAACCTGTCCCTATCCTGAAGCTCTGGATGAGCTTAACCTCCCCTAGAGAGCCTAACCTGAAGATTCCTATTTGGATTCCCCT
The DNA here is from genome assembly GCA_030533445.1 of Cyprinodon diabolis. NCBI lineage: Eukaryota > Metazoa > Chordata > Actinopteri > Cyprinodontiformes > Cyprinodontidae > Cyprinodon > Cyprinodon diabolis. The sequence goes on from CM060072.1 coordinate 5,234,999, forward strand.
GCTGCTCTTAGTTAAGAGCTGGAAACTCTGATCAAGGTCTGCCATTCAAAGTCAGAAGCAAGACGCTGCAGCTGCTCTTGAACTCTGCTGAACAAACAGTCTCTGGACCCAACGGTTCCCTATCTCTCAAGGAGAAGCCTGGACTCAGTCAAGGTACAAACCTGAATTATCAAAGACTCATAACTCATCAGCCTGCCTTCTAATCAAACTATCATCTCTGCAGACTTCAGTGAACCAGCCCGGACCAGTTCCTGACCCAGTACATTATCTTGTGTTTTTGTGAAACATTCAATAAACTCTGTTAAACTTTTACCCAGCCTCCGTTGTGTTCTGCATGTGGGCTAAGAACCTTAAACCCATCATGACAGTAATATTTTCCAACTGTTGTTGTTGCATCGCTGTCTGCAGAACAGTCCCTGTTTGCTAAGCTAGAAATCTGTCTGTTGCACAAAAAGCAATGTCAAAGCCAGTAAACTTTTTAACCTTAAACCTTTCTTGAGATATTGGAGAGTTAAACAGGGTAGATGCAACCATATCTTTCCTTTAGCTGCTGGTGCAATTTAATAAGTTGATGCACACAAAAGGCTGTATGCTCAACATCCAAACATGTTTCGGGAATAAATTGTGGAAAAGATCCTTTGAAAAAACTATTTTTAATGGAAAATTTCCAACTCTTTAATATTCTCCATTAGATTTGTTTGGTTACAGACGTTTTACAAACTTCTACCCCAGCTTCCTGTTGTACTGCATTTTAATAGCTGTGACTTTCTTGTGGTGCATGTGAAATGCTCTGCAGCTATCTGTAATTTATAATCCGTGTTGCCCAGGTCCAAGGTTATTTGAGGCTTTTAGTGTGGAGGCAAAGATTTAAAGCTTAGCAGAGTATATGTATTCAGTTTATGGATATCATGCTGATCCTGCCTACTCTTCATTTGGCTCCAAAGCTGTGTGGAAATGTAAGGACAAAAGAAACTTTTCTTTCTCGCGGTTTTAGGCCACACTTTACAACTGAAAGAGAAAACATTACATTAATTTGCACCGCATCTCTCTTTCATTAATGGTTTTTCAAATCATTCAAATCCAATCATAATTTTAAACAGAAAAAAAACAAATTTCAAGGCCTAAATTGGTGCAATTATCAAAACAGTTGCACACAGAGTCGATCAACTTTTAAGCTAATGAGCTTGGAGCTAGAACTCAGCATGGTATTTAAAAGAATGCACTGTCTCCTCCTGAGTATTGTTCAAACATTAAGCCATGTTTAAAGTTCTACAAATTAGCAGCTTTGAAAATGTATGAAAGGCATTAGTCATTGAAGACTGATGTAAACTTTCAAGGTTGCTCAACTTTTTAATAGACTGTAAACTAACATGCTTGTGGCGCTAGATTTGTGCTTGTTAATTATGCTAAGAAAAACAGAAGAATACTTTTCTTCGTTTAGAAGAAAAACAGAAGAATACTATTCTTCGTTTTTCTTTTTTTCTATTTTTGAAAGCATTCGAATCTGTATAGAAGCTCCTTTTGTGTCCTTTGTAAAGCTAACAATCAGTGACTCCACTCCAATTTTTTCAGGGGGAATAACAATTAAAACAACGAAATAAAACGTTGCAAATCTTGATAGCCACACTCACTCACACAATCAACATTTTTAAACCTACGCAAACTATATTGGAAGTATCACAGACAAAGCAGCCAAGTGGCATTAAGTACCACAATAGGTATGTCTTACAAAAGCAATGGGTTAATTATAAGGATGTCCTCTTTTTCCAAATTGGCCTTTGTTGGAGATGTAAATGTAACATATTTTTATATCAATAAGCTCCCATAATCGAATAATACATACACAATCATATTATATGCCAGACTACCAGATGCATAATCAGAACATCCATTATCTCAACTCCAGTCTTTAGTCCTGCATAGCAGTGAATTCAATTGAAACATCATTAGTGGGGTTTATAGAGGAAATTACCCTCATGTCCTCCTGTAAATTATCTGATGACAAGATTTCTCCTACATCAGTTAATGCATGACCAAAGGTCTAGGTACTGATACAGATAGGATGGATTTAAAAAAACAAACTCCTCAAGGGAAAGAAGACTGCAGACTGTTAAAACCGGTTGAAATACCTGCCAAAAGAAAATATAATCATTACTTTGAATTACTTTTTTTTTTTTTTTCTATTATGCCATTTTGAAAAACTTTTAAATCCTATTTTTGAATCACTGCTTAGGATAGACATATGGGGTGTTAGAAGTGCTAATGTATTCAGCATCCCCATAAGATCATCTGTAGTTTTGATTTTGTCCTGGTTGTGAAAATAGTTTAAAAGTCAAATCAAACTGACCATTTAAGTGGCGGACCTAACCCTTGAATTGTTGACAAAGTCCCTATGAGTCCTTATCTATAGGTAATTGTTCCAATTTCAACATGTTAAATTATTTATATATGTTTGTACAGATGTGCAGCTTGGAAAGAAGTTTTGCAAAAAAACATTTTGTCCAGTTTTAGGTCATGGTGCTTCAATGGTTAATATGAATAAACCACACAGGCAGTGCCGTTATCAATTTGCTGAAAACTATTATGATCATCGGAATGCTCATTGTGAATCTGTATTTATATTATTTTCAGCTGCAGAGCTGCAACATTAGAATACAAAGAGCTGACGAGACTTGGGCATCAGACCTCAAGGAGTAATGGTCGTTAAAACCTTCTGCTCTCCAGCTTTGTGGCTTTTTTAAAGTAAAAACAAAACTTCCAGTTTTTGTCTATTTTTCCCCCCAGTGGACAAAAGCTGCAAAGACAGCATTTCCCATGAGGAGCAACGCATTGCATGGTAAAACCCTGATCACCTGCATATGGATTGAACTACTTTTCTGTTTCCAGTGACTGTGTAAAAGATTAATAGAGATAAAGTGATGAATTTAAGTATGCCAAAACAATAAACATACTGAAAATAAGAAACGTTTAACTTTGATTTTGTACATTACTGGACCGCTGGTAACGTGATGTGCTGATGGCTTGTGTCTCCTGGAGTAATAAATAAGAGGTGAAGAAAAAAAACTACATGGAAGATTAAAGTAGCAATAGAAACCCTTTGTTAGGTTTTATCTTCATCCGCACGACACTGATGCAATACAGTACTGACACAATAAGCAACTGCCTGATGTAGCTTGTGCCAACCGAAGCTTTACATTTTCTTACTTTTGTTGTACTGTGGCGAGTTCCTGGACCAGATCATCAGTGTGATGCAGACCGATGTGCAATGGTTTCAGATTAAATGGAAATACAGTATTAAGTTCAGTAAAAGAAGAACATTCTTTTTTTGTGGTCTGGTTAAAAAAGTGAAAAGAAAATAAGCAACTGAGTGTTTTCACTCGAGTGCAAAAAACACCATTCGGCAAAATAGCTAGGGAGATGTCTTACAAGGTGTCTAACCGATGCATTTGAACAACACAAACAAACGCTCTTTGTCAATGTCACCCCTGCAATCACTAACACTTATAACCCCCCCGCCCCAAAGAGACACATTCCTCCAGGGAAAGACAGGAAATAGCTGTGATTCTCATCAGTAATCTGTCACAAACCTGTGAGTGATGGCTCTAAAACAAAGATCCAATATTATTTCCAATGCATCAGTCATTTTTTAACAGCATGTTACTCTAAAGAAACACAATTTGTGGGCTCCGTTACAACCAGCTTCTGAGTGACGCCCGGCTGCCATTGTGACACCTTAGATGTAAACAACACTCCATTGAGACACCCTGTTTAAGTCAAATCTTAGGAGTAACAGAGAGTGTGACGCCATTTTCTCTTTGTCAACATCATTGCCAGTAAAATCCACATACGAAAGCAGTGGGGTTTTTTTAATGCAAGGGTAATTTTCTAAGTGCTTGTGAGGGATTTATCCCCCACTAATTGGTGTTGCAAACAGACATTTTCTGTCTTTAAAAAAAATGAGTTATTGGGTGAAGGTTTAAGTCTTTGTCTTTATTAATGCAACTTATTTTTTTTGTTCTCACCACTCTCTGGTCACCTGGTCAAGTGTTGCCATGGAAGCGCGCCCATGAGCAGTACTGACAAGGACCTGGAGTTTCCTATCAGTGTCATAAGGGAGATCCACACTGACTGAGAGGGAGGGGAGATGTTTTGGGTTTTGTTTGGATTTGGAGTATTGTTTAGCTTAAATTTGTTTAGGTTAATTGTAAATGTGTTTTTTTTTTTTTTTTTTTTTTTTTTTTTTATTAGTTGATTGCTTCCCAAACAGAAAATGTAAATGTTGTAAAAGTTTCCACCCCTTTTATCAGAGATGGTGCAGGCTTACTCTTTACAAAGATGGGTTGTTTAAATGTGGGAGTCTTTTTTTTGTTTGCTTGGAACCTCTGCTCAGGAATGGAAGTAGTGTTTTTTTTTTTTAGCAAATATATATATATATATATATAGCTCCTAAATTTTTGTATAGAGTATGATGGGTTTTTTTTTTTTATTAGTTTGTTTTCTGTGCCTCATTGGCCATTTTAGGTCCACATGGTTTCTGCCTCTTTCTGCAAACCTTAAAATACTAAAAGTTTCCAAAATCTCAAAAGCTCAAAAGGAGATCGTTTTAAAGACAAGAAATAATGTTTTATTTTAGAAAATCGGTCAGTATAACAATGCCCCTGCATCTTGACATTGAATTTTTAATAACCACTTGCATCATGACTTGTTTTTTCAATATAGGCTGTATTTAAAAGATATTTTAAAGATTAATATCCATGTAATGGACTGGTAACTTATCCAAGGTGAATCTGGCTCTCCCTAAGATTTTGTTTGCATTTATGAGGATTTACCTGAACTTTTTGTAATAGATCCCGAATATTTAGATGATTTTTTAATAAGATGCTGGAGACATTAAGGGGGTGTTTCTGATTAATCTGTAGAATAATGCCAACCCATTGCTGCATGTTTTTAAGTTTGTCATTTACAATGGCAAAGAAGGGAAAGATCAAGGACATTTTTCCAATAATTAATAGCTGCCTGACAACAGGAAGATTTAAAAAAAAAATAACATCCAAAGGAAATTTAAGAATGGTTAAAAAAAAAGAAAATAATTTAAATCTATCAGAATGCACAAGTTTCAAAGGCTATAGGACTTCAGAGAGCCACAGTGGGAAAGGTTATCCACAAAGTGAGAAAAACATGGAGCTGTAGCAGAAGACATGAGGGTAGCAGTGTAATGATATTTCTTTCAACACTGTAAGTCAGTGACAAAAACCCAAGATATGTTATAAAACAAATGCTGTGTCTCTTGTGCTTTAGCTAACATGGTGTCATATTTCTTACAATGCTTGAGGTCTATTTTTTGCTTTGACCCTCACGCTTTTGCGGAAAAGGAGAGCAGAGTCCATTACTAAGGCCTCCACTATTGAGATATCTCTGCGTGTCTCGAGCCCGAACATCATTGACCCCTCACACCCCCACCATGGACTGTTCTCTCTGCTGACCTCTGCGGAGAGACTTCACAGCACTGAATGCGGGACCAGCAGATTCTGCAACAGCTTCTTCCCCACTGCTATCAGACAACTGAACTGTTGAAAAAATCTCAAAATCATGTCACAGACTCTGCATCACACCAAACCAAAATTCTACATATTTGCACCATACACAATTAACGCTCTGAACTTCTATACACGTTAGGGTTGGAACGATTCACAAAATCCATGGTTCGGTTCACAGTTTCGTGGTCGCAGTATTTGGTTCGGTATATGTTGATTGTTAGGAAAATCTCTAAGCTGACATGTTGGTCATGTTGCTGTTAGCATAAACAAAACGTGCTGCACAATGCTTGCACACTGTTGCATTTTTATCAACAACTTTTTTCCGCCGTCATCGTAGGTCCCTCTAAATGCAAAGTGGTCCCATACACCAGACCTATAAAGTGCTGCTGGCGCGTCTTCCAACACCTGTTCTTTCCCACTCGCCATACCCACACAATTCTCCACAACAACTGATTCTTTTCTGCTACACCCGGCTACGCTGCTTCGCTTCTTCTTCTTCTTCTTCTTCTTGTTTACTACTGGTGGTTGGCTTTGGTCGCAGTACCGCCACCTTCTGCTCTGGAGTGTAAACGCTTTGCCTATGAGAAAAAGGAGCAGCGCATGAACTGAAAGCAACACACGCGAACCGAACCGAGACAGTCGAACCGAACGGTTCGGACAGTTTTCATAAACCGTTCATCCCTTATACATGTGTATTTTTGCACCATGTTTTTTCTCCCACACTGTTTACATTTGATCACTGCCGCAGTTTAAGAAATGGAAATCTTCTGAAAGCTGTACAAAACAAAATGACAATAAAGATTGTTTAAGTCTAGGATTATTTTTAGACAACCTTTTTTTGTTGTTGTTTTATGGTCACAAGAATGAAAAAGTGTTAGACATACATGCAAAGATAAAAACTGCATTCATGAACTCTACATTATGGAAAATATCTCAAACTTCAAATTAATTTGTAGAATATATATAATTGGAAAGACTGTAATAAAATACATCTTTAGTTACCACTTAGCTGACATACTTGATGCAATAATAGTCCCTTTATCAGTCTATGTTGCTTTAAGCTTTCTTTATTATCTCAGTCTACACATAAAGGATTTGGTCCCTTAGTTGTTTGGGGATTAAAATATGTAATGCCTTCCACCTCACAAACAGGCATTAGCAACACTGTTTCTCCCACTTAGCTGACCAACACACCTGCCTGCCAAACTGTAAAGCATCAACAACACAGAAAATGTCAGGTCTGTTCACCATCTTTGACATTGTTATTTAGGATTTAGTTTTTTTTTTTTATAGCCCTAATTAGTTTGGCTCTCTCTTGCCGAGTATGCTTTACTTTAGAAATTGTTTTATCTGCCAAGCTTGACAAATCCCTCTGAAAGCACCTAGCAGTTGTCAGACTCAGTAATTATCGCTTGCTTGTAGCATGCAGCTCTAAACAAAAAAAATCTGTACAGAAGATAGGCACCCATCAGCTGCACAGTGATAAGGTACTTGCTTTTTTCCCTCTCAACTGCTCACAGATGTGCTTCATCAAATATCTCCTATTCCTCCCGTGGAGTAAGCTATTAAAAAATGACCATTTCATTTAGTTTATCAATGAGGCATCACTTCCTAAAGCTGTTAATGTGGGTTTGCTTACCCGTAAATGAGCAGCAGATGACAGACCAATTCAAATATAAGTGACAAAATAATATTTCCTCTTGTTTTTAACTAAATTAATCAAAAAGTAAAGTCAGGTCATAAGACTCCATTGCTTTGCTGTCCTAATATGACCATGAATCTGTGTTTTCTGAATGAACACATGGATAAGCATGTAACGATGAAGGGACAGATTATTGGACACTAAACCGGACGTAGTGTTTGGAGTTTCTAATGTTAAAATACAGGGAGAACCACGTAGTCAGACTTTAAGTTTCCCTAAGATTTCCAGTTTTCACTGACAAAAACAGTAATTGCTAGAACACTCTTCACAAAAAAGAAAAAAAGAAAGAAAAAAGCAGTTTCTTTAATACATGGATTAGTGAGAAATACCAGCTTTTATGAAACTGAAATGCAAATCTAAATCTTAACTTACAAACATCCTGGATTTCTTTTCATTAAAGTTTTATGTATAAATGAGATTAAATCATTCTGTTAGTAAAAGTGTATAAAAGTGTTTTCAGACTAGTCTGTTCAGTGAAAAACAATTATTCTGGTCGTTTCAGTTATATAATCAGAATAAGAATGGAAGGATGTCTAAATACCAGTTTTTCTAAGCAAAATACTGCATCAACAGACAAACTAAGGTTGATTTCAAAGAAACCACATATTCAACAAGACTTCAACGTCAATAAAAAAAGCCAATCTATAAAAAAAAAACAACTTCAGAACAACTGCAGCAACATCACGTATAGTAATTTAGAACTTGATAAACAATAGAAGCGTCATTTTCAAAAAAGTCTTTCAAATTAGCCTTTTAATGACTGCATTCAGATATCCCCTATGACTGATAGTTTCTGCACTACTTCCATGGAAGAAAACAATATGCAGCTTCTTGGCTCATACATGGTTTCATGCTGAAATGAAATTCCATAAAGAAATTGGTGAACTGATTGTATCAAATGAACTGTTGTTCTTGGCCATTTGATTTTCATCTAACTTGGAATGTGCTTGAAGGATGGACCTCCATGCATCAGAGCTCCAGGTACAGATTGCTCTGGTGCGAGTCAACAGAATTGACTTATACCCCATTTACACTACTCTTGAAAAACCGTGCCGAGACCGGTCCGAGCTCAGTAACTGGATAACTTATCGTGTGTAAATGGAAAGCCAACTGAACTGAACCGAGCTAGACACAACCGAACCGAGGTAACTGCAGACCAGTTCCAGAGGTGGGCTCGGCTCGGTTCTCTGATAACAAGAGCGCATAAGCAGAACGTGTCATCTCCGTCTGGCTGCACATTGCCATTCACACTCCATTCCAGTAGTTGGCGGTAATGCCCCTCCAGAAACAGAAGAAGAAGAACAACTTCTTCTTCAACTATAAACAACAATCAACATCTTCTCCACTTAACATTTTAAATAATGGGATTTTAGATAACACCGAAGTACAACAATAATAATCAAGCATAACTTTCTGAATGTGACAGGCGCCACCATTTTGATTTGCTAGATTCCCTCCTTCTTCGTATTCGTCTTCTTCTTGTGTTTTATGGCAGTTGGCAAACAACTTTTGGTGCATTACCGCCACCAACTGCTAGCCTCGTGAGACCATCCTGATCTCGCGAGCTTTCAAGATTTCACTCGCAGATCAGTCTGGAGACTCTCCATTAAAGAAAATTTGGAGCCGTTCACCAAACGAACGTCCATTCAGCGCTGGCTTTGAGGCGGGTTGAGGTGTGACGATACGAGAAGCGCGACAGCTCAGTCTAAAGAACATGGCGGCTTCAGCCGATGAAACTAGCGTTAGCGTGGCTATCGAGCAAGTTTTATCGGAATTACAGAGTATTTCTTCACTGAAAGAAGAGCAAAACACAGCTCTGGAGGCTTTTCTCAGAGGAAAAGATGGTTTTGCTCTTCTCCTGCTCTTCTCCTGGTTTCGGCAAGAGTAGCCTGGCTTGTGATTGTGTTTTCGTCGTCGCTCTGTTAGTAAGTCATAGGCTTCGTTGATCTGATTGGTTTATTTGGCCTGTCTATCACCAACATAGGCCAATCAGCTAACCAGTATTTTCGCCCCTTCCCAAAATTACTTCAAAGGAAGGTTTCCAGATGGATATGCGGGACAAATCCATTTGGTGGAGTCAGGTTAACCAACTGCTTGATTTCCTCCATTAATACTGGCAGTAATGCCGCAGATCGTCACTAGGAGGCGAGGAGTCGAGGAACCGAGATAGCGTGATGTGTAAACGGTCGTCAGAACTGACCAGTCTCGGCATGGATCGGTTTTTCAAGGGTAGTGTAAATGGGGCTAAAGACTCCTGGATAGGTATCAAAATGTCTTCAAAAATAAACTGAGCGAGAGGCCGGCTGCCTTCTGATTTAAGCCTGTTTTGTAGTTCTTGCACTTAATGTTGCTCCGTAAAAGTTTAAAAAACAATCCACTGGACTTGGTTTCCAAGGTTTGAAGATGTTTTGCTTCCCCTCCAGGAAGCTTTCTCAATTCAAATGTCTGGATCCACAGTGAGTTTGAGTCTTTATATAGACAAGGCCTTGTATTATAGTCTTTATATAGACAAGGCCTCATACAAGGCCTTGTCTATGATAATGAGATTTATTGTCTCACCATCATCAAAAAGTAAAAAAAAAAAAAAAGGTATAGAGATAAGATAGATCTCTAAATCCAGTTTTTTGTTGTTGTTAGGTATTTTATAACAGTCTTTACTGCTGTTGTAGAGATCAACCTCTACATGACTAATGTCGTTTAGTTTTTTCTGTTGGAAATGCAGCTTTACTTAATTTGTTTACTTCAGTTTGTTATTAATCCATCTGTGCCAGGGCAATGTCTCAGAGAGGTCACCCTAGCAAAGTTAAACAGCAAATACCTACTTTCTTACATAGGCTGAATTTTTTTCTTTAACCTTTATAGCTGCTGACCCTTCCCATCCTGGACAAACCCTTTGAGACTCTCCCCTCTGGAAGGAGGATCAAAACTTCCTCCTTCAAAAACAACTTCTTTCCATCTTTAACTAGATTCATTAACAAGGCCAAGATCCCTCATTGACACTTTTCCTCTTAAAGGATTGAAAAAAGAAATAAAAAGCAACACCTCAGCACCTGTGTTTACACATTCTAAGTTTATTTTTACCATCTGCCGAGATGCTCTTCCTCTGCAAATACTTGTGCTGTTCTTATGACCTTTCTATATCACTTGCATGTGTTTATTTCAAATTATATAATCCCTGAATTTATTCATGTTAGCTGTATGTTTGATTGTCCCTATAGAGCACTTTATTACTAAAACATCTTGTATGTGCAAAACATTAATTGGCAATGAGGACTTTCTGATTCTGAATCTAATTTAAGCGCAGTTTGAGAAACCAGCTTGATATTATCTGGGCTTAGTGACCGACAATTATCCCAGTGGAAGTGGCCATCGGGTGACTGGTACACTTTGGTCATTAAGGGCTGGAGCACAAATATATGGGTAGGTGTTTAAATGGTGGAGATTAGGTAGAAAATAATGCCAAAAAAAGAGTCAAATTGCACCAAAGAAAATGGTTCCTCAAATCATTATACTTCTACCACCAGCCTTAACTATTGACAAAGGGCAGGATGGAAACATTCTTGGTGAACATTTGTGTTGGAGCTGCAACCCAGCCTCAGACTAAGAACATTTTTCCAATCACTTACAATCTTTTTGGTGAGTCTATCCAATTTGCAGTCTTAATTTCCTGTTCTTAACTGACAGGAGAGGCTCCCAAGGTCATCATCTGCTGCTACAGCACATCTCCTTCAAGGTTGTACCTGTGCAATCATAGATGGTATTCTTTACACCTTGATAATAACAAAAGCAGCCATTGCCTGTGTTTTATCTTTGAGTACAGTAGACTATCTCTCCGTCTGCTGTATAAAATGCCTTTTTTTCACCCTCTTAATGCTGGGTTCAACCTTTATCAGTCTGTAAAGACGCTGAAATCCATTAAGTTGTTACCATGTCGATTTGCTGTTTGTGTTAACCAAAAAGAACAGGGGTACTCTAATTAAGTGATACTACCCTTAAAATATTGGAGGTATTTCCAGTTTTCCCTCAGTGCATTTCGTAATTCTCACCACAGGTCTGTTGCCTTCTTCCTCCTTTTTCTGTATATGGGTCCTCTAGCTATAAACCATGACATGAATCACTACTTAAGCTTGAAAAGTGGTTTTCTCCAATAAAAGTAATAGTAATGAAATATGAAGATTAAATTTATCAGGGCTTCCCCATAAAAACTATTCATATAAAAGCAATGTTCGTTAATAATAAACGGGCCAATTATCTAATCAGACCACTTCAGTATGGAGGCCAAAATTGCCATCTTCCATTCCCAACCACAAATCTTTATTGATTGCATTTATATTGCTTAGCATCTCATCAGCTTGTAAGAGCTTTTCCTTTTAAATGCTTGCTATCTATCGCTGATAACGTGGGTCCTGTTGAGGCGTGTTTAAGCAAGCTGATGGCTGCAAATTGACAAGGGGCCAACTAAGCCCTATAGTACAACCCTGCCCTGATTAATTAGAGCCACGGAAAACATAAGAAATATCTGGAGCTTAAGACTCCAGTAATCCTCCTCTCTGGGGCTCAAGTGGTCAGAACTTGACCAAGCAAAATAAAGTAAAGCTGAACTCAGTTTTTTTTTAATTGACATCCACTCCACTGTTCCCTGCAGACTTCACTGTATGCAACCCGACAAAATTTAGACTGTTATTACATGCAAAACTGCATAGAGAGACAAACAAAGCAAGCTGTATTTTGTAGATTAAAACTGCAGTGTTCAGGTGTTCGATGAAATGAACCATGAGCGTCTTATATTTGGGTAAACCCCGCGGGAGTCTGGATTTGTTTAGCAGTCGTACTTATCTGACAAATTCTCTAACTTTAATGAAGCCGTTATGCCATGTCTTTTTAGCAGCTTCTTTGTTTACTCTGTCACTTTGCAAAAGAAACAACATTAAATCAAACCAACAGGCCATAAAAACAACTGTGACAGGCACAGAATACAGCAATGAAAACAGCAGGCCTGTTCAGCGAGTACACAGCTCCAGGATCCGCTTAATATCATTGGAAACTTTCTTTATATTTATCTTTTTTTAGTATAACTTGCCATTAAATTTAAAAGATTCATTACAGTAGTAGCCATTCAAAATTTGCCCACTTTCCTTAATGGGCCCTTGGCTGGTCCCCTACAATTCCTTTTCAAACATCAATCTTTGTACTAAAATATTCTTTGTGTCATGATTTGTGGACATTAAGATCTTAAGAGAAGCATCATCTCCTGGTCAGAATGTGTTATTCAATGAAAGGATGGAGTCATAGTAAAAAAATATATGCAAGAGGGGGTCACTCCAATGGCTCGAAGTTGGAGGGGATTTTCCTGGAGTTGCAGGGAAGTAGGCTGCCATTCGGCTGGCCTTTGATGGGGAAGGGCCATTTTGAATGGCTGCTACTGTATAAAGCTTCATCGTGCCTTTCAAAGTCAGCTATATCTATATATATGATAAAATATTACATTGGCACTACAGAGTATTTATTTGTTATCATTAGTATACTGGTGCTATTTTTCCACCCTGGAAGAAAGACCCTTGGCCTTACTGTGATGCAAACTTCTTGCATTCAAATGAAAAAAAAAAAAAATAATCATTTTCATACCTTAAAGGTATACTATGCAACCGGTTTTGATTTTCCAGCGAGGCTCCCCCCAGAGGGCGAAAGTAAAAGTGCACTGTTGTAAATATGCTCAGCTGTTCTCCTGGTTTCTCTGTCAAGCCTGGCGCGGTTGTTTTGAGCTCAGCAGACAGGTGAACGCAACGAATCACCATGTCTACTGCGGTAAGTGACTATTTTGTTCCAATTTTCGAGTTTGAAAATTTTGCATGTTTTCATACATTATTTGTTATGCATGTGTCTAAATAACAAAGATTGTAGTTAGCCAAGTTGGAGTTTCCCATACATTTATCCGACTGTCGTTGGGGGAAGGGGGTTCTGACTTCTGTGGTTTTGTACCTCGAGCACTGAATGGGCTTTCGCTGTTTTCTCGCTGGTTCCGCCATGATAACTGCACAAATATCGCCACTGCGCTAGCAACGAGCATGCCTTTCACTGGGGGCGTGTAGCAGTTCTCGCCGTAAAGCAAGACAGACTCTCGCGATGCACGAGACTTCTGAGCCTGTGGGTGCGGGCCGAGGGCTCCTGCAATTGCAAGTACGGTATTTCCCCTACAGACCACCAGGGCGGCCGAGAAAACCTTTGTTCGACCTGAAATGACTAATTTAATCATCCAAAACGTTATGGAACACATTAATTAACTGAAAAATGTTGCATAGTACGCCTTTAAACCACTTGGCTGTCCTGCAGGTTTTAATGGCTTATCTGCTTTAGAAAAGCTGATTCTGATGATTGCAGTTATGCAAAAACCCGTTAATTGGCTATTAATGAAAATCAGCAGTGCTGGAGCAGGAAAACCTATCAAACCTGCAGGAGCCTCGAGGACCGACTTTGGCCACGCCTGCCTTAGACACTAGCTAAAGACGAAGAACTGCTGTCAAAGAAGAAGGTTGATTACTACGCAGGCACAGCACAGTCAAGCTAGGTGCTTCCTGAAGTGGTAGTCAGTGTTCTACCTAAAATAGTGATGACCACTCGTTTTTTAGGACAGGAAGAGGCTGCTGCCCAGAGAGCAGATTTCTTCAGAATCATACATGACAAAAATGAAAAATCACTTTGTTATGATTTCGATGAGGTTATAGTATCACAACATAGTTAGAAGATCAAAGAAGTTGATTTTTAATGGTTCAGGTTATTTAAATTAAAGTGTCAGGTTGGTTAATCAAAGTGTTGACTTTGAGGTAAATGTCAGAGAGGGAAAGAATGACAAATCATGGAGAGATTGTTAAATCCCTTTGTTAATCAAGACATGTAAAAACGGGAGGAAAACATTGTTTTAGAATCAAAGGGGAAGAAATTCATGAGACTTTAGCAACATAATCATGCAGACTGATTGTTCTTGCTTTTGTGAAGAATATTTTCATTTTCAAGGAAATGTCGTTTTCTATTTATAAAAAGAGCTTTAAATAAGAAGGCCTGCTGTGGGCCTTCCATCATCTGTGGAAATCTTCAGTAATTGTTGTTGATTGCAGATGTGTCTAGTAGTTCCCATTGATTTTGCTTGTAAAGCGAATGGCGCTAGGCTTACCGCACCATGACGTCACTGCCGGAAGATATCACGAGTTGGCTATTACTATATTTGGGCAAAAATGGCTGCTCCCGGGCTCGATGATCACATGGAACATTTTTATTTTTTTTACCAATTAACGCTAAATTCATTAAATCACCATGAACGTGTTAGTTATATGTGGCATCAGCCATCCTGTACAGTGTGGCCTGCTGGGGCAAAAGCATCACGGAGAGGGACAGAAAAAGACTAGACAAGATCATCAAGAGGTCCAGCTCAGTCCTGGGCTGTCCTCTGGACTCTGTACAGCAGGTGGGGGACAGGAGGGCCCTGTCCAAACTCATGTCTATGCTGGACCATGAGGACCACCCCCTGAAGGACACTCTCTCTGCTCTGGAGAGCAGCTTCAGTGAAAGACTGATACACCCTCGCTGTATAAAGGAGAGATTCCGCAGATCCTTTCTTCCTGCTGCTGTCAGACTGTACAACCAACAATGCTAGCTCCGTATCAACCATATGTCCACCGTCACTTTACCTGTTATTATTGCATATCTATTGTATACTTCGCTCATATTTATTTAACTCTGAAATAATTTAATACAATCAATCATTTGCACAGAACTTTACTGTTGTCACTTTATACCAGTGTTTGTAACCTTAGCCATTTAACTGTTCACACCAAGTGTGATGGTCTTGTCTGTATATAGTTAATGTATATTTTTTTATATATTTTTAAATATTTTTTATATTTTGTATTCTTTTTTCCTACTGTACTGTTCACTGTGATGCAACGCTGCAATTTCCCCACTGTGGGACAAATAAAGGATTATCTTATCTTATCTTAACCAACGATCCACTGATTATTCCCTGCTGACCGGACTTTTTCTTTATATAAGATTAGAAACATGTAAACCTTAAGCAAAATTACCACGGTGTCATATTTACCAACACATCTGGAATATAAATGTACAACAACTTGTGTAATATTAAATATTTTATAAAATAAAAACTATCAAGTCTCTCTGTAAAACCTATTTGACTCTGCTATGGACTATAATTTTAGCTAAAATGAAATGTATTAAATGGTGATCATCAAAGCTGCTGTAATACATGATCAAGCTTTCTATTTTAGGCCCAAATTCTTCGGACTGAACTGCCAGGAAAGATCAGAGCTGTAATTTCACTTTTGACTTCAAAATCCTGTATATTTTTAGAAACAGACCTCTTCCAGTTTCTCAAAATTAAGCTCCATGTATGTTATGATTATTATATTTTTTGTAATTGTAACCTTATTAGCCAACTGTTTCTATTAACATTTTTTATTGTATTTATTATTTGCTACAGGGATTGTCTGCTTAATAATCCACCTTTTTTTTCGAATGTTCTGCAATGATCTGCCTGCTTAGAGGCCAATAACTCCCTCTCACTTCTGTTTCTGTCATCTCCGCTGTTCAGCGACTCCTCTGATCTATACGGAGCATGACCTTGAGAAGTGTTTTCAATTATGCTCTGCTGGTGTCAACCTTCTCCAGTGAGCTTGAAATTGAACACCTCAAACTTCAATCAGGCCCTGTAAGAGACCAATCAGGTCTCTTACATTGTACTGCTAGTATAAAAACTAGAAAAGGAGACATTATCCAAAAGCCTCAGTCTGCATTGGATAGTATAATCTCAAAGCAATTAAATTTGGATATGTTAAAGGTTTAGCCTCATAGTATCAGACAAGATTATGTTTTTTTAGTTAAAATGTTTATATTCATGCTCAGGTTTTCTCATTTAGGAAACATATTGTTCAGGAGCTGCTCCCACACACCGTATAAATGAAGCATACGTCACCAAGGCAACAGTCAAAATCCATCTTTGAGAATAATGACTGTTATGTTGGTCTAATGTGTTCATCCGACTTTGAGAAAACTAGATAAAAGTTTCAGATAGAGTATGCTTCAAATCACAGCACTAACTAGACACAGTTTTAACCCAAACATCAAATAATTGAGGTTTAGTTCCACAGCTCATCCTTAATTAATAAATCAGCATTACAGGCATAGTCAAAAGAGAGATTCTCAAGTGAAGATTTATGTTAATTGTGCACATTAGGGTGTCATAAATGATAGAGATGCACCAGTATGGTCGTTTGCAGCCAATGCGATTTTTTGTTTAAACAAGAAATTCCAAATAGCTTCTTATTCAAAAATATTTATTCTAAAATTAAAAGACTTATCTTTAAAAACTACTTCTTAAGTGAGGCCATGTGTAAATAGTAGCCTAAGTAAATAAAACCAAACGACCAAGCCATTTTGTAAGAAGCTGAAGTGGCTATGGTAATAATGGTAGTTGACAGCTAACTCGACAGGAACAGCATGCCCTGTGTTGCCGGTAAAGTACATAATGGAAAAAAACAGGTGTAGGAGTTTGGAGACAGTGTTTCTATTAAATCCAGCTCGTTAATTTCCAATATTGGATTTGCACAGTGTCTCCTTAGGACAGCCCCATGCATTTCATGTTTTTACCCTCTTCTCATGGAACTTCCTATTCCCCTCTAATTACAATAGAGATAATGCATGAGTTCCTCAGGGAGTCTGCAGCTCCACAATGCAGCTGCCACTGCTTTAAATATGAACTCTATGTGAACATCCCAGGATTACAACTGACCGTCAATAAACATCTCTGTTTAGTTGGCAGGGGTGCACAGTCCTCATCCCAGCGTCCCTGAGCTATTATAGCCTCGACTGGTGCAGTATCCTGTTGTCAGAGCTGACGACTTTGCTCCCATGTATTGTGTAAAGGTAAAAAGTCTGGTCCTGCTGATCTGTAGAGGCATGGATGAAGTTCAAACCCTCCTCCCTTCTCCTTCTCCACCTCTCTCTATCCGTCTTTGCCCTTGGCTGTCTGCCATGACACAGTGCTAGGCCAGGCAGGACATTCCCATCAATCACACTCAAGGGAGTAAGGTGTGGACGAAGTTAGTGATGCAGCCCTGGTCATGATAATAGCCTAGAAAAATTGGAGCCCACCCGCCTTCACCACCTCACTGCACCAAGGAAGAAGTAAACTGAAAATATTTGAATTGAAATTTTTGGAGAGATTTCCTGGCCTGATAAATGCTGGGAAGGTTAGTCATGGAGCATTCCACAGATATCTTCCTAAATCCCTCTGTTATTCAAACCATACTTAACTAAACCCTCCATTTGACCCACCGGTTAATCCTTTTAAAATGGAACAAACCTAAATGGACTATTAAAATATTTTCCATCATCAGTAAGTATACTTGCTATTTATAGATTCTAATAACATAACCTGTACTTCTGGAATTTTTAAATTCGGTTTAATTAAAATATACCACCACTATAATGGCAGAATACAAACTTTTCCTCTTAACAGCACTTGATTTTTACTGGCAGAAAAAATCTCCCCATTTTCTTTGAGATCTAGCCCTTGGTTCAGATTTTGATCAATTTGATGTTTTTTCAATTAAGAGCTATAATACATACTAAGATAATAAATAACGATTGTTTGATAGAAGTAGTGTTTTTGAACACAAAAATGATTTTAAAAGGTTAAAAAAGCCAACACTTGATGCTGATTGTTGATATGATTACAGAAAAACAGGGAAGTGCTTACTGTAGTTACAGTATGATGCAATTTATAAAAAAATAAAAATAAAAAAAAAGAGGGCAGGGGGGTTATAAAAAAAGACTCACTTCTGGCTGTCTGTTTTTATTGCCATTAGACAGAATGATGACTTGTTTGTTACCCTGCCTCTCAATCAATGGGTTAAGGCATCTGACACCCGGATAAGGGAGGATGGCATAATTGCTTATTTTAAAAAAAGATCCATACTTTCTATAGATTAAATGTCTTACATCTGATCACTGCTGCACTTTACGAAATGGAAATGTCATGAAAGCTGCAGAAAATGACATTTTGTTTTGTATACACTCAGGGCCGGATTTATCAAAGGTTTGCGTGTATTAAAACGTGAGCTATTTCATTGCGCACGCTAAAAAATGTACAAACTGATCTATCAACAGCGTGCTAAAAGGATTTGGTCTTTAAAACGTGCTAAATAGCGCCTCTTATCCATTTAGTACTTTTTCTGCAATGAATATTCAATATGGGGCGTTTACACGCAAAAGTGCATCTTGTGGGAGGAGAACATGTAAATATATTAATTTAGCACTCGCAAAGTGATTTATCAAACCTGAAAGCAATTTTGCTAACGGTATCTGACTCTATATTTAACACGTTTCAAAAGAAGGTGCAAATGGTCTGTATGCGTAATTGCGCACACATGGCAGCGGTTATTGTCGCAAGAAGGAGACATCGAAATGAAGCAAGGAGACGCAGAGAACGCATTTTTTCACTCCGTGTGAATATTTTTGGAATGAACGAGGAAACGATCATCAAAACGTATCGTTTATCCAGCATTGCCATTTTGGAGCTGTTGGGGGAACTCCGAATGGATTTGGAGCCAGCCACAAGGAGGACCCACGCAATACCAGCTATAACAAAACTCCTTGCAACGTTGCACTTTTTTGCATCTGGGATCTCCCAATC
Source organism: Cyprinodon diabolis (assembly GCA_030533445.1). Taxonomy (NCBI): domain Eukaryota; kingdom Metazoa; phylum Chordata; class Actinopteri; order Cyprinodontiformes; family Cyprinodontidae; genus Cyprinodon; species Cyprinodon diabolis. The sequence continues at coordinate 5,253,942 of CM060072.1, forward strand.
TCGTTTTTTAGAAGTGCTGTCCGACGTTCTAAATGCCATGTCGCCCTGACGCCCTATCGGAGAACCCCGACTTCCCACTTTTTTTTTTTTTTTTTTTTTACTGCAGTGAAGTAGAAATTCAGCCACATACCACCTTAGGGAATAAAGGTTTTGGAGGGGGTGGAGGTGTCACTGTAAGATTAAAATTTCTTAATGCACTAGTTTGCACAAACTACTTTGCCGCAAACCACAAAACGCGCAAAACCATCATTTAAATAGGGCGTCTCCAACAGTTTTGCACCTGCCACCAGTTACGCAATCGCTCTTGTTAAATCACCCGCAAACCATGGTTCAGCCCCTCGCGCAAAATTCCAGTTTGCGAGCGCAAATTACTGCACGCAAAATTGGATCTTGATAAATCCGGCCCTCAGTGTATAAAAAATTTCTAAACGTCTAAATTTAAGATCTAAACTCAGTTTAGTGGCGCACCGTGTAGTTTAGATATTAACGCGAGTTTGTCTGGATCTGACCCCCTTTTGTTCTTACAAACAGCATTAATTCCAGATGGTAAATGTTCAAAAAAATGTTGAGTGCACACTTCTAGTTTATCTTCCTTTACCTTTTGCAGGGTCAAGATTAAAAACACAGAAACTCTGAACTGCTAAGCTGAATCTGGAAAGCCTTCAGCCTTACGGACATAAGCATAAACGGATGATTAAAACTGCACTATTCCTTGAATTAGCAAAAAACTACAAAAAAACAAATGTACTTAAACGTAGCAAATGGCTGAAGCTCTCCATTATACAACTTAGAACATATGGAGGTTTGTGCATTTGCAGTCAAACAAGGTACAACTAAAGAAGTAATGTATTATTTTTCAAATTTGTGCGGTGAGTTATCTGTCACACAAAGGATTGTAGGAGTTTGTAGAGCTTGTGCCAGAAAGAAATGACAAAAGAAAGCTTTAAGACTCCTTTTTGTACCTCTATCCTTACTCTCTGCATGATTTTTACATCACTAATGGTGGTGAAATGGTGGTGACCTCTGATGCACTTCTGCTTTGAATTAAGAGTCCTTTCCAGTTTGATAAATTTGGATGGATCCATTTTCCTATTCAAGAACAATCACAAGATTGGTGCAAGTGGTGATAAAGTGATTCCCTAAGCTACAAAGCTAAACTAGAGTTAAAATGCTGTTGGATATCCCAGATAAATAAAAAAAATATATCTATTTTTACACTCCCACGATCACAGTTCCAGTCCTGTATTGTTTAAACAGAATGTTATTTACCCCCAATTCTACCTGGTTTATTGAACCAGGCAGTATTTTTCTGGATAAGGTTTGGCTTACTTTTGGTGAACAGGTGTAAACTATAACCTCGATTTCCTGTTCTCAGTCAACAGGAGGTGGAACTAGTGTGGTCTTCTTCTGCTGTGGCTAAAATGCTTCAATGATCAACCTGCTCTTCATTCAGAGACGACATTCTTCATACTGTGGGTGCAGTAAATAGCTGTTGGAGCTATTTTTGTATTTTCAAACTCTGACATACTCTGATACCATGAGATGGATCGAATAAAAACCCTTGGATTAGCAGAACAGCAACCTGGGACAAAACCGGGAAATGTCGCCTTCGGCGCACTAAAATGAACATAAATATAAATAAACAGTGCGAGGAAAATTGACTGGGATTTTGAAATTAGCACTTTAAAGCTGTATTTGGACACACAACTGTAGAAATCTCACCATCAAGCATCATCTAGTGCAGTCAAATAAAACTGACATTTATGTTCAGCTTGTTGCTAGTTATCTGTAAGAAGAAGAAATGTATATGTGCATTTGAGCAGATTTAAATCATGTTGAACAAACCTCAATCAATCAGTCAAATAATGCCTTATCCCATTTTAGCCTCATTCAGATGAACAAACATTATAATCAATGTTAATTCCAGTCCTTGCTACACAGCAGTTCTGCAAAAAATTCCAGAAGTCCCCCCCAAAGGCTCTTACAATCTAAATGCTAAGGCTATCCTCTGCAACCCTAGAAAAGGGATCAGGACAGAAGGAAAGGATATATTATCTTTGCCATCAGTACCAATTCACCAAAGGAATTGGGAAAAGCTTTCAAGATGGTAACAAGTTTTTTGCGTCCAGTTAAATATAGTTCAGCTCTGTTCAAAGTAATAGTGAAGAAATGGACAGGAGGTGGGGCTTTGATATCATAGCATGAGAGAAAAGCTGGATGAAGTACCAGGAACGTGATAATGTATTTTAGAAATCCGACATTTGTTAGACTGTAAAATACTCTAAATGTTGATGTTATTATAATTTGAATGTGTGGTCTCTACATTAAATCATTCCTCTGTAATAGGCTATAGAAATAAGTGCTCAGTTGGAGACATGATTTTCCATTTCCACAAAATACCTGAATCAAACAAGTGAAAGCAGGATGAAATTAAAAATCAAAATCCTCAGTCTTGCAGACAAGTTTCCTAAAATGTTGGCACAGTCTAGGGTGTAGTGAAAATCACCTATTCATAAATGAAGAATCGCAGTCTCCATTATTTGTATAGAGTATGTGATGCTAACAATGCAGTAAAAAGAATAAAAACTAATTTTCATACCTTAAACCGGGCATGCCCAAAGTCTGTCCTCGAAAGGCGGCTGTCCTGCAGGATTTAGAGTTTTCCCTTCTTTAGACACGGCTAATTCTGATGATTGCAGTTTAGCAAAAGCCTGTTAATCAGCTGTCAATGAAAATCAGCTGTGCTGGAGCAGGGAAACCTCTAAAACCTGCAGGACAGCGGCCCTCGAGGACAGACTTTGGGCATGCTTACATCGAGACTTTTTTTTGGTTCCAAGCTAATTGTATCATAATAAATCAATTTTTTTAAGCCTTAGAAACCAATTTTAATCATTTTACAACCCTTGTAAATCACTGCCAGACCTAGCCAAGGATAATATAAGAAAGTTAAGGGAAAGAAAAAAGGTCTGATTAAAATAAAATTGCAGAAACTACAAGAGTTGCAACAGACTTGAAAGCACTTAAAAGCAAAATCCATTAAAGAGTTTAGGGGGAAAAACACTATAAATCAATCAAACCTATGAACTAACAGACATTTCCCAGATATGAGCTGCAGCTTCACATTCCCTGAGCTAAATCGATCCTAAAACAGAAAAAACTCAAGAGTTTTAACAGGGCCTAAAAGAACAAGGGACAAGACTGTCGTTCTATAGCCAAAAGATTTACATCCAATTTAAAAATGAAGATTATCCGCCCGTGTCACTCCACTGAATTTCAAGATCAAAGTTGAAGAGCAGCAATCATCTAGGAAATTTTAGGGTGCTTCATGTTTCTCTTTGCTAAGAAGCTGTATGAATATGTCAATTTAATTTTCAAACAGGAATTGGTACCCGCCTCGACAACAAAAGGTGCCATTACATGTTAAATCTCCACGGTGACGCCAGCAACTACATCTGTTCATATGAAAATGTCAAAAATGGAGGCGAGTGGGAGGTCAGCATTTAAATACAGTGCAACCAGACAATATAAACAATGCTGCACACTTCCCTTATGTTATGTCCTTATTTCAAATGGAATTAAACAAATCTTAATTTACCATTTGTTAAACATTTGCAGCAGTAATAAAAATAAACATTTCACATAGTCATAACAGGATATCATGACAATGGGGTATTGTAGAACTTTAAGGATTGCAAATAATTCAATAACATTTTAAATAAGATTGTAAAATAACTAAATGTGGAAAAAGTGCTGCACTTCTGTACAATGTAACTTGGCTTTACAGTCCAACACTTCAGCAGAACCACTGGTTAATAATCTCCTCCCACTGATATATGATCAACGTAACCAGAAAATGAAAGCAAATACTCTACTGTACATTGACAGTTCCTAATAGGGCCACATTGCAAGAGATCACTATAGGGCTTATCCAACAATTAATTGGATAAATGGTGATTAATCGATTATTAAAATCATCGTCAACTAATTTAGAAATCAATTAAATCATTAACTTGAGTATAGAGACTTTAAAACATGACTTAAGCTGACAGAGTGACCCGCTTAGAGTAATTATATCAAATTATTAAAAAATATATTATTTTTGATTTTTTTATTTTGCATTTAAGATAAAAAACAAAACAAAAATGTTTGTCAATATGCTAAATCCAGAACTCCTCAAGCTTCAACTGGTTTAATATCATAAAAAGTCTTCTTTCACAAACCTTTTGCTATCAGATTGTAAATCGATTAATCAAAATAATCAAATAATCGATTTGCAAAATAATTTGTTAGTTGCAACCCCAGATCACTTTCATTTACACTCACTGGCCACTTTATTAGGAACACCTTTCAAACTGCTCGTGAACACTTAATTTCTAAGCAGCCAATCACATGGCGGCAACTCAGTGCATTTATGCATGTAGACATGGTCAAGACAATCTCCTGCAGTTCAAACCGAGCATCAGTATGGGGAAGAAAGGTGATTTGAGTGACTTTGAACGTGGCATGATTGTTGGTGCCAGAAGGGCTGGTCTGAGTATTTCAGAAACTGCTGGTCTGATGAGTCTCGATTTCTGCTGCGACATTCGGATGGCAGGGTCAGAATTTGGCGTCTACAACATGAAAGCATGGATCCATCCTGCCTTGTATCAACGGTTCAGGCTGGTGGTGGTGGTGTCATGGTGTGGGGAATATTTTCTTGGCACTCTTTGGGCCCCTTGGTACCAATTGAGCATCGTTGCAACGCCACAGCCTACCTGAGTATTGTTGCTGACCATGTCCATCCCTTTATGACCACATTTACCCAACTTCTGATGGCTACTTTCAGCAGGATAATGCGCCATGTCATAAAGCTGGAATCATCTCAGACTGGTTTCTTGAACATGACAATGAGTTCACTGTACTCAAATGGCCTCCACAGTCACCAGATCTCAATCCAATAGAGCATCTTTGGGATGTGGTGGAACCGGAGATTCGCATCATGGATGTGCAGCCGACAAATCTGCGGCAACTGTGTGATGCCATCATGTCAATATGGACCAAACTATGCCACAAAGAATTGAGGCAGTTCTGAGGGCAAAAGGGGGTCCAACCCGTTACTAGCATGGGGTACCTAATAAAGTGGCCAGTGAGTGTATCTGTAACACAATAACACATTTTTTTCTAGATGAGAAATTATTGCTTTAAACAATAATATGTTCTTTTGGTTCAAATCTAAATTCCCACACTGGAATAAATATCAAGAAATTTCTTAAATTAAGTGTATTTAACCTTAATTTTAGTAGGTAAATGAGATGATTTGCCAATGGAATGAGTATTTCTACTCTTAAAATGAGATATTTAGATAAAAAGCACTTGGAATAAGACAATTGTTTTCCTATTTTAAATGTAAATTGTCTTCTTCCATTGGCAAAATGTTTCTTTTACCTCCTCAATCCAAGAACAAATGTACTTATTTTAAGAAAAAAAATGACTTATCTAGATTTTGACTTCTTTTCCCGTGCATTCAGCTTTGAAACCAATTCTATCTCTGTTTTCCAAATCGTACCTAGCAAGTTCCTGGCTTTCTACTTCTTGGTCATGAGGCTCTCATGCTACCCTCACTGCGCTAAAGCCGGGCATACGCTGTACGATTATTTTCAATTGTTGTACGCAGCGGTACTGGAATGAAACCTCTCGTCAACTGGACTCTTTAGTTTAGACAGTGTAGACACGAAGAAACTAACAAGATGCAAGCACAAATTTTTTACCTCATTTATATGAATCATGCACTTAATTTCTATCATCTGATCAATTGAATTGTTGCTTGTTGTGAAAGGTTTATATCTGATATATATTCAAATCTTCTGAGAGAGTGAATTATGGGATTTCATTATCAACTATCAAATTATTGTAAATATAGTTGTTTGAAATATCTCAGTGTATTGTTATTATTTACGTTTCTCTTTCTGGAATAAATGACTGACCTAACTTTTCTGCATTTTTTTTCCTCTAAGATACTCCTGAGTCCCGAACATTCAGACGTGCAAAAGTGTCCAAACACTTGTCCAAGACTTCAAGTGGGCTCTTGGCAAACTTGTTTAGACAATGAATTTCTATCGATTGCTGCTGAAAATTAATGCAGGAACTCAAACCATCATCTGGCCAGACAATAGATGGCAGCTGCATCCAGACAAGTTCAATTATCTGGACTTTTAAATAGCCCCTCAGTGGGGATTGCTTTATTTTCCCCAACATCTTTGGCAGACTTGCAGCCCTTTTCAATGCAACAACTGTTCACTTGCCGTTTTAAAAGAGTTCTCTGTTCAACAACTGGAGGATAACCGGCGGTAAAAGCTACAAGAGAGGAGAAATTTGCTGAAGAACACTTTAAAATCTCTCGGCGTTGTCTTCTTCTCTTGAACAAGAGGCATCAATCTTTTTTTTTTTTGATAGGGTATTACATTTTCTCTAACACAGCGCTCTGAATAAACTATTAACTACTGTTGACCATTCAATTACAAGAAGATAATCCAAACTCACAGGACCTAGTGAATAATGGCAGCATTGATTTAGTCAAACAAATACTAAACTTGTGCGGGAATAAAGCCAAGTGATTATGTCTGTGGCGAATTATTGGGATGAAAATAATTGACGATCTCTGTGGTCAGTAATTCTCCCAGCAATGTTCGCATTACAACTCAATTACCTAAAGTCCTTTATGTTTTGCTCCAAGCTGTGGACAGCACTTTGAACTTCACACTGATGCACAGCTACAACTGTTCACCTAACTGACAGCCCAAATAGACCAGTCATGCATTCCAGCAAGCAACTAAAGTCATGCCACTACAACTGACAAACCCACGTCTTTCATGTCAATATGCACTCTTCTCTCTCGTATTCATTTGGCACAACCCACCAAATGAAAGGCCCATTCTGCTGCAGCTCTAGACAGGAGCGGAAACGCAGCAGGCAAATCCTATCCTGATACATTTCATCCAATATCCTTACTGTGAAATTTCCACAGTAACATAATTCTACAGTGATGGACTGACATAGTTCTGGGTGATTCTGTTTCTTATTTTAGGAAGAGGGCTTCACGCTTTGGTAAGGTCCTGCTTGAATGACTATGGAAAAAGGAGCCATCAAGCAGAAACACAGATAACTTCTCATGATTTTTAATATCTACAGAGATGCATTATTCAACTTGGCCCTATAGAAAATACAAGCTCTGTTTGAGAGGGCACCAGCAGTCCCATACTTTCAATCTACTCTTTGAAAATGCAGGACAAATCTGCTTTCTTGTGTTGCTGCTTCTGGCGAGATGAGTTTTAGTTCATTCTTTATAATGAGTTCTGTGACTTTCATCCTTTCTGAGTTCACTGGACTGTCACAAGCACACAGAAGGTATTCCCATAACTTTCCTGGGCAGTACAATCAAGTGAACAAGACAACATTGTAAGGTGGGTGACAGCAGCCAATCTGCATGGTCCGAGGCCCTGAAACGGTTAACATCATGCAGGAAAGAGGAAACATGGCTCATTTAGTGCCTCGGTTTAAATCACTGGTAGTGTAAATAATACAAGAGGCAAAGAAAGTTTTGCTTTGTTTCGTTTTTTTTAACGCTTCTTTCTCAGCTGTGGAGAGCTATAGTAAATGTATATCTGCCAAATGATTCCAGATGCTTGGTAACAGAATATTCTGTAACACAATTTAAAAAAAGTTGAACACAGCCAATGTTGAAAGAATGGGGAGCCGCAAAAACAATGTAGTAAAATGCATTGATTTTACAGTTGGTTTAACAAAAATCATCTAAACATGCAGATAGGAATAACTTGCATAGCATTAAACTTTGATCCAAATGTTTTTATACAAAACAACAACCATTTATTCTGACCCTATGAGTTATATCATAAAATTGATGCTAAATACTTAATAGGTTAGTGGAAAAAAACTGGCTCCGAAGGCAGAACAGAGCTGGACTCCTTGACTTTGGTTACATAAAACTTTATCCGGTTTTCTATTACGGATCAACACCCTCTTTACATCATACTTATTGAGCATAGAAGTAAATTAAAAGACAGCCCTCCATCTTTGACAGCTGTGCAGGCAGAGAAAGTCCTCTGACCCAAAGCCTGTTCATCTCTTCAGAGCTACATTGAGAAGCAGGGGGGGATTGAGGGGTTGGGCACATTTCTATGAACGAATTGTTGTAAAATTTTGTGCAATTTTATTTTAGTATTGACCTTTAGTCAGATTCTCATGTTTTCTTCATCCTTAATAAGGATAATAATCATTGTCCTATTAAAATTTTTTGTGGTCATTTAATATGTATTCTACCAAGATAAAAATAAAGTAATTAAACGGTTTATATTTGTTTCTGTGGGTCAGCAGTAATATGCTGCTCTGACTCTGAGCTAGCTTATAATGCAAGGTACAATAATGTTTGAATAAAATGCTTATACCGTATTTTCGCGACTATAAGGCGCATATAAACGTCTTTTTCCCTCAAAATGTGCGGCGCCCCATATGTTACTGCGGACGTTGTTGAGACCACCATGAGAACGTTAAAGGGGGAAGTGTGGGCGTGGATTGTGTATAAAGAACAGGTATGTGCTTTATGCAGAACATTGTTGTCTTAACATCACTGGAAATGGCAAAGAGACACGCCTATGAAGCACAGTTTAAACTGAAGGCTATCAGCTACGCAGAGGAACATGGAAATCGAGCAGCTGGATGGATGAGGAGATGATGAAAGAGTGGCTGAGGGAGGTGTATGTAAGGAGACTAGGTGGTTTTCCAAGCATCACCATCGCTGTTAATCTGTGACTCCATACGTGCCCATCTCACAGCCAATGTGAAAAACATGGTGAAACAAATCAATGCTGTGCTTGCTGGTATTCCGGGAGGTCTGACAAAGGAACTTCAACCGCTCGACATCGGTGTGAACCGGCCGTTCAAAGTAAGGCTGCAAGCGACGTGGGAGCGATGGATGACAGACTGAGACCACAGTTTAACGAAAAGTGGAAGGCAGCGCCTGGGCAAGTTACGCCACAGTTTGCGGATGGATTGTTGATGCTTGGGCTAACGTGTCTGCTGGCACTGTTGATCCAGCTTTCGCAAAAGCCAGCATCATTTCCGAGGAGCCGCCCGGCACGGAAAGTGACTGACATGGAAGAAGGGGAAATTGGCATGTCTGATTTAGCGCAGCTGTTTAATTCAGAAACAGAGGATGATGACTTTGATGGGTTTGATTAATACTTTGTAATAAATACATGAATAAAGCACAAACATACTCAGTTTTGCTCCCGCTCCATATTTAAATACGCAGTAGAGGTATTTAAACGTAGTAGAGGATATGTACCGGTATATAAAACCTGCGCCCTATATTCCGGTGCGCCTTATGTGTGTGTTAAATAGAGTAATGGCACACATAACTGAGACTGCGCCTTTTAGTATGGTGTAGGGCTGGGCGATATAGAAAAAAAGCTTATCGATAAAAAAAAATGCATATTGATCGATATCGATAATTATTGAAAAGATTTGAAACCATATTTTATGTGCAGCTCTGCCTGGACTTTTTATGATTATGCTAAATGATTTAATTTTAATAAAGAACACAAACACAGACTTCCATTTAAATATTTATTTAACCAACTTTTTTAACCATTACAGAATTGTTTTAAAGAAAAACAACTTAAAAGACCAGAGTTATGTTATTAAATACTGACAAAGAATAAACTAAAGTGACCAAAATAAATATAACAAATAAACCTGGTTCAGCTTAGTTTCCTGCTTTAACCTGAGTTATTACTTTGAAGTTTCTGGCCCCTCAGGATTTTTCTCTCAATTGTTAGAACTACGTGGGAAACTGCCCAGAACTGAAAAAAAAGTTGGTTGTGTTATCAGACTTCGTTTTCACTGGTTCCCAACACATTTTACAGATGACTGTGGTTTGTTTTTTGTCCGACTTGCCATGACCGAAATACTGCCAGACTGGCGAACTACAAAAACCTTCTTTGGAACAATTTCCTCCGCCTCTCCTGCTGCGACATCTTCATGTGCTCTGTGTTGTGGTTTGAGAGGGCGGCGCTTTGTGACGCCATGCCTGGGTCCGCGATTGTGATTGGTTGGGAGGAAGTAGTGACTAGCATAAACCTACATGCTAGGCTACAATGAGAAGGAAGGAAAACTGCGTTTCTTTATCGAACTTTTATCGAGCCTATTTTTTTCTATTGCGCCACACGTCTATCGATCGATATATATCGTTATTGAATTATCGCCCAGCCCTAGTACGGTGTGCCTTATGGTCGTGAAAATATGGTACATGTATCGCTGGTAAGGATTCTCAGTCATCCAGGTCAAAGTCATTCCAAAAAAGTAAAAAAAAAAACAATCCCCTGGACTTTGAAATAGAGACATTTCGCTTCCCATCCAGGAAGGTTTTTCAATTCAATATGTCAGAAACAGCTTTGAATTTGAGGCTTTATAGAGTGGACCAAAAACAAAGCCTTGTTTTGGCTTAGAAAACATACAAATTGAACCGGACGAACGGGTCCGCCCCTTTGAAATGGCGGTCGTTTTGGGTTCTTTGTCAGCCTGCAATGATCCATACCCGTCTATGTCTCTGAAAGGGGGGTCATTAGAGGGAATTGTTGGTCTGGCTGAATAGGCTAGGTCTTCTGTGCCAAAGTAAGGGGGTGGGGGTTGCAATGATAGCGGGAAGGAATCACTCAATTGCCGCATTGTGAGCCCACCCCACTTGGGTCCAGTGGATTGTTTTTTTTACTTTTTTTAAATTATACATGCATCATTTCTCACTCATATGTACTTAAGTTCTGGAATAAACTCAAGCCTCGTACCATACTGGGACTTTTAAATGTGGACCATTTTGTTCCAAAGTTAACTATTTTAATAGGAGTTCTTTATAATTTGCCTCATAATATCTCATTTTCCAAATAATAGGGTGATCTATCTGTGGATATCTAAACATGGATCACACTATGACCAGGAGCCACATAGGCCAAAAGCCTCTCCTTTTAAGTTAGCATCATTAAGAAAAGATGATTTTGGAAACCCCAAAGTATTTAGAAGAACAAAATGATGTGAAAATGCTTTATTTTAAACACATTTTGCTTCAATAAGCAGATGCCTTCCTGTGCAGTTGAAGCAATAACGTAATCTCTCAACTATTGTAAGCAGATACCTCCCACACATCAAATATGCCAAGTCTACACTTTTTTTATGATGTGAGGGTATTTTTGGCTTCAGACTCTTACCACCTCTGCTGTTTGCTGTGAGTTCAAACCAAGTTCAGACTTAGTTCAAAGTCTGTATAAATGGTGACTGTAAACCATGTAGGTATTGTATTGCACCCCGTGGTCCCAATGGTTATTAGTTATTCATTTTCCCATAGAAACTATACCTCTGAACGTTTTAGCACATAGATTAATGTAATCTTGGTGTCTGCATCTATAACCACTCACTGCTTAATTCTAGTATTACAGTATGAATATGAATCCTATTCGCCTTAGAAATTGGAAGATTACCATTCTTGGTGTTGACCTATGTTAAACATTCTAAGTATGGTGTGTTTTTATTTCTATATTTGCTGTAGCAACTATGCCACTTAAAGTTGTAAATAGTGACATAACTCGATATTTTATTCACTAACTATTCCGTTATTTATCTTAATTATTTTTGCATGTTAAAACTGACGTGCAATTGTGTTTGTTTGCACGATCATTGGTTTGAATCCATTTTAGAACTACTTCCGTCTTTGACAAAACTGAACAAGATACTTGATAGAGACAGGAAAAAAATTAAACATGCAATGTTATTATATGTACAGCTTGGTATCATGTTCCGTTTACATTTTTAAATTGCATATCAAATTAGCAGTTTCTCTTGAGTCAGATTCAATTAGTTTATTTTGTTTCAAAGCATCAAATTACAAAAAAAGTCATCAAGTATTTATGACGTTGCAAATTAAACTATGCTGTTTCAGTTAATGAATATATCACTGAGCTGAAATTCTATTTCTGTCCAATTGGTTGCTGGTATTACATTTTATAACCAAATATTTCTCAGAAATGTATGAGGGGAAATAAATATAACATTTTTATTTCTGATTATTTCTAGATATGTTAGGATATTCAAAAAACATAAAGTAGTCACCTAATCTGTGCTTCATCATCAGCAGTAAAGTTGCTTCTTTAATATAAGTAAGGACTACTAATTCAAACTAAAATCTTATGTTCCGTTGGCTAGAGAGAGAGAGGAAATGGGAGAAGAGTTCAATGCATGGAAAGTTGTGCTTGTATGTATATTTACTTCCCATAGAGATTCATAGAGATTGCAGAATTCTATGCTGTTTTTGTGTAATTTTTCTTTTGAAGATGTACTTTACTTTGAAGTGAGGGATGCAGGTGACTACTAATGGTTCAGACTGAGCTAAAAGCTACATACCTTAAAATGTACTGACGTGTATTCTGCTACTAATGCAAATGTGATTGTTTTTGGTTATTTTTCACCTAACAATCATCAACATTAAACCATTTAAAAGAAAAATGTGACCTTTTTTCTAACCATCTAGACCTTCCAAAGATCCCTGTGGTTAAAATTCATGCTTTGAAAAGCTCAGAACTTCTTATTAATAATTGAAGCATAGAGGAACCGTGACTGACCATAGGCAAAGGGTATTATACAGAAAAGGAACATCACTACGTGTCAGAGTCAAAGAAGAGACATAAAAGGCCAAAAAAAAGTAAAGCAATAAGCTTTTCTCATGAGCAATAATAAAGTCTGAACTGGTCAATAACAAGGTCAAAGTAGTTTAACAAACTTGTGTCCAAATATGTTTAATTTCCAAATTAGTTTGCCTTTAGTGAAGAGAACTGAATTTCTTACCACTGACATGTTTGAACAGTTTAATAGAAAATTACTTGATGCCAGCAGAACGTTTCAAGTTTCCCATTTAATCAGAATGGACTTCTGATGAAGACCTTGCAAATCCCCAGAGGCAGAAAAAGGAAAGGTTGCAAAGGTAGGTGTGCATTTTATCTGAAGCTTTTACAGTTAAGAAATAGCTTTAATTCTACAAGGTTTTGAAAAACCTGTGATAACTATGCTGTTGTCCAATCATTTTCAAATTTTAACTCTTAAGCTACGTGACAGGTTCTCCCCCATTTGTGTTTAAGATCATAAGCTTTAAAGGAGTCATATTTCAGGGCTGTATGGTTACAGGTTAGATTCCCGGCCTTTTTGCATGGAGTATGCATGTTCTCCTTTTGCATGCATGGGTTCTCTACAGGTACTGCAGCTTCCTACCACAATCCAAAAACATAGGTTCATTGACTTCTTCAAATTTTACTTAGGGGTGAGTGAGGTGGTATGTCTTTGTATGTCTCCCTGTTTCCCTGGAACCGACTGGTGACCTGTCTGATGTAACCCGCCTTTCATAGACTGGTGGAGATAGACTCTGGACCCACCATAAGTGGAAGAAAATGGCTGGACTCATAATTTGGTATTTTGCATAGACAATCCTCCTGAAATTGTCTCTAAATTCATGTGCAGTCATTTTAAGGAGATTTCTATATTTTTTTAATAACGCTTATTTGGACACCTTATAATACCCTTTTTTTTCTCGTAAGTGTAAGCACAACTAAAATGTAATTGATTACATTTTAGTCCTAAGTTGGAACCCCAAGTTAGGAGGGGAACTAGGACCAGGAACATGGATTACATGTCGTAGTATCTGGCCTTACGAGAAAAATTGGCCTCAGTGGTAATTGTTTAATGGCATTAAATGCGCCATTTTGAATATCAATTGTTAAGCTCCTAAAGGCAATGCAGTATGCAGAGCTCAACTGTCATAGTTCTGTCATTATTAGAAATAACTTTTTCTAAACCTTCTGTTCAAAACAATTACTGAATGCCTAACACATATATATATATACATATACACACACACACACACACACACACACACACACACACATACATACATACATACATACATACATACATACATACATACATACATACATATATATATACATACATACGTATATATATATACACACACATATATATACACACATACACATATATATACACATATACACACATACACACATATATATACACATACACACATATATATATACACATACACATATACATATATACACATACACACATATATATATATATATATACACATACACATATATATATATATATATATATATATATATATATATATATATATATATATATATATATATATATATATATACACACATACACATATATATACACATATACACACATACACACATATATATACACATACACACATATATATACACATATACACATATATATACACATATACACACATATACACACATACACACATATATATACACATACACACATATATATACACATACACACATATATATATATACACATACACACATATACACATATATATACACATATACACACATATACACACATACACACATATATATACACATACACACATATATATACACATACACACATATATATATATACACATACACACATATATATATATATACACATACACATATATATATATATATATACACACACATACACATATATATATATATATACATATACACACATATATATATATATACACATACACATTGAATTTCTCGGCCCTGAAACCAGATTAAGGAAAGTGAAACAAAGAAAAGCTAACCATCTTTTAACAAATGCTTGTAAAGCATTTTCTTTCTCTTTAACATCCCAATAACACCTCTAATGATATTTAGCAAAGAATTAAAACACATTTTCTAAAAAGTGGGCTTTATACACGAATGGGTGTGTTCTACTGCGCTTGCAGAGCATTCAATCCTCATTGCTCATTATTACCTTCACCCCCACCCTTGTGGCATAGATATGCTGGGCTGAGTCATTGTCTCAGGTGAAGTCAAGCAGAACACACGGTTGCCCTCCCTGGCCCCTCAAAGCACCATCTTTCCACACACTCACACACAGAGACACAAACAACCCCTCACCTCATCACTGCTCCACTCCAGGGACTCCTTTTATTTTGCTCCGTCTGCTTCTGGGATCACATTGTGTATCTGTCTGGCGCCTTGCCTCCTGCCACCAGCAGCCATGCTGTGGGGTAGGGCAGGGGGGTGCTGGACTTTTTATTATTTTTTTATTGTTTATGACATCTTACTGTAATCACTAATTCATCTGAACCAGGCAAAACCTGGAACAGTTGGCAGGGTTCAGATATAACTAAGGTGTCTCCAGAGCTCAACAGCACCTTCTGCCATCAGCCCCACCTCCTCAATTATTCCCCTTCATAACAATCTCCTACATCTGCCTTTTCGTCTGGACTAAAAAGTGCAGATATACCTTAACAAATCATAATATGCCTGAAAAGAAAATGTTACTTCAGCTTTAAAATATAAAAGTAATAATCATAACTTCATTAGACAGAGAGTTATATAATTACCAAAAAATATATAAAATGGTTTTCTTTTGGAAATTTGACTTTGATCAGATGAAAACCAAAACTCAACTGTATAAGTCCAATGCTTATTATTTTTAACCTGGGTTTGACTTTTGGAGGACATAGGGACCCCCATTTCATCATTCTGCTTCATTCTCTCTCTATTCTCCTATTCTGCAGAATTAGTTCAATCTCTAACCTTCTGCTCTCTCTGCTTCTTCTCATAGTAGCTTCGTTTGGTCTATTCCTGTTTGGCTGTGACGCCATCCTGGAGAGAAATATCAGCTGTGCTGCTTCCATCAACACCCTTGTTTATAGATGCTGGAGATTGGCCTGTTTTTCCAGTGTGGTCCTGTTTCTCTGACCGTGACTGGCTGGATGTTCTCTCTTCGTCCTCTGACATGGGAGATGGCTCAGAGCTAATCTGCCTGGCTGTGTGTTTCCTGGACGAGGCCGCCTTTTACAGCTGCTTTTTGTATCTCTGCTTCTGTCTCCTTGAACCCCGGTCGGCCTCAGCAGATGGCCGTTCACACTGAGCCTGGTTCTGCTGGAGGTTTCTTCCTGTTAAAAGGGAGTTTTTCCTCTCCACTGTCGCTACAAGGGTGCTTAGTGTGAGGGATTGTATTTGAGTCAATGAGTCGATGCAATAAACTGGTTTTCCTTATATAGAAAACTTTGAATCAATTTGACTAGATGATCTGGTTGAACTGTAAAGTGCCTTGAGATGACATGTGTTGTGAGTTTGGTGCTATAGAAATAAACTGAATTGAATTGAATTGACTGGCAATGTCATCTCTAGTTAAGAAAGGGTTAAAACAAGGGATAATGTAGGAGTAACCATACCAGCTCCCCACCCCACCCGCCCACCCCCATTAACATGCTTGGATAAAGCAGTCTGAACTGACAGCCTCTTTAGTAAAACCCTCTGGTGGCTTATTCTCCATGTCAATGGCTGCTGGACAGAGTTTGGTCATCCGTCTTTAGCCCAATTGTTTTTCCTAATCCAAACCAATTTCCTGCATATTTGAGGTATTTTCCTCCTGCCACATACCTGACTGAAATGAATGGGTGATTAAAAGGCCTCCACTAAAATTGATGGCATTCTCAGAAGTAAAGTTAACCCATCAAAGAAGCTGTACTGGAGCACAGACACATCTCAAACCTAAGTCACAGTACAGGGCCTGAGTTAAGAAACACTTGTTTGAGCAATAAAATAACATTTTAGCAGGAGAAACCTGTGCCTTTGTTCCTTTCCATTACTCAGCTGAGGTAAAATTTCACATTTCCCAGAAACTACATGTATAGTTTGGTGTAGTTTGTGTTGTAACATAAAGTTATCTTTTATATTGTTTTTATAGAGCCTCATTGAATGTGGCCATAGTCTGTGGGGTCTGTTGAGGCTGTGGAAGGTCGACTCCACCCGGATTAGGGTTACAGTTCAGTTGAGCCTTTCTAAAGTTCCACTGATCAATATTTTTAATAGATCAAATGACTAAAAGGGTTAGCTCATGCTGCCAAACACAGCTCCCCCATCAAGCCTCTAACCCTTTGACCCATTTAAAACAGGAATCTGTACAGTGAACTATTTTTTTACATAAACTTTTACAATAATGTTTCTCAATAACATTTAACCCTAAAAAGTATAACAAAAGGTGTGCCTCAGTTCCCATGCAGTCCATGTTTTATGAAAAATGTTTTAATGTTTCTACGAAAAACTCATAGTAATTTCCTATCTTTATGAACATCTTTGCTTTTTTAAATTTCAAAAGTTATGTTTGACTTTGAATGACTGTCATAGCAACTCTAAAAAGAAAGGGAACACAGACTTCCTGCAAATATCATCTCCAGCCGAGTGGGTTGACATCAGTTGGTGTCAGGTCAGTAAGCAGCTTACTGTCACCCTCTGGGTCCCCTCCTTACTTTTCCCATTTAGTTTTTCAAAAGCAAAGATCATTCAGACATTTCAGTGACAAGACACTCCAGAGTCTCTGATGAGGAAAAGATGTGACATGGACAGATTACCACAGCTTTTCAGGCAAGAGCCTACTGTACAACCTTTTTCAAAATGAAACATGAACTGGGTAAGGATGGTGCATTTTTCCCCAACTTCCACTTTCCTTTGTTTAGACAATGTATGCTTTAGTTTGTGTCTAAACCACAATAAAACATTTGTTTTAAATCAATAAGCATATTCAGACAGTAACTGTCCAAATATGCCTGCAGAAATAGACATCAGTACTTGCTGCATTTTTAAAGACAAAACTCTGCCAAGGAGACTAAAATTACAACACGTGGTTGGATAGACAATGTTTCGCGTTCATCTTGAATTTCTGTAGATAAAAGTAAGATGTAGAAATAGTAGGATTTTAGATGTAGGTCTAAAAATCATAGATATAAGCAGGCTGACAGAAGTACTCTGCTCCAGAACTCCACATCAACATCAGATGCTTCAGGAGGGCATTTATCCAAAATACAAAGCCCATGTGATCACAACGACCACAGCCAATTGCAAAACTTGTCATGCACAAGTTTCTACTCATTGATCCATTTTTATTTCATTCAGTTGTAGAATATTCTTCTGTCTAATCTTAAGGTAATGTAACCAATTGGTAATAAGTTGGTCCATTGTATTCATACCTATGGTTGCTGACTATGGTTCTCTTCTTAAGTCCAATCACTTGCTCAAGCCTCTTCTAATGCTACGTTCACACCAAAAGCAGCAAAGGCAGCAGGAGCAGCTAGTTTACATGCAAAGTCAATGGTTGACGCGCATCAAGGCGCAGCAAAACGCCCCTCAGCGAGTTTTGAGCAGCAGGAGTAGTGCGTCTGAGCTTCTGAAGCAGCACGTCGTGCGCGTTTGAGCATCATGCGCGCAACACGCACAGTTGGAAAAATTGAACTTTTACTGCTCGACGTGCCACATCAACCAATCAGAGGCGCTGATCTGGGAGCTAAATTAACATAAAATGCTTAAATCTGCCGGCAAAACGTGCTTGTTTTTATTATCCTGGTGCCTGCAGTTTGGTTTACGTAAATGAAAACCGCCTTCCAGCCACCGCGGCAAACCGCAAAGAGGCGACCGGGACTAAACTTGTACCAGCATCAAAAATGAAGCAGCAAGCGCGTTTTTGCTGCTCTGGCTGCTTTAGGTGTGAACTAGCGTTACATTCTACATTGCCTAAGCGGTAACTAAAGTATGTAAGAATTGTGCTGATATATTGCATCAGGTCAATATCGGTATAGGCCAATACTTCGCAGGTCATTCATCTCTGCTGCCACCAGACTCTACAATGAAACACTACAATGGCAATAACTTGTACAATATTTAATGTGCAATACCCTGTTTAATACCCTGTGCAATAACCTGTTTCCTTTATATTTGACTCCCAGTGCAATAACATAACATTAACTATATATATCCCAAGCACCTTTTTCTTCCTTTGGCACCTTCTTGCTCTCTTTTTGACTATTTGAGCTGATGAAATGCATACCTTTCTCCACTGTGAGATCACTCAATCAATCAATCAACCAGAGCTGCAATATCAGTATCTTATCAGAAATTAAAGAGCTGTATCAGAATAACCCTAATTACAACTACACAGATTGGTTAGTTTTTCCTCTGGATACATCAATAGATAATTGGATTACTGGATTTTACACATAATTTGGTTAATATTTCCTAATGTAAAACTTATTTTATAAATTTATCTCATAGCAATAAGTTTTACTATTCTATTCTTTGTAGATTTCGACTTCAAACTACCTACATTACAAAAAACATATCTAAGAAAAGTAGCTTACCATTTTGATTTAAAAAGATAGTTATGATCTTGATTTTTGTCCTTGTAATTCTAACCCCTATCTATTGTTTTTTTAATTGTGTCAAATCAAAGTGTCTTTTAGCGATTTTTTTACAATAACACTACAGCTATTCCTAACATCTCCAGCTAAGGAGGCCTGTGTTAAAAGAGGAAGATACATATTCTATGTTACATATCTATGTTTTTATTTTCACACCATTTTAAATTTCTGAGTAAAGCTACGAAATCAAAAATTTCTAATTCATTTATATAGAAATTAATATAGAAATTTATGAAGTGTTTGTTTATATAGACATTTATATGATTAATTGAAATTCAACAAGTGCACTGAAAACTGATGGTGCCCCTTCAGTCAGCTTATTGCCTCTTTTTAGTTTGGTCAGAGATCAAATATTTACTTAATATAGTTTAAAGCAAAAGCTCTCCTTTTTTATCATTGGTCCCAACATATTAGGCATGAGGAGTAATAAAAACACATTATGTTTACTCTGAGATCCAACAGAAATAAACTATTTTGGTCATGTGGTGAAACTGAAGCAAAAAAAAGTCAAAAGAATCAATCGTCTCATCGATCTCTCTTTCACAACTGAAAATATCAGTTTGGAAAAGATTCAACAGGTTGATGAAGGTTATGCAGATGTCTGTTCAGCAACGTCCTTTCTTTCCCAAATGGGTGCTCAGAGCACTTTTATAAGGTGCAGAAACATTCAGGAGAAAGTCCTAAATTCCCAAAGAGTGGTCTGGAAGCTGGCTACTGTGGCAGAAGCCTAAGGGCCGGAGTTAATTTGTTCCACTCGGTCAGCTGCGCTACTTAAGTTGTCATTTGATTTTTACTGCATTTACCGATGCACGGTGCAGAATGAAACAAAAAAGGAAACTCGACACCTCCACAATGGAACAAGTAAAGAGGAGTTTAACACAAAAATTAACTTTGAAAGTCAAAGAAAAGCTTAAGTGCTATAAAATCTCAATTCAGTAATACAAGTATGACAATTTCTATGTGGGGATGATGTGATTAATGTATGCAATTAATTAGTTATTAAAATATATTTAGCCATTTATACAGAGTAACCATACATAGATTAGAACTTTAAGCTCTAAATTCAGAGGTGGAAATGGAATTTACAAATATATTAACTTATTTTAAAAACTATTCTGACGGTCAAGCCTAATCATGTGTACTTTCCTTCACAATTAAGGATCAGATGAAACCTTAGATACTGAGTCACTTTTCCTTTACAGACTGCTTATCCAGTACTTCATTAGGGGCAAATTTTGCCTCACTACCTTTAAACAACTGCTGAGGATTAGATCATTATTACTGATATTCAAACCCTTCCTTTAAGATCCTTTTTCATGCACACTAGTTTGCTGCTTAGTAGGGGTGTAAATCACATCCATCATGGCGATTCGATGCAGTATCGATTTCCTGACCCAACTATTCGATTATTTTCGATACTCAAGAATACACCACGATACGATTCGATTAATCGATTAATCTTTTTTTTTTACACCTTACAGGCTAAACAAAGTTTCAAGTTTGAAATAAATCAATGAAAGCTGTAATATCGTTATTCATTTTTTTTTTTAGAAACAACAGCAAATAACAGAAGTAGAAAAGTTGCATTAAAAAAATACTGCAAAAATACTGCACTAAATCAGTGCAATGAGTGCAATGCAATACCTCGGCTCCAGACGTCCCGCCCCCTCCACAGACGCTCCGCTGCCCCTCTCCCAAATTGTAGCTGACCGCAAACAGTGCCGCAGACAGGAGGCCGGCTTGTTTTGTTTTTATGACCGAAATTGCGGAAAACAACTCGTGAAGTTTGACCAGCTAGAAGAGCGAGGTGCGCGAGAACGCTGGGACCCTTTTTCCACCTGGATCTCCGCTCTTTTTGGCCCTCATGTCCCTCCGTTGTCGGACTAAACTCGCCCCCACTTCCTCGCCGCCTCGGCCGTATCTAGACCCAGAGCGTGTAGCAGCAAATGGATAAAAATAGACCGGAGGGAAAAAAAACATGAATCGATTCTCTTGCGGACGTGTTGATGCATCGGATCGTCTGCTGTTGGATCGATGCATCGATACAAAATGATTATTATTTACACCCCTACTGCTTAGCATGGCTAACGTTGACACATCTACCAAGGCTGTCTGAACGTCCACCCTAACCCCTACATAGAGCACTATATATTGGTTACGCCAAATGTATTTAAGTGCCGAATGTAGAAATGATGAAAATGTATTGAACTCAAAATTTCTCACAAGCAGCGTGTAAAGTTGTGTACATCATTGTTTACTAAATGGGCAGATATATCCCAGAATGCTTTGCAAGAGCTCTCCCCACAAAGCATCATGGGAGTTTTTTGGGGGGAGAGAGTGACAAAGTCAGATGTGAAACATCTAACAAGGTTCTGATCCAATTCATGTAATCACAGACTCCTATTTTTTTTTCTCTTTTCAAACACAGCAGCATATACTGTTAATCCTTTACTCTTAAGTCATCAAGCCAAACCCGAACCAGTCAAATAAAGATTTTAAACCTGCTAACAAAAAGGCTTTGGCATAAGTCCTATATTGACACCAAGACTTTTATGTATACAGGCTAAAACTAAATCAGCTCATTTAACACCTCATGTACAGAATGAAATATCAGGTGATAATCTACAAGTTGCAATTTTCTTCATAACAACCAAACATCAGGAAATAAAATAAGAAAACTTCAGACTCTGAAATCTAACAGGATGCAAGGTTCATTATTTCTGAGCAGCAGCGCCCCATTACATCAATCTCTTGCAGAAAAGCATTTCTGTCAAACGATAATGAAACTCATGTGAATTTGTTTTTTTTCCACATTCTTATTATGAAATTCTCTGCTTGAGTAATGACTGTACCAAAAACAAGTCAGCAGGATTCATTACTACCAAAGAACAGGAGAAAAAAAAACAAATCTCTGCATCCAGAAATCTAAGCAGCTCTGATCAGACAATAGGAGACCAGAGAACAGACAGCAGCAGGGAGCATACTGAGAAAAATTGTATTACCAGACTGATTGCTGATGTGGCATAAATTCCATGTGGGTTAATTAAGTTCTAAATTAGACTGTGATCCGACTTTTTACTGCACGCCAACTGGGATTCAAGCTGCAGCATCTTAGCACTGCATCAAATCTAACTGTGCAATGTTCCAAACATAGACAAAGCGGCCCCTCCACCCATAGTGACGAAGAGGACAGTGATTAATGAGGCCACACTGGTGGAGAGTGGCTCCCTTATACACCACCTCCACTCCACTCCCTACTTTAGGACTAAGTGTCAACAAGTTACTAATGATTGTCGAGATGTCCTCTGTTGAAAATTTTTCCCTAAAACATCACTTTCCTACCATGCAGTAAGGATGCCTATATGCGGCCTTCCTGCATGGTTTGAAGAAAACTGGCTGGCAAATATTGTTGCCAGCAGCTTTGTACTCAATACCACTATCACTGCTATTCATCTAAATTAGCAAATAGGTTAGACTTCCAAATTTTTAACTGGTTGGTATCATGTAAAAAAAGATAATGGTCTAAAAAATATAATATGCAAGCTTGAATATATACACCCTACTATATAAACTTGTCTTTCTGACCATTCATTACCGAGTTGCTTAGTGATGTGCTACATTTCTATATTTTGCTTTTAGCGGACAAACATGTTAGCATCAAGCCTTAGCCATGACTGTTTTAATCACCTTCTGCTCTTCCATTAAGGAAATATCATCATTACTGGCCCTCCCAAACAACTCACATCTTTGTCAGTGAATCTGAGTGCTCCACATCTCTTCCTTCATGGTGCCCATCTATATTAAGATCCAGAATTCTGAGATTAAAGTTAGAATTGTAACTTTTTTCCTATATTAAACTGAAATATAAAAAAAAAACAGTTAAGTTTTTTTTTTTTTCAGTAGCCCTAATCATCTTCCGTATTTTAGTCATGTACAAAAAAACGATTTGATTTCTTAATTTTTGGTGTTTATTGAAGCGTATGGCGATCTCACCTCAAATAGTTTTTTGTTTTTTTGTAAATGACACACCCATTGATTTGGTTTAAAGTTTATTTTTCAAACAAAAGTAAAGGGATAAACACAAATCTGACGTCCAATACGCATGTGTAATGACTATGGGCATGCTCGTCTGATGAGGTATGCTCATCTGACAAAACACAGGCATATTCTTCTCAGTAGATGTGTGCATTACCATAAAAAAATAAGGAAACACCTGATTTGCACAATACTTGGTTTAAAAAAAATGCATATTTTAATTTAAAATTCAAATAAGAGAAAAAGATTTTTGTTAGCATGAAAAAAGACTAAACATGACTAGGAACAAGTGTTTTGCATACTAAGTTTATAGTGGATTTGTTTTCTGTATGAATTATATTTGACATCATTTTCTTTTCATGGACATTCTGAATTATGCAGGTATATTTGTAAGATGAATGACAGTGATTTTATTTACGGATTCAACCTCCTCTTTATTTCAATCCAATAGATATTTACAACAAACACAAAAAGAACAAAGTAACTGTTATAGATATATAAATGGATTACAAGATTACGGCCATCTATGCATTAAAGTATCTATCCTACAGCTCCTGACAGAAGCAGGACTGCCCCTGGTTTCAACATAGCACCAGCTCTCAGGGATAGAACTTGACTTCTGAAATAAGAACAGAAACAGAGGTACTGGTTTAGAACCAGTTAAATAACACTAAATGTGTTACACTGATGTTTGATCATCTTTTCCCCTAATTGTTTGCTTATTTTAAATTAAAATTGACCATAGATTTAGGTCTGATAAGCCTCAGTGTTGGACTTCAGATAGACTTGTAACATGTCCAGGATGTCCTCTTCTTTCAGCCACATGCCAGCGGGGGATAAGCTCCAGGCCCCTAATTTCTCACAGAATAGACTAGGGAAAGAAAAAAGGCTAGATCAATTCTCAATCTGGCAACCACGACGGATTAAGATTTGTAAAAGGGAACCTTCTTTAGTGGTTTCAAGCACTGCTGACGAGTTTAATGCTTTCTATTTTGACAACTGATATTTCAATATAATTTCTCTCAGCTTCAATTTACAACTTATTTTAAATTTAAAAACACTTAATTTCCCCCATTTCTTCATGTAGAACAACAAACCTACCATCTATTCAGGTTGTATCAAAATGTCTGGTAATAGTTTATCCAGCTCTATATCTTAAAAAAGAAGGAAAAAAAAAAAAGAGTCAGCAGGAATCTTATAAATTTCTTTCCCTTCACTCTGTTGCTCCTTGATGCCACTGATCGAAGTAGAATGTCCCTGTTTAAACACAGCTGCATCAATGGGCTTTTATCACGCTGCAGGCCCCCGCCCGGCTCCTTCCACCCCTACTGGTACAAAGATATGCACAGCTGCTGCCCTGTTGCCCAGAAACTGAATGCAATTTAAGAGACCCCCCCCCCCCCCCCCACCCACCTCTGATTCTAAAAAAACAAGATAGTGTTACAGGAAGCATTGTTAACAGCCCAAACTTAATTCTCCATTTCCAGAGCTGGCACTCTATACCTTACCCATATGTCGATTTTATGGGGCCCATCTTCATAATGAGAGTTCAAATATCTTTGAAATTTGGATGATGGGATGAAAAGAATCACATAATTGCACAATTTACTACACAAGCCCCTCCCTACTATTGAATTTTAGGTATCAGTTTTCCATCGCCCCAGATTGACCTACGCCTCGGTTCAATCAATGCATACCCAATTCTGGGGGTCATTTCAAGAAAAAGAATGTGTTATCAGATACGGCTAATTTAGTTTGAGATCCTCACGGAGGAACCTTAACAGACCTTTGTTTCAGTTTGAAGCCAGAAGCAGATAGAAGAAAGCATCTTGTCGATTGCTAAGCAAAATTACTTTCAATCCCCAATTTGGAAGAGAAGAAAATGATATCTAGACTCTAAATATCTATTTATTTTTGTTCATTTTCTGTTATATTATAACGTGAACAAAGCTATTTAATCCATCAGATCAGAAAAAGCATTAGTATGGCCACAGATTTACACTCAGTGGCCAATTGATTATGTATACCTATGTATGTATACATTTAGATGTCGTGATGATTGAATGGCTATGCTCTACTTTTTTATCTAATAATAAATTATTTATAGGGCCAATAAAGAACAAACTGAAGCTCAGTGCAAATGATAAATTATAGATTTTTTTTTTTTCTAATCTCTTTTTTTCCCTTACATTAACAAAAACTAGAATGAAATAAAAGGCCAATAAAAAGAAGCAAAATGACAATTGGTCATCTATGCTACAGCTTTAATTTTTTTTTTTATAAAAAAATATCAAATAATGTGCGTATTATAACTGCTGTTTGCTTTAGTCTGTCTCATCAAGCACCATTTTGATTCAGAATACTATGCAACTGCATAGTATTCTGATAAAACAGTGATAAAACAGTGGCTGAAACAGTCATATAACGATGGGTTTGTTTGTTTTCCTGTTTGGTTTTCAGCTAATGTTGACTTATCTCATTAAACCAGTCTACTACTTCTGAGTAGAGACTGACATTTTTTCGGGAAGCCCACGGGTCACGGGAATTCCCGTGGGATGGGAGTCAGTATTAGTAACGATCACGTGATTGGGACGGTACAGGATTAAACATTAACGGGAGCAGACAGGAGCAAACCAATAGTAACTAAAAAAAACTAGGATCGATACCAAAAAATAAAATAAATTAGAATGAAAAGAATCCAGTACTGGTGCTGCCATTTTGTAGTTTTTTTCCTTGAAGCCTACACTATAACGAAAGTTTAAAAAAAAACTACACGACCTAAAAACCAACAGTGCTTTTTTCCACCCACGCTTAAAAGAAATTCAGATTCAATGTATTGGCAGAAATCTTATTGAAGACAACAAGAATGGGAGTGGTGCAGGAGCGGGAGTCATGCTGAATGGGAGCGGGATGGGAGTGGGAGTAATTTCACCAGGAGTGGGACGGGACAGGATTTAGATTTCTACTGTGGCCCGGGATCGGGACGGGACACAATTTTTTCAGTCTCTACTTCTGAGGTCAGCAACGCATCCCAACAAGAGCTGCTAGTCACTTTACTGAATCTGACCCACAAATGGGTCAGAGAAATTTTGAAGATTATTTTTAGGCATTTATTTTTGCTATTTCTGAAAGTTGGCAGACAGGAAATGGAATTAGAAGGAGGGGGAAGAAATGTGGCAAAGGTCACAAGGCCAAAAATCGAACCTTTGACAGCTACGTCGAGGACCAGAGCCTCCATAGATGAGACGCATGCTTAATCTCTGCCAAAACCTTTAGAATTTTAAATCTGCACATTCCCTGTTCTTGCTGGGAATGTGTTGGCGCCAACATCATCTCCAAAGAAGGTGATGCTGCACATCAGAGTTCTCACACAGACAGCAGATCGGAGCGGTGCTGATATCAACTCTTCTTTATGTGCATCCTGACTTCCCCCAGTAAAAAAAAAAACGATAAGAATATTTCTATTTTCAGAAACATGATTTAACTTCAGGTATTCTGCTTGATAAGAAAAAACAAGTCCTGTAAATATGTAACATTTGCTTGTGTGCAACCTCTTAGATTAGTATGTCAAATTTATTTAGGCGTGGAAACATTTAATGGCAGCTTATGAGCTGCAGGACAATACAATCTTTTCCAGATGAGTAAACAGATCAGTGTAACCACAACCACTAACATTTTGGGGAATTTATTTTCTTTTTCTACAACTCAGCTGGAGACTGGATGATTAAAAACAAAAATCTTGAATTTTTTCATTGTTAAATTGAGTTTATTTTTTATTGCTGCCCTAATAGTGTAGCACCACCACTCCGAATCCTTGAAAGCGGGTAAAAATATAAATGCAAAAGGGTTCCTAGGGTTCTCCCTTATTAACCTGACAGGTATTTTATATTCTGTACAGTTTGAAGCCTTTTCTGCAAGAGGGAGCTGCCATTTAAAGCCCCCTGAGGCACAGAAGCCAATGGGCTAGTAAGAAGAGCCATATCTCTGAATGAACTAATTAAGCTCCTCAATGTCCTCTGCAAAGCTGTGCCCTGAGATTGTTCTCTGCAACAGTAGTAATGAGAAAGGGAGAGAATAAGTAGTAAAAACATGAGAGGAAAGAAACAGGTGGGGGTTGGGCTGATCTCCTTGGATGTGTGAGGAGTGTGTTCTCTTTATAAAGAAAATAGAAGCAGGGCTTCGGCCTCTTTCCGTTCACGTCCTGCTACAGTTGGATATCTAAAGGCCACATTTGCTTGTCTTTGTTTCTTCACCGTCAGCTCATTAAAGTCTCCAAACAATGAGAGATGTCCTCTCTAATGAGCAAATGCTTCTGTAAAGAGGGCTCTGTCCTTGGGAAGCTGCCATGTTAGCCAACCGGTCTGATACATCTCAGGGCTAACAACCAACTCGTTTGTCCCCTCAATCTCATTGTGTTGTCCTTCCCTTCTTTTTCAAAATTTCCCATGAAAATTATCATCTACCAGAGCTCTCTTGTGCTAACGTACAACACATTTATCCAGAAAGGAATATCTAAGAGATCTTAGCTCGACCCTCCAGAGATTCATTAACAGAGGCAGAGTCAACAAAGTCCTTGAGGGTTTCCATGACACAGGGTGGTTAACTAAGTGATCTGCTTGGCTAACTGCAGTATGCAGTGGAGCTGAATGAGGCGGCAGCCAAAATCAACACTTAGCTTTTAACCGTTTTAACGGGAAGGTTTTTCACTAAAAAAAAAGTGTTGGGAAGATCAGTTCATGGTGTGTTTTCAATTGTACCTTCAAACAGTCAGAATGTCAGAGGCTGATAAGTGATCTGCTTAAGTCACCATATTACAGAACACTTTTAGGGCCCTTTTTTAAATCGCCTTTAGGAGAAGAAACTAAATTATAGTAAAACAATGTCAAAGAATGTAGAGAAAAATACCATATGTAGACAGGAGTCTAAATTAGGGGTGTAAATAATAATCGTTTTGTATCGATGCATCGATCCAACAGCCGACGATCCAATGCATCGACACGTCCGCAAGAGTATCGATTCATGTTTTTTTTTTTCCTCCGGTCCATTTTTATCCATTTGTTCCTGGGCGTAATTCTCCCTCCCATGCTGCGGTGGCGCTAAACCTATTTTGCCCTCCTACCTCGCTTCCTGGTTATACTCTTACAGCAGTGTGTTGCAGTGAGCTTGATACAGACATTTTTGATTTATGCTCAATATTGAAGCGTGGTCTGAGCTACACACTGTGGGTCTAGATACGGCCGAGGCGGCGAGGAAGTGGGGTCGAGTTTAGTCCAACGACGGAGGGACATGAGGGCCAAAAAGAGCGGAGATCCAGGTGGAAAAAGGGTCCCAGCGTTCTCGCGCACCTCAATCTTCTAGCGGGTCAAACTTCACGAGTTGTTTTCCGCAATTTCGGTCATAAAAACAAAACAAGCCAGCCTCCTGTCTGCGGCACTGTTTGCGGTTAGCTACAATTTGGGAGAGGTGCAGCGGAGCGTCTGTGGAGGGGGCGGGGCGTCTGGAGCCGAGGTATTGCATTGCACTCATTGCGCTGATTATGTGCAGTATTTTTGCAGTATTTTTTGATGCAACTTCTCTACTTCTGTTATGTTGTTTCTAAAAAAAATGCATAACAATATTACAGCTTTCATTGATTTATTTCAAACTTGAAACTTTGCCTGTAAGGTGTAAAAAAAAAAAAAATTAACCAATTAATTGAATCGAATCGTATCGTGGTGTATTCTTGAGTATCGAAAATAATCGAATCGTTGGGTCAGGAAATCGATACTGAATCGAATCGCCATGATGGATGTGATTTACACCCCTAGTCTAAATAAACATAATGAATAAGTGTAGGGCTAAAACAATTCATCGGATTAATTATGAAAATTGGTTTTTGGAATAATCAACTCATTTGGTAATAGATTTATTGTTAACTGGAGTATAGAGACTCTAAAACATGACTTCAACTGACAAAGCAACCAACTTAGAGCAGTAAATATATCAAAATTGTAAAAAGAAAAAAAAAATTGTTTCATCTGTTTGAGTCTGCAAAAAAATCAGCTTTAGGGAACTTTTCAGTATCAGATTATAAATCAGATTAATCAATAATCAAGATATATTTTCAAAATAAAAATATAATCTTAAATCTTTTTTAAGAATATATTTTGTTGTAATATTGTTTTTGTGGCCGCAGCTGCCTGTGTGTTTTCCTGGGTGGTGCGGTCGCGGTGGGTGTTGCGGCCGGTCGCCGGGGCTTGGTGCCGGGGGGCGGGGCGTGTTTCGGTGCTCTGTGGGGCTGGGACGTTTCGGTCGGTGCCGTGGGGGGGCTGGTGTTCGGTGCCCGGCCCTACTTCAGGGTGGCCGGCTGCCGGCGGGGCCCGCGGACTCGTCCCCGCGGCTCCCCGGGGCGCCGGCATGGCGGTGGCTGGGGGGCTTCTTCGTGGCTGTCTCTCCTCCTCTCTTGGTGGGGGTCTGATTTCCGGGGCTGGCCCCGCCTTGTAGCCTTCGCTTCTGGGGTCCCTTTGGGCTTTGGGTCTCCCGGCGCTGGACTCAGTGCTCTGGGGGGTGTGCCTCTCCGGCTCTCCACAACCACTATTGATAATTTTTTCTATGGTTAAAACGTTACATGCACAAGTTCACCCTCACAAACAACTACTGGTGCTAGGCTTCAGGTACTTAGAGATTCACTTCCAAACAGAAACCCCACATTCATATCTTCAGGTAACACAGAGTACATGTCAGACTTAATAATATTACTTTAGCGATAGTTTCAAGGTGTTGCTTTATTGTATATCTCGTACCGTGTCTTTTGGTTGTGCTGTTCTTTTTTCATCTCGTTACAGGTGTTGAAGCAGACTGAAAATGTTTTGTCATTGTCTCCTTCCTATCTCCTCTTTCTTTCATCTTTTGTCCTTTTTTTTTTTTTTTTTTTTTTTTTCTTTTTCCTTTTTCTTCTTCTGTTTTTCTGCTCTACTTACATTGCAGTGTCCATATGAACTGTAAAACTCCCTGCATAATTATAATAAAGCAATTTATATGCATGAAACAAGTGGAGCAGTATGGCAATTGCCATACCGCTACACTTGTGAAAGTAAAATCTGTTGGGCTCCTTTTGGCATCAAGACAATTATTCTTATTGCCACCTTGCCAGACAGGAAACTGTAAAAAAAAAAAAAAAAAAAAAAAAGACTTATTTGGATACAATATTTTGATGAGCAGGAAGATAAATAAGAGTGATTAAAAAAAAGGTTAGAAAGATTAAGCTTTCTAAATGCATTTGGGTCTGTAGATAAGCAACAAATATAATTGTCATTTTATCCCTTAGTCTTCTCGTTTAAATGATCTCCAACTGCTTCCCAGGACTTGGTCAAGATTGTATTTCTAACAGATGTCACACCAGATGTCTCTAGCATACAACACAATCAACACAATCTATTATACCTTAATATGTGAAAGAAATATTTTTCAGTCTCTTTTTATATGTGCATTTCATGGATTACTACTGAGATCTGGTTTGAATATCATGTCATGTGAAATCTGCCAGTAGAATATTTAGAGCAGGTTGTTTGTTGACCAGATGCAGTGCAGACATAAGCTGTGTGTGGATGTGCCAAGCACATGACAGGCCTCTGAGCTGCAGCTTTTGGTCAGCACATCTCAGAGGCCTCGGTTGGCTCAGATTTAACAGATAAAAAAAAAGGCCAAGCCCTCAATCACTCGTGTTGAATCTTTTGAGTTCAGTCCATCTGATGGTGCGATGCCCCGAGACCAAATCAGTGACATGGAGCAGGACACACTTCCTTTGTTCTGGACACAGTTTCTTTCACATCCTCTGACCCTCTGTGAAGTAAATGTCAAACACTGACAAAAGGATGAAAATATGAGTAACATGAAAAAGTAACTACCTGTAAAATAGGAGTGTCCTGATCCACATGTTTCATTTCCAAGACAATACTGACATTGCAGCTTTGAATATTGACCAATATAGATATTTACTTTTATCAATATCAGCACAAGTCATCCTTCCTGTCATTGCTTATTTTCCAAGTGTGACCTGTTTGAAATGGCTTGATTAATTTATTTTACTCAGAGATCAAACATCAACATTATACGGAAGAGGACTAGGGCCACTGAAAAAAAAAGAAAAGTTAACTGATTTTTAAATTTTATTTCAGTTTAACATGGGAAAAAAGTCAGAATTCTGACTTTTTTCTCAGAATTCTGACTTTAATCTCAGAATTTTGGATCTTATTGTAGATGGGCACCATGAAGGAAGAGATGTGGGAGCAATCAGCTTCACTGACAAAGATGTGAGTTGTTTGAGGTGGCCAGTGAATTAGGCAACATTTTACGTGCCCAAGGGGTCCCCTCATTAATGGAGGAGCAGAAGGTCATTAAAACAAAAGTGCTAGTCTCTAAAACAGACATGGCTATGGCTTGATGCTAACATGTTTGTTAGCTGTGAGAAAAAAGTCAGAATTCTGAGAAAAAAGTCAGAATTCTGAGATTAAAGTCAGAATTCTGAGAAAAAAGTCAGAATTCTGAGAAAAAAGTCAGAATTCTGACTTTTTTCCCATATTAAACTGAAATAAAATTTAAAAATCAGTTAACTTTTTTTTTTTTCCAGTGGGCCTAATCCTCTTCCGTAACATTAGGTATGAGATTAATATTAACCAATTTTTGATATAAAAACTGCCTCCTTTAGCCTCAGGTAAAAGCCAAGATCTTTGCTAATAAATTATAAATCATACAAGACTTCTAACAGTATAGTTTGGAGTTTATTGATGATTAAAACTTTCCCAAGTTGCACACTTTCCCAAATAACAATAATACTATAAGGCAACTGCTGCCTGCTAATATATTCCATTGGCTGGGATTTATATTTAAATTTTATGCATTAGCAGTAAAACATTAAAAACATTGCACCTTCCAAATAATACAGAGGAGAAAATGCCACACCAGTGCTGAAACACACCATCGTGTGAAAAGCTTTTCTTTATCAACTGCCAACAGTCATACAGTATATTGTCAGCAGGGTGAATTTTGTTCTCCGTCAAGCAAAAGAAAAAAATAAAGTCTTTTAGTATCAACTTTCATGTGCGGGCATATTTTCTGAGCTGTCAAAAGAGCAGAATAATTACGCAGCAACTGAACTTTGCCGTTGCTTTGCCGGTTCATTAAAGCAGCAGAGCGGCACATTATGCAAAAGAGCCATGCAGATAAAAAGTGAGACAGCTGTCAGTCAGGAGAGTGGCTATTCACTCCTGAGACATAATCAGGCCAGGACACAGAGGCTAAACGTTTTTACTCCTTTTACAGCATTAGGTTTACAGGAAGCTGCTGCATTCTAAGAATTCACTCAGAAAATAACGTATGTCTGCATAAACAGCCTTATTATTCAAGGCAGAGGGCTTTCTTTTCATAACATCTAAATAACATTAGAAATAAAGAAAAGGAAATGTCCAGCTTGGGAGGACAGGCCTGTTTTTAGAAGTGAGCAGCTATCGTTTTTTAATTTAATTTAAAGAATGAAAATCCGGATCGCTTTCAGCATGCATCATTATGCACACTCAGCCCCAGTGACAACACAGGATAACAATGAATCCTGAGATTTAAGTGCCCTGCCAGCCCAGCGGCTCCTCCTTGACAACACTTTGCATTGTTTCCAAAGGCCCTGTCCACAGCCCCCACGCCTCCACCCCCTCTTCCCCTCGCTGCCACTCTCCACATTTGTATGCGACACAATCTCACATGGCCACTCCTTAGGCTCTTAAAACGCTGATAGTGCACAGGGCTTTTCAAAGTGTGGGGCATTCCTCCCCTAGGGGGTGCCATACCTTAGCCTGGGTGGGGGAGTGTAAACAAAAAATAAACTGCTACATAAGGAAGAAAATTTAGCTTAAAGGCATGCTATGCAACATTTTTCAGTTAATTAATGTGTTCCATAACGTTTTGGATGATTAAATAAGTAATTTCAGGTCGAACAAAGGTTTTCTTGGCCGCCCTAGTGGTCTGTAGGGGAAATACCGTACTTGCAATTGCAGGAGCCCTCTGCCCGCACCCACAGGCTCAGAAGTCTTGTGCATCGCGAGAGTCGGTCTTGCTTTACGGCGAGAACTTGGCTAACTACAATCTTTGTTATTTAGACACATGCATAACAAATAATGTATGAAAACATGCTAAATTTTCAAACTCGAAAATTGGAACAAAATAGTGACTTACCGCAGTAGACATGGTGATTCGTTGCGTTCGCCTGTCTGCTAAGCTCAAAACAACCGCGCCTGGCTTAACGGAGAAACCAGGTGAACAGCTGAGCACATTTAAGACAGTGCACTTTTACTTTTGCCCTCTGGGGGAGCCTTGCTGGAAAATCAACACCGGTTGCAAAGTATACCTTTAAAGCCAACTTAGCTAGCCTATGGTTTTGGGCTGTTTGTGGAGACAGAGTTCCTTGATTTCTCCAAAGAAGCACTACAGGCAGGTTTAATCTGGGAATACACTGTACAACTTTTTCCATCGTTGCACGCAGCTACAGCTCACGCTGTACAACAAAACCGCAGGGTTTAAAAGTTCACAGCTCACGATGTTTGTTTTCACACTGTGCGACCCAACGCTCTGATGCGATCTACCTGCTGTACGTCTAAACACCACGTTGGGACTCAGCTCCACAGTGAGATGGCGCTACACGGACTCGTCTATCTGGAAGCCAAATGAGTAGAAGCAGAATATGAAGCTCACTAGAGTGAAACGTTTGCAATTCTGTGTGCTGAAAGTCCTAAAAAGAAAAGTGACAACGTATTTGCACAAAGACATAGCTGAGCAAACCTGGCTACCACGGTCTGTCAATTTTACAGACAGAACTCCATTTCAGTCACACCCTCGCCATGCTTCTGTGTTTTCGTCTGAGAGAAAGAAGAAGAATGCTTGTTTGTGCGTGCCCACTGAGCGATTTGCCCACGACGGCCGACTGAATTTCATACATGTTTTATTTTCTCCCAACCTTATGATTTCTGAGCTGGAGGTGTTCGTGATAGGCAGATCACCCGCCATTGCCCCTGTACACTACACCAGCGGTCCCCAACCTTTTTTGCACCACGGACCGCTATATGTCAGACAATATTTTCACGGACCGGCCGGGGGGGGAATACGATCAAGTAAAATGATACGACTGGCATAAAATCAAATACAAACAGCATAAAAATAAAACAACAAGCCGGTCCCATCTAGGCGTAATCGGAGACAATGACACACGAAGTGTGCTCCTGATGTCCAGTCTTCTCCGTAGCTTTGTTTTGGTTGCTGTAACCACAGAAAATAACGCTTCACAAAGATAGGATGTGATACATAGGTTGAACTTGAACTAAATTAACCTGTATCAAGAGGCACAGATGCACCGACTGATGTAATTGGGAGAGAATACCGCAATTTTTTATATTTTTCAAAAAGTATATATATACATATATATATATATATATACTTTTTTCTGTTTCTTTTTTCAGCTAATAATTACTATTTTAGGATATCTCTCTACCAGCTTTACCAATCCTTTAAAAATAATTCAAAGCCATATTGCATAGAGAATATCTGAGCATTCATTTTTAAGTCTTGCCATAAATCTGTCACTACATTTTTAAAGAAATTGACTATCCCCATCATCAGGTTCCATTGAGGGAGTAAAGATTTTTACAGCTGAATAACTGCGTTTAGAGGTGCATAATTATTGTAGAATTCAGACCAAGACTTACTATTTTTTTATGTTCGTCTTAATCGACTGTGTTAATAAAAACAGCCTTTTTGTTCATTTTTATAAGAATAAAAAAAAAGAAATTTGGTTAACCAACTGAAAACTTTTATTCCTTTTACCTGAAAGAATGGCGTTTTGGTCCACAATCCAGACCCTGAAAGCATCAACTATTGTTATTCATACTTTAATCCTCTATTTGAGTACAGAGTAGTCTCATGGCTGACCATTTCTGTTATGCTGCCAGCTGCTTCCTCTCAGATCCCAAATTACATTACCTTAAATCCACCTGCTGCCCGGCAAACATAAAACTGTTGATTTTGTTAGGTCATCTGTGTTCTCTAGTGCTTTACTCATGGGCAGGAGCAGAGATTCAGCTTTATCTACCTCCAATATTAGATTGTAAGTGTAATTTTTTACTGAGTAATTAGATGATTTTTGACACGGCTTTGATCAAACCGTCTACAGGGCGAGTGCCGCATCTGCTGTGGGGATCAACACCTTCTTGATGTGTCTTTGTCACACCTTGTTTCACACAAAGATATAAAAACACGACTTGTTAATGCACACATGTTAATGCACTATTTTTATTTCTGCTACTAAAAAAATCTACCTTAAAAATCCTCTTCATGTGCAAGTTATTATTATTTTTATTTTCCCCAGTAAGACGAGAAAAAACCCTGCATCAACTAAGGACTGTTTTTGGCTTGACCGTGTTGATCAGTGACCAACTCTGTATCAGTACTAGCCAACAAAAAGGTAAAAAAAAGGGGTTATCTTTGGTCTAAAGTTTTTTTTATTTTCTAAAGAAAAGGCAGTGATAAAGAAGATAGGTCCAGTTTTCCTGGGATTTAATCTAGTCTGCAATTTGAATCCAAATCTTTCAAATACATATTTGATTGGGCTCATCAGATCCACCAGCTCTTGCCTCTATTTAAGCTGCCTGCTACCAGTCATCAGAAAGTCATCGTAAGTCATCAGAGTGTGTCCAGCGTTACCTTACTGTTTCTGATTTCCTGTTCTGCCTCTCAACCACTGAGCCCGCTTGTTCCTATCTGATCTTTTTTTACCTTTCTGCTTCCACTTGTTAGGTGAGATTATTCTCGAGCCAGTGGTGAGAGAGTTTCAGCGTTACCTTGGTGTTTCTGATCACCTGATCCTGTTCTGCCTCTCAACCTCTGAGCCTCACTCTTCCCATCTGATCTGTTTGCCTAAACTGTCCTTGGACAAACAGTTCCCTGTTTGCTGAACTTGGAACTGCGTCACACTCCTGTCACAACCTGGATTTCCCTTCGGAACCTTTTCGGACTTCTGATCTCCTGGTTCTGTATCCTGAGCTCCGGCTTTGGCTTAACTCTCTGGATTATCCCGCCTTCCTTTTTCTGCTCTGATCTGGTCTCCTGTTTGTTCTCCATCCTCTGAGGCTGTGGCATCTGGGACACTCTGGGCTACACCCGCATCTTGTTTTATCCTACCTTGTTTCTGGGCACGGACTGAACTGTTAAACCAGATTGGTGACTCACTTGCATGGTCATCCTCCGTCAGAATATCGTGGTCACTAACCTGCGTTTCCTTTCTTCAGAGGTTTCTGCTTCAGACACCCAAGCTGCTGTTACTGCAGATCTGTTTGTTTTAGCATTTTTCACTTTTTCAATAATCCGACCACGTCTTGCCTTGAATACTGATCCCATGACTGCATATTACAGAACTCTGTCTTATACTGGAAGGTCTACAGAGTAAAACAAAATTGTGAGAGTGCTGTTCTCTGTAGTGCTCTTGATCTGCCATTTTCTTGATTAGACAGCTGACCCATCGGTCTAACAAACTGTAGTCAGTTTGTCAAGTACTCTTTGATCCAGGTGATTGTTGATGCCTCCATCTGATTCTTCCAGATTGTTTGACAAAGGAAGTCAGAATGAAATGTGTAAAATGCACTAGAGAAATCAAAGAACATGATCCTCACAGAGCTGTTCGCCTTGTCTAAATAACAGTGGGTTTGTTGAGGCAGGTGTATGATGGCCTCAACTCCACGGCGATACGCAAACAGCAGGGGGTCCTGATAGCTTCTTGTTTGTTTGCTGAGATGAACCAACAGAAGTCCCTCTAGGACCTTCATGATGTGGGATGTCAGGGAAACAAGTCTATAGTCAGTGTTTCTTCCAACTCCAGACAATCAGACTTGCCATTAAATTATCAACTTTTTTTTTCATGTAATACACATTATACTCTTAAGAGCTTGCAATCTCTTTCCTTCATGGAAATCCCAAAACTGAGAATGTAGGCAGTCTATAATAAAACTTTTGGCCAAGGTAGAATTATTGTACCATCTTCTAAATATTTTAATGGGAGATTTAGAGAATATATCAGTTTAAACTTTGCAAATTTTACGTCCTTTTACTAACACAGTACAATCCCATTTTACAACATAACAGCCCTCCCTTTCACTCTGCCTTAAGTACACACATGGGTGTTATATTGCTTTTACTCCAAACATGAATAATTAATGACCATTCAGAGCAGATTGGCTCCTTGAATCATGTTGTATAGCTAGAGTAGAAAAAAATATAGTCAAGAACAATAATTTAAAGCTTTTCTAACAATTGGTCACAGCCACATTTGGTTAAAAATGGAGGAAAATAATTATTAGTTTATGTGATGTCCTTCAGAGAATATTGTTTTTTTGTTTTGTTTTTCATATGGCATTTATTTTACAACAGTAAACTGAAGTCTTACCCACAATTTGAGTGCATTGTAATGCTCCAAGTCATAATTGCTAAGGATAAATTCAAAACAGAACACAACAACACATCCTGGATTTTAAGGAAGTTATCAATGAGCTTTGGTTTCCTGCTGAGTTAACCCTCACACCTTGATATTCCTGTTTCTGCACGCATACGATAATGAAGGTGTTGTTAACAAAGCCTTCCGTTTCATGTCT
The DNA here is from genome assembly GCA_030533445.1 of Cyprinodon diabolis. NCBI lineage: Eukaryota > Metazoa > Chordata > Actinopteri > Cyprinodontiformes > Cyprinodontidae > Cyprinodon > Cyprinodon diabolis. Next base: position 5,292,003 of record CM060072.1, read on the forward strand.
GAAAGGGGCTCTTATTAAAAGGAAACCTTTTTACGCTTTTATAAAACATGCGAGACCTTTCTTGCAGCTGTCTTATCTCAGAGAACAGTAATTTATGAGGACTATCAAGTAAAAATATCACTCCTATTTCTGCTGTGGCATTCCAAAAAAAACAGTTCAAAGCTAAGCCATGATAGTTTCCTCAGAATATCTTTGCAAATAAACACAGCAATTTGAAAAAGTATGCAACCCTACCAAGAAACTGTGAAGGTACACATCTATCATCGTCTTCTCCCAAAAGACGTTTTTATTTATTTTTGTATTTGTTTCTGTTCTTCACGCAAAGACCAGCATCCTGACAACTGAAGAAGCTGACCAATCAAGGAGAGTCTGGGATGAGCTAAGAGCCAATGCTAGACATTACATCATGACAATGAGTCACTTCCTGGGGTTAGGAGACAGTGGGATACATGCCCATATAAACCCTTACTTAAAATGACAATTCCTCAACCTCGAAGGGAAATGGTAATACATCTGCTAGCAGGTGAAAAAATAGACCCTGGTCTAAATGGTGGTCCATAAGGTGTTTATGGATAAACTCCATTTATCACTCCCCTTCAAGCCAGTCTCTGAGCTGAACCTGGTTGACTTAGTATGTCCCTGCCACAGCAACCCTGAGACTGATACTAACGGATACACAAATCTCTCAACAAACTGATTTTTTTATACAGTATACATATAAAAAAAAGACTATTTACTTTTTTTCATTAAAGTTTTAGACCAAAAGCAAAACCATGGGACTTTGTTAATGAATTTTATATATTATATGCAGTGTTGTGCCTGAACGCGTTCATTGAACGAAAGTTCATGAATTCGTTCATATTTTGGGCGAACGTGAACTGAACGTACTGTATTACTGCCTGATGAACGTTATTGTGAACTCGTTCATTCTGGTGTCTGTGAACGGCACGCTCTCTCAGTTCAACTCTGTTCAATAGGTTGCCAGATTTCTATAGAGCCCTCCAGGCGAAACCCCGGCTAAATCACACCGTAAACAGGCCTTAATATGTAGCGGGAAAAACACCCAATCTGGCGACACCAGCTACCAGTGTCGTAGCCTACAGCCGCGTGCGTCATCAAAACAAAATGCAGCGTGGAAGCCACAGCAGCATGGAAACGACCGTGGAGGCGACAAAGCAGCAGTATGATCACTTAAAACAGGTTTATGACCAGGTGGTCGGTGAGGATGATGGCAACAATCTTACATTTCTCTGCAAACTTTGCCCGCTGGCTTTCAGTAAAAAAAATCAGCACTTTAGTAACCTTAAATTCCTACCTAGCCTGGTCTCTGAGTTTGTGTTAGTAAAATGTTCTTGAGGGTTTTACTATTCGTGTAACTTGTTTGTTAAACCTGCCTGGTATAAATTTCCAGGATTCCAGTATTCCTTTTTTAGTATGTACTGAAATGGAATTTCAAATGGAAAAAAATTATTAAAATAATAAAAAAAACATTTGCACCTTAAATACTACTTTCTTGTTTTTCTTTTAATAATTCCTCATAAAAAAGACCATTCAAGCAGCACATTTTTCCTGATGTTTTTGAGAATATACTGTAGGAATGAAAGCTGCAGCTGCTTCTAGTGTGAAGTGAATGGACAGCAACAAAGCGTTAAAGCAACAATGGGGAAATGCTGTCCCCTCAATGCTAATGTAAATCCTGGTTGGATAAGGATTCAAAACTGGATATGAAGATGAAATCTGACGCACAGTTTCAGTGTTACAACTGATAAAATAATTTCTGTCTGTGGTTCTACAGTAGGCTATGATGTAATTGAGCAATATATGAAAAAAAAAAAAAAAAAAAGAACTGAACTAGTTCATTTTTTGGAACTGTGAACTTAGTTCAAAATTTTGAATTATGAACTATGAACTGAACTAGTTCATTTTAAAATGTGTGAACTGAACTTTGAACTAGTTCACATAGAAAGAGAACTTTCCCAACACTGATTATATGTTAAGAGCAATGCATTTTAAACTAGTGTACAGCCATTGCATTCTGCCTGACTGAAATGTGGGTATTCGCATCCTTACAAAAAACTGACCAATACAATCGGCCGGACAATATTTTTGGCTATTATTAGCATTTTTTCTTGAATTAGTATCTGCTGATACATGCATGCGTTGGCCAGTTCATTAGTGCATTCATAGGCCGTGCCTTGAAATTATGTGAGGCGCATGCAGTGTTGTTTTGTCCATTTACTATCCATGGTCAGAGTTTGCTTTGATTAGCTAAAAATGCTTTTTGTTTAAATTGAGAGCTGTGTAGCATTTTTTTTATCATGGCGGAATTTTTGTCATTTAAATTGAGGAAGAAAAAAAAATATGGGCCTAAAGAATCAGCCCAAATAAAATTGGCAGCAAATGTCAGTTGGACTTATTTAAAAAAAGAAAAGAAAACATTAAAAAACTTGTGTTGATCGATATCCAAATCTTACTGTGCTATGTATAATTTGGTAGTTTAAAAGGTATACTATGCAACCGGTGTTGATTTTCCAGCGAGGCTCCCCCCAGAGGGCGAAAGTAAAAGTGCACTGTCGTAAATATGCTCAGCTGTTCTCCTGGTTTCTCTGTCAAGCCAGGCGCGGTTGTTTTGAGCTTAGCAGACAGGCGAACGCAACGAATCACCATGTCTACTGCGGTAACTGACTATTTTGTTTCAATTTTCGAGTTTGAAAATTTTACATGTTTTCATACATTATTTGTTATGCATGTGTCTAAATAACAAAGATTGTAGTTAGCCAAGTTCTCGCCGTAAAGCAAGACCGACTCTCGCGATGCACGAGACTTCTGAGCCTGTGGGTGCGGGCAGAGGGCTCCTGCAATTGTAAGTACGGTATTTCCCCTACAGACCACCAGGGCAGCCGAGAAAACCTGTGTTCGACCTGAAATGACTCATTTAATCATCCAAAACGTTATGGAACACATTAATTAACTGAAAAATGTTGCATAGTATGCCTTTATGCAAGCAGAGATCACATGCAGGGTTGCCCACGGGGACTTTCTCGGTGAGATAGAGATGTCAAATAAAAATCTTATAGATGGCAGTATCTCATACTCTGAATGTAAAACCGATTACATTCATACTTAAAAATCCAAAATACCAATAACTAAAGCTGCAAAAATGTCCTACACCTTAAATGAGCAATAAAGAAGAAATGTACTGTAAAATTAACCAAACGTATTAGCATTTTTCTCCTGAGATAGAAGTAACATTCCCTATAAACAAATGACTAAGTCAAGCTTTTCTCCTTTCATACCTGTAGGTTTGATGCTGAACAACTTCATTGCAGTATGTAGCCCATGTTTACTTCCCGTTTCCTAAGCCAGTCATATGAGAGTTTCCAGGGTTGCCAAAACAAAGTGCAGGATATAATTTCTAAGATACAAATAGAGCAACCTGCAAATATGGAAACTACTAGAGAATGTGACAACGAACAGTGTCAATAATACCTAAGAAGCCTCTGCATCCTTCAAGAGCATTTGCACAACTTATTGTGGCTGAATGCCGCTTGTCATCTTGAATTTAGCTGTGCTATGTTATTGTCTTTCTTGATTTGGCAACATGCACAACAATAATACCAAAGGGAGATTTGTGTACACTTTCGAGTTTAAACACTTTGTATCATTACCGTTAATGTGAGGATTGCAGATGCCAAATGGGTTATAATGTGAAACGCCACAAAATATGGTAAACAAACTATATCGTTCAAACATTAGTATAACATTTTATGTTGCTGCATCCAAAAAATACATTTTATAGAAGGTAAAACATTACTAAAAAACATAAAATACTAACCTGATGAATATTCTTCAATCCCTGTTTAGACTTAGTAGGCTTGTTTTTGGGGTCTAGGGTACAAAAAAATATTCTGTGCATGTCACTGAGGGAAACAAGTGCATTATCCTTTTTTTTTCCAATTGGTTAGACTGTTGTAATAGAGTAAATATTCTCAGGAAAAAAAGCTATCAGGCAGCTGCAGCACATCCACAATATGCTGCTCCAGGGCTCCTTGCTTTGCCTTACAAGGTGCAGCATCAAAGATATACTTTGTAAGTGCAAACACAAATTAAGCCTCCATGCCAAGGGCCACTTGAATATCAGCAGTGACCAGTTAAACAGCACACCAACCTGAGGCGAAATTATATTCCAAGGATAGATTTCCTAAACTGTGTTGTGGATTACAACACAGCCTCAAAAGCTAGACATGGAGAGCCTAAAGGATGTGAAAATAAAGGTATTTAAGACCCAAATAAAAGAAGGGATTGAAATAATGATCTCTCTTAGCCTTAAATTGCTTTAACAGAAGGGGTAGTTTAGGAGGGGTTTGGTGGTGGTGGTGTAAACAAACCTAATCCTTAGGCTTTAAACTTAAGATCAAGACTAAAGAGCTTCTACAATTCAGCCATTTATGCAAATGGGTAAAAAAAAACATAATATAGCTCAAAAATTCATTTAGTTTTCTTACAAGAAAAGGCAAGTTTAAAGGCCCCATATCGTGTTATTATTTTACTTTTTTTTTTTGGCCAGGATCAGCTACTTGTTCCGGCTAACAATCCGGCCAGAGGAACTGCACATGGGAGTTAACGGAGTAAATCCAGGACCCCAGCCTAAACATTGATGGCTTACGTCTGATCAGAGTCCAAAGGCAAAGCAGTGACAGGAGGAGGTGGTGTTGCCATTTTTATCAATAACCGAAGGGAGAGTTCGGAACACGTTACGCTTACGGACAGATCTTGCACAAAGTACATTTAGCTGCTACCCGTCTATCTGTCAGAGGTCATTCTTGTAACGTATTTACATCAAAAACACCACTCTGTACCTCTAATCCCAACTGGGCACTTGAATTAATTAATTAATTTAGCTCACCACTAGATGGAGCGTCAGTGTGAAAATCTAACACATTGATAAACAATGATCTCCAAAGGCACCAGATGCGAATGAAAATACAATTTTGTCTTCAGCTGGGTTTAAGAGATACCATATTAGACGGGAAAGTCCTTCACTGATTGCAAAAAAAAAGCCAACATGAAAAGAACAGCCCCAGATCACAGAAGGTACAATATAGAATACAATCTTTGATCTGCTAATTTATTCCAACAAACATCCATGCCCACTCTGTATACTAATAATATCCATAGCCAGTTGAATTGAATTACACTGTCCATCTTCACACTAGTCAAAGCAGACAGCTTAGGGAAAGTAGAGCACATTTTGGTGACTAAACTAAATTCAGTATCACAACATTTTAACAGATGTGACCTCAAATAATGGAAACCTAAAATCTTATTACCCAATCATGCAAATGAGTGTTTGACATCTTAATGTCAACATTGTAGTTGACATGTCCAAGTAGGGCTGGCCTAAAGATTGAGTCATTGAATTTGTAGTGCTCTCACCTATGGAGCAAGTATTTGAGATGACCAAAAACATTGGGGAAAAAAGTATTTTATAACCTCAGTTTTTCCATTTATAACAGGTAATCTATATCCGAAATAGGCAAACCATAGTTTGAGATTTTAAGCTATGTAATACATTGTACATAATACCATGTACAACATGAGCTAATAGTTTGTTTATTTTGCTATTAAGAAAAAAGCTTAGGGGATTCCAGCTCTTCCTCTAGCATCACTTTAGTAATGTTTTTAAACTGAGGAAAGGTATGATGAAGCTTTAAACGATTTTTAAAAGGGTCTTGCCATTTCCAACATCTTTCCATCTCCTGGTCTATTCTACCATCACTCTTGAATAAGACAACAAGATACTTGAACTTCTTTGCTTGAGGCACAGACTGACCCCAACCTGAAAGGGGCAAACCACCTTTGTCCAGAAACCATGGCTCTGATTAGTCTGAGAAGTGTCACCCCTGAATTACAGACTGAGGCTAAAGGTGGCCTTGACCACTAAACACCAACTTCTGATTCTCTTGTAGAGGTCAGATGAATGATTTACACCCACATTGTGTCAGAAATTCTCTGACAATCTCAAAACATGGAAACAACTCTGAAAAACAACACTTTTGCAAACAGCTCAACTTGGAAAACAAACTGTGTTTGACCACATGTGGTAGATCTGTTTTTACCTGTTAAAACACCTAAATACACCCCATACCATTAAATAGAGTATATATTATAACATTGTTTTTAGGAGGATATAGCTTTTTAAGACATTTCAAATTATTTATTGATCAGAGAAACAAAATGTTTTTATAACTTATAAAAGAGAAATAGATCTGCGACGAATTCTTGCTTCAGCTCAAAATATGCATTTTATTCCATCTTGAGATGCTTTTAATGGTTGGTTGAACCAGATTAGTTATTCAAATGACTTTTTTTTTTCTAGGTTAAAATACAGGAAAGTGACACATCTCTGATTTTCAAAGACACATAAAACCATCTGTTTCAACGATGCCAGCCCTGAGGGGCAGTGATGTTGAGAAAGTGACAGTCTATAAATAACAGTGTGCACCGTGCTGAGAGGAAAGAAAGCTGGATCGATGCAATTTCTATTCCCAATAAAACCTGTTCTTGTAGTCCTGCAGGCGGTTCAAGGGAGGACATGCGCATCACACTGGGATTCTGTTACACAGTAATGGAGTCGATCATCACCTTGGGCATCCTCGCCAGACTTGGCAACCTCACTTAGAGCTCAGCAGAAAAGTGAAAAAGAGCTACAACGTGTTGCAAGTTGAAACAGCAGGTGCTCTAATGCTGAAAAATCTGGTGGAGTTGGGATTTTGTTTAGGAAAGTCCCAGCAAGCATCTAAATGTCTTCTTTTTTTTGAGTAAACAGCACAGTAAAAGAGGTTTTTAAAGATTTCTATTTGAATTTTAGCACATCCATCAAGTAAAACCTAGATGTTCATTTTTTTAGCAAAAGAATTTCCAGACAGGTGTGATAAAAATAAATCGTGAATATATTGAAAAGCATCCCAATTGTTGAGAATCTGTTATCCTATGAGCTTGTTTCTCTTTCATAGGGAAACTTGCTGAGGTGCATGGCATCATAAACTATGAAACACAGACATTTTAAATAACATTCTGAAAATATCATCAAATCAACTCGAAAATCTTTTTAAAAGCCTGTTGACTGAGCAAAGGAGGACTGTGGATGATATATAGAGAAGAAGATTCAAATATCCTTTTTTTTTTTTTTTTTTTTTTTTTTACAACCAGTTCTGTAGAGATATTGTAGAAGATTGTAAAGTGCTGTTGTGTTGGTAAAAATTAAATAGCAAGGCTGCCAATATCTTTGTCTTAACTGAATAGATTTCCTGTCACTTGTGAGGAAAATTTTTATCATATTTTTGTGTAAATCTCTGCAGCTGCAGTAATCTATGCCATTCTCTTGTGGCCTTGTAATGCATTTTTTCATGTTTCTGCCTGATACCATCTCTCATCAGAATGATTTACTTAAAAGAGGAATGAATACTGCTCAGTCTTTTAAGGTAGCAACGAAATCACTGTACCTTGGGTATAGGATGAATTGTATTTAAAATACCACTATGGGGATCAAAATTGATCACTTCATGTCATGTTCTGAAAGATAAACCTTTTTTTTATTGGTTAACAGAATCATAGTCCACTTTAAGGTCCGAGTCAGAGAAAAGAAAGTTTTAAACAAACTTGCAGAAAACTGTAAAAGTGCGGAAAGCCTGAGTTCCTTTAAATCAAGACTAAAAACGCATTTGTTTAGAATTGCCTTTGACTGTTCTAGTTAAACAGTTCAACTAAAACATATTTTCTTTAGTCCAAGTGTTTTTAATATTCTTTTTTGTTTCTGCATTTTTTTTATTTTATTTTTTTATTTTTTCCTACTTGCTTTGATTCTGTTTTATCTTCCTGTATTTTAATCATGTAAAGAATTTGGCATTGCCTTTGTACTGAATTGTGCTATACAAATAAATTTGTATTTCTAAATTTGTATTTTCTAAAAACATTTCTAAAACCCCAATTGAGCCGTTTTGGTAAATTTTCCATTATTTCAGCTATTAGATTAAACCAGCAGATGCACACCTGAGATTACAGCCTCTGTAAAGGAAATCTTAGAAATGAATTGAAGAGAAACTTTAATTTCAAGATTCTTCAACAATTTTACCACCTTATCGGATATCTTATAATCAAAAATTGAAATGTGTACATAATCTCTATTAAACGTGTATTAGGTTTTGTTATTCATGTATTAGAAATACTATTAGAAATGCTCCTCGATTAACAACTTTCAGGACCAGAGACAGATTTCTATCATGGCTTAATATTAAAGAATATATTGTCAAGAACAAAGCAAGCAGATTTCTTTTCTGAAGATGTTTCAACAGCCATCCAGGAGTCTTAGTCAATTCTGTCAATTCGGACTAGTGCAATCTGTCACGCTCCAACGCCAGATTGCTCTAGTGTGAGCCGACACAACTGCCAAAGACTCCTGGATAGATGTAGAAAGTAAGGGTGGTCCGATCAGGATTTTTGGGGCCGATCACCGATTGCTGAAAGCAGTATTGGTTGATACCGATCACTGATCACCAGTAACCGATCACTGGGTCTATCTGAAGCCTTCCTTTTATCATGTCATATATTCAATTTTAATAGTCTTAACAAAAATGTATATGTATTAAAATTAATAGAAGATAATGTATTGTGAATTGTCAACTGTATACTTTTATTGACAGAAAACATTCAACATTTTACTTCCTTAGAAACATCTTAAACAGCTTAGAGCTTAACAAATAAGCCTTATTTCTAAATAAGATACAAAAAATCTGTCATTGTTAATTTAAACAAACTTAAAGTGTACTTAAACTTAAAGTGCAGAGCAAAGAACACAAAATCAAATATTTTGGGATGCCATGATAAAAAGGCATAAGGTATGTATTTTAGGCTTGTCCTGCGGTAATTAACTGAAAATAGAAACCATGACGGAACAGTCACACATCTTGAGATAATATATCAGTACTTGTTTGGCTTTTTGTACTAGCTCAAAGTCTAAAATGTCCTTTTAATCACTGCAGACATTTTTCAGTAGTAATAATGTTTTGTAAAATTCAAACAAATGCTAACTTTAAATGGTGTTTTAGCTCCTTTAAATCTACATACATTTAAAGTGCACAGTATGGAAATCAGGAGTCAATGAGAAAGAAAGAAGAGGAATAGAGATTAGTAAAGCCATTTATTTTAAAGCTTACTTGTTAAGAATCAATGGCAGATTTTTCTTTAGAAATATAAGCATCTCTGCATTTTTGGCAGACAGCTTGTTCCTTTTCTCATCTATAATATTCCCTGCTGTGCTAAAAAGTCGCTCACTATCTACACTTGTGCATAGAGCCCAAAGGTAGGCTTGTGCTGCTTGTGCGAGAGCGGGGAAACGAGTTTTATTGTCTCGCCAAAAAACAAGCGGCTGTCCGCTCCGTGGGATGACTGGCTCTGATAGGTAGAGGTTAATCTGCGATGATGTTGAGCTGCTGATGTCACCGCCACCATGTTCCTCGTCTTCATCCAACAACTCAGCATACATAGCGTTTAAGGAGCCAGCTCGTGGTACTTTCTCTGGGGGCTCGTGCCAGTCGCTTCCAGGACAAGGAGATCAGAAAGCAGCCCGCGAATCTGGGGCCTGAGTGCGTCGGAGAAATATCTGACTTTATACCTTTTTTTTGGTTGAAAATAAAAATAAAACTTAAATGGATTTACTTAAAACAACAAGATTTTATTTTAGCTGCGAGTAGATTACCTAAATGCACTACCGGGCCACCGTCCGTTTTCTTCTTCTTCCCCACTTCCAGTCGCATACCAATGCAGAGCAACTACAGCGCCCCTAGAGGAATCGGAGGAGTGAATCCAACAAGTAGTGCGTCTCATGGGCCCATCTGATCGGCCTTTATGGAGACGGCCGATCAAACTATTTAAAGCCTTTATCGGCCGATAACGATCGGTGACCGATCAATCGGAGCACCCTTAGTAGAAACATTTTCAGAAAAACTGAGCCAGAGTCCAAGTTCCAGCGATTTAAGCCTGTTTTGAAGCAGAATCAGAATTGCTTATACATTTTTTTTTATGCAAACAAATGGTAATAAAATATAGTTCTTTCAATTAAATAAATAATTTTGGGGGAGGATTATAAGACTTCAACAATTTAGATGTCCAAATATAATCAATTCAGTTTATTTCTATCTAACATAAAAAAGCTAAATATTATATTTGAAAGGCTTGTTGTTACATAAAGCATCTTTAATTTGACAAGGGGTTTAAGTGTTTCGTGTTTTGATCAGATATGTAGGTAAAGACTTCAGATGTTGCAAAGCGACATTTTCACATGCAAACTTGGTGCTAATTGAGTGTTTCCTTCTATAGAACAAGCTGAGCTTCCTCCTCTGTTGTTTATTTTCCTCCACACATTCAGTTCTCCATAAGACGCCGTCAGAGCTCACACAATGAAAAATCACACACAGTTCCCATTCAGGAGCTGATTAACATGCAAAGGCTGGCGATCCTCATCTAACCACCAGAAGGAAAGTGGACAGCCAGCTAAGTCATTTTGAACTTCTGTTGGAACTATCAGCTCTTTTACAACTAAAAGCACTGCGATACAAGAGGAGAAAATGGATCGAGGAAAACCTGTTTCATTTGCTTTTCAGACCATCTTAACCTTTGCAGTAGTTGTAAACTGTTTTTAGCTTTATAGCTCATCCTATTGTATAAAATCTGTTTTCCTCATCAATCCACAAACCAGAATTTATCCTTAAAAATAATTTTGCCCATCCATCCATTGGTATGTCCATATATTGTTTTTTTTTTCAATGGTTGAACAAACTGATCACCACTCATACATTTATCTAATATTCATACATAAATCCATATATCCATCTTGTATTCTTTTTGACACGGTCCTTCCCGATCTGGGCCATCCCCTCTACAAGGTAGGAGGTGCCTGGAACACCTCCCAAGGGAGGCATCCAGGAGGCATCCAAAACAGATGTCCAAGCTAACGCAGCCGACTCTCAATGTGAAGCAACTCTATCAGTCTCCGCCAAGTGACGTCAATTGTTTACCTCGGGCGCAGTGCATCGTGGGAAAACCACCATATTAAGTGGAAAGTCGAGATAACCCACACGCGGCTGTTCTTTCGGCACAATTATTTACCAGAAATGACACGATCGTGTTGTGTGAGAGGCTGCCAGTCCCGGTGTCGTGCCAAGGTAGTTACCCCTGCGAAAATTTGTATCCCCTCGTCGGGAGCGCGCACGGAGAAGGAAGAACAACCCGAGTTAACTCTGCTTCAATTCCAACGTGCAGAACTTGAAATTTGAAAGGTTTTACGTGTATGAAAGTTGAGCTTCACTGTTTTATTCTTTACTTCACATGTTATAGCAGAATATCGCCAGTGATATTGATTTAAAACTAATAATAAAACACAAACGTTTGCTTGAAAGCTGGTCGCTGACAGCAGTGTCTACTCCTCCCTCTGAAAGCAAACAGATCCTTGTTCTTTTCCACATGTTCATTAAAAAAATCTCTCATTGTTGCACAGTGTCCAAATGTTCTCATCCCATTGAAAACTGTTGTAAACCATATACTTGTAATAAAAATGAAATAGAAAATGGAGTGCACGTGTAATGATTAAAGACTATATGCAGAAGGAAAATAATTTTTTCCTGGTTGAAATTTAGTACTTATATCTATATTTGTGTTTATAGTAACGTACAATTTATCTATGTTGTACTATCCTTAATAAACAGTTTGTGTTCTAACATCAGCCGTTTTATTTCATCCCATATTGTCAGAACTGGCAGTATGGGATGAAATAAAACCTGCTGTAATCTGTTCCCCCTGTCTAAATCAGGCAAAAAATGCCCCAGCTTTTTCATTTTTGGCTTATAAGCATCTTTTATGATGACAACTAACCCCTGAAACTTTGGAGTTGATTGACCTTTATTTCTTAAAGTTATAAGGGGGGAACAAATTACAGCAGGCCACCTGCTATAATCTGTTCCCCTTTTTTTGTCTAAATCAGACAAAAAAGGAGCCATTTGTGAACTGTCCGTGTGCTTCCAGTGACTTATATGCTTTGAATTCCTCGCAAGTGTAGGCACTGACGCCAAACACTAGGTAGTTTGTTATGTCCACTGATGAGGTCGGAGGCAGTGAAGTGACGTTGGAGCTCCAGTCTTTTGAGATCATAAGGATCTATGCCGTTAATATCCGACAGTTTCGACAAGAAACGGTCCCTGGCCTCGTTATTAAGTTTTTGCCGGTCTGGTAATTTCGCATTCTGCTTACTTTTTTCCATATAGACAGAGAAACAAACTCAATCCTTTAGTCCTTCATTTAGCTATGCTGCGGTTGTTTACACTACGCCTTTTCCACCAAAAATGGCATCTTAGCAACAAATGTCACGTGACTGGCGGAGACCGATTAAGAACCTCTTCCAGATGACTGAAGTCCTCATCCCATCTCTAAGGGAGGGACTGCGGCCATGATAAGGAGAAAGCTCATTTCAGCCGATTGTATCTAGGATCTCTTGATTTCAGTCGTGATTCCGAATTTCATCACTACAAGTGAGGGTAGCAACGTAGACCGATTGGTAAATCGAGATCTTGCATTTTGGCTCAGCTTTCTTCACCACACCAGCCTGATGAAGGGTTTGTGTTATAGCAACAGTTACATAGATATGTCAGTCGATTAATCTTGCTCATGAAAAGGACCCAAAGATACTTTAACTTCTCCACTTGAGGCAACAACTCTCCTCCGACCTAAAGAGTGTAGAGCCCCCTTTTTCTGGTCAAGAACCATGCCCACTGACTTTTAAAAGTTGATTTTAAGCCCAGCTGCTTCACACTTGACTGTGCACAGCCCAAGTGCAAGCTGTAGTGGCAGGAGACAGTCAGCATAACTACACCATTCACAAAAAGCAGGTACAAAATCTGCTAGTCTCCACGCCAGACTCCCTTCTGTCCACAAAGTTCATCAAAAGGTCTAGTTATAGAGGGAATTCGAACATGCGCTGGAAATGTGTCTGACTTAATGTCCTCAATGGAGACCAAAAAAATATGTCTGGCTTGTAGAGCAACCATAAGCACCCATTAAAGCCCCCCTGACTCCTTATTCCTAGAACAACCCCTACAGAGAACCTTAACAATAAGTATGTTGTAAGTACTTAACATTGATCTGTTTGTGTTCATAAATGACAAGAAATTAGAAAAACAAAAAAGTAATGCTAACTACAACCTCATTATTTCATTAAAACTTACTTATGTCTGCATGAAAATCTAATCAACTTTAAAAACCACACAGGGAAGCTAGTGGATCTTGGCTTCAGGATGTGTTGGGATTGCACGTTCCCATCAACCATGCAGAGGCAAACGTTGAGAATGCCAATCTCATAAGCCGCGATTTTGGAGAGAATTGTTTCTATCTGTCAGAATAAAGCAGAGCAGATGGGGGGTGCCCATCTGCAAGTATGTAGATTTGTTGAGAACTTTGGTAGAAAAACATTTAAAATTTGACCCCAACAATTCTGATTAGTAGCTCTATCATCTCGGATGATACTGTAACTTATAATCCTTGTTCTTCATTAATAACACATTAACCAGACCTCCACCTTCTACAGTGAATTTTCAGCTGACTAAATTACTTTCCAACCAAGTGACTGCTGGTGCAAAAGCAGAACCTGTACTGAACAGGAATCACAAAAGGGCTTTATTCCATTTGTGTCATTTTAAAACCATTGTGTGGGTTCTCTCTAAACCCTTCTCTTGTGTCCCAAATTTCCAAGAGCAGAACATGAGTTTACCTCCACAGAAACAAGCTTTTGCCTCATTTCTCCTGCAAACCAATCCATCAGCTCACCTTTCTAATTTATCAAAGCTGTTCATGAGTGCTCTTTCTAATGCCAACAAGCATGTCTGAATGCTAACAGAGTATTTATAAATGGCAATTATACACGCTGCTTTGAGCAGAATCTATTAGCACCAGCTGGGGACCTTAAAACACCAATCAGTGACTGTAAATGCAAACCCTGTTCATACAAGAAAAGAATCCCAAATAGAGCTGGAGCTGCCAATGGAGCAATATTGTCTCTCATTAAAGAAGGATGTAGTTTGAATCCCAGTCGGGCCTTTTCTGCATTCACGATGTTCTCTGTAAATTCATTGGTTTTTCCTGGTGTGGTTCCTCCACAGTTAATTTATAGCATTTATGTTCTTTATAATAATTCCTGGTAGATGTAGTTTCTGAAGAGGTTAAAAAAGCCAGATTATGATTTGTTACAGCTGCAGCAACGGACTGAACCAATGCAACTCAAAGCTGAAACTGTGCTCAAAAGAGTTAATTTAAAGCTTTATCAATTAGGAGTAAAGAGACGAGCATCTTCTCAGTACATCAAATTACACTGATAAATCTGTTTCTTGACTCCATTCTAAATTCATCTGTATTTTTCTATTTTCTTTCTTACTCATGTTCTCACTGCTCTAGCCTATAAAAATAACAATTATCTGCTAAAGACCAAACTCTAAATTGGTTGTGGTGACATAGAATTGGAATTTTATGTGTTTAAATATGAAAAAATTGTCCGATAATCAGTCACCATTACAATAACGCATTGTTCTGTTAAGCTAACCCTAACTCATAAGGTAAATCTTCCACTAACTTTCTCCAGAGACAACAGTCAGGACAAGCTGGGTCTATAAGCTTAGAAAACCTCTTTAAACATTTATCTATCTAACACTAAAGTCAGGTTACTACTAGGGGTGTAAATAATAATCATTTTGTATCGATCCAACAGCCGACCATCTGATGCATCGACACGTCCGCAAGAGTAGCGACTGATGTTTTTTTTTTCCTCCGGTCTATTTTTATCCATTTGCTCCTGGGCGTAATTCTGACTCCAGTGCTGCAGTGGCGCTAAACCTATTTTGCCCTCCTACCTTGCTTCCTTTAAGGGCTGGTTATACTCCTGCAGCAGTGTATCGCAGTGAGCTCGACGCAACATTTTTGATTTAAGCTCAAATTTGAGGGTGGTCTGTGCTACACGCTGTGGGTCTAAATACGACCGAGGCGGTGAGGAAGTGGGGGCGAGTTTGTCCGACAACAAGAGCAGGGATCCAGGTGAAAAAAGGGTCCCAGCATTCTCGGGGACCTCGCTCTTCTAGCTGGTCAAACTTCACGAGTTGTTTTCCGCAATTGCGGTCATAAAAACAAAACAAGCCAGCCTCTTGTCTGCGGCACTGTTTGCGGTCAGCTACAATTTGGGAGAGGTGCAGCAGAGTGTCTGCGTAGGGGGCGGGAGCGTTGACACTCGGGAGCTGAGGTATTGCATTGCACTAAATTTGTATCAGTATTTTTTTGATGCAATGCCTTTCAGAATCTATAATCGGCCTAGGTCGAGTACAATTTTTCTACTTCTGTTATTTGCTGTTGTTTCTCAAATAAAATGCATAACGATATTACAGCTTCCATTGATTTATTTCAAATTTGAAACATTGTCTAGCCTGTAAGGTAAAAAAAAATGAACCAATTAATCGAATTGAATCGTATCGTGGTGTATTCTGGAGTATCAAAAATAATCGAATCGTTGGGTCAGAAAGCAATACTGAATCGAATTGCCATGATGGGTGTAAATTACAACCCTAGTTACTAGCATGTAAATTCTATGATTTTTTACAGCTGTGAAAAGCATAGAATAAAAACATATCTATTCCTTTGCCAACTGCAATTGGCTGGGTTGCTTAACTAGCCCAAAAAACAACTAAAACTAAAAAAGTTGTTTAACTTCTCTCTCAAATTTGAAAGATTTCGATACTTAGCCACTCCCATCTTGACCTGCATGCAGTCAAAATAAAATAAATAAATACTGCGGTTTAAAACATGAAAAGAGAAAAACGGAAAGTTTGCAAAGTGTCAAATCCCTTGACGACTGAAGTTCTTACTTCATTTATTATAAGATCTAGTTCTGAATATTGTGTTGGTACTGAGATCGGTGGTGTGAAATTCAGTGCTTTGTTGCTTCATGTACCAGGTCCAACTACATTAATAACTAGTATTAACTAGTAAATTTGAGTCTGGCTTGTTACTTGTTAGTTGTCAGTTACTCAATATAAGCAGAATGGTAAAGAGTTATGGTATTCTGTGCAACAGGACTAAATCTATCACTAAAAATGGCAGGTGTTAACATATTTTACTTTACTGCAAAATTTATCAAAATTAAGAAATATCTTACATTTCTTACTTGTAATAGCATAGATTATATTGCAGTTGAACAGCTGCAGAAATAATTTTGCCAGCTTTAAATTCAAATAGATGTATTGTGTAGATATGCTGGAATTTTACAATAACTTACACCTTGAATCTGTCAGTGAGCCCCAGGACAGCTGTGGCTACATAAGGTAGAAACTTGCCTCTATCAGTGGGTGAATAACTATAGTAAATGTAGTCTAAAGTATTTTGAATTCCTCTGACTTGAAAAGGCGCTATATAACTACAGGCTATTTGCCCTTTACATTTGACCAAAGCCAGCGGGGTGAATCCAAAAGAGATTCCTGAAGAAAACTCGGACAGGGCAAGCTGAAATTATTTGGTTTTAAGAGATTTTTGAATACATACAGGTCTTGGAAACACTGGAAATAATATCTCTTCCTTAAAAAAATAAAATCAAAACCGTAAAATTATAAGCAAATGATAAACATAGGAAGAAATCACCAATTTGCAAAGTTGGCACCTTGCCTAAAAAAGAAATGTGTGGGTAGAGATTAACTTTCCAACAATTTTTACTCCATTTATAAATAAAGAAATAATTTATTTACATGCCAAGTGCAGTGTTGTCTGAGCTATGTTCAACCAGGAGAAAACCACAAGCCAATTTGTTAGCTTTACATTTGCATTATCATATGTAATTTAAAATATTAACGTTTCTTTCTGACGATCCTCTTGCAGATTTGTGTTCAGTTGATTATGGGTTATGTGTTTCACTTTATATTAAAATGTTTCCAACAGATTGGGTTTGAAATAATCAGAAACGTTGATAAAAGAAAAATTAAAACATGAAGCTTCTCAAAATTCTTGTCATCTTGGATTCAACAGCTCCTACTGGAAATATGATGAAATAAGAAGCAATGTTCTGATGCCTCAATTAGCTTTAAAAGAAATATCTAATAATTAATTTATTAATTATGTAGTTCATGCATTTCCTCCTCCTTACCATGCATAAATAACTTCATGCAGATTGTGAATAAGCTCCCTTACATGAAGCTAAATTTAAGAGGCAACTGCTGAGCAAAGTTTAGGAGATCCAGAATCTAGATTTTTTTTTTTAAAGCACCTTATAATTTTCCCTTGTTTGGCCACTTTTTCCAGCTCTCCAAGTCAAAAATAGACTGTATTATTTTCTTAGTGGCTTTGAACTCACCACAGCAGTTAAAAGTCCCAGATGTTTCGCATTGAAGGAATTGTGCATTTCTCTCCTCTGAAAATGTTAAGTTTTAACTTCTTCTTGTGAAGGTTAGCCCTGAGCTCAGAGTAAATACAGTGTTTTAAATCTACCGCAGAGGGTCATTAAATTAACTTCAGCATCTGCCGTTGCATCGATTATCTCTTATCTCGGGATTTAAAGCTGCACAGGTTGGTTTTACATCAACACAAGGAGGAAATGGCACAAACGGACATGTTGGGTCAGGTAGAGGGATAATTAATACAACTGATAAAAATACATTTTGAATGCAATTACTGTCAAATCTATAGCATACCACAGCAGCTTCCAATGCAACTCACACATGCTTTTACCATGCATCTATACTGCCAAAAAAGCAGTCACTTCTAGAACATATACCAACTGTATATGTAAACAGATGTTTTTCATTGCAGTGGGTTTTTAAGTGTTGCTGTGCAGCAAACGCTGGGTGACTTTAAGCCTTTTTCTGCTTTGGCAGACATCCCTACATTCATTTTCCAGCAGCTGACAGCTCAAGACCATAAACAGCAAAGTGATGGAAAAACCTCTCAACACCTGTACACATCAGCTCACTCAATCAAAAAAATCTAATTTATAACGAAGCATCAGAAGTAATCCTGCAGCAATTCTGTCCAAACCTGTTTCTGCCCAAACCTGTAACTTAAATCTTTAGGCAGGACATATTTTTCACAAAGGGTTTTTTTTTTTTTTTCCTAGAACTACCACAAAACAGTTAGTAAAAGTACTTTAGATTGTTCACTGATCACTATGGATATCCTACATAACTCCGATTAACAGAGAGCTTTAAGTCTAGCAGAGTGCTAGACTCCCAGGCAACAAAGAGCATTGTCCATGCCCACTCCTAAAATTATCTCTTATTCACTCTGGCAATAATTCAGTTATTTCCTGAGAGGTGTCATGGCCCTGCATTCTAATATATATGGCTATAGCCTCAAAATTCAATTATCGGCAAGCTGCATGAGAAACAGGAAATCAATAAATGTAATTAAATTGCTCAGCCCTCAAAACAGCGAGATGCTGTCATTACCCTTTCAATACACCCCAGCTCCATCAAATCTATCAAATAATGGGATCAATTTATTTGAATTTCTCCCCTTTGCAACAGGGCACAGCCAAGCCACAGAGGTCTAATTATCTCCCTGTTGGTTCGTTTTTTTTCCTATTCCTCCAAGGTGGAGCAAATTGCAGGGGATCTAGAATATCTCTGCAGGATCATGAATCATATGGAAAAAATGAACACATCCAGGGTTTACTTGGTAGAGCATGACTGTCTACACAGCATGGTGCAAAGGGAGACCCATAGTTGAAGTCTGCAAGTTGCCAAGAAATATTGCTGATCTGTTGATTCTGTATCTTTTTTTTTATCCAGGAATGATACAGGACCTTAAAATGGAAGATTAAATGTTTTAAAGATAAGTGGGGGTATAACATGGCTAAATATCTCATGGTAAAAAAAATACAGTATGATGTTAACTTTTTAAATAATAAAGCTGCAACAAACTAACATACTAACAAATATCTTTTATATTTGTACACTAGAACACCATCCCGTTTCAAAGTAGCCAAAATTTTTAGATGATCTCAGGCTTTCAGAAAACCTCTGCAGATCCAGTCCATGGCCGTTTCTCAATATGTTTACTAGTGCGTTCTCATGTGCTTCAGCAGCCTCAACCCTAGCACTGTTCCGATTCCCAAGAACGAGAACAGAAAGGTCCCCGGATGTTGTTCTTGCCCCTCCCTCTTTACCCAGCATGCATCAGAGCAGACTTGTCCGTTCTTAAGATTGACAGCTGCCCCAGAATGCACGGCAGCAGCAGCTTCCAGATCAGCGCTCACAGAGCTCCTAGTATTAAGGAAAAAGATGCCTTTTCTGTTGCCGATGTTCTATAAAAGTATGTTTTAAGATCATTATACTTTTAAGCGTCACTATATGGCCCATTTACTGATTTAGTGCGTAATAAAAAAAATAAAAAATCTGATGTTTCAGAGGACCACCAAGGGTAACTCTCTGCACAGCCGTGTGGGAAGTACAACTGGTTCTGATGGCAATTTTTTTGTTTTATTTGGCAAAATGTTAAATTAATTTGAGTTTATTTGACTGTGTTCATTATTATTCCCCCACTATATGAAAAAAGTCAGAATTTATTATCTAGAGACTATTAATAACAGGAGACGGCGTGTGTTGACGTCTCGAGTACGCTTCCATTCCAATTGACCCAGATTTATGCTGTACAGTGGGGCAAAAAAGTATTTAGTCAGCCACCAATAGTGCAAGTTCTCCCACTTAAAAAGATGAGAGAGGCCGGTAATTTTCATCATAGATATACCTCAACTATGAGAGACAAAATGAGAAAAAAAAATCCAGAAAATCACATTGTCTGATTTTTAAAGAATTTATTTGCAAAATATGGTGGAAAATAAGTATTTGGTCAGTTACAAACAAGCAAGATTCCTGGCTCTCACAGACCTGTAACTTCTTCTGTAAGAGGCTCCTCTGTCCTCCACTCGTTACCTTCATTAATGGCACCTGTTTGAACCCGTTATCAGTATAAAAGATACCTGTCCACAACCTCAAACAGTCACACTCTAAACTCCACCATGGCCAAAACTAGAGAGCTGTCAAAGGACACCCGAAACAAAATTATAGACCTGCACCAGGCTGGGAAGTCTGAATCTGCAATAGGTAAACAGCTTGGTGTGAAGAAATCAACTGTGGGATCAATTATTAGAAAATGGAAAACATACAAGACCACTGATAATCTTCCTCGATCTGGGGCTCCACGCAAGATCTCACCCCGTGGGGTCAAAATGATCACAAGAACGGTTAGTAAAAATCCCAGAACCACACGGGGGGACCTAGTGAATGACCTGCAGAGAGCTGGGACCAAAGTAACAAAGGCTACCATCAGTAAAACACTACGCTGCCAGGGACTCAAATCCTGCAGTGCCAGACGTGTCCCCCTGCTTAAGCCAGTACATGTCAAGGCCCGTCTCAAGTTTGCTAGAGAGCATTTGGATGATCCAGACGATGACTGGGAGAATATCATATGGTCAGATGAAACCAAAATAGAACTTTTTGGTAAAAACTCTACTCGTCGTGTTTGGAGGAGAGGGTAACGAGAGGGTAACGAAGGATTGGCTTCGTAAGAAGCATTTCAAGGTCCTGGAGTGGCCTAGCCAGTCTCCAGATCTCAACCCCATAGAAAATCTTTGGAGGGAGTTGAAAGTCCGTGTTGCCCAGCGACAGCCCCAGAACATCACTGCTCTAGAGGAGATCTGCATGGAGGAATGGGCCAAAATACCAGCAACAGTGTGTGAAAACCTTGTGAAGACTTACAGAAAACGTTTGATCTCTGTCATTGCCAACAAAGGGTATATAACAAAGTATTGAGATGAACTTTTGTTATTGACCAAATACTTATTTTCCACCATATTTTGCAAATAAATTCTTTAAAAATCAGACAATGTGATTTTCTGGATTTTTTTTCTCATTTTGTCTCTCATAGTTGAGGTATATCTATGATGAAGATTACCGGCCTCTCTCATCTTTTTAAGTGGGAGAACTTGCACTATTGGTGGCTGACTAAATACTTTTTTGCCCCACTGTATGCTACCGTTCTCCCCAAGTCAATAATTTCCTGTGTTCTTCTCAAGAACATACTTGGCGAGAGCACCAGTCAGTACTTAGGTTCCTGTGAATTGAAAAACAGCCCATGTATGTGAGGTTA
Source organism: Cyprinodon diabolis (assembly GCA_030533445.1). Taxonomy (NCBI): domain Eukaryota; kingdom Metazoa; phylum Chordata; class Actinopteri; order Cyprinodontiformes; family Cyprinodontidae; genus Cyprinodon; species Cyprinodon diabolis. The sequence goes on from CM060072.1 coordinate 5,313,219, forward strand.
ACTGGTAGGAATGCATAATTTATGGACCTCAACACTGACATCTGCTAATGCTGGTCAATTGTAACAGAAGTAAAAATGGACCCAATACTGAATAATGAGATATACTTTTCCATATTCTTTTTTATGTAGCTTTAGAGGAGGGGTTTGGGATTGTGGGCAGTGTAACTAAAGCAGAGAAGAAAACATTTGTATAAAACATTGTAAGTCGTGTTTATCACCCATAACAGCAATCAGATAACATAAAAAGTCCATATAAGTTCATCTATATTAAATGGCGTCACAAACATAGAAAACACAAGACTTGTTAAATGAAGCATAATCAAAGCTATGGGGAAGCATGTATACCATTGAGAAGATAATGGAATCGGAATGGAGCCTTGAGGAACCCCACCTATTTCCTCACTCAGCTTTTTAATTGCCAAATGATTCAATGTGACAATCCCTTCCCCCATTTTTGTTTTAAGTAGGTTTTTGAGAACCTGTATCCTACGGTTATCTTTAAAAATGTCATACCTCTTAACATTTGGTATTCTCTGCCTGACACTGAAAACACCTATTAAACTGTGCATCATGACAGTTCTGTATGTGTTCCAAAAAGTAACATTGTGATTGGTGTTTTCAAGCAACCCACAGAGGTTTTGTTGGAACTTATTTAGCACCTGTAATCGGTAAAAAGTCCAAATGACTTGTCCAATTCAATGAAGTCATCGCGTTTTAGAGATTTTAATCGGCATTAGAACCTTGGCCAAAAGAGGACCCAGGGTCAGAGTTCATCTTTTCTATTTGCCAGTCTAAAATGGAACTCTTTTTTTTTTTCTTTTTAGGTTTGTTCTCAATATGAAGAGTAAAGCTATGTTATATAATAATTTAGCATCAGCCTGCTGCTATTGTGAGTCTTCCAGAACATGTTTTTTACAGAGTCAACTTTGTGTGCTTCTACCAAGCCAGCTAGGACCACTGAAGAGTGTTCTCTGATTACAGATTCCGCACATCCTTTTATTAAATTCACTCAGTTTAGGACTAAATACTGTATAATCTGACTTTAGGTCAAAACACCACCCAGGATATACAGTTTGCCTAATTACGAAAAAGAGGAAATTTTTTATAGCCATCTCCCTATTACATAAGAACTAAGTCAAAGCACCTACACGCGAGTTCATCTAGCAATCAATGAGAGATAAACGAGTACACAGACAGATCACCATATATCAATTTAGAAAGACCATTAGACCTAACATACATCTTATGGGACTACTGTATGTGAGACAGTGAAGTAACCCACAAATGTATGGTGAAAAAAGGTCATTTAATGCTGAAAGATCTTGTTCCTGGTGGGGTTCAAGCCATTAATGAGTTCAGACTCTTGTTGCAGGTCAACAACTAATGTGCTACAAAAAAATGGCAGCTTAATTAAAGTATAACCATTGCACCAGCTCATCATATATTGGCAAGTCATTGAAATGTAACTCATGTAAGGGTAACAATCGAATGAAGCAATATTATTGTTTGAAAAAAAAAGGAATCTGAAATGGTTTTCCACAGAGTTAAACTGAAGTATATGCAGAAGAGAACACATTCAGGAATCATGCCACAGAAATCAGAGGTCAGAATAAACATTAATGTAACCTTTAATGTCCACTTAATTGAATAACAACATCAAACTGCCTTTTTCCTCTCACCAGTGACCCCTGGGGGTCCTCAAACTCCACTTGGAGCCCTGAGCTGCAGTAAGAGAAGGGGGTGGGGAGTAGCAGGGGAGGGTGTTTGACTAGGAGGGGGGAGTGGGGTCCCCTGCACTATATAACCATGGGAGCTTTGCAATTGGCTCCTATTGTATACAATGAATGAGCATTGAGTTTCCTTCGATGGATGACGAATTTCTTTCCAACCGCCCAAACTGAAAACTGCGATCAAACCAGTCTGGAGCCGCAGCCAAAGCGCATAGAGACAGAGAGAAAAGAACAGCTTCTAAATAGTTTGCAACTTTAAATATTGGAGGAAACATACATGAATAGTGGTTCTGATATAAAACGATGGCAAATTGTTGTTTGTCTGGACTGCAGGTACATATGGATACTTCAATTCCAAACTGACGCATTAAAATTTATTTCATTTTATACAAAGCAGAGGATGGCGCAGCACAATCGCAGTCAATTCAGCTGGTAGTTAAGGGTCTAGATGAAACAATAAACAAATTAAAATGTGAAATTTTGATTATGTTAAATTTGCCTGAAACAAAGCTTCCCCGCGAAAAGAGACACACGCCATCCGTGGCGCGTCTCTGAGAGCCCGTGGGGGGGTAAAAACACACCATGGGGACTTTTTGGACAAAAACAAACAAACAAAAAAAATTAAACAAAAGGGGAAAAAAGGCTGTAAAGAAGATTTGCAGGCTAAGATGTGGAGCCTGTAGTTATAAAACCGATAGCTTTCATTTAAGGAACCACAGAAATGTTCCCCCCTGCGGTCCCTGCCAGCATCTCAGAAAAAAACAACTGAGCTCATAGAAAACCAAGAGATAGGACTCAGACTGGGGAAAATAAGCAGTTACTAAAAAGAAATAAATAAATGAAAAACAGTTACAGATAAGAAAACTGTTAAAACAAAAATGTGTCTTTTATGAAAGTCTGCGTCCAACTAGATTGGATTAATGTATCCAAGCTCATTCTGAAAATAGATAAGGAACATTTCTTTTCCTGCAGAAACTTTTTGGGTCTGCCTTGTTTGTGGATGAAATTAGAGCCCCTTGCACCAGCCTCTCTACTCCCTGTCCGGAGTCAGTGCAGCCGGAGGGGGGGCAACCAGAGGATGCTGCTCTGCCTCCAGTCAGAAAACAGCCTGGACTTAATCTCCACACAGCCTATTGTTAGAAACAAGTGCTCTCACCTGCACAGCCGGTGAACAACAGTCCCCAGAGGATGTCCCTTATCTGAAGCATTGTAATGTCTCACAGATACTCTCCTTGAAGATCTTGTGAGGAGCTTCTGGATGAACAGAAACCAGCCTCTGTGGGATTTTGTTTTGGTTGTTTTCCCCCAGGCACGTAAATAACAGCTGCAACAGGATGGATTTTTGGTCCTTGTCGCTACCCGTGTTCGCGCCGCGGCACAGTGAATGACAGGAGCAACCGAATATCGCACCAACGCGCACTGAGACGCACTGAACGGATACTAGCGCGGATCACTCCGCCCGCCAGGATCAGCACACACACAGAGGGGGCGGGCCGAGCTGAGGCGGCTGCAGCATCCAAACAGGGCGCGCAGTGGCAGCAGATGGTCACAATGATGCTCTCTAATTCCGATTAATAAGATTAGTAATGTGTAAACTTCTGCAAGTTGTCGCATTTTGCGGATTAATTAAAAATGGTTGCAGAGAATTAAGAAAAGAATGATTCATACAATCATTCCCAGAACATTTGAGAGCCTTCGATGCATATCATGAAATCTATAGTTATACTTTGTTAGGAATGGAAGATTTGACACCGGTTTTATTCGTCATCCCTTTGGCTACTACACTGATTTTAAAAAAAAGTTTATTGTTTTAGCTGTAGTTTTTAAAGTACTGCAAAATGAGAAAAAGTCAGTTGATCCACCACCTGCTCTTCCCCTGCTCCTACATTCATTAAGACCAAACACAAACCTGTGCAGGGCACCAGAATCTGCTTCCTGATAGCTACTCATTTGGAGTTTGGGTCTCAAGGGCCCCAAATTTGTATTTTATTTTTTTATTTTGTCAAAAAAAACAAACAAAAAAACATTTTGCCACTGGTCTCCTCTTACTGTAGTTCAATGCCAAATGTTAAAGCCTCTACAATACAGAGCACCAACAAAGCAGTGAAGTATCTTCATCCTAGTGACCAAATCTAAGACACTTAATGAACATTTTTTAAAGTCCGGGCAGCAGCGAGTAATAATTGGATCATCATCTATACCTAAAACTAATACGTCTGCGGCGATTTAATGAATTTAGGGTTAATCAGTAAAAAAAAAAAAAAGGAAACCATTTTCGTGCGATCACTGAGTCTGGGAGCGGCCATTTTTGCCCAATTATAGTAACATCTTATAAGCCTAGCGCCATTCTCCCTCTTTACAAGCAAAATCAATGGGAACTACTAGACACATCTGCAATCAACAACAATTATTGAAGATTTCCAGAGGACTTCACCATTGAAATTCACCAGAGCTATGGCTAAACTGACAATACCCACGTGCATGGCAGTTGGATGTTGGAATAGATTGTGTATGTTGCATTTTGAATATTATCTGACTTTTCCTTTAAGGATCTACCAATCTCTGTTTTGTTGTTAAATAAAAATGATACTGTGCTCCGGATTAGCAAGGATTCCATCAACCTCATGCACCATAAGCAGTAATATTCACCAAAGGTGTTAAAAGTCTTCACACTCCTAGCCCAAGTTAAAGTACAGACATGGGTGTAAAGTATAGACTTTGGTAAATATATCAGTTGAACCCCTTTACTTAAGTACAATGTCTAACGTGTACTATTCTACTTTTACTTAAGAACCCATGCAATATTAGTTTTACCCTTTAAAAATATATTAAAAAAGGCATCAAGTAAAAAACAAAATGCCATTTCTATAAAAACAGGTCTAAGAACAGAAAGTTAGTTTACCTATTTTGCTTACTGTGTTTCGAGAGAAACGAAAGTGACTCAGTTGAGTTTTATTTTAAATTTAAAAAAAGGATAAGACTAAAGTTAACTAAAGGCCTCCATGAGCAGTTGAAAACTATTAGAACGTTTATATTAACAATATAAAGTTACTAATAGAATTGAAATACTGTACAACTTGAGACATAACATTAGCATGAAAATATCTTATCTAATAATCCTTTTAATCCATCATTTGTATCCAAGCCTCCTGTCTTAATCAACGTCTCTATCAGTGGTTTTATTTAAACAAATAATTGGACAGATTCTCTCTGTTCTTTTGATATCTTTTGTCCGTTTGGTTGTTGCCATTTTGTCATATTATGAGTAGAAGGTATAGATATGTATGTTTAAATGTAGTAAGTAAAATGTAAAAAGTCCTCAGAAAAACAATCACTCAATAACAGATACAGAGAAAAACTACTTCAACACACTAACAAAGTATTTATACTCAGTTACTTGACATTTCTGATATTCACATAACCATCCTGCTAAAGTGTCCACCGAATCCAAGTGGAGCAGCAGAGTTCAGAATCAGCAAATACAAGTTTTCCTCCCTTTCTCCTTCATGTCACTTTTATTGCTTGACAGAATCAAAAACATTTCTCATTTTTTTCTGCAACATGTGAACTTTTATCATCAATTTGCTGATATGTACATAATCACTTTTTTGATTAAGGTCCTAGTACTATTTTCTTCTGCAAAAGCTCCTCTCTGATAAAAAAATTTAGATGTTTTTTTTTCATACTTTTCAAATAAATCCCAGTAAACCATTTTTTGTTGACCAATTTTACTTGATTCTTTTTTTTTAAATCTCAAAATTCACTTCCTTTCTCTGTCAAGTGCAATAACTTTAAAATACATGTAAAAGTTGTCAGGACTCAGCCGACAGGGCTGTGCAGTTTCTGCCGGTTCTGCTTCTTTCTGCTTTCTCCGCAGGTGTTTGCAGTAGTGTTGCACCGATACCAGTATCGGACGGGGCGCCGATACTGCCCTAAAATGGTGGTATCAGTATCGGCAAGTACCAACAAATAGGGCACAGATACCATTTTGAGAGCCATAAGTTTATTCAACCATTGTCACCCACTCCAGGTAGGCAATAAAAACGTTTTATTTGTATTATCCAGTAGAACTTTTTATTAAAAAGTTCTAATGGATTCACTTCGTATTAGATTTTTTCCTGCTTCACAAAGGTAGGCAGCAGCTTGACAAAGCCATGATGGCAATTATTTTACATTATTATGGTATCGGTATCGGCCGATACTGTACAGCCAGGTATTGGGTATCGGTATCGGGGCCAAAAAATGGCATCAGCGCAACACTAGTTTGCAGTTGACAGGTGGGCAGGGCGCATGCACCTGCGGCTGGTTGAGCTGCGTCTGATCGCACTATAAGAGCAGCATCCAGACAGCAGGAGGACGCCAGAGTGTTAACCCTAGTGGTTACCTCTCGATCGCCTTTCAGAGGGTCCCACTCGTGCTGACTCCAGGTTCTGAGTTCCCACAGGGTCCTCCCTTTCTCCTGGCTCCAAGCAAGGTGCTTCGAGCCACTCTGGTTTCTCCTGCTGCCCCGGATCATTGTTAAGTAAGCGCAGCTCTGTCACCCTCAAGCCCGAGCCCCACCTGTCACTGAAACACCCGCCACCTGCTCCATCGATCAGAGCCTGAGTCCGCTCCGTCCTCCCCCGGTTAGGTTGCTGCGTCCGGTGAAGTCGAACGGGTCCCGGTGCTGTGGCTTCCCCGTCGACTCCGTTGCTTCCATTTTCTCTCAATAAACAGTTAACTGATCCCTGTTGCCGTGTGTGTTCTGCATGTGGGCTAAATACGTTCAGCCGAACATGACAAAAGTCCTTTAGGAATTAAACTTACTAAGCTTACTAAGATTTTAGTAAGCATTGATAATGATTTAGTTATGAAAACTACCATTTTTCAAACTAGCTGATGAAGAATGTACCACACAGCAAGAGACAATACAGACTGATGTTCTCTATACACAACTTTTGAATCAGCTTGGGGAATACATACATTTTTGGAAAAGCCTCAGAAGCACTGAAAAAGTAGACCACTTACGCTCATCCAGAGCAGTGTCTGGATGGCGATCAGATTTGGTGGTACTTACTTGTACATTGGAAAAAAATTGAAATCTAGATACCGGTAAGTATTTTTTCTTAATATAAGTGCATTTGTTCTTGGATTGAGGAGGTAAAAGAGACATTTTGCCAATGGAAAAAGACAATTTACACTTGAAATAAGACAATGCAATTCTGTTTTCTTATTTTAAGTGCAGGTTATCTAATTATCTTTTTAGAGTAAAAATACTAATTTCATTGGCAAACTATTTCATTTACCTACTCAAATTAAGGGTAAATACACTTAATTTATTTCTAGATCATTTTTCCAGTGTAGATCTACACATGCAGAGAGCATAAATGCAGGGAAGTGCTGGAAACAGATGAGCTGGAGGTAAGGGAGGACAAGGAACAGTCATTCTAGAGCTAAATCAAAATCTTTTTTTTTTAAAGCAAACCAGAAAAAAAAAACTATTCAAAGCATTCTTTATTACAGCCTTTGTCATTTATTATTTTAGGTTCCATCAATCCATCCATTTTCTGTTGCACTTCATCCCTGCTGGGGTCGCGAGGGGTGCTGGTGCCCATCTCCAGCTGTCAATGGGCGAGAGGGAGGGTACACCCTCGACAGGTTGCCAGTCTGTCGCTGGTTCCATTTTTTTTTTTTTTTTTGGGGGGGGGGGGCTTTACGGCACTAGTGGCTAATTTTTTCAACAGTAGGCTGACAGGCCGCATTCGAACCCAGGTCGCCCGCATCGACGACTAAGGCCTCTGTACACTGGTCGTGGACGCTAACCACTGTGCCACCTGCACGCCCAGCAGGTTCCATTTTTACTAAAAACAAAAAGTTTCGTTTTGGCTACACTTCTTTAACCTATGTCACAACCACGACTACTGCCTGATTGGTCAGTTAAACGTGATTTCACAGAAAAGTTCAGATTTTTCAACTTCAGAGGTCACCTCTCTGCTCTCTCCTTGCAGTGCCGCTGTTTGACAACACGCAGCTGGCTGCTTCACTGCCCATCACCGCATGGTTTACTTAGGGATACTATGTCAATCCACCTCCCTTGCCACGGATACCGCTCTTGGTCTTTATGCACCTTTAGAGAAGTTTCAAGCAGCCAGTTACTTAACTTTATTGTGAACCTTACATACATTTTCTGTTCCAGATGTTATTTAGATGGTAGCTTGAGCTCACATAGAGTTCACCAACTTAAACCAGCGTCCCTGGATACAGACATGCCAGCTGCAGGTAAAGTGATCAACAGTTCTGTGATCAGCAAATAAAAATGAAATGTATAATTGTAGATTTTATTATTATAAGATATATCTTAATTAAAATTGACAATTGCTTCTAAGTAACAACAAATGGGATCATTTGATGAAAAACTAGGCTTGGAAAACAGCTGATTAGGAATAGTTCGTATGAAATCGTACGAAAAGTCGTATTTCGTCGTATTTTTACGTCTTGCCTCGAGACAAGATATCAGTGCGCATGCGCATCTTACGCACCATTCAATGACATACAATTTAACATACAATTAACCCTAACCCTAACATACAAAACAGCAAGCAACCTAGTGAGAGACATCATGAAGTAATTATTGCACTGTGGAAAGCTTGTCCGTCCCGGTTTTACGTCCGTCCGCTGATCTGCTTTTTTCGTCTGGCTGGCTGCGCATGCGCACTGATATGCTGCGCATGCGCACTGATATGTTTACGATTTCATACGAACTGATAATGAGAATATGTTAAAAGGGTGAATGCAACATTTTTTTTCCTAAATCATTCTTATGAGCGATTTAAGAACAACATTCGAATGCTTCTTGCATGAGGTGCATCATCCTTACGCAAGACGAAGATGAAACCAAGATGAAACCAAACTTGTTATACAAATGTAAAAACTTTATTTATTCCCTTTTGTTAACACAATAATCATTAAAAGAAGAGAAGTGCTTAATCAGGATCAAATTCCAGCAATATTACTTGTGTAAATAATAATACTAGCAAGTTCAAACTTTCCCACATAAAGATGACATTAACTAGAATGAACACCAGAACTACCTGCATTTTCTGAAACCTCATTTGTATGGAAATATTTAGATACTACTTTACAACCAGATTAATAATATAAACATGTAAAATGACTGGAACTGTGACAAACAAGCTTGAAATAAGGCTCCAGTTTATTTTGGCACCTTTCACAGGGAGGAGGATGGTAAGGAATGTTGGAAAAAAAAAAAAAGGATAAGGATAAATCTCTGAAGCTCAGCTCTGGAGAACAACAGGAATTGCTAGAGCCTTTGGGAATAATTTATTTGTTTTAAGGTTTTGCCTACATCTTTTAAAAAGGTGTCTGTAAAAATGGATGTTATGATACAAGTAAGATGTGAAAAATTGCAGGTAACAGGTTAATGACTTGACCTAAACCCACAGATATACATATTTGGTAAATTCATGTGATGAAGAGGTAAGGATGACAACCAATGGTCTCCTGGTACAAGTTCATGTGATCTTTGCAAACAGCATTAGAACCCAAACTAAATGACGTATACACATTTAACTATTAGCAGAAAGGAAACTTCCTTATACTATAAAACATGCACTGATTCTGCATTTAAAATGAAGATAATAAACCACCAGAATCTCTATTTAGTTCTTAAAGGGCCCTATGAGAATATTCTGAGAAACATGGCTGTCTCAAAGCCTTTTAATAACAAACCTCTGAAGAAAGGAGAGAGACATGAAGAAGCAACAATAACAAAACTAATGAGTTACAGCTTTAGGTTTAATTGCATTGATTTTTCTTTCATGTAGGGTGTTACATCAGTTGGTGTTTGCTTGCTCACATAATCTCACACATTTCACAAATCTGTGCATGAAGCACTGATAGTTGCTTTTACACAAGTAGTATGTTTTGCAAAGCATGTTAGATTTTCACTCAAGTTATACTTTCACACTGAGGAAAAATGTTCGATAGACTGAAACATTTCATTGCGTCATATAAAGCTTGGGGGCCAATTACGCATTACTGCAAGTTATACTTAAGGAAATGTTTTGTTTTTTTAATCACTGTTAGGGAGCATTGTGAGATACCAAGAGGTCGATTAGTCTTCTGATTCTAACTTTAAAAATAGATTTTTCTCGGTCAGTTTATATCTTAGATTGTTAATTCTGCTATAATTTTAACCTATATATTCCATAGTCATACAAAATTATGAAGTGGAGATTCAGCAACTTCAGTTCTATATGAAATATATAAATATAAAAGATAAATAAACTGCATAATACACTGTTCCAAAAGTTACTGGCTTATCCAATGCAGCAGAAGATTCTAATTTTTCAGAGGATGTGCACTAATTAGGCTCTGAATTGCAGCACTTTTTTGCTCTGTTGATGACACTAGTTTACTCAATGGCTCTTTACAGCCTCAGCTCTCAGACTCTATGGAACAATTTTGGGTTAAAGAAATATTTCATTTAAATTTAAGTCTTAAATTCACATTACCCTATGACACTTTGTTTTGTTTGATTTTTGCTAAATCTGACTGATACTGTGTTATACATAAGATATACAGACAGCTATTGAAATCAACACATAACATCTTCAACCATTCCAAGATTTTTGTACTAAACCTATATCTCATCAAATTTTGCAGTAGGTTTGAGAAACATTAAAACAGGAGCAGCATTTAGAAAAGTCCTTGTTTAGCTTTAAGAAAAACTTTTTTTTGCCCCTGCATGTTTCCAAGCAATACAAGGCCTTGTCCATATAAGACTCAAACTCACTGCGGATCCAGATATTTGAATTGAGAAAGCTTCCTGGAGAGGTGGCGAAACATCTTCAAATCTTGAAAACCAAGTCCAGTGGATATTTTTTGAATTTTTACGGAATGCCCCTGCATTATTTCTCACCAATTACAGTCCGAGTCCCCCAGCTTCCTGTGGTACTGGTTCCTTTTTGAAAGAGCCAGTTCTCTTTTGGTAATTATGTTCAAAACATGCCACATCCTCTAAGGATATTGAAACAGTTTCACACAGTATTAAAACCATGCATCCAGGCTCAGCTAAATGGGTAAAAAGATCCTTTATAGAGCAAGAAGGCAAAGAGAATGAAAATTTCAATATAAACAATTGTATTTTAACACACATCTGACAGCATAATAATTAGTATGGCCTGAAAACACTCTACAAGAAAATCAGGTCATCTTAAATTATTAATTTTAAGGTCTAAGGGACCTTTAGTGAAACATTTGGTAAATGCATTTGGTTGCACAGCCAATGATGCAAAGCATCTATCTGCACTATTGTGGCCTAAGATGATAAACCATGAGGTAGCAGTCTGCCACCCAATCCTTTGCAAGATGACCTATTCTGCAGCTCCATAACACAATCATACAACTTCCACTCCAGTGCACTGATTCTGTCACACAAAGTAATTGCCAAAAATAATAAATACTATATTTGTCCTGAACTCTGAACAAACACTCTTTTTTATTTTTTTTTTTTGCTTGATCCAAGCCAAAAAGTTATTGAAAAAAATAAAACTGGTGTCTTTCACAGAAACCTATTTTGCACCCTCTTCTTTCTTCTATTTTATTTTGGTGCTTAAAAGTTCATACTCTAGATAAAATATTCCGTCTCCTGCTTTTGCTTTATAAAGGACTGAGTAAAAGCTCCAGATAGTAAAGATGCTAATTTTTGCCTTTCCTGCACTTTGGGATTTTTGAGGTTTTTTCTTTTCTGCACACATCTCTAGTCTACAGATATAAGCAATAGCAGCAATAGAGTAGATGGGACATTACTGCCTCTATCCATTTCCTGTTTCCTCCCATCATCACCTGTGAGGAAGAAAAATTCGTTTTACTTCTATCATAGAGCCAGAGATTCGGCCTGGAGCCAGATGGAGAAGTCTACTTTTTAGTTTTTTTTTTATTTATAAATTTATTTTTTTTTACAGTAAAGTTAATTTCCCATTATGTCCAAAGCACTACATGTACTACATGTTTACAGTTATGACCAGTGTTGTGCATGAACACATTCAATAAACAGCATTCACTGAATACATTCATATATTTTTAGTGACGCTATATATATATATATATATATATATATATATATATATATATATATATATATATATATATATATACCTCCTGAATTAAAAATCTATATATAAATAAATTATATGATTATTTTTCACTGTTGCAGTGAAATAGTATACTTTGTAGGTGTAGCTTTAGCACCCCTAGTGGACACCCCACAGTCTCAATGCAGACAGAACTCACATTTTTTCATTACTCTTGATACCTAATTTTGAACACTTAGTTGTGTTTTTTTATTATTCAAATTCAGAGGGGTGATTGATAAAACATATTTATTAAGTGTGACAAAAAGAGAACACTATTATTACTTTCCATGTTTTTTTAAAGGAAGGGATCTGTTTATTTATATATCAGACAGTTTCATTAAAGAAATGATCAAGTCATCATATTAATCTGTTAATATATAAAATGGCCCCACACATTAATAACATAAATATTACAAAAAATATATATATTTTTCGTCTACTTAATAATCATACACTAATTAATGTTGATGCATTATAAAAGACTACATCATAAAAAATATCAATCTTTATGCTATAACAATACTTACAATTTACAACATGACAACCGTTGCAAAGGTTCATGGGTTGTCAACATTTTAGCAGGACCCTGTACCCTACAGCTTCCCCCTAGACAGGCACAACAATAAGACATGTGACACTGTGTCTGGGCAATGAGACTGTTCCTGTATCACTCCAGTGGGAATGAGAGTCTCAAAACAATTCCGGCTCTGACACTGGCTGGTAAAAGGTGAAATGAGATCACCAAGTCTGGCTGACAAGGGAATTTTGTACCTGCTGCAAAGAGTATCTGCAGCACGGACAAATATTTTATTACAAGAAACTTAAATCCAACCAGGAGGTCATTAATCAGAGAATGAGCAAGAATGCATTTTAGTAAAAACTACTCACAGTGGAACTTTTTTTGGTATGATGATAAATCTAGGTGAAAGGGGAAAAACAAAACAAAAAGAAAAACTATCTTTCTTAGGATTTTATGTACAGCTGAAGGGGAAACTATGTGTCAAAGCACCTTATTATCTCAACAAATGTAGTTATTGAAATGTTTGTGTACGTCTGACCAAAGAATAACACTTACTATGCTTACATGGTTAGGACAAATCTATTTACTATGACACAGGGAAGTTAAAGTAGCCAGACCTTTTGTTAAGGTCATCAACTAAAGGTAGCAAAGTGGAAGGAATGCAGCACAGCTGTATGCATTAAGGCTTTTTGCAGCAAAGACACTACTAATGCATGCTTAGTTAAAGTACTAACATAGTTGATGTACCGTAAACAGCTCTAATACAGCATGCTCCTAGATTCTGTATTTAGTGACAAAAAAGACAAGTCTAACAGGGATAGACAGGTGATATTTTTTCCCCTTCATTGTATATTATAATAAGACTGAATCAATTAAAAAGATTTATGTGATACAACAGTAGTTAGGAACAAAAGACGTATTTCTTCTACTTAGCTACTCTATGTGATTTTCTCCTTCATTTCTTCTTCTAAATGTTTAAAGGATAACATGACAGTTTTGTATGCAATATGTTTGCCTGTTATTGCGGTACTGCATTCTGAGCTAAAAATGAAAATAATCTTGGCAACAGTTAATATTCAAATTAATTTAAAGGAAATTCTTCCTCTTTGACATGAAGAAGAGATATTACCTGTTGCATCCATGTCTTTCAGTTTTGTAGTTATCTTTTTCATCTGTACCTTTCTTTAATGAGGAATTTTCAAAGGTTTAGTCTCAAGTTCAATCCTCAACATACCTGTTTAAAATTACTTAAACGGCTGAACTCCTTTATAAGTAGGCAATCAAGGTCTAAAGAGCTCTGCTAATTAACTAATTTTGGAGATAGGTATGTTGAAGGAGAGAGGCATCTAAAGGTTATAGGGCACAACCCAGTTCACATTGTATATATTTGAAAATCCTATATCTATTTTATTTAACATTCACCTCAGGTTTTGGTTTATCCTAAGGTTGGGCATACACTGTATGATTTTTGCCTTTTTCAGGCCAATTCTCCAGTTGTGTGAGAATTTTTTGGATCGGGCCGACTTTCAGCCTCCTCGTGCATCTTGTGTCGTGTAGTACAGCGATCCCCAACCTTTTTTGCGCCACGGACCGGTTATATGTCAGATAATATTTTCAGGGACCGGTCTTTAAAGTGTGGGGGGTAAAAACTATCAAATAAAATGATAGGACTGGCATAAAATCAAATACAAACCGTATAAAAATAAAACTCACCATTATGTTGAATTAGTGAGAGCCCTGAGCTTGTTTCTCCGAAACAAGCCAGTCCCATCTAGGCGTAATCGGAGACAATGACACACAAAGTGCACTCCTGATTTCCAGTCTGCTCTGTAGCTTGGTTTTGGTCGCTGTAACCGCAGAAAATCCGGCTTCACGAAGATAGGATGTTATAGATACTGTAGGATGCGTCTTGACCTGAATTAACCTGTGTCAAGAGGGACAGATGCACCGATTGATGTAACTGGGAGAAAATACCCCAATTTTTTTTATATTTTTCAAAATAAAACATTACTCAGACTCTGATCTTCGGTAAATTATATATATATCTATTTTTTTCAGTGCGGCCCGGTACCAAATGACCAACGGACCGGTACCGGTCTGCGGCCCGATGGTTGGGGAGCGCTGGTGTAGTATACAGCGGGTAATGAAGGGCGATTAGCCCCTCACGACCAACTTCCAATCAGGAATCGTAAGCTCGGAAGAAAATCAAACATGTTTGAAATCCAGTTTGCAGTTGTGAAGTGTTCGTGAACAAATCTTTCTGTTTAATTGTAATAAGTCACCAGGTCCTGATGGTGTCAACCCCAGGGTCCTGAGGCCTTTGCAAAGCAGCTCTGTGAGATTCTACAGCACAAATTCATCCCTAGCCTGAGCAAGGAGACAGTTCCTGTGATGTGGTAGACCTTCTGCCTTGCTCCAGTTCCAAAGAAAACTCAGTCAAAAGTCCTCGGTAAATATAGACCTGGTGCCCTGGCATCCCATATTATGAACGTCTCAAGCATCTTTCACACCTTGACGATTTAGACCAGCGTATGCCTGTCGTAATAAAAAAATCTGGCAAAAACACTGGCATACGTTGGATAAGTTATGGGTACTTTTTTATGAGCATGTTGAAGCTTGCTGAAACACAATGGCACGAATGGCAAGAAATTTTGAGCATGCCTAAAATTTCCCGACGTATGCCATATGTGGGGCATAAATTACAGGTAAGTTATCTGACCATTAACATACGTTAAGTGTAAGTTACTCATAAATCGTGGTGTGCTGCTTATCCAAAACCTATGAGTAACTTGTGCGTAACTTATCTGGTATCCAATGCATATCAATGCATTTGACACATTCCAGTCGACCGCTGAACGCATTTCTATGTTACAGCTACTGTATAATGGCATATTGGTGGCGTTTTGGTATAAAAGGGGGTTCAAAAGAGGAAACTGTCATTTCTCCTTCAGGCTGCATCCGCTTCATATGGTGAGCAAAAAGGTGAGTGTGTTAGGATCCGGGGCTTTGCCCACCAGAGGGCGCCGTGGATACATGCCTGGGGAGCTTGGACTCAGCATGGACAGCTGTTTTCCATTCTGCTGATTAAGGAAGCCCTCCCTATATAAGCTGAGTGTGACCTCCCCTCTGAGCTGGATCGTTTGTGTTTCCTGTGCCACCATTCCTGTCTGAATCTGCCAACCTGTAAGTCTGTCAACCGGTTCCAATAAAATACTGGACTTTTCCCTGCCTCTCTGTCTGTGAGTTCTGCATCTGGGCTAGTAAAACCATCGCATCATGACAGAACGATCCAGCCAACAGACTAGCCCAGCAGACTCCTTCTACGCGCTCCTGGAGAGCCCGCTCTGTGCCGCCTGGAGACCCCTGAGCCCGCTCTGTGCTGTCTGGAGACCCCTGAGCCCGCTCTGTGCCGTCTGGAGACCCCTGAGCCTGCTCTGCGTCTTCCAGAGACTCCGGATGTGTAGCCACAATCGGTGGTTCCCTCTGTTCCTGAGGTGGAGCCACAGTCAGTGGCTTTCTCTGTTCCGGATGCGGAGCCGCAGTCGGCGGCTTACTCTGCTCTGGATGTGGAGCCGTAGTGGGCGTACCTGTTTGAGCCTGTTGCAGAGCAGCGGGAGCGGAGACGGCGTCCTTCTCGGGGCTTCTTGCTGAAGCGGAGACAGTGTTTCTCCCGGTGCTTCCTGCTGAAGCGGAGGTGACGTCCTCCTCCAAGGCCCCTGCAGCTTCTAAAGACTCTGCTCTGCTGCCGGTTCCATGGCCGGCCACCTGAGACTCTTCCTGGCATTCCTGGTTCGCCCTTCGCCCTCCATGGGCGAGTTGTTTTTTTTCTTTGGGGCGTCTGGAATCCGCCCTTGAGGGGGGGGGTACTGTTAGGATCCGGGGCTTTGCCCACCAGAGGGCGCCGTGGATCCATGCCTGGGGAGCTTGGACTCAGCATGGACAGCTGTTTTCCATTCTGCTGATTAAGGAAGCTCTCCCTATATAAGCTGAGTGTGACCTCCCCTCTGAGCTGGATCGTTTGTGTTTCCTGTGCCACCATGCCTGTCTGAATCTGCCAACCTGTAAGCAGTGATGGGACTAACGGCGTTGAAAGTAACGGCGTTACTAACGCCGTTACCTTCTTTTAGTAACGAGTAATATAACTAATTACTTTGACTGTAACTATAACGCAGTTACCATTGCAGACACCCCGTTACTGCGCGTTACTCAGGTCGCACAATGAACCTTTTTTCATGATAGGACTCGTGCGCAGCTGCGTGAAGCTGACACCCCACCCACGTCAAAAAACTCTGCAAATAGACTGAATGGTTAGTGCAACGTTAGTGAAGATTTGTGCAGAAAAAATATTGTTTGTGCTACTTTTGTTTAAGAGATATTAAAGATTATTTTTTAGGTCATCCAGAGATGCGCGCCTTGTCATGAGAGAGGGGAGGATGAGAATGGCTGATGTATAGTGAGATTCCGTCTGTCAGTTGGATAGGTGGGTGTTTCTGCTGGTGGGTGTTAACGTACAGCACACACAGAGAGATGGAGAGTGAGGATGACTCCAGCAGCAAAACAGCGTTTTCCTGATGGAAATACCGGTGTTACGTTGAGCTGCGTTTCCCCATCACATACGGTTTCCTCTGCATCTCCGCACAGCGCAGGCGGCATGAGTCACCGCGCAAGCGACAGGAAACGCGCATGCTCGCTAAAGGCGCGCAACAGTCGCCCTGTGCTCGCGCCACAGGAGAACTATGTAGAGCGTGAACGATCAAATGATAGCCTATATGGAGAAAGGGAGAAATCTGGATGGATGGATGGATGGATGGATGGATGGATGGATGGATGGATGGATGGATGGATGGATGGATGGATGGATGGATGGATGGATGGATGGATACTCTGCCTTCTCAACCTACTGTATTTTTTATTTTAAACATTATTTGATGGCCTTTGTAGCAGGGATGGAGATCCATATTTTATGTCACACACAGAGTATACATCTAGATAGATAGATAGATAGATAGATAGATAGATAGATAGATAGATAGATAGATAGATAGATAGATAGATAGATAGATAGATAGATAGATAGATAGATAGATAGATAGATAGATAGATAGATAGATAGATAGATAGATAGATAGATGTTGCAGTATCTATAACAACCCAAACACACAGGATTTCAGAATTAGACATCCCCAGTTATTAATTTCATATACTCACCAGATCTGAATGCCCTGTTAAAAAACTTCACATGGCGTTCCCCCCTGATGTCATTTACATTGAGTTGCAATAAATGCTAAACTCTCTGCAGGTTCTTGTCTTTGTCGTCCTCTCTATTCAGCTGGCTTTTGAATCACACCGCGAGAAGGTGCGGGCTGGGTGGTGAGGGTTACGGGGGCGAGAAACGCAAAAGTAACGCAATAGTTACTTTTACTAGTAACTAGTTACTTTTGTTGTGGAGTAACTCAGTTAGTAACTCAGTTACTTTTTGGGAGAAGTAACTAGTAACTATAACTAATTACTTTTTCAAAGTAACGTGCCCAACACTGCCTGTAAGTCTGTCAACCGGTTCCAATAAAATACTGGACTTTTCCCTGCCTCTCTGTGTGTGAGTTCTGCATCTGGGCTAGTAAAACCATCGCATCATGACAAAATGTGATGGATCCTCCTTGCGTTCACGCCCATGGCCACGACCAACAAATCTCCAAGCAGATATAATGCTGAATCTGCTGTGACTGCAAACCTTTTTTCTTTTTATTTATTGTTTGTTTTGGCAGGTAGTAAACAGCAGCCAGGTTAATACCCCGATCAAAGACATCTTAATATGCAGACAGGCCACCTCCAGGCGCATCGCTGTCCCCCTCAGGACACTGGCTTGTGCATCATTTCATGGGCATTACGCTGCAGCAGACATGTTCACAAGTCATTTTTTGCAAGTCCAAGTCAAGTCTCAAGTCTTGAGAAGGCCTGTCGCTATAATCAATTAATCGCACAAAAAATTCTAATCACTTGATTAATTAAAAAAAGTGCAATAATTTCATGCTTGCTTGTTTCTCCTTGTGTTTTCATCTCCCGTCACTGAGACGGTATAGCTTAAAGTTCGCTATTATATCTATGGAATTATCATTATCTTGAACTGCTAAATGAAAAATACAATTAAAAAAAGCACACACGCAAAAAATTAGATAAATAAACAAAAAATAAGATAAAAAAATAGATACATTTTGCATTTTTAGTTTTTTTTCTTTAAAAAAAAATATGACAATTGTGGTTACAACTTTTTTCTAGTTTTAGCAGTAAATGTCTGCATATATAATTTAGCATATATGTCACGTACTGTTGCGTCAGTGACGTCAGTGTGTTGCACAGGGAAAAATATGATTTATGTTTTTCTTTAATTTAAATGTTAGTTTTATGCTTTGCATGTTTGGAGAGGAAGATATGATTTGTTTTTCTTTGTATTTTCTTCTTGAGCTTTGCATGTTTTGATGTTTCTTTTTTATATGATTGTTTTCCTTTATTTTAGACTTTTGAATTTTTCCTGCATGTTATGATGTTTTGGTTTGTTTTTCCCTTGTGACAATCAAGTAGGTGGCGATAATGCTCCATTTGGTTGCAAGTCGCCAGTAAAACAAGAAGAAGAAGAAGAAGAGAAGGAGAACGGAATCTGCAGGCGACAGAGACGGACGCGCTGCCGGGGGAGATGCAGGCGGGATCCGTGTGCCAGGAGGGTGCACAGATGGCCCAGTAAGGAGTATTAGGGCAGAGGAGGAACCTCGCCTGTAAGTAGTGCTCCCCCTCGCTTAAAGCATAAACAGGATTATATCTTCCGACGGGGTTTTGGCGGGTGGATGCTGGCGTTCTCCTTGCTTCTCTTTTTAGCTGGATCGGTCTGGAATAGGGTGTGGCACGCCAGGGAGTGGAACAGTGCCGGAGGGCCGCTGAGTCAGCTGTGGATCAGCCAGTGGGTGCTCCAGGCCGATCACTCGCACCAGACGCAGCATAACAACCCAACTTCCAGCCTCTGATTTTTAAGGAAAACTCTTGAATTTTAGGTTTTATCAGGAGAAGAAAAGGACTGTTTTATTATGCCACTTTTGCTGTGGCTTTTTGTATAAATAAAACACTTGAACTTGAGTGCTTCACGGTTTGGGTCTTTGAGTTGTTTGCTCCCCCTTGTGTCAACGACTGAGTGTGGGGCCATACTGGCCACAAGTGCTACTTTTTTTTTTTTTTTAAAGGCGAGGTAAGGCGAGCGGCGATCAGTCAAGTTAGTAAAACAAAAAACACTTGAATAAGTGTTTTTACACTGGAATAAAATATTGTTCACAAGTCGGAAATCACGAGTCTCAGTCGAGTCTGAAGTCCTTCAAATGCAAGTCTAAGTCGAGTCTGAAGTCATTAAATATGCAACTTAATTGCGACTCGAGTACGAGTCACAAACTCGAGTCCCCATCTCTGCGCTGCAGTGCATTATGCATAAATTAGGCTCCCTGGACTCATTATGAATACCCTATGTATATGCCCAATATTGAAAAAAATACATAAAAAGTTCAGCATATGGCAGTGTTTTAAAAGATTCTGGGACGTTGGGTATGCACTGTCTAAAGGTGTGACAGAGCCCTCATAGAGCCTTCTGTTGATTCACCTCAGCAGACAAACAAGCAGCTATCAGGAACCACTTACAGTTTGCTTATCACAGCATATTTATTTTAGGATGTTTGCTAATATGGGGTGGAGTTGAATATGCCATCATACACCTGCTTCAACAAACTCACTGTCATTTAGATAAAGCAGACAACTCTGTGAGGATCATGTTCTTTGATTTCTCTACCGTATTTAACACAATTCAGCCTGACTTACTTTGTGTGAAACTTCAGATTACTCAAGTGGATGCATTTACAAAGACTACCACACAAATACCACATTTTGATGGACGGAAGGGGCAGCTGTATATTAAAGCAGCCTGCAGCACAGGGGCTCTACAGGGTACCATACTCTTTATACTCTTTATACCTCTGACTCCTCATACTCAGTGAAGGACAGACCGCTACATAAGATCCTTTCTGCATATAGCTATGATTGCCTACAGTACAACAATTGTTAAAAAAAAAAACTGAGTTATGGCAAAAAAATTTTGTGGAGGTTGCTCCAACTATTTCACTGTCAGTATTTTAATCTTTGTTTTACACAGCATATTTATTTTAGGATGTTTGCTAAAATAGGTGCACATATATAATAAACACTCCATGAACAGTATTTGAAGATCAACTGTTTTTCTTTTGCTGAGGTTGAAAAGAACTAGCTGGGAGAGTAAATATGGTGTAACATCAGGAATTGGAGGAATCCAACAAGCAGCTGTCAAACACTTAAAGATCCACTGCTTTAAAATGCATTTTTGTGTTTGAATGTCTTAGTTTCCAATTTGTGCTGTAGCTATTTGTAGGTTTGACTTAGTTGTCTAGGTTTATTCCTTTGTGTTTAAATACCCCTGCATTCATTGTGAGAGGTTAGTTCTGGTTCGTTATCAATGGTTAAATTAGTCTTAGTTGCTATTTTCTTTTGGGCCTTTTTTTTTTTCCTGAATTTTGATTCTTTTGTTTGTTAGCGCCATAGAAAAATAAATTAATGATATTTTTTCGTACGCCTTTGTCCTTTGCCTGATTGCTTGGTCTCTGACAGGTTCCCTTTGGAGTTAATAACTTATTTTTAAATTACAAACTTTTATATTGAAGGCAGTTATTGTCCGGTACCCCTTCCTAGAAAACATTGTGAAGAAATTTATGGTTGAGCTTAGTAGACTGGCAGGTATTCTATGTAGAATGTGCCCATTTGCATTTAAGTTAGGAGCTTGAGCAGTGTACACAAATACTCAGTGTTGTGTAGGAACAAAGTAAAAATACTTCACTACTGTACTTAAGTATATTTTGGAGTACTTTATTCTGTCATGAGGCGGTGTTTGTTAGGAGGACCCAAATGCAGAGACCAGTAGGCAGAGGTGAATTAAAGTCAGTTTATTGAAGTTCTCAGATCCAAGGGCAGGAATCAAAGTCCAACAGAAAACTACTAATGCACCTGAACCAAGGAGACATCAGGGGAAAACCAAAACTAGAAGCCAGGGAGAGACGAGGAACACAGACAGAAGTTAGACGAGGATCCAGCAAACAGGAACTGAAGAGGGAGGGCTTTTAAAGGGGACAGAGACAAAGAGAGAGCTAACGGGGGAATTGAAAACAGGTGAAGGCAGAACAGAAAAACAGAGCAAGGGAGGACACAAGAGGGCAGCAGAGGACAACAAATGGAAAACCAAGAAAAACAGGAACAAACAGACCAAGATTCTGACATATACCTTCTAGGAGTATACATTTTTTTTGAGAACTTTCACTTTTACTTCACTACATTTATGAACTTAATTGCATACTTTTACTCCGATGCATTTTCAATGTTTGGTTTAGTTACTAAGTAAAAAAAAAAAAAAGAGAGCGAGAGAAACGCAAGTGTTTTGACCCCACCTACTGACTACAAAGTCGGGTCTTGCCTGGGCTTGTTCATCAACACCAATAGGATACGCCTGTTTCGCAAAGCCAGTCTAAATTTATCCTATACTTGGTTGTTTATATTATTTTAAGTGAATTTAACCTTCAAAGTTTACCAAAATGTAAAAAAAAATAATAATAATGTCATTCAAACTGCACTTACTTTTTACTTATACTTTTCACTACATTACTTGAGTACATCTATTTTTACAGTAAATTCTACGGAAACTGCGGCAGATCAAACCAGATGAAAGTGCGCATTCAGCTCGGCAAAGAACTCATGCTCTTCCTCAACACTGAAGTCCTCAGACATTTTTCTTTCGTTGTTTCTTTCTTTGCACAGGTAAACAGCACATTTCTTCTTCTACGCTTGCATTATTGGCAGAGCAGACGCTGAATGCGCACTTACATCTGGTTTGGTCTGCCGCGGTTTCCGTAGACTTGTGAACGCGCTTTTAGGAAATCCTATACACTACTGTTTATGCTCTAAAAACATTCTAAATTACTTTGTTTCGAGTAAATTATGGACCCTACCCACTCAGGACACTTGGAATACATTGGACGAGCAGTATGGAGGAATATTGACACGTTTTTTGTGGACTTTTATGGACCTTTCTGCCTCGGGCACCATAGACTTCCATTATTTGAATGTCAGCAGACAGCAAGAAGCCTCCCAGATCTCCAGATGCATTTGAGATATCAAAAAAGTACTCCAGAGTGTTGTTCAGCATGGGGGTGAGTAGAAAATGAAGGATAATCATGTTTTGGGTGTACTATTCCTTTAAGTACAGCCATTTCAGATACTTTAAGACTTTTACTCAAGTAACATTTCAGTCAGTGACTTGGACTTTTACCAAAGTCATATTTTGGAGAGGTACTTAGACTTTTACTTGACTTAGAGTTTTCAGTACTTTATACAAAGCTGCAAATACTGATTATTTGACATCAACAGGTGGGTTGATTAGGAAAAACCCAGACGTACTGAAGGAGAAGTTGGAATAATTTATTCATATTGCATACCTGCCTAATCTTTGCCAAGTTATTACGGCTCTCCCAAAGCTGCAGGTTGATCTTTCAGTCATTACATTTTCTACATGCACCTTTTCGAACAGCCTTTGCTCCATCCTTTTACGAGTCACTTATTTTTAAGAAGTAACTGAAATGTTTCTAAGGACTCTGCCCACACTATAAGAAGGGTTCAATGATATAAAGTCATGTTACGGTTCAAAGAACTCCTTAATTGCAACTCTTATAGCCTTTTCAAGTAGAAGCAGGTTACTGGTGAGTTTAGCTCAATAAGATTAAGGCCTAGTTCAGTCCAATGAAAGGCTCAAGTGGAAGGCTTACTGTACATAGTGTTTTTCATTTAAAACACAAAGCTTTACAAAAATATTAAACTCTTTAGTCTTTAAATTCCAAAATAGTTTTTTTATTTAAATGATGAGTAATTAAACCACATTTGGAAGGTTCTTTTATACCTACAATCAGTGTTGGGCACGTTACTTTGAAAAAGTAATTAGTTATAGTTACTAGTTACTTCTCCTAAAAAGTAACTGAGTTACTAACTGAGTTACCCCACAATAAAAGTAACTAGTTACTAGTAAAAGTAACTATTGTGTTACTTTTGCGTTTCTCGCCGCCGTAACCCTCACCACCCAGCCCCCACCTTCTCGTGTGTTTCCAAAGCCAGCTGAATAGAGCGGACGACAAAGACAAGAACCTGCAGAGAGTTTTGCATTTATTGCAACTCAATGTAAATGACATCAGGGGGGAACGAGATGTGAAGTTTTTTAACAGGGCATTCAGATCTGGTGAAATTAATAACTGGGGATGTCTAATTCTGAAATCCTGTTTGTTTGGGTTGTTATAGATACTGCAACATCTATCTATCATCTATCTATCTATCTAGATGTATACTCTGTGTGTGACATAAAATATGGATCTCCATCCCTGCCACAAAGGCCATCAAATAATGTTTAAAATAAAAAATACAGTAGGTTGAGAAGGCAGAGTATCCATCCATCCATCCATATCCATCCATATCCATCCATCCATCCAGATTTCTCCCTTTCTCCATATAGGCTATCATTTCTGGCTGTTGTCAGGTTAATCATTTGATCGTTCACGCTCTCCATAGTTCTCCTGTGGCGCGAGCACAGGGCGACTGTTGCGCGCCTTTAGCGAGCATGCGCGTTTCCTGTCGCTTGCGCGGTGAATCGTGCCGCCTGCGCTGTGCGGAGATGCAGGGGAAACCGTATGTGATGGGGAAACGCAGCTCGACGTAACACCGGTATTTCCATCAGGAAAACGCTGTTTTGCTGCTGGATCCTCCTCACTCTCCATCTCTCTGTGTGCTGTACGTTAACACCCGCCAGCAGAAACACCCACCTACCCAACTGACAGACGGAATCTCACTATACATCAGCCATTCTCATCCTCCCCTCTCTCATGACAAGGCGCGCACCTCTGAATGACCTAAAAAATAATCTTTAATATCTCTTAAACAAAAGTAGCACAAACAATATTTTTTTCTGCACAAATCTGCACTAACGTTGCACTAACCATTCAGTCTATTTGCAGAGTTTTTTGACGTGGGTGGGGTGTCAGCTTCACGCAGCTGCGCACGAGTCCTATCATGAAAAAAGGTTCATTGTGCGACCTGAGTAACGCGCAGTAACGGGGTGTCTGCAATGGTAACTGCGTTATAGTTACAGTCCAAGTAATTAGTTAGATTACTCGTTACTAAAACAAGGTAACGGCGTTAGTAACGCCGTTACTTTCAATGCCGTTAGTCCCATCACTGCCTACAATACAGTCATTGTGAGAAGATAAATGCTTCCAGCAGCTTACAAAACGATAAAAACTGAAAAATATGGAGCAAATTGTTTTTTCTTTTTTTTTATTTTGTTTGATGTTTATAGTTTAGTGCATAATTAAGAACTTACAACTTGACAAGTCAAATTCTATTAAATTAGTCTTAGAAGATAAAATAAATAAAAGGTTCCCTCAGGCTGGAATTAGGAAAGTTTGATGCAATGGATGCAAAACTAATTGCATCATACATTATTTATGACCTATTGGAATTTATTTTTTCAGATGTTTTTTTTTTAAGTATCATATTTGAGATCTGAACTTTATTTCTGCTGAATCAGCCTTCAGCTCCTCTGCTTAGAGGTGCTGCTGCTCAACAGTGGCAGAACTGTGAGTTGTCCCACCTTCTAATAGTTGTTAATTTTTATGTTAACGCACAAAAAAAAAAGACCTGAACCATTTCGAGAATTGTCTGCTCTAGTCGAATAATTTCAACAACAAGATAAATAGAGTGTATGCAGTGTGATGGAGCAGAGTAGGGTACTTTTTTTTATTATTATTATTGTTATTTTTAATCTGCATTAACTGCAGAGGTTGGTAAGAAGACAGAAAAACTCCTGCTTCAAAAACATCCAAAATACATATTTGAACTGGTTTTGGAAGAAATAAGACAGACATGATTTATTTAATTTCACATTTATTTTTTATTCAACAATCTTAGAACAAACAAGCTATATTCTTTTTTTAAATAAAGCTTTATTTTGTTTAATTAATTAGAGTTTCTAGAAATACAACAATTAGTATTTAATGACTTATTGATTTCCGAGGATATACTGTAGATGTAACTTTACAAAGCTACGTATAATTTTTCTGCAGTGCTCAAAAGGACTATTTATTTGTTTTCTATGCACAATGAGCAGTATAGTAAGAAAGAAAAGAAAATTCAAAGGCACATCACAAGAAAACTGCAGCAGCAGTGCCTTGGGCTCACCAAATCTCCATGACACTCATTAGGGGTTGTTGAAATGCCAACAGGTGGTTTGTGATTGAATGCAGAAAAACATATTTTGTACTACATTCAAAAATATAAATGTGTAAAGTTTGTTCTTAATGTTACAAGGACTTTATCAGACCAGTGTGACTTTAACTGATAAGATTGATATTTTTAAGCAACAAAAAATTTTGGGGCCCATGCATTTAACAAAGAGTAAAAATGTAAAAAAGCACATCATGCTCAATGTTTAGTAAAGTTGAGGACCTGTTATGCTTTTGCCTGAGAAGCCTTGACATTTGTGGTGTGCATGTCACCATTAGCAGCAGATGCCCGCTCACACTGAGCCTGGTTCTGCTGGAGTTTTCTTCCTGTTAAAAGGGAGTTTTTCCTCTCCACTGTCGCTACAAGCATGCTTAGTGTGAGGGATTGTATTTGAGTCAATTAGTTAATGCAATCAACTGGTTTTCCTTAGATAGAAAACTTTGAATCAATTTGACTGTATGATCTGTTTGAACTGTAAAGTGCCTTGAAATGACATGTGTTGTGAATTTGGTGCTATATAAATAAACTGAATTGAATTGAATTAGCTAAAAATTATTTCAGCAAAATAATCAACTGCATATGGCCAAATCAAAGAAATGGTTCACCATCTTCTTTCACGCCCAGTCACTAAATCTACAGTAGATATTATAAAAAAAAAAAAAACTTAAAGAAAACGATACATTATACAGGTAGTGTTAAAAGAGGAATGCATAAAGAATATATTCTCTGTATGCTCCAGTCTTGTGAAATCTTTTTAGAGAGAAAGTTCTCTGCCCTTGGTTGAATAGAGTTGTAAAGAGTTTAAAAAGCAAGGTTGTCGACAAGCATAGCACCAGTGTTTTGGTGAGAAACTATTTCATTTTGTCATTTTTCCTCACAGAATAAATGCACTTCAATGAAAGGTCATCCTGGGATTTATACTTCTGTAATAAAAAGATCATTTTATTTTAAGAAATTTCACTTTTATTTTAATGCGTTTCACACTTCTTTAGCAGTCATGGAGAAACATTTAGAAAAAAACTGTATAGAGCAGTATGGATAACTGAAAATACACAATTTAATTGCTTTCTGGTATCAAAAAAAGCATCCACCACATCTCATTCAGACCCTGTAGAAAGAACATTTTGTGGCTTGCTGCAACAAAAAAAGAAATAAAAAAGCAGAAATAACCAGGCTGACAGGGAAAGTTTAGTTCTTTATTTAGCTGAATATAAAGTAAGGTTTGCAGGCAGAAGTGTGAACAGCTTGTTATCAGAGGGCAAGCAGGGAACAACAAATGACACAACAACCTGACAACCAGTTTGAGCAAGGTGCCAGGTATCTGTACTCTGGGGATGATTAGATAATGGAAAAATAGGTGAGGGATGTAGGAGGGAGGTGACTGGAATCATGAGGATATTGGGAGGACATCTAGTGGAGAGGCAGAGAAGGACAACGGTGATAATAAGTATCCATTAGGTTGGAACGGGTCAGTTTGGCCTGCAGGGCTTCTAGGTGGATCATCAAATCCTTACAAGTATCTTGGCGATGCCTGATTCCTATCTACACTGTGCATAGAGTCAAAGTTGAGTTACGCCATCAGTTCAGCAAAACAAACCGGTGCAAGGCAAGGAAGGTTTATTTGTATAGCACAATTCACTGCAAAAACAAATTTAAGTGCTCTGCATGAATGAAACAATAAAATAGAAGAAAAATAAAAGCAATATAAAACTAAATAAAGGTAAAAACATGATAAAGGCAGGTAGCAAAACAGATTAAAGCAGTTGAACCACAACAGTCTAACTTCAACAGTCAAAGGCAGTTCCAAACATACAGTATGGGTTTTTAACTTTGGCTTAAAGGAACTCAGGCTTTCAGCACTTTAACAATCTTCGGGGAGTTAGTTTCAGATAAGTGGAGGATAGGAACTAAATCCTTCTTCACTGTGTTTGGTTCTAGTTCTGGCTGGACATTGTAAGCTTGAACTGAATGACCTGAGTGTTTGGAAGAATAATACACTACAGACAAATCTCTTATGTTTTTAGTGCTGATCCTTTCAGAGATGTATAGACAAATAGAAGGATTTTAAAGTATTCTCTGAGATACAGGGAACCAGTGTAAGGACTTCAAATATCGGGCTGATGTACTTAACTTTTCTTAGTTCTAGTGAGAGCACGGGCAGCAGAGTTTTGGATCATTGCAGCTTTCACATTCAATCCATCTATCAATCTTCCACTGACTCCATTCTTCCCTCGCTCTTAAACAGGACCTGCAGATACTTGAACTCATCCTCATAGAGCTGGAAATTTCCCCTGACCTGAAGAAGGCAAGCCATGTCTTTCCAATCAAGAACTCTGTCTCCTCCTCTTTCTTGGAGGATCTGATTTTCCATCCTGGTCACTTTGCACACAGATGCAAACCCCAAGAATGCATACTGTAAGTCTTGGCCACATCATCCACAAAAGCAGATATTAAATCTGCTGGCTCTCAAATCAGACCTGCTCCAGCGCTTTGCTGGGCCCAGAATTGTTGACCGTATGGATTATGAATAGCAGGGCAGGCTTGCCAGAGTCCAACATGAACCAGAAACAGACGCTACAATGATTACCAGACTCCTGCTCCATTTATACAGAGACCTGATGGCCCTAGTAAAGGACCCCTGATGGTTGGGTATACTTGCATGGACCCTCAAGTTAGCTGTAGAGGGTGTAGAGCTGGACCAGTGCTCCATGGCCAGAAGAAACACTACACTGCTTCTCCAGTAGCTGAGGTGGGATAGGCCTTCCAATTGAACCTGAGAAGTGAGATCCACCTTTGCGAGACTTAACCTGAAAATGAGTTAAACTCTAGCATTTTAACCTTAAACTAATCTCTTATCACATATGCTCTAAAAAAACAGCAATGCCAAGCTATGGGCTTATAAAACAGAACAAAATTTCCAATGTTCTATTTAGCAGCCCAAACTGAAATATCAGTAATCAAACATACTCTGCTGTCAGAATGATAATACAGCTCAAACCAAGCCAATCAGTGAATACGAACAGTGAAAAGAGGCTAATCCACAGGACGTTAAGCAGAGCACCCCCCGGCAAGATGACTGATTCACTTTGATGAGATTAATACATTCATATAAAAAAGTGGATTAAGATAGCTGCCAAGGAGAAAAAAAAGAAAAAACTGCAAAAGCTGTAGATGAACAGGAACAAATTAAATCCTTAACATGCAGGAATTACTAGATTGCACAGAGGAAGACCAACAGGATTAATGTATATGAAAAATATGAAATAAACTCTCTGCCTTCTGTTCGAGCGACGGGCTGCATCATTTCACTGAGTGCCCTCCACGTTTTCGCCCCACCAGTCTGCCTGACATTCTCCCAGCTGCTGCCCATTAGCTCATTAAAAGCCATTGCATGGCAGCTCAATTTTCTGCTCCAGCAGTTGAACATTGCTATGCAACGGTTTGCTTTTTATTTATTTCTACTTAACAAAAAAGAGCATTAAAAAGTTAGTTGGGATGCATTAATGAATTACTGCATATGTGAAGCTTATTTTGTTGCTGTGAAATGTAGAAGTCATAGATACTCATTAGGAGTCCAAAAAAGCAAAAACTTTTTTGTTTCTAAGGAGCTCTGTAAAACACAACTTAAAGTATTTCATTGTTTATCTAGATTTGAATTCTGTCAAGGTTTCTAACAGGTGTGAGAGGAGACAACAAGGGAGCCAAGGGGAAAGGAACACACACACACACAAGAGGGCTACAGAGGACAAAAACATGAGAACTAACAAATCTAGAAATTACAACAAAAAAGGAATTAAACCAATAAAACTAGGGAACATAGAGCAAAGTAAAGAACATTATAACCAAAACCATGACAAATTCTGTTTATGTCTAAGTTATTTAGCTATTTTACTGTATGTTTCTAATTTCTGAGCGTTAGATTCAGCCATAAATTACCTCAGCTTTTGTCTTTGTCCAAAAAAACCCACTTAAAATTAAAGTTATTTTTTCAAACATTTATTTAGTAGAAGAGAAATGAAAATGATGTTTACTTTGGAATTCTTGGTCTATAAAATTACAAATAATTTATTGAATTCCTAAGTTAGTAAAATATTGTGGGACAATTAAATACATAGAAATACACTAAAATCTCATCCAAACATATACAACCAGTGATAATTTCAAGGATAATATAACTAGGTTTAAATTTTCAAAAGGCAATTGAAACTGGGATATTTTTAAAGCAGCTATTTAGCATTCTGAGGAGATATACTCCATTATCTCTTTTACCTTAGAAGCTTTAGGAGATGAGTAACATCATCTTCTAAAGGGGCGACTCTCGAACAGAACTTTACTTCACAATGCATGTTTTAACAGATTTCTTTTTTAACTAATCTGTTCTGTAGTCTGTAGTCACAATGAAACCCACATGGACAAAAAAACAGTGTCGACGTCACATAGCAGTTTTGAAAGTAGAAATTGATGTTGTGGATGTTGTGGAACAGTGACTCCAGGGACATATATCTCATTAAGTACCACATTTGGAAATGTCTCTCTCCTGATGTATTTGAAGATGGAAAAAATCCAGACTGGGTTACTCTGACTGAGGTTAAAAAGTCGAATATGAATCACATATGTGCAAAAAAAATTTGATTTGGGTTGCATTTACATGCAGTGTGAACATAGCTTAGTTAGATGCATGAATGGTTACAGAGATCATTGCTGAGGCTCATGGCTGATAACAACATAGTGAAATAACAAAAAGCATAAAATCATGAACGTAATATATTTGTTTTAAAAAGCTCGATGTAGCAGCTAAAATCCTATATTTTAGGCTACTGGTTGCTGTTCCTGAAAGGCGTCGGTTTTATGTAAGCTCAATTAAGATTATCATGCCGATCTTTTGTTTTAGTTATAATAAAGTTACTTATGATCAGAACACTATGCATCGTTTTACTACTTTCCTGCACATACATAAATTTAACATTAATCAGAACCAAACACATTAGAAAACTGTTGCCAGAACAACAGAACAGAATTTTGGTTGGGCTTAAATAATCCATCCCCCATCCAACAATGAAAATCAAAATAAAAAACGTCTCCTGGTGGCAATACAAACAAGAAAGGATAAATGGCTCCTACACTGGTTAAACTCCTTCAAAGGGTCCACTTCCTCCATGACGTCAGTAGAGCAACATGTTACCACATGTTTCATATCTGATATAATATGTATCAGTAAGTGTCTAAATATAAATCTAGATGTTGCTGTAACATTTCAATAAACGGTTCCATTATTAAATGGCCGTCATTGTCTATAAGCGGCAGATTCTATGAGCTTCCATTTTAACCGCTTTCCTCCAGCCTTTACAAGCCTTAGATCATTTAACCTTGCAACGTACATCAATAAAAATCATCATTCTTTTCCTAACAAAAGGATCCCAAAGTATGCTTTTCTTAAACTGCTGTGACATTCAAAGTAGATTAAATTAAACATTATAACTTATAAAGAATAGCATTATAGAAAATACATTTATGGAGAAGTGTACATGCCTATCATACTTAAAGCTACAGTGTGTAATAATTACAGGGATATACAGTCAGAAATGTAATATATTATACATAACTATGTTATTTATCATCATCTACGAGCTCAGCCTCTTAACCTTAATATTTGCGTTGCCTTAGAATTCGTTATTTATAATTACATAGGAGCGGGTCTCGCAGCCATGGAGGCAGACATCTTTGCGCTACGGTAGCGCAGAGCCAACAAACTAGCGATTGCGAGATCGCCCATTACAATAACATGCTGCGTGATGATGCTGTTACTCTCCAGTATACTTATTCAGCAACATCCCTGACGTTTCACAGGTAATGATTCAGTAATTTTCTGTAAAATAATTTTCTGGATATATACCTCGGTTACTTCTCTCCGGCTCCTTTGGAGATCTTCAAGCCTTTCCTCCTCTGCTCTAGTCACCCTGCTGGCACCTCTCCCTCGCCTGGCCCTGGCTGCACGCCCACCCCGGCCTCTCTGCCCTCTTCCTCGCCCTCTTCCTCTCCCTCTTCCTCGCCTTGTAACCCCCGTGCCACAAACAAGACTTGGACTCTGTAAACGGGGAATATATATTCTTCCAGCGAACACAATCTCGCTGTTAAACTAATGACTACAATTACTTCGTCTGTTTATATCACCATGCAAAGCAGCTCACCAAAACGTCACAACGATGTAGAAAAAATAACGGGTATATTTATTATCTTAAGTCTACATGAAATCTATACCCTACTCAGACTAATGAAATACTATCTGTAAAATTATCTATGTAAACAAACCTCATCACTTGAGAAGGTAGGTGATGCTGATGTCGTGGAAGACATTTTGTCGCCGTACTGTTGGGTGGGAGAAGTGGTTGGGGGGGGGGGTGTTCATGTTGCTGCGGTCTGCAGTCTAGACGTTAGATGTCGCTGAAAATTACACACTGTAGCTTTAACAACCTAAGTACTCTAAGTTTTTTATTTTTTTTTATTTTTATGGATTATAAAGAATACTCCCAAAACTAAGCTTAAGCTGTTTTATTGGTTTTTATTTCATTTCAGGGAAAAATGAGGATATTTAGGCTATTAAAAAAAAGAGTGATTAAGAGACAGTGGGGTAGTTTTTCTCTGCAAACTTAAATTTTCCTTTCATGTATCTCTTTCTGTAAAATATCCATGCTAATATTTAGATGTGTAGCAAGTGTTCTGAGAAATGCTTCACATCTGTGCTTCATGTAGACGTCCATTATCTGTAGTGGTGTCAAAAGTGAACACATTTGTTGCTTAAGTCGAAGTATGGATACTGCAGTTTTAAAAAGACTCTGGTAAAAGTTGAAGTATCAACTTGACCTCTTTAATCAAGTAAGAGTGAAAAAGTATGTGCTCCAAAAACTACTTAAAGTATAAAACAACCTTTAAAAAAACATCCAGATGCCACTATATGAATTGAAAGCTCAATTTTATGACTATTTTGAGAAATTCTTAGAGATAGGGCCAAGGATGAGGGAGGTCTTGTTGGTCTCCATCTCCCGATACACTCTCGCCTGTGTCCAAGCTTTCAGACATTTCAACATCTTTTTCTGAATCCGACATTGTGGCATGGCATAGACAATTCACGTTTGCAGTTTGAAGAACACCTGCTTGCTTCTGATGATTTCCTTTGGCTAACCAATGAGTGTTTGTCTTATATGACTCATCCAATTACACTAGTTTTTACTAGATGTGAATGGCACCAATGATCTGCATTGGATGGAGCACATGACGGGAAATAAATATTTAGGAACATTAAATCGAAGCCAAGACTATCGTTTTAAAAATATAAGGAGTGGAAAGTACAGATAATTGTATGAAAATGTGATGAGTAGAAGTCAGGAGGAAGTAAATAAGTAATGGAGTAAAGTGTAGATACCTAAAAAGTGTACACCAAAGTGGTATTTTTACTCCATTACTTGACACCTCTGATTATCTGGCATCTTTAAACAGGTATTAGAGTCAAGGCTCATTGGACGACATTTCCTAGTTTTCAAAAATAAACCAAAGCTCCTCAGAACATATATGTTTGATGTCAGACCTTTAAATTTTCTATTGAATTAATGTTCTTGTGTTAGACTGTAGGCTCCATAGCATTTATGTAGTTGTTTTAGGACCACAATTCTGCTCCTTACAGTTGTGTTGAGCTCTTTAGCATGTAAATCCCCCATTTATAGGACATTTAACTTTCACAGGGAGGAAACATTTCCCCATTTATTTTAACCTGTTCAAACTGACCAGACATTTTTGAAGGAGGGGTGACAATAAATCATTATCAGTATATAATTATTATTTTAGTGAATAACAGTGATATGAAATGTACTATTTTTATATACAATACAGTCCATGATTAGTGTCATGATGGGTTGTGTTACTAGCCCAAACGCAGAACACACACGGAGGAGGCAGGGAAAAAGTTCAAAGGTTTATTAGAATAAGCTGATCAGAATGTCATCAGGTCCAGGGCTGGTCTAAGCTGGATTCCTGCCTGGAGCTGAGTAGAGCAGCAGAGGAGATAGTCCAAGGAGGATTCTGAGGCTGGTGACTGACTAGGGGCTTGAGGTTAGCAGGCCGAAGGAGGGAACTAGGTGGGTTCGGAGGCAGACGGCAGGCTGAGGTCTGAGGCTTGAGGTTAGCAGGCCGTAGGAGGGAACCAAGAGGGTTTGGAGGCCGGCGGCAGGCTGAGGTCTGAGGCTTGAACTTAGCAGCAGCAGCGTCTAGCTTCTGGCTAGTGATCCTCAAACGAGGGTTTGGTTCCTCGCTCTTCCCTGAGAGCTGAGGGAGGAATCCAGACTGAGATCTTCAGGTTCAACTTCCTAGCTCTCCCCTGAGAGCTGAAGGAGGAATCGAGACTAAGACCTTCAGATTTGGCTTCCTTGGGCAGGCAGGCAGGTTTCCAGACAAAGCTCATCCAGAGCTTCAGACTTCGATCAGGTTTCCAAACTTAGTCAACACTGCGGCGTTGAAGACAGGTCTGGTCGCTGCTTAAGTAGGAAAGGTCTCCTGATGGGCTGACGAGCTTCAGGTGTGCAGGAGGGCTCCAGCCCAGGAGACCCAAAGCGCACTCTGCTGGAGACAGATGGTAACTCTCCTGATCCCAACAGTAACCCCAGTCCAAACAGAAAAACAACATAAAACAGAGGAGTATCCTCGGCGCCCTCTGGTGGGCAAGCCTGAGGATCCCAACAATTAGAGCATTTGTTGTTTCATTTTTTTTTATTTTAAAGCAAATATTTTTAAAATTTTATATTG
Organism: Cyprinodon diabolis; assembly: GCA_030533445.1. NCBI lineage: Eukaryota > Metazoa > Chordata > Actinopteri > Cyprinodontiformes > Cyprinodontidae > Cyprinodon > Cyprinodon diabolis. The sequence goes on from CM060072.1 coordinate 5,347,769, forward strand.
GAGGATATTTATAAACAAAAGTGTTGTCCTAGGTTTGTAAGTCATCTATTGTGGGTATTTTTAGCAGTCTTTCCGAACCTTTTTCTTTATTTATACCAATATCAAAATACTATTGTTTTGAGAGATATGAAAAAATACAACATATTGTGATGAGTTTTGGCCATATTGTCCTGCTCTATTCTGGAGTGTGATAAACAGCATTAACTTTACTGATTTGGAAACTTGAATTAAGGGTTAGGGAGCATTCTAGTAAACTCTTTGCTGTCTCAGAGCAAATGACAGCAAAGGAGCACCAACCTTATGTAGTGAACTGGCTTCTACCTGGTACAGGTTGATGGAAAAAGGGAAAAAGGGAAAAAGAGGAGATAATCAAAGTATGCTATTCGTAGAAGCAATGCCCTGATTGAGCAGTTTTAACCATTATTTTCAAAGATAAATGGTCTATAACCACCATATAAAACATCTGCTTCCCCTTTAAAAGAGGGATCTGTGTGCCGTTTGTTTACCGATTAAACAACATCATTAATATAATTGATGAATATAAATATTAAATGTGCCAATTATCTACTGTTTTACGAAAACAGTTAAACTTGTTTAGTAACCACAAAAGATGAAGTATAAGGAGGAAAAAGGTTGAATTATTCCTATATTTATTAAACAATCAGCATATATTACATTTTTATAATTACAAGCTTAGTTTTAGTGTTGACATTTATTTAGCTTTTTACTACATTGTAAAAACCCAAAATGAATATTAATGCAATTATAGTAAATCTCTAGTATTTCTCTATAAATATGAACCAAAATGCTTCAACAAGTTTTGTAGGCACAAAAGCATCAATCTCACAGACATTTAACAATTTATTTATTTTTTTTTTCATTATTTCAGCAGTTTCTGTCATGATGGGTTTAAGGTTCTTAGCCCACATGCAGAACACAACGGAGGCTGGGTAAAAGTTTAACAGAGTTTATTGAATGTTTCACAAAACACAAGATAATGTACTGGGTCAGGAACTGGTCCGGGCTGGTTCACTGAAGTCTGCAGAGATGATAGTTTGATTAGAAGGCAGGCTGATGAGTTATGAGTCTTTGATAATTCAGGTTTGTACCTTGACTGAGTCCAGGCTTCTCCTTGAGAGAGAGGGAACCGTTGGGTCCAGAGACTGTTTGTTCAGCAGAGTTCAAGAGCAGCTGCAGCGTCTTGCTTCTGACTTTGAATGGCAGACCTTGATCAGAGTTTCCAGCTCTTAACTAAGAGCAGCACGGGAATCCACATAGGAATCTTCAGGTTAGGCTCTCCTGGGCAGGTTAAGCTCATCCAGAGTTTCAGGATAGGGACAGGTTTCCTGTGAGGCAAAAACAGAGAAGAGTTAGAATCAGATCTCTCTCAAGAGACAACTAAGATTCTTCAGGTTCTAGGCTCAGGTTGCTAACCAAACTAAGGTCAACACTGCGGCGTCGAAGCAAGGTCTGGCAGCTGGTTATAAAGGGGAGGTCTCCTGATGAGTAGATGCGTCTCAGGTGTGCTGGAAGACTCCAGCTCCAGGAGACCCACGGCGCACTCTGTTGGAGGAAGGTGGTACAGCTCCAGATCCCAACAGTACCCCCCTCTCAACGACCGCCTCTTGGCGGTCCAGAAGATGTCGAAGGGAGGGAGCTCTCATATTCCTCAATCAGGGATGGATCGAGGATATAAGAGCCAGGAACCCATGTGCGGTCCTCCGGACCGTAGCCCTCCCGATCGACGAGGTACTGCCAACCGCGACCTCGCCGACGGGAGTCCACTATCCGGCGGACGGTGAAGGCAGGATTTCCATCGATGTCCCGGGCGGGTGGAGGGGAGTCGGATGGAGGGCACAGGGGGCTAGAAACAACTGGCTTGATCTGGGAGATATGGAACGTGGGATGGATGCGGAGACTCGGAGGAAGGTGAAGACGTACAGCTGAGGGGTTGATGATCTTGGCAACCTTGTAAGGACCAATGAATCGGGGGGACAGTTTTCGAGACATGCCCTTGAGGGGAATGTCTCGCGTGGACAGCCATACCTCTTGGCCTATGGAGTAGTCAGGGGCCGGGCACCTCTTGGAGTCAGCTAAGCGTTTTGTAGAGACAGATGAGCGTTTGAGGGAGGTGATGGTGTCCTTCCAGACCCTCTGACAACGACGGATGTGCTGATGGACAGAACGGACCGAGATCTCTCTCTCGTCTGCAGGGAAAAGTGGAGGCTGATAACCGAGAGATACCTGAAACGGGGATAGACCAGTAGAAGCTGACTTGAGTGAGTTGTGGGCGTATTCAATCCAGGTCAGGTACTGACTCCAGTCAGTGGGGTTGTTAGAGGTCAGGCAGCGGAGAGTGGACTCTAGCTGCTGATTCATTCTCTCCGTCTGCCCGTTGGACTGTGGGTGATAGCCAGAGGTGAGGGAGGACTTACAGTTTAATGCTGAATAGAAGGCTTTCCAGACTTGAGAGATGAACTGTGGACCACGGTCACAGAGAATTTCCTGTGGGATGCCATAGAGTCGGAAAACATGCTTCACCAGAAGCTGCGCCGTCTGGAAAGCCGTGGGAAGTTTTCTGAGGGGAATTAAATGACAAGACTTGGAGAAACGGTCGACGATGGTTAAAATGGTGGACAAACCTCTGGAAATCGGGAGACCAGTGACAAACTCTACGGCAACATGAGACCAGGGATGGGTAGGAACAGGTAGAGGATGCAGCAGGCCAGAAGGTGGTTGGTGAGAGGTTTTGTTTCTGGCGCAGATGGGACATGCCAAAACATACTCTTTAACGTCCTTGTGTAAGGATGGCCACCAGAAACGTCTTGTAATCAGGGCAATCGTTCTGCTCACTCCAGGATGGGCGGAAAATTTAGCTGCATGCATCCACTGGATCAGGCGGGATATGACAGAAGAAGGAACATAGGTTTTATTTGGGGGGCCGTTACCAGTGTCTCCACTCCTCCAAGGCGAGTTTGATGGCTAGAAGTTCTCGGTCTCCAACATCATAGTTTTGCTCCGCTGGTGAGAGTCTACGGGAAAAAAAGGCACAGGGGTGAATCTTTTGGTCTGAGTCGAATTGTTGAGACAGAACTGCTCCAACACCGGAGTCTGAGGCATCCACCTCTAAGATGAACTGTTTAGAGGGATCTGGCTGGATCAGAAAAGGAGCTCTAGAAAACAGGGTTTTTAACTTTTCAAAAGCGTTTTGAGCTTCAGGAGTCCATTGAAATGTCTTCTTTACCGAAGTCAGGGTTGTGAGAGGTAGAGCTGTTTGACTGTAATTCCTTATGAAGCGTCTGTAAAAGTTAGCAAAACCAAGGAATCTCTGAAGCTGTTTGCGGTTTTCAGGTGTCGGCCAGTCCAGAACTGCCCTTATCTTGTCTTCGGATGGCTTAACCTGCCCGCCCTCGAGTACAAACCCTAAAAAAGTGACAGATGGTTGGTGAAATTCACATTTTTCTGCCTTCACAAAGAGCTTGTTTTCCAAAAGTCTCTGAAGGACCAGACGGACATGTTTCTTATGCTCTGGTAGGTTCTTGGAGTAGATCAAAATGTCATCAATGTACACAAACACGAATACATTCAAAAAATCTCTGAGGACATCATTGACTAGAGCCTGAAAACAGGCAGGGGCGTTTGTGAGACCAAAAGGCATGACCAAATACTCAAATTGGCCTAAGGGGGTCTTAAAGGCAGTCTTCCATTCGTCTCCTTCTCTTATCCTAAGAAGGTGATAAGCATTTCTCAAATCGAGCTTGGTGAAGACTGTTGCACCCTGAACAGGTTCAAATGCTGATGCCAGTAATGGTAGTGGCAGTGATGGGACTAACGGCGTTGAAAGTAACGGCGTTACTAACGCCGTTACCTTCTTTTAGTAACGAGTAATCTAACTAATTACTTTGACTGTAACTATAACGCAGTTACCATTGCAGACACCCCGTTACTGCGCGTTACTCAGGTCGCACAATTAACCTTTTTTCATGATAGGACTCGTGCGCAGCTGCGTGAAGCTGACACCCCACCCACGTCAAAAAACTCTGCAAATAGACTGAATGGTTAGTGCAACGTTAGTGAAGATTTGTGCAGAAAAAATATTGTTTGTGCTACTTTTGTTTAAGAGATATTAAAGATGATTTTTTAGGTCATCCAGAGGTGCGCGCCTTGTCATGAGAGAGGGGAGGATGAGAATGGCTGATGTATAGTGAGATCCCGTCTGTCAGATGGGTAGGTGGGTGTTTCTGCTGGTGGGTGTTAACGTACAGCACACACAGAGAGATGGAGAGTTAGGATGACTCCAGCAGCAAAACAGCGTTTTCCACATGGAAATACCGGTGTTACGTCGAGCTGCGTTTCCCCATCAGATACGGTTTCCTCTGCATCTCCGCACAGCGCAGGCGGCACGAGTCACTGCGCAAGCGACAGGAAATGCGCGAGCTCGCTAAAGGCGCGCACCAGTCGCCCTGTGCTCGCGCCACAGGAGAACTATGGAGAGCGTGAACGATCAAATGAAAGGGAGAAATCTGGATGGATGGATGGACAGATGGATGGATGGATGGATGGATGGATGGATGGATGGATGGATGGATGGATGGATGGATGGATGGATGGATGGATACTCTGCCTTCTCAACCTACTGTATTTTTTATTTTAAACATTATTTGATGGCCTTTGTGGCAGGGATGGAGATCCATATTTTATGTCATGCACAGAGTATACATCTAGATAGATACATGATAGATAGATGTTGCAGTATCTATAACAACCCAAACACACAGGATTTCAGAATTAGACATCCCCAGTTGTTAATTTCACCAGATCTGAATGCCCTGTTAAAAAACTTCACATGGCGTTCCCCCCTGATGTCATTTACGTTGAGTTGCAATAAATGCAAAACTCTCTGCAGGTTCTTGTCTTTGTCGTAGCTCTATTCAGCTGGCTTTTGAATCACACCGCCAGAAGGTGGGGGCTGGGTGGTGAGGGTTACGGGGGCGAGAAACGCAAAAGTAACGCAATAGTTACTTTTACTAGTAACTAGTTACTTTTATTGTGGAGTAACTCAGTTAGTAACTCAGTTACTTTTTGGGAGAAGTAACTAGTAACTATAACTAATTACTTTTTCAAAGTAACGTGCCCAACACTGGGTAGTGGGTACTTATTTTTGACGGTTATCTGGTTAAGGCCTCTGTAATCTATACAGGGTCGTAGGGAACCATCCTTTTTACCCACAAAAAAGAAACCAGCACCAAGAGGAGAAGAAGATGGACGGATTATCCCAGCAGCCAGAGACTCATTAATATATTTCTCCATGGTCTCACGTTCAGGCTTAGAGATGTTATAAAGTCTACTGCTGGGCAGGGGAGCTCCTGGTAATAATTCTATGGCACAGTCATATGGTCTGTGAGGTGGAAGAGACGTAGCACTGACCTTACTGAAGACTGGCGCCAGATCATGATACTCAGAAGGAACAGAAGTAAGGTCAGGAGAGTCCATCTCCCCCCTACCTCTAGGAAACTGAACAGCGGGAGCTGCAGAACGAAGACATGTCTCATGACAGGAAGTGGACCAAGACTCAATGTGGCGTTCAGCCCAGTTGATTTGGAGGTTGTGATGTTCCAGCCACTCGAATCCCACCACCAGAGGGGAGCATGCAGAGGGAAAAACAAAAAATGTTAATGTTTCACGATGATTTCCAGAGATCAAAAGCTCTAGAGGTTGTGTTTGATGAGTGACTCGATGGAGTTTCTTTCCATCAATAGCGGATACTCTGAGAGGCTTGGATAACGGGACTGTTTCAATCTGTAATTGCTGGACCAGGTTAGAATCAATTAGGTTACTCTCACATCCAGAGTCAATGAAAGCAGACAGGGTGAGGTTCTGATTTAAAAAAAAAAGTGTAGCAGGTAACATCTAATGAGGAGCTTTTTCAGTTTTCAAATGGCCCGTCAGACTCCTCACTTCCTCTGACGGGCCCTGGCTTTTGACTTAGCCGGGCATGAAGCAATGAAATGACCAGTCTCACCACAGTATAGACACAGATTGCCCCTGAATCGTCGTTGTCTTTCCTCAAGGGTTGGCCTTGTGTGTCCAATCTGCATGGGTTAAACCTCTGCTCCATCTGAATGAGAGACTTGGACAGGAACAGAAAGAGTCTGGTTTTTAGGCTTTGGCTTGGGAACGGGTTCTGTGGATCCAGAAAAAACAGAAGCATTATTTAATGCAGGGGCTGACACAGAAAAATTCAGACTTCTTTGTCTAGTCTTGCTTCTAGTTCGGAGCCGATTATCCAATCTGATGGTTAGACGAATTAAATCCTCCAAACTAGATGGTTTGTCGATCGTGGCTAGTTCATCCTTGATGTTTTCATTTAAGGCCTTGAAATATGCACTCTTAAGTGCACATTCGTTCCACCCAGAGGCTGCGGCTTTGACCCGGAAGTCAATGGAAAACTCAGCCACAGTGGAATTTCCCTGTCTTAAATTCAGCAGGGCCCGAGAGTCAATAGTTTTATCAGAGTCGTGGTTAAAAACTTGGGAAAACTCGGAAATAAACTCGGAAAAAGTACAAGTGAAACTGGATTCAGAGGAGAACCTTGCCTCCATCCATTCAAGAGCTCGTCCAGTGAGTTGAGAAAGAATGAATGATATTTTCTTTCTATCACTCGGAAAACTGCCAGGAGAATGTTCAAAAAGTAATCGACATTGGAACAAAAATCCCTTAAAATCTTTTTGGTTACCTGAGAATCTTTCAGGCGGACTGGGACGGAACTCAGGAAATGACGTCACTGCCGGTGACCTTGGAGGCAGAAGTGAATCCGGAACTGGACGTGCCGCTGGTGTGGCGTTAGCATTACCCACGTAGCTGGCATATGTTTGAAGCATTTGATTCTGGTGTTCAATTTTAGTGTGCAACTCACGGAGGGTATAGGCATGTCCAAGGATCTGAGCATGCAGTTCGTCAAGCCTCCGACGGAGGTGATCTGCTGGGCTTTGTGTTTGGCCGCAGTGTTCTGTCATGATGGGTTTAGGGTTCTTAGCCCACATGCAGAACACAACGGAGGCTGGGTAAAAGTTTAACAGAGTTTATTGAATGTTTCACAAAACACAAGATAATGTACTGGGTCAGGAACTGGTCCGGGCTGGTTCACTGAAGTCTGCAGAGATGATAGTTTGATTAGAAGGCAGGCTGATGAGTTATGAGTCTTTGATAATTCAGGTTTGTACCTTGACTGAGTCCAGGCTTCTCCTTGAGAGAGAGGGAACCGTTGGGTCCAGAGACTGTTTGTTCAGCAGAATTCAAGAGCAGCTGCAGCGTCTTGCTTCTGACTTTGAATGGCAGACCTTGATCAGAGTTTCCAGCTCTTAACTAAGAGCAGCACGGGAATCCACATAGGAATCTTCAGGTTAGGCTCTCCTGGGCAGGTTAAGCTCATCCAGAGTTTCAGGATAGGGACAGGTTTCCTGTGAGGCAAAAACAGAGAAGAGTTAGAATCAGATCTCTCTCAAGAGACAACTAAGATTCTTCAGGTTCTAGGCTCAGGTTGCTAACCAAACTAAGGTCAACACTGCGGCGTCGAAGCAAGGTCTGGCAGCTGGTTATAAAGGGGAGGTCTCCTGATGAGTAGATGCGTCTCAGGTGTGCTGGAAGACTCCAGCTCCAGGAGACCCACGGCGCACTCTGCTGGAGGAAGGTGGTACAGCTCCAGATCCCAACAGTTTCTGCAGCTGCAGCAGGGAAACATTTAAACTCTGCAGCTGTGGGCTGTCAACAAGCTGCTACCGAGGGTGAATGCAAGTCAGAACCTCCTGCTGCCCACACTTCAACCAAACCTCTTTCCTTTACTCCTTCAGTTTGTTCCACTTCACCAAACGTCTGGAAGTACCCTGTCTAATGGACTCTCTGTTATGTAGGCCTCAGGCCGAGTTGCAGGCAGCATTGTGAGACATTCCTTCAGGTACTGATCTGATCAGGCTGACAAGGGCATCCAGGTCATTTACAAGAAAAAATATTGCTTTACTCCTTCATGGTGTCAGTCTCAATGGGACGTAGAAATATTTCCTTTCCTGTGTTTGCTTTCTCCTCAGAAGGCAATAGGTTGAAATAGTGCCAGTCGGAATATCACAGCTGCTGGTTAACTTGTGCAAGACAGTTTTGTCAGAAAAATCTACATCATAATATTTTCATGAGTGCTGATTTTCTTATACTTATATTCGAAATTGATTCACTCAGGCCATCTAACGCTGGGTGAGAACAGTTGTTTTAAACAGAAGAGAAGATAATGGATGATTATTTTTCCCATCACAGTTCAGACTCCTTCCTTTTAAGGTTTATTCAAGATTTTACTGTTTTCTTCAACTGTCTGTAACTTGTTTTTAATTAAATGAATGGGAAAAATCTGCAGTATGATATAGGCTTTAAGTAGTTAGTGAAATCCTGTGTGATCAGAACAGACAGGAACATTATCAAAGGCTCTTTCTGTTCTTCCTTATAAATGTTTAATAACTCTTGGCCTTAATGAAGAAACAGCAAATCTCAATTTGTTGATAGACAAGATTTAGACTTTTTTTTTTTCCATCAACAGAAGCCACAGTAGTGATGGGTTCATGAGGCATCTTGACACATTGCCAGACTATACTGATACCACTGACACCTGCTGGACATTCAAAGACAATACAGGCAGCTTATTGACAGACTAAATTGAATTGATTTGATGACCTAGTACAATGATGTAATTTATAATATTGTAGGTTATATTGTATTATTTCATAATTATGAATAATTTGAAAATATCTTTGATATTTTTAGATGCAGCCAATAAAATGTGAAAATATAACTTAAAAATTAAGGGGAAAATGTGAATGAGGATGCTTTTGGACTAGGATTTTAAATAATATTCTTAAAAGGATAAGTACAGTAAAAAAAAACAAATATACTAAGAGTCAATTTGAGATTAACTTTAATTTAGGTAAGTTGAGTGATAACTGAGAGAAAAAAGATGACACAACGAGAACATTAAAATAAAAACACAGCAGTTGAAACGTTTCCATTCCTTTGTAGCTGCTCCAAAATTCTTGATAATTTTAATGATAAACTGCTCAAGATTAGACATTTTTTTTAGTAAATGCATCATGTTTACAAATACGTTTTTAGAAACAGTTTAGTGTGTCAGTTAGAAACAACTCCTGTATCGGTCCCATGACTTTCTTGAAACGAAGTATGCACCATTATGATGTTTAGCTATATGAGCTTATACATGCACCGACGCATCTGTGTTTTACCGGACCCATCAATAAGCTACAGTTTATTTTAATATTTTTGTACCCTGCATATGGACATCTGTATTATCTAATTTAATTCAGTTTTTAGTGCAATGTTTTTGAAAAACATCAGGTAACAAATATTTTCCCAGTCAGGTAATTTTGGCCTCATTCCTCCTGGGATGTTTAAAGCAATAAAGCAGATGTGGAAGACTTGGGCTCTCCACTCGCATGGACCCTCAACATGGTGCTGTTCTACAGCCTCCTGAGGGTGGCACTGGTCAAAGAAGTAATTTTCAGATGACACCCAGCTTTGATATCATCAGGTAACTAAATACCACTTTCCCCAAGAGATCGTTTGAGCTTCTCACTGAGAAAGGGATTATTCTCCACTACGACCCGTTCAAGTACCACAGGAAATTTGAGTGGCAGTGCGTCAACCGCATTTTGGGTAAACCCTGTTCCGCCCTCCACCGAATCAGACAAAACAATGGAACCATGGCACAGAGACAGGAGTCAAGGATTCAACAACTTCTCTGGAAACGCGAGTCGGCAACCAAATCCTCTTCTCCAACTTTTCTCGAGTCAAATTCCCCACTGAGCCTGAACTAACCGCTGTGTCTTCCCCTCTCTTTACAGTTCCGGTTGAACAGTGTTCAGAGCAACACTTCTCCCCCTGTTTTACTTCTTCAATAAAACCCGTTAAACCTTTTCCCTGTCTATCTGTTTGATTATCTGCATTTGGATCAGAACTTTGTAACATCATGACAAGAAGGACATATTCGCCATTTTTACCAAAATGCTGTTTGTTTACATTCCCCCACCAGCTTTCTGTCACTCTTACTACATCACAGTAAGTTGCGTTCATTGGTCAGAGCGTTGGCCAATAGGCACATACATGGTTTGAAAAACAACGGGTTGTTCTCATCAACAATCTTGTGATGTCTCATTCATCGGGGCCAGAATAAATTACACATTTAATCTCACATTCAGTCTGGTTTATAAGGCTATGCAATGTTACTTTTACTTGCTGTAAAAATTTGAGACAGCTGCCCAAACCTTTTCAAAACAGACTCAACGTACGTTCATAAAGGCTTTTGTGAACCACACACGGCAGTCTACTGGCTATTTAGCTCAAAAAAGTTTATATGAAACCCAAAAAGCCCTGCTTGCTGCTGCAATGAAATCAATGATTTCTTAACGCTGATCATTTCACAGTTTAACAACTGACAGTTTTTTCATATAAATGTTTACAAAAGCAAATATATCTACAGATATCGCCTTATAGAAATATATTTTAGCTTTGATGCAATTTGGAAAATAGGCTCCTTAATTCAAAATGTGATTTCCAGTCTATGCATTTAAGCACATTTTCAGGGAACAGGTTGGGGTTAAAGTAATATGAGGAATTTAAATTATTTTATAGAATACATTTTTAGTTCTTTATACATTTAGATTTTCTCTTTGCCAGTGTGTATATTTCTCTGTACTCCTATCAAATAATAACTAAATATACAAATCAAGGTGATGATCTCATCTAGTAACGTCTAGTGGTTTTTTGGGGCAGTCATTGGTTGCTTTCCTTTCTAAAGAGTTGACAACAGTGGATTCGACCCTCTAAACATACATCGGCAGGTTTTTGAGAAGGGCAGCCCGCACAGCGCCTTGAAGCATGCCTAGAGCTCTTTAATGACCTAGAAACATTTGATATAGCTTAGATCAAGCTAAATTTTCAGTCAAAACCTACTTTCTGTCTTTTTATTGACTGGAGCTGCTTTTTTTGAGACAAAAAGCCCTTTCAGTGATCTTACTCTTAATCTATATAAAAAGCCTTAGTTGTCCTTAGTCCCTCTTTTCTGTATGCACAGAGCGATGCCTACTTCCCAAAAGGTTAAAGTCAAACATTTCACATTTCTCATTGGTGTACTTGGTCCTTTCCTCCCAGACACAGAATTATTATAGACAAGAAACAAACACTTTCATTATGTTTCTAAATATATTTAAACTATTCACGTTCAGACTACCATCTTGGATTAACCTAATTAGATGACAGCTACATGATGAGACACAAACTAAAGACTCCCCATATATAAAGTCTCTTTGCTCCTAGATAATAATTACTTTTGAAATGATTGCCCATGGATGCTTTTCTGAATCTCTTGGATAGACTACTCAAGACTAATCCATTCATGTAAATCAGTTCATTTATTTTTAATTTGCTTTTAATTTGGGGATGGAAGGACAGACAGACAGACAGACAGACAGATCGATAAAACAGATGTGTTTAAAAAGCCAGAAAGTACCATTTGTTTTCTCAAAGTTTGACATTAAATTATAATAATTTTTTTTAGTTCTTTGAGAACAGCCAAAAGCCAACTAAGAGAGTATCTGTTAAGTGAATATTACAAAACAGTCCTCAAATGTAGAGGTTTTACACACACTTTCTCAGTATTTGATCAAATTGCCTTTAACCTTTCTGATTTAGCTTAAATGTTTTGGGCTCTTTTCTCTAACATCAGGTGCACTGCAAAAAACATCTAGAAATAAGGAAAAAATGTCTTCAGTTATGTGTATTTACCCTTAATTTGAGCAGGTAAACAAGATGATCTGCCAATGGAATTAGTTTTTTTACACCTAAAATTAGATAATTAGATAATATACACTTGAAAATAAGACAAAGCAATATTTTTTTTCTTATTTTAAAAATAAATTGTCTTTTTCCATTGAAAAAGTGTCTTACTAATCTCCTCAATTCAAGAAAAAATGCACTTAATTTGCGCTAAAATGACTTATTTAGATTTCCATTTTTGCAGTGTTAAAATTCGTCTGTTTTCTCTTGATTAAACTTGTTTAACTAGGTCAGATCTGTTGACCAACATTCCAAAGCATCTTTTTCCAGCTCTGCTTGCACATTTCCTATGGGTATGAATTCAACTACATAATGTTCTCTTTCAAGTTTTTTTGTTTTATCTCACCTAATTTACACCAAAACACATTCAGCACTGGAAACTGTAATAATATATATTAATATATTCTAAAATGTCTTCATTATGAAACAGAAACTTCAGTCAGCTGCAAAGAAAACATTGACAAAGTGAAGGAGTAAACTGTAGGATTTATAATTACATAAATGGGAAACAGGACAAAATTATAAAGATAATACACAAGTGTGGTAAATGGCCACATTGTAGCCTGATGAGACAAGATGAGTAAAGTGTGTGTATAAAACCTTGTCATCCTTTTTACCCACTTAGCCTGTTTTACCATTTGCAGCTTTGTGAAATTATTATTTATCTAAATTAAGACTTAGATTAAATGTGTGGAAATTGAACTGAAATCCTATTCAGTTATTAAATATAGCAACTGATGCACTCTTTATTAATAAATCTACTTGCTCTCAGCATCTTTCTCTTCTTTCTGCTCTTCTTCTAGAGGTCATCCATTAACAGGCACTAATATAATAGGCTGTGACAACAATCATTCAATAAGGGAGTAGCTTCATTGTAGTGAACATGAAAGATAATGGACACCAGGGATAAAGACTAATAAAATTACAACAACAAAAATAACAGAAACCGATTTTCCTTTACTTATGTATTCAAGTTAACTTTATGACAACATGGATAACTGCCCACCCTGCACACTTTATACACTGTTATCAACTCAAACTCACCCAGGGTACACTTGCATGCAGGTCAACACATGCTCCAGGCAGCAGACAGAGGTGGGGTGTCAACTGGTAGCTTCAAAAGGATCTACAAACATACGTAAATAAATATGAATCGCCATTATGTACCCTGGTCAGAACACTGCAATAAGAAAGGCCAAATCCAGGGTACTTAATTTTGGTGAAGGATATTGCAGGCAGCAGATCACTCTCCATGGTGTCTTCTGTCTCTGTCATATTTTTCACATGCGCTCATTGTGAATCTGCCTTCATTTATAAAGAGCATAGGGCACCAGTGGTGTATTTGCCAATCCTGGTGTTGTCTTGCAAATTCCAAGGCCCTCATACTGTCCTCTTGAAGTCAGTTTCTAAACGTTTCTGCAGCTGGCCTGCTGGAGGTCATTTTGTAGGGCTTTCTCAGTGCTCCTCCTGTTCCTCCTTGCACAAAGGGAGATGTAGCAGTCTTGCTGCTGGATTGTTGCCCTCTAACGGCCTCCTTGTCATCATCTGGTTTACTGCCTATCTCCTGGCAGTGCCACCAACCTCTGGACACTACACTGACAGACATAGCAATTGCCAGAGCTTGCATTGATGTGCCAACCTGGATGAGTTGCACTACCTGAGCCACTTGTGTGGGTTGTAGAGTCAGTCTCATGCTACATGAGCTTGAAAAAACCACCAACGTTCAAAAGTAAACAAAAAATCAGCCTGAAAGCATAAGAAGTGGTCTGTGGTTCCCACTCCTTATTTTTTGAGCAGCGCATATTTACAATATACCTTATATCAACACTTAAAAATGGTTCAAGTCAAGTTTCAGCTCAGTTTATTTATTTAGTGCTGATTTACAACACGTCATCTCAAGACAGTTTAACCAGAGCATACAGTTAGACTGCTTTAAAGTTCTCAGAGTAAAAAAAAAACAACCTGCTGGTTGCACGTGGTAACAGTGGAGAGAAAAACCTACCTTTTCACAGGAAGAAACATACAGTAGAACCAGGCTCAGTGTGAGTGGCCACCTGCTTAGGCCAACTAGATTGCAAAGAGACAGAAGCAGACATATAAAAAGAATCAGGGATACAAAACATAACAGTTAACTAGTTCTACAGGTGGCCAAATCCAGGAAAGACTCAGCCAGCCTGACGACCTCCGAGCCAGCTCCCATGACAGAGGCTGACAGATAGCACATGCGGTCAGTCACAATAGTCCAGCCTTGAAAAAACACATTCTGGGACTTTTTTTTTTCCAGGAACCACCCCTGGACAAGATATTTGTAATTTTGCAGTATTCTGGAGGTCAAAGAAATATATTATCGAAACCTCTTTGACATGGGATTCATGGGATTCTGCCTAGCCAGCTTCTTTTTTTTCAGGCAGAGATCTTTTCAACACAGCAGCACAAACTGGAACAGACCAGATGAAGCTACTATGGAGATAAAAAGCAGAGAAAGCATAAAGTTAGAGGTTAAACTAACAAATACAGTATAATGGGAGAATAGAGATAAAATGATGCAAAAAGAAAAACAATAATAATACATTTTATTTCAAGCACCTTTTAAAACACCCAAGGACACTGTACTGGTAAAAAAGCAAGAGATAAAAAGCAACATTGTCATAGTTAAAAGAAACAACACAAACTACCCACAGGAAAGTAACAAAAAATCATATTGAAAAAGCAAACTTAAACAGGTGGGTTTTGATTTGAATAAGGATAAAGACTTGGTATTAGAGATGTCAGAGGGGAGTGAATTCCAGAGTGTGGAAAAATCTTTCCTCCCCATGGTGCTAAGACTGGTGGATGGAACAACGAGGTGAATAGAAGAGGAAGATCAAAGTATGCAAGAGGGAGATATCGGGAGGGGAATGATTGTGAATAAGTTTAAAAGTAAGTAACAGGATTTTGAACTGAATTCTGAGCTTGACAGAGAGCTGCTGTATGACTGGGGTGATGTGATGGAAAGAGGGGGTTCTAGGAATGATGCGAGCTGCTGAGTTTTGGACTGCCTGAAGCTTGTTAAAGGATTTTTGAGATAGACCAAAAAGAAGAGAGTTACACTAATCAATGCAGAAAGTGAGAAGACTATGGACAAGAGTAGATGTGGAACCAAGGGAGAGAGAGGGGCGAAGGCGATTAATATAGGGTAAGTGAAAGTAAGCAGAGCAAGTAAGGTTGTTAATGTGAGAGGACAAGGATACACTGGAAAAACTATCTAGAAATAATCAAATATTTCTTAAATTAAGCATATTTACCCTTAATTGGAGTAGGTAAATGATATGATTTGCCAATGGAATGAGTATTTTTACTCTTAAAATAAGATATTTAAATAAAATGCACTTTAAATAAGACAATTCAATTGTGTTATCTTATTTTAAGTGTAAATTCTCTTGTTCCATTGGCAAAATGTCTCTTTTACTTCCTCAATTCAAGAACAAATGCACTTATTTTAAGAAAAAAATGACTTATCTAGTTTTGGATTTTTTCCAGTGTAGCATACTATCAAGGATGACACTCAGCCTCTTGAAAAAATGTATATATCCCTGGCAATGAACACATTCTTCTTCCATTTCATAGTAAAACAACATTTTGAGCAGCATACTGTGCAAGGCTGAATGTACCTGTCCAGGGTGTACCCTGCCTGCTGGATACGTCTGGACATGCCCAACCTGATGGAATTAGCGGGAGAACGGATAGATACATTTTCTGTATTCTAAAAGAACAAGTAGGATTAAAAGTTCAAATGCTTAATTTGATTATTCATCTGAAACTTAAAACTGATTGGAAAACATGTTTTCCATGATTTTTTTTTTTTTGTTTTGGAAGGATTTATTGGACTATGTGCCAAAGTTTTGCTTAACAACAATACATATGATTGGCAGCTGAGAGATTACATGCTGTGTATATACATTTTAAATTGCACAAGCATTTCCATGTCTGCTTTATATTATATATAAATATACAGTATATGCTTTATATTGCTGGTCTGCAAACTAATATTGAGTTAGTTTGTTTCTCTTTATTCTTATATGTTAGTTTTATCACTTCTAAATATTGTCATTCAGCTTGTAGAGAACATGAGTTTCATTAGAAAGGGAATGATATTTCTTGTCTATATATGACAATAAATTTAAAAATAAACATTTTTCTATTGTACTTTTTTCAGTCAATGGCAATTCTTAAAATAAACACTAGGTGGTACTGCAGGATAAACATACAGCTGTCACAGCTCTGAATTTGAGTCTAGAAAATAGTATAGATGAAGTAATAAAGTTGAAGAAGTTTAGCTAAAATGACGAGCATATTCTGTAAACGGTTATCTATGTGTTTAACATGTCAGAAACTGAAACTTTTAGAGAATAAATATGGCAAAAAAAAAGTCTCCTGTTTGTATAAACTGGTTTAATTTGAATAAAAATGCACTGTAATACGTCTGAGCAATTTAATTATATATGAGCTATGGTTTTCCAACCCCTGTAGTAATTTCACAATGTTTTGAGCCCTTACTGCACCTTATAAGTTCTTGTTTGTTTAGATATGCAGAGTTTAATATACTCATGAATAATTATATAATCTACATTTTATGTGAATACAACATGCTTGATCTTCAGTAATAAAGAAAGAGTATGTGGTTATCATTTTCTGTATATATATAAAAATTTGTTAATTTGCTTTAACTCCAAATGTGAAATAATTTCTTGTGGTAACAACGACTGTACACTAGGCTGAGCTGCAGTATAATGTTAATGTTGTCTTGTCTTTGATTTTAGCTGTGTACTGGTTAGACTCAGAAAAAATAAAGACATGGAAATTATGTTTCATATATTTTATCTTGAAGTTTTTTCTGTTATTGACTCACTCGCAATTTCAATAGATTAGTTTTTGTACAATCTGCCTTCTAGTACAAGGGGACCTGTTTTTGAACTATGCATTGTCCTGCTGCATTTACAAAATGAGTCCTATGATGCATTGTGGGTAGATATTTTTTAAACTCTCATATTAATTGGGGTTATGGTAATCTTTTTTATGCAATTATTGGCCTTTATATCTGGCAGCAGCTGGAGGTTTCAGAGCCACCTTTTACTAACTGCTTAAATTGGCGTTTTGATGAGGAATTACTAAGCTAAGCACTTATAGACTAAGAGCCCTGCCACAACTCTAACTCCAACAGCTATATCATGTTGTCAAAACGTATAGATATATTGAGACCTTTTTATGTATTCCTAAGAGCCCTCAGTTACTCTGCAAGACTTTTGCCTCACAAATGATAAGTAGTTGATTATCATAGGATAGGCAGACTGGAGACTGGAGATGATGTTGCTATAATTAAGGTACATTTTTATCTAAGGCTGAAACAATTAATCAGAGAAATCATGATTAATCGATTATTGAAATAATCATCAACTAATTAATTAATTAATCAATTAGTCATTAACTGGTGTATAGAACCCATTTTTAATTTAAGATAAAAAAAAATATATATATATATTTTCCTCTGTCATCAATATGCTCTATCCCGAACTCCTCAAGTAGAAAAGTTTCAGTTGCACCTGAAAATCTTTAAAATACCTTTGGCTATCCGATTATTGATCGAGTAATCGAAAAGATAGTTGAGAGATAAATATATTTACAAAATAATTGAATGTGTTTAGTTTTAGTAATGCTTCAGTAAATTTGATCGTATTGGGAAGAGGCTTTGCAGCATTCAGCGCAGGCCCAGCAGATTCCGAAACAGCTTCTTCCCCACCAACATCAGACAGCTGAACAGTTGAGAAAACTCTAAATTATGTCACAGACTCTGCATCAAACTGATATCACCAAACCAAAACATTGCATATTAGCACCATATATATTCAATGCTCTGAACTTCCATATCAATGTGTGTTTTGCACCATGTTTTTTTTTCTCCCACACTCTTTAATTTTGATTGCTTCTGCACTTTAAGGAATGGAAATGTTGTATACACATATACAAAATGCACGTGCATACAAAACGACAATAAAAGTTGTCTAACTCTCTAAGTCTAAGTATTACTTTTTCCACTTGGTTCCTATATTATTTGTTTTTTCTGCTCCATATGCTAACTGCTGGGTTTCCTTTGATACACTCCTGATGGGTGAACAATGTTGTTCATACCGCATTTCTGTTCATAAATTAGGCGTACTTACTGAACTGTCTGCCTGCTCGCACCTCTCAGTTCCCTTCATAGAACTCCCTTCTGACCAAATTCATCCATCATACTAGGACCCTTGGACATGGCTGGATATGTTCTTGTATCTTGAAGTGGAGGTAAGAAGGATATCTCTCCTTTTGAGGAATTGCACTTACTTGTGGGATTGCTGGAGCCTCAGACACCATGTGGCAGAGCTCTTGTTTAGCTGCTCCTTCTGCTGGGTGAGGTTGGCTGAAGTGTCACTACTGAGCAGGCGCTGCACCAGCATCCAGCTCTTCCTTTCAGAGCAGATGATGGAGACATAGGATGACTCTCTCCTCTTTGCTTGCTGCTGCGGAGCACCCGACACGTCTTCTTTCTTGTCTATACAACTGCCTAAAGTCTTAAATATTTCCTGAAGCTCATCTGTTCAACAGATCAGATTTATCAGAGGATCTCCCAATCTACAGTACATTAATCTCCTTTTTTGATGGAGAAATTTAGGGAGTCGGAGTAGAGCCTCAAGGATAGGGTTTCCTACAGCTGCCCTGCTACTTCCACCTCCTGTCTTTAAGGAGTGTTTGCTTGCTTTACTCAAGTCATTGGAGGGTCTTAACATTTACTTTCTGCTTCAATATTATTTAAGCTATACAAAATAGCTTAAACCAGGCATCCCCAAACTCGGTCCTCAAGGCCCCCTGTCCTGCAGGTTTTAGAGGTTTCCTTGCTCCAGCACAGCTGATTTTAATTGAAAGCTTATTAACAGGCTTTTGGTCTACTGCAATCATTATAACCAGCTGTGCTGAAGCAGAGAAACCTCTAAAACCTGCAGGACAGGGGGCCTTGAGGACCGAGTTTGGGGATGCCTGGCTTAAACGATGTATTCCATTCTTTCCTCGGGGCTCAGACTGACCTTAAAACCAGGTTAGTGACTCACATGATCGCTATCTTTATCTGTCAGAGTTTCGTTGTCACTTACCTGAGTTTGTACCTTTACAGAGATTTGAGTCATCTCGTTCAAGGTGACAAGTCACAGATTCCTGAGCAATTAATACAATTATATTTTTTAAATCACTTCAGTTCTGTCTGCCTGAAATCTTGGTCCTACACTCCGAGCCTTAAAATTATTCAGAGCGTAAAGAGCTCTGTAAGGAACATATCCAACACCCAGATCTCAAAAGTATAACTTAGCTGTGTTATTAAGAATTTTATGCGAGAAGGCAATTATAAAATGAATTTCTTGATTTGAGAATCTTAAAATTGTCTCTTAAAATTTTTATCAAAACTTTTGCTGCATCGTTGTATTTGAGCTGAAGGCTTTTAACTGGACTTTGTGCTTGAATTCTTCATACAAAGTACAACAGTCCAGCAATATTTTTGAGCATAGGCTGTGAAGGACCGAGCCAGCCAAGCATGAGGACACAGTGGTGAATGTCAAAAAACTGGGTTTTATTTCCCCAAAGTAGCAATAATCCAAACAAAAAAATTCAGGGCCCTTAAAAGAGGTCAAATGAAGAAATTAACTAAGGGCAAAAAGTTTTAAGTTCAAACATATGAAACCTCAAACTAACTGAACAAACAAAAAAAACTGACCTGACACACAGCAAACAAAGGGGACTTAAATACTGGCTGATCAGACCAGACTGACACACTGAGGAAGAGGTAGGGAGAACATCTACAACAAATTAACAAAAAAAAACTAAACAGTTAGCTTAAGGATTAAACTTAAATAACAATCAATATACAAATTAACAAAATGAGCAAATCACAAAAGTAAGAAGAAGAAATTATGCAACATATTTTAAAATGTGGAGTCCATGGTCTTCCCCCATAGTGGAACTCTAGATGGTACCACCCAATCAGTCCATGATGTCAGCCACATTCCCCCAGTTGATTGCACTCCCACAGCACCAGAAAAGAAAGCAGAAAATATATTAAGCATTTGACAAAATTAAATAAACAAAAGTTAACCAAATGTGCGCGCTACAATTGGAACTAATGTCTTCAAAATTGTCAAAAACAAACCAATATATTTATGCTACTCTGATTTAAAAAAAAAAAAAACTTATGAAAAAGTGGTGTTGTGTGGAGTTACTGACCATGTGACCATCACATAGGCAAGTAAGGAAACTACAGTAAACCTATATAATATAGAATTGGAAACACAAGTAGGGATCAATAATAGTGCCAAATTTCTCACATTATTTTCAAAGATGAAATATCTAAGTAAGAGTTTCTTTTTCAGAAACTACAATCTAAATATGACAATATCTGTTCTGTCTAAATTTAAAGGCAAAAAGTGATGTAGTCTTTGACCTCTTCAATGCATGCTGAGAGTCAGCAGTTTAACAATAAATAAAGGACAGAATAAAATCAAAACACAAACATTAGTGGATAGTAGAATTATGTGTTTTTTTCCCGCTTTTTTAAACTGATGCTGTACTTTACTATATTTCAAATATATTACCCAACACAATGTAGTAAATGCAAACCAATACAACAATTTCTACATTTGTAGTTTGAATTATTCTGAATGGTTTTTAAACGTCATACAAATTGTACAAAAAAACACGTAAAGAAATTCAATCTGTTTTTCCTGTCCAATACAATCCTACCGATGTTAGGTGTGTCGGATTGTGGTGTACCCATCCTAGTTTGGAAATTACCAATATTTTTTTTTTTCATTATTTGATTATTTACATCAGGATGATTTTTAAGCTTAACTGTAAAATTGTATCATTCCTTACATTATTTTTTTAAGACAACAATAACACCTTTTGTTTGTCTTACATTTTTTAACATTCAATTTGTGAAACAGAATACATTTGTCGATAAGCCAATTGACAAACTGGTATCACACTTTAAGATATTAGAGACTTTACAGATGAGCTTCTAGTCTTAGGCCATACACTTTTCTTTCAGATATAATTTCATAGATGCAAACTGGGAGACCAACCTTTTACCCTCCAGGTTCTTATCTGTGTTCAGGGGCAGAGGTTCTTGCCTCCCGCCCAGCTCTCTTGAGGTTAATTATACCCACCTTACCAGCTGTGACTGACCTTCTATGTGCCTGAAGCAAAGACAACTGAAAGATTTGGCATAGAGGCTGTTATTGGTTAGGGCTTTTATTTCCAAGAAGTCAGTGTTGACATGTGATATATTTCCTTGTCAGGGATTGCTAATTAAAGTGACTGACAGTGCACAACCTAGATGTTCAGCTGGTAATGGAACTTAGTTTGTCCAGTCAGTTTGTCTTCCAACTTTCCTCCAAACCTTTTGGCCTTGACTGTAAGACTGGGTCTAGTTTCTCCATATATTCCTTCTACTGCTGTACTTTTTCACTTCATTGTGGTCAAATTAATGACCAAACACAACAGTTAAAGTTTAGCTCTTAAGGTGAATGTATAGTTATGTTTTAACCCTAAAAATAAGGTACATTTTTCTTTCGTCGACAATTTAGCTGTAAACACAATTTAAGCTGTAAATTGAATGAAGCCGAGGTGAATATTAAACTGAATAAAACTGATTCACTTACCCATCCAATGGAATGCTCATCCATCTCTATGGTAATTAGACCATATACCAGCAAAGTCCAATCAACATTCAGGTAAAAAAAAAAATATATATATATATATATACATAAATTTTTTTGTTTGTTTGTTTTTACGGCACTACAGGCTAATTTTTTTGACAGTAGGTTGACAGGAAAGGGGGTATAAGAAAGAAGAAGAGACATCCAGCAAAGGACCACAGGTTAGATTCAAACCCCGGTCAGCTGCATCGAGGACTAAGGCCTCCATACATAGGTTGTGCGTGCTGACCACTGCACCACCAAACAATGGCCAGGTTACACATTTTTTTGATATTTTTATATTATTTTGATCACGCGGACTTGGACAAGTTTCTAGAGAGGATGGCTATCTTGGAAATGAAAATGAATCGACTGGAAGTCAAAATGGAAGTAAATGCTGGTTATGGAAATGATACAACCCTGTCTATGCCAACCCTGCTGGTGTCTCAAAACATTGGGATTACCCCACCAGTGGTTTTAAACAGCAACTAATCAGAACAACAAAAAAACTGTAGAACTGTGAAATAATGTGCTACTAGAATGACAATATCACGCCAATTTTTGTTGACGTTGAAGCCATTTTTTGCCACTGATCTAATTACCAAAAGAAATCTTGTAAGAAAGCGTGTTGTCATGGACAGTACAATTAATAACTTTACCCAGTCTTACGTTTTTGCATCCACTTTGCCCCGTAACTCAGCAGATGAGCTGGTTTATAATTTACATTCTAAAGTTGCAGACATTATTAATTCCACTGTTACAGTTAAAGCGAAAGTTGTCTCTGGGAAAATCAAATCTCCATGGAGAAATGCTCCAGCACTAAGGAAAGAGTGGAGGGAGTGTCGAAAAGCCGAACGAAGGTGGCAAAACAATGGACTCCAGGTTAACTATGAAATCTATAAAGATAAACTTCACAGATATTATTTAAAACTAAAAGATTCCAGAGAATCTTACTTTTCTGACATTATCAACAAAAAAAATCAACAATGCTTGCGCCTTATTTGGCACAGTGGACAAGATCACAAATCCTCCTATCACGATGGCAGAAAAACTTCAATCTACAAAGGCCTGCAATGTTTTTGCAATAGATTTTACTTCGAAAATATAAGGTATTAAAAAAGCAGTCTGCATATCAACAAAAACTCCAGTACCAATACTGTCTCCAATTAGAATAAACTCTGTTAAAATGTCGCAATTCTGCCTAATAAACTGCAAAAACTTAGAATACACTGTTCAGCGGCTAAGCTCCTTTTCCTGCTGTCTTGATGCTTTACCCACAGGATTTATTAGGAAGGTGTTGTCTGTTTGAGTCTTATTTGATTGAAATTATAAACACATCGCTCATGTTGGGTGTTTTCCCCACCGAGCCTTAAAAACAGTAATTATCAAACCATTGTTGAAAAAGAGAGGCTTGGACAAATTGGTCCTTCAGAACTACAGGCCTATCTCAAACCTACCCTTGATCAGTAAAATTTCTAGAAAAAGTTGTGTTTTTTTTTAAGATGATAAGCTGATTTGATGTCTTCCAGGCAGGTTTCCTTGCCAACGCCAGTACAGAGAATGCCCTGATTAAGGTGTTCAGTGAGACCCGTATGAACTCAAGACTCTCGAAGATCCACAGTGCTGGTATTGTCGGACCTCAGAGCAGTGTTTTATACTGTTGATCACTCAATTTTATTCGAGGATCTGGAAACCTGGATCGGCCTTTCTGGTACAGCTCTTGACTGGTTTCAATCCTAACTAAAGGGGAGGGACTTTAATGTGTCAGCAGGGAACTTTAAATCAGAGACCAGAAAAATCACATGTGGGGTTCCTCAAGGCTATCTTCTGGGGCCACTCCTATTCAACATCTACATGCTCCCCTTTGCTCAGATATAACAAACAACTGGATCAGGTAGTTAGGGCATTGCGCTTGGAATCCAAAGGTTCTGATTTCAAACTGCACTCCCTTAGACTGGCACTCTGGGTACCTGAGCAAGACCCTTAACCCCAGATTGCTTTCCAGGCACTGCACAATGGTAGCCCACTGCTCCCCAAGGTGATGGGTTAAATGCAGAGGTGAATTTTTCCAATGTGAGATCAATAAAGTTCAAATAATATTATTATTGGCTTTATTATAATCTTTTATTAAGATTTTACGTAATGTCTGTAAATGGCTTGTATATAGCACTTTTTCAAGTCAGGAGACTTTACCAAAGCACTTTACACTACTTTCAGGCCTTCACACACTGATGGTGGCAAGCTACATTGTAGCCACAGCTGGCCTGGAGCTCACTGACTGAAGCGAGGCTGCTGTACACTGACACCACTAAGTCCTCCGACCAAGTGAGGCTGCCTTACACATGTGCCAGCGGGCCTTCTGGCCACCCACCATCAATAGGGAATGCTGGGGAAGTGTTTTGGCCAAGGACACAACAACAATGAAATCTAGATCCTGGGCTTGAACTGACAGCGCTTCGGTTACAGGGGAAGCTCTTGCATTTGACCCCACTCTTCGGTGGAAATGAGAATTTAAATAAGCACCAGCTAACTACAAGGACATCTGCAATTAGTTTGTGGTTTCATGGCAGCTACTACTAATAAAAAAACACCAAAACCTGAGCTCAGGTTCTCTATTAGTTTGCAGAAATTCACCACTACTTCAGAAAAACTCAACAGGTAGTCTTTCTTAAGGAGAGCGCCCTCAGCAGCAGTTAAATGCTTTGTGCACCAAACCAGCTCCCTGTGCAACAGTTAACAAGCCAAAAGGATTTATTAGTAAGTGCATGGAAAGACCTGTTATTGGATGCAAGGCGGTTGCAAATACAAGAAGACTTGGGCTAGTAATTTATAGTCTCCTTGGAGTTAGTATTCACGGCTGAAGGCATGAAATTATATTAGATTCTTACAATAATGGAAGCATTTAAAATGTACCTGGCCTAGCTCATATTTTCTCCAGCCTCCAGAACAGGATCTGTTTTATTAGATCATAATAAATGTGTGTTCAGAGTTTTCTCATTTCATTTATTGACTGAAACATATAAATATCCCCAGTTGGCTATTGACTAAACTCAACAGTAGATTTAGTGGCAGAACAACCCTGTATAGAGAGATGTAAGCCTGTGGTGACAGAAAAAGTAAAGGAAAAAAGACATTGGCATTGTCATTTAAGCCAGCATATACCAAAGCAGTGAAGATATTAAAATACGTTGAGATTATTTTACAAACATAAAGTAAGATGAGACTAAATATGAATGTGGAAGAAATTGGATGTGTCACAATTCTTGGGTCTGCATCATTTAAACAACTGGCCCACATAGACTAGGTCCTTTGAAGACTTTAAAAAAATTAATGCCAATAGAGATTAACCGGTAATTGGAATGGTCGAGGCGTCACCAGCAGTCTTCTGCCTAGCATGACTCACATATCTGGGAAGCCAGTGAAACCCCAACCTTTTCTTTGTAATATCCTTTTTCCCTGATTTATAATGTACATATCCTTAATCAAAAGGAAACACAATCTTAGAAGCTACATGTTTCTTATATCATTACTCATAATGACTATACAGAAATAAAATAGGTAGATAGTGCGACATACTAATATGACAGAGGTTAAAGCTACATTATGTGATAATAACAGAGACTTACTGATATAAATGTAATATATTGTACATAGTAATGTTACTTATTATCATCTACACAAACAGACAAGGCAACAGGAAAATGCAGTCTTACTATCATCAACAGACAATCTTTATGTACATTTTTCCTCCACTCCAAACTCCAAATACAAACATTATCAAAAAGGAAAGTTTTAAGCCTACCCTTAAAAGTAGACAGGGTGTCTGCCTCACGGACTAAAACTGGTAGTTGGTTCCACAGGAGAAGAGCCTGATAACTAAAAGATCTGCCTCCCATTCTACTTTTAGATTCTACTTCAATACTTCAGATTGAGAGCGCAGTGCTCTGTTAGGAACATAAGGAACAATCATATCTCTGATATAAGATGGATCTTGGCCATTTAAGGCTTTATATGTGAGAAGGAGGATTTTAAATTCTATTCTGGATTTAACAGCAAGCCAATTAAGAGAAGCAAGGATAGGAAAGATGTGATCCCTCTTTTTAATTTTCATCAGAACTCTGGCTTTTGGATCAGCTGGAGACCTCTGACCACAGTCTGTGGACTTCATGATAGCAAAGAATTACAATAGGCCAGCCTTGAAGTAGCAAATGCAGCATCTTGCTTCTCCAGAATCACCCCTGGACAAGATCTTTCTAATATTGCAATATTCCTGAGGTGAAAGAATAAAATTCCAGAACCCCTCTCTGATATGGAATATCACCCAGGTTTTTTTTTCCCCTTTATGATCTAGGATACATTTAATCCCATCCAAATGAAGTGACTGACCAACCAGCTTCTTTTCTCAGGGAGTCTTCATAGCAATAGCAGCGCAAAGGAGAACAACTAGTGACTGTATAAATTGATTTATGCTTGTATATGAAAGCAGCAATTTAGGCATATATTATATACAATCCATTTCATTTTAAATCATAATGTGAGAGCTTATGTAACATCTGAATTCCATGACTGAATTGTAAATGCTTGGAAGCTGAAATTACAATCCTGTCCCTCTGTTCTGTGATGGTTTTTCTCTTTTCACAATGATAACTTCCTTGACATCTCAATCAAATAGGTGTCGTCCTCAAGAAAACTAATCAAAAGTCCGGTTGTCTTCCAATTTAAGCCTGTCTGTGGCTATTATGTGTTGTATTTATTTACAATAAAAAATCCTTAAGCTTTTGATTTTTGCTGTGCTCTACAAGGTGTTGTTGTTTCTCTGTGAGCTAAGAACAAACTTATCTGATATATTTCATCATGGCAGCTCATAATATTCACTGCATGTTACATCAATAACTTTTCATATTTCTCCCTCAATGCTATGGTGAAAAAGAATAAGTTTCTTTATTGAACTTTTTACTGGAGTAAAAAAGAGAAAGAAAACAAACACAGTAAAAGAAACAACTTTAAGCCTTTGAAAATTGTCTTATTATTGAGTTCAATACAAAGGTAAAATCTAATTAAGAATGGTAAAGTTGAACAAAAACGTTGCTTGTTTTTGAATGTGTGTTTAATCAAAAGCTTTTTATTTTTACACTTTATTGCACCTCACTCACACCCCTGAGAAAACAGACTGTACATGTAATGTATGTCTTCTGAGTGGTCTATTATTGCTGTTTTGCTGTATTTTGTGTCTTGCGCTGTTAAATAAAATGTATTATTATTATTATTTGTCATGCACTCTTTCCTGTCTCTCTTTCTCCCCAGTTAGTTCTTATATCCTATTTCTTTATCACCTCTCTTTCCATCTCCATGTCTGTTGTATTTGATTTTGCTCCAAAAAGATACAGACTCTACCTGCAATATTTTGAGATAGAAAAAAGCATCAGTTGTACTAAACTTTGTTTCAGCTAAATACACTTTACTGTAAATTGTTGTGAATCAAACAAAGAAGGTTGACCAAAATATTACTCTTCCTCCGTTAGATTTATGTGGTCACTAACCTGTATTTCCTCGCCTGCAGAGTTTGCTGCCTCAGATACCCACAGCTATTAGTTATGCCTCAGTTCATTAAGAAAATAAGAAAAAGTAAGAAAAATAAAAAAGTCAAATCATTATTTAAACTTTAATTGTCAAAGGATATTCTTGAATTGAAAAATCTAAATATTGTATCAACTGCATTATTCTAATTCTGGCTATGTACTTTCGTTTGTCAGTAAAAAAAAATTAATAGTAAAATGATTTATCTCAGCAGTGAGTGTAAAGGGTTAACCAGTTGGGTGTTCTTATCTGAAATAAAGGTGTGCTGCAGCTTTTGTCAGGCTGAACTTCATGGGCCTTTCAGATTGAATGGGAATAGCATGCTGACTAATTCCCCAGGATTTCAATATTGTAAAAAAAAAAAAAAATAGATAAAAATGTAAATCCCTTTATTGTCCCAAATTGGTGAAATTTACTCCCTGCGAAGGACTGGTGACCTGTCTAGGGCCTTCTTAGAAGGCTGGACCTGTTTAATCCATTTCCAAAACTCTTCTAGCCTCCTTATTTTCACGGACCCTAACAGACTAAGTCCAATACATTGGGTTCTTGCACGATGCAACCACTTAAAAACATACCCTCTAACTGTCGTCTGCCCTCTATAACATACAACAGTCTTCTCGCTTTGTCAGAAGCCGATCTTAACCTGATAAAAACTGTTCAATCCTCAGGTACCAAGGCAGTCATGTGGCCTAAAGTCAGCAAGAACTTTGGCATGAATCTTCAGGTCAGCAGTTAGAAGAGAATGAGGCCTGCAACAGCTAACATCCCCTGAGAAATAGAATTTAGAAGGATTTCTGTCAGGCCCTGGAGATGTAATTGGATCGTCCATGTTCAATGACTTGTTTGTGCTAAAGCAAGATAACCATACATTATTTAAAAAATTAAAGCATGCATTTTTGTCAAATTTACCCTGTGAACTATACAGCTCACAAGGTGACATAACATGTATTAAGATTTTCTGGATCATATTTTATCTTGCAGTCTTTGTCTTTAATACTGAAGATATCAACAAAAAGCTCATCTGCATTGAGCTTTGAAGCTAGAAGACGGCTGGGTCAAGAAGAATTGAAATAGTGAGGTAGCCTCGTTTTGTGCATAGGAAATTCTGAGCCATGCTTTAAAAGTGAATTGATCTCTTCTTTAACCAACTTTTTATACAAGGCTATGTAGTCGTCAAAGTTGCACTGCATACAGTAACAGTGATATTTTTATTTCCTGAAACCCAGTTTTGTTTGTTTAAGGGATTCTTATTTCTTTACCTTCCATGGAGCAAATGGACATCAGCAAAAGTTTCAAGTATGTTATTTTGCTGCTGCCTACCAAACAGCAGTTGGGACATTAACCAATAGGTGACAGTATACATTCTAACACTGTTGTTGATATAGTTAATGAGGCAACCTTTAAAGCCTGAATGATGCAAGATCAGAGACTGACTTGCAGTTGGACAAGGAGAGACACTGGGGAAATTAACTTCCTGCAGCTTGCCAGTGAAATGTTTTTAACAGGATTGACTATTCGCATCAAGGTTTCATCATGTTTTGGTCAATTCAGCAAACAGAAATCTTAAATTGCTTCTTTTGCTTTCCTGCTGAAGTTAGAGTTTCTTAACAAATGTACTGTATACTTACCGTATTTTGCTTGACAGGCACTCTAAGCCATACTGTTAAATTTTACCTCCTACACTGTAGAATAGATCATTATAAGGAGAATATATTTCTATCATCTATTTTTAAAATGTTAAATTATAGATTTATTACACACATAATAAAATACTCAAATAAAATTAAATGTTTTAAATACCAAAATATTGCATAAGCTCAATAAAAAGAAGCTTGTGTGTCGAGTAGTGGAGGGGGCCTTTCCACAAAGCGCTTATCGAGGCTTGCTTTATTTAGGGGATGGGCCAAAAAAAGATGTCCAAAACCGTGCTACTGCCATACCACGTGACTGTTAGGACTCCTGTCTGTGTGGTTTGTCTTCTTTCCTCCACCAGGCGGCGCCTGGTCCTGGTTCGCCTCCTCACACACCTGCAGAGGGTTACCTCATTAACGGAGCGCTCTTAAAGGAATACTACACCCAAAACATGATTAGCCTTCATTTTCTACTCACCCCCATGCTGAACAACACTCTGGAGTACTTTTTTGATATCTCAAATGCATCTGGAGATCTGGGAGGCTTCTTGCTGTCTGCTGACATTCAAATAATGGAGGTCTATGGCGCCCGAGGTAGAAAGGTCCATAAAAGTCCACAAAAAACGTGTCAATATTCCTCCATACTGCTCGTGCAATGTATTCCAAGTGTCCTGAGTGGGTAGCGTCCATAATTTACTCGAAACAAAGTCATTTAGAATGTTTTTAGAGCATAAACAGTAGTGTATAGGATTTCCTAAAAGCGCGTTTGTAACCCATGTTAAAATCTAACATAAATAGGGATCTAACATAAATAGGGATCTAACATAAATAGGGATAAGTAGTTGGTTAAAAGTCTGTAGACAGAAAAAAACGTCGCTGTCCCTTTAAGAAACCAGCGTTACAGGTGCAGTGTCTGGGTGACCCGAAGGAGAGAGCAGAGGAGGAATCGGAGAAAAAGAGCGGTGATTAATTAACAGAAAAAAGTTAATATTTTAGTAAAACAAAACATAATTTACCTGGTCGGGAACTGACGAGGATTTTATGAGAACTAAGCCATATCGGTTTTGGTGAGTTTTGTGTTTATTTTTCTGTATTTTCATCGTGTTGTAATTTTTCTTTTGGTGGAGAGTCATTAACTGTTACCCAGTTATTATATTAAGTTTATGAAGAAGAATTTAATTGTATAATTTGAGTATTTAAAAAGAGTTTTATTGTGTTTTTGGCCTGTTACACAGGTCAGGTTTTTTGTTCGGATTGGAAGCTTGGTCGGAGCGAGGATTAGTCTGCCATGTGCGGCGTGCACATTCACAGACGGGATTCAAGATGGCGAGCCAGACCTAGACCTTCAATTCATCTTCTACATTGCATGAGGGAGGGACTTTCCCGCATGTGGTAATCCCCTGCCAGAGCGGTATCAGATATCAGAAACTAGTTTGAACTGAACTAAAAAAGAACTGAAGACTGAATTATTATTTTTTTGGACTGAATCAAACTGATTCTTTTCGTCGAACTGATATTTACATTTGGACTTGAACTTGAATTTAAAGTGCCATACTTTGATTTTCATATGTTATTTTCTGAATGTGATTTGAGTAATTGTGGTCCACTTGATTTAACTGTGTTGAAGGTATTTTGCAACCTGTAAAAGAAAGGAAAGAGTTAACTCAGGAAAAATTTAAATCTTAAAATAGGTACAACCTATGAAAAGGAGACTGGTCTAATTAATTAAAATGAGTCTAATTAAAATAACCTAGTTGAACTAGAGAGCAAAAAGAGAGTGATATATTCTTTTTTTTTTCCTTCTCCCTTTTCCTCCCCATTTATACTTACCTCATTATTAAGAATCTGCAGAGTATTTTTGGTTTCATGTATTGTATTTTTTTTTGCATTCATTAAATTGCCGGCCATTTTCACTTAAAGCAGCGGTCTCTGGTGTTATTATTTTGCTCCCCACTCCTTAGAGCCTAGAACTGGTCCAGTGGCGCAGTTAGTGGTGTGATACCGGTGCTACACGAGTCTACGGAAACCGCGTCAGACCAAACCAGATGAAAGTGTGCATTCAGCTCGGCAAAGAACTCATGCTCTTCCTCAACACTGAAGTCCTCAGACACTTTTCTTTCGTTGTTTCTTTCTTTGCACAGGTAAACAGCACATTTCTTCTTCTACGCTTGCATTATCAAGAGCAGACGCTGAATGCGCACTTTCAAGCTGAGTTTTGCTGAGTCAAACTGAGTTTTTGTCTACCTGAGTGTTAACCTCGTTGTTTTCTCTTTGCCACTGGGCAGGAAGTCAACCTGCAACTGGATGTGTCAGACCTCCTCTCCCCTGGAAGGATCTTCTGAGAATCACGCTGAGCTGAGGATTCAAGGGTGTGATTCTGATCAACCCATTTTCCCAAGGAATGTCTGGGGCTTCTCTCTGAGGAAGGGATTCATCTCCACAACAACCCCGTTCAAATACCGCAGGAAATCTAAGTGGCAGTCAGCTTCTCCGTTCACCTACAAACAACTGCATTCTGGGTAAACCCTGTCCGCCCTCCATCGAATGAGTCTAAGACTGGAACACCCCCACACTTACTAGAGTCGAAGAGTAAACCATTTTCTAGAACTAACCGCAGTGTCTTCCCCTCACTTTCCAGTTCCGGTTGAGCAGTGTTCAGAGCTACATTGGATTCATCACAATCTTCTCAATAAACCTGTTAAACTTTCCCCTGGTCTCTCTATATTGGTTTTCTGCATGTGGGTCCGAGCTCTTGATTAAATCATGACAGGGACTACTTTGGGAAGTGGTTTAGATCGCCCACAAACTTCGACAGGCATTTAAACTGCCTCAGTATTCAGTCAAGATGTGGGGTCACTGATGATTTTACGGACTTGGGACTCACAGCGCTGGGAAGAAATGTCCTTAATGGAGGGAAGAGGAGCCTCAATGATCCTCTCTGCTGTTCTCACCACTCTTCTCAAATTCTTCCAATCTGAGGATGGGTGGGGGCAGGTGGGCTCTCCTCATCCTCCTCAGGAAGCATGCCTTTCAAACACCTTTCATTTTGCTCATCATTGCCCAATTTGCACAAGAACTTTCACTGTCTACTTGAACTTAGTAGGTGGTGGTTTATTCAAGTGTACACGCTGGTATACAGTGTATAACCACTTATTTTTCAATCGGCATTGTGTATACCAGCTTCTAAATCCCCCATGATCCACACTATTAAGCAGAATCTTGAAACCATTTTCCCATTTTTCCTAGGGTGGTGAAGCCATAACCTGTGCTTCAATTGCCTAATGCTCACTGATTTGATGATTGCATTGGTTAACTATAAGCATGATAACCAGTGAACCAATCAGAGGCACTGAATGGCAGGTCTTGCAGAGTTTAATGTTGCTCACATATTAAATGTTGGGATACTTAGGCTTGCCCACCAGAGGGTGCCAAGGATCCTCTTCTGTTATTTGTTTTTTTGTTAGGACTGGGATTACTGTTGGGATCTGGAGAGTTACCATCTGTCTCCTGGGCTGGAGCTTCCAGCACACCTGAAGCTCACCAGCCCATCAGGAAACCTTCCTTCATAAGCAGCAGTCAGACCTTCCTTCGACGCCGGAGTGTTGACCAAGTTTGGTTAGCAAACCTAAGCCTCTGCACATCTAGTTAATCACAGTAGACTCTAGAGAGGAACTGGATTCTAGCCTGTCTCTATCTTCTCTACTCACAGAAAGCCTGACTGAAGTCAGAAGCTCTGGATGAGCTTTATCTGGAAACCTGCCTGCCAGCCCAAGGAAGCCAAACCTGAAGGTCTTAGCCTGGATTCCTCCTTCAGCTCTCAGGGGAGAGCTAGGAAGTTGAACCTGAAGATCTCAGTCTGGATTCCTCCCTCAGCTCTCAGGGAAGAGCTAGGAACCAAACCCACGTCTGAGGCTCACTAGCCAGAAGCTAGACGCTGCTCCTGCTGACTTCTCTGTTACTTCCTCAATCTCTGGACCCACTCGGTTCCCCATCTCAAGGATCTGTCAGAACCTCTTCAAGGTACATTCGAAAATTACCCACTCATCAATCCATCTAACTACCTGGCTAATCAACTTCCCATCTCTCCAGATATCAGTGATCCCAGACCCGGACCTGTACCAGAACCAGTCCATGTTTCTCTGTGCATCTTCCTTTAATAAACATTGTTAACTTTTCCTCTGTCTCCAGTCTGGTGTTCTGCATATGGGTTTAGCTCATTAAACCGAACATGACATTAAATAACATTTACAAGTTTACTTTAAATGATTTGCATTTAGTACTGGCAAAGAATCAGTAATATGAAGCAAGCTAGTCAAACAGTGAAGCAGAAGGTGCCTCTTCGCCCATAGCCAAAGATGTCAATACAACTTTGGATGAAAACGTCAACTACGCTAGGTGGCCATGGGCCATTTTTATTGTCGGGCCTCGTGAATTATGTTAATAACATATCAGAGCTTGACTACTGTGTTAGGAAAATATATCACTTTTGATGTGTTGTAAATGCATATTTCATTATAGATTTTGCTTTGTTGAATAATTTGAATGATTTTTTTTCCAATCATCATAAAAGTGTTAGAGTGATAATTATAAAATTATTGTGTGGACATAAGAAACATTGAAAGAAAGAAGACGCTACATTTCTATCCTTTGATTCAATCCGGAGGGTCATAAACTTTTATGACCTGCATCCAGTAGGTCATGAGGCAGAGTCACACGGTTGTGTGACTTCCATCCAGCCAGATGGTCATTTCACACTGTCCTATGACCTGCATCCTGCCAGATAATCATTACTGAGTTTTCTGTTTAAGACCCGCCCTATTATGTTGTAAACTGTTAATAAAAGGCTTTGCTGTGAAGGGATCTGTGAGAAAAGGTGCTGGTTTGAGCCAGCAGTTCTTCTCCCCTACTGCAGAGGTTGACGTTACAAATCCCTGTCTGTGTTTGATCATTTCGTCCTCTTAATCTTTTAAACTCACATTTCTCTGGATTAAAACCCAACAATAAGTACTGTTAATATATCTATGAGTTACTCTAAAATAGTCTTTATTTCAATTTTAAGAGTTCATCAACTTTTCATTTTATCTGATTGGTTTTGATGCATTTGATTCTTATTTTTAAATCTAAGCTGAAATATGAACAAGGATGTGAAAATCACATATAGAATGTTTAATTTAAATGTTTAAAAAATAACTGAAACGCCATCTTTACCTCATCTGTATTTTATTTTCATACAGGCCGCCCGTGTGGCAGGCATACCAACAAACTGCTCCTGATTAAATTGTCCACTTTAATATTGGCCCACACTAACTGTTGCAAATCAGCTGTTCAAAGAGACATTTTACAAAAGAAACGACTGACTTGCATGAGAGAACAGGTGTTGAGGGACTCAGGAAAAAGGAATAGTTCACTCACAAGTCATAATTGTCCCTCACTAGACTGTAGGGGAGCATTTAGTTATTTCATAATCCCTCCTTCCTGAGATCAAAAAGAAGAAATTATATGACAATGAGTAAATACTACAAAGAAACTTTTTGGTAAACTACATAGAGCAGTCTTAAATGTCATTGTTTCTGGATTTCTGGATATATCTACCTTAAAAAAAGAGGGCAAGTATACGCACTTCTTCAGGAACCACTACGCTACTGGTGGTGACATGTTCACATGTAGCTTCATTAACTGTGGGGATTTTTGAAGCAATTTGCCCAAACGGTTCAATTTCTCATGAGGCTGGTCCGGTAGCTGGGCTACAAAAGCCTGAGACAGACAAGGCGAGAGGGTTACAGAGTGGGGTTAGAAATGAGGCAGGGTCTGTGGCTTAAAGTTTGCCACGTTTGATTAACAATCAGGACTGAAGGGCTGGCAGAATGCTCCTAAAAATGCCCCTTCTCGATGAGTCAAACCAGTAGCAGGTGCACCTCATTAAGGTGCTGCATTTAATTGTGCTGCAACTTAATCTGGAAGGAAAAAAGAAAAAGGCAACCATACTCCCAAAACCCAACAGAAATGTTATACCATAGTCATATTACGGCCTTCAAATTTGTACAGAATAATAGTTTTGGGACTTTAAATGGCATCTTCTACAAGGAAGGTTTATTTGTAATCTCTATATCATTCGTTTGTTCTGCCCAACCACTGAATCAGGTGAGTCAAATCTGTAGAGTGAATTAACTTGTGCAGATTGGACTCACCAGGTCCAGTAGCTTGGCAGAACAAACACATGACATGGAGATTACTTGTTGGCCCCCGATTCCCCATTTCTCAGTTATGGTATGGGCGGGTGTCTGTTATGGATGAAGATAAAAGGTGCATGCAGCGAAACCGTGACGAGATCCTGAGGCCAATTGTTGAGCCATACACCCAAGAACATCACCTCATGTTGCAGCAGCACAATGAACGGCCCCATGTTGCAAGGATTCTTGCATGGCCGGCATATAGTATATGACAGCGTTTACCAGTTCCAGTTCAACTTCGCACAGCCATTGAAAAGCAGTGGACCAACATTTCACAGGTCTATATATATATATATATATATATATATATATATATATATATATATATATATATATAAAAATGTTCAAACATGTCTTTGTTGAGCCAAATCACATCTGTTTATTTTTTTATTGTTTTGTGTTCTCCTTACCAAAAAAATTCCCTAGGAACATCCATTATTTACAAGCGAAAAATATATAAATTGGAAGCAAAAAAAACACATGAGGAGATAATAAAACATAGAAATCAGTCAAGATGCTAATGTTATTTTTCAAACAGGCAAAACTTTTTTTTAATTAATATAAATCTTAACTTTCAGTTTTTATGTAATTGCATTTATTGCTAATTTTATTTTACAAATTTATTTTGTGAATCAATTAAGAACACTTAGCTTTTTTTCTATAAAATTAGCTTTTACTTAATTTTCTAACTATATCAGGGGTTTAAGAGTTGATTTAAGATACATTTAACATAAGAGTTGTTTGAACCTCAGTGCCTCATCCAACCAGATATCACTAAAATCTTACATAGGCAATGAAAACTATGATAATGTACTTCATAATAGCTTAAGTTATACATGCTACATGCCCTTATAACATCAATTGCTGTTTAAAGCCCTTAAATCTTGCAAGACATGTAAATAGTCTGTATTACTCAATAAAAATCAACCTGCTTTCTTAGTGTGTCAGGCGTGTCATTGTGAGAGAATGAATGAGAGTGAATGTAAAACTGGATTAAAGCAGAGTTTCAACAACAGTAAGTATTAGGGGTTCTATCATGAAAAAGAGAGCAGTACTGAGTGAAAACATAAAATCTCAGGATTTTGGGGAAACAGTTTGAGTGAAAATATCATGTCACAACTTCAATCGTCCGGCAGCACAGGAAAATTGTGTGCACATCAACATTTCGGTTTCCTTTTATAACTACTTCAGAGCATCAGTAAGTAGAAGCGTGCATATACAGCTTGGACTAATGCCAATACCCGGGGACAGCAAAAAATAATTAATGGCGCAATAACATGCTGCTGTCGAAACAAAGATGAGGTTTTTAATGCTGAACAGCCAAACAAAGGGAATACGCACTTACCTGATTTTTTTAAACATCCCAATGTCTTTCCTTATTTAGTCACTAAAGAATAAAAAAAGGATGACAACATTTACGTTTAATTCTTAGCGCTGAAAGAAAAAGGTGGGAGATACAGTATATCTGATGCTTTGAAGTCATAAAAGAGCCTCATTGGTTCTTTGTTCAAGCTTAGTCTGGACTTTCTTCATTCTTGGTTTTCCAGTTGAATTTGCAGGGTAGAGCTGTGTAGAATAGCCGTGGACAAGAACATTGCCCTTTACCCTATTTCTTACCATTAATAGCTTTGCAAGACATCTGTATACAAAGCTATATGTGTGCATAGGGAATGCATCTGCTGTTGGCCTTTTCTCTCCAAAAAGAAAGAAGATCTTATCTTTTTTGCTCTATTTTCTTTTTACAACTGTTAAATATGGCTCAGATTAAATGTAGCTTAGTTAGTGTCCTTTCATTGGTTGGTTTCCCTAGATGGCAGTTCTCCTAAAACATCCCAAAAGGTCTGGCTCTCAAAAAAAGACTAAGTGCTACTTTTATCCCCCTGAATGACATATGTTTTCATGATGGGTGTATATACAGGTGCCAAGACATGGTACATAATATTATGTTCATGAAAAATAAAATTTTTGCAGATGGAGCATAAGGAGATAATTGTATTCTTTTTATAGAAATAATGGTAAATCTCATTAAACTAAAACATTTTTGAAATGTTTAATTTAAAAAATAAAATGACAGTTTATTACATAGGGCCACAGTTTCAATGTCCATGTAATAATAATAGATGTTGTAATGTTCGAAAAAAATGTAAATAAAATGCAGCTTATTTGATCTATGAATGACCCCTCTTTTTTGATATATGATATTTCCCCCATTATGCAGGCTTATTGTCAATGCCAAATGTTGAAAAAAAAAATCTCTAACTCTCTGAGTTTGTGTTTTGAACAATTTTATTTTGAAGTTTTGATTGTGTTTAAAATAGATTTGCTTAGAATTATAAGGTTTTTAATTAATTATGGTCCACATTGCAAACTACACAGTACAACATTTAAAACCACAGCAGTGCTGCATTTTGTAGCACAAAATCAACATTTACAACTGAAATGATCAAAAATCATAACAACAAACCACAAACTGGATAAACATCTGCTCTAACTGCAGCTTGGAGGGAATACTGTGTAATATCCGGTCTCCCTTTGAGGTATTTTGGATGGGGGAGAGTCCCCCTCAAGCATCTGCTGTTCTTTAAGAAGAATAAGAACAAAATGGATTTAATAACTGCCCTCCATAGCAAAGGAAATTGACACCAAATTTTAGCTGATTTTAGAAGAAAGATTTTTTGTTTCAGCATTTTTCCACATAAGAATAGATTAAAACCCCTAATAGACATTTTATGAGCTCAAATTATCATGGAGAACATTCTCAGGAGAAAATGCTGTTTTTAAAAAGTTTTTTTACACAGAATCTATAGATATTGGGTTGTGGAAGGTGGCTAGGGGCAGGAATGGCAGGAACTCTGGAAGGACAGGCAGATTAGATTCAAGCAAAACTACAAGCAAGTTGATTTTAAAGAAGAGAGTGTGAGAGTTCTTACTTGGGAGATGAGTTGAATCTGGCAGGGAGGAGTTCAGATGGAATCCGAATGTTGGGGCTGAAGGGAACCTGAGGTGGCTGAGGAGGGTAGAAGAGTTTTGAGAGCGTGGAGGAATGGCGGATCATGTTTGAACAGAATTGATTGTGCAGAGCACTAAGTAACTTCCAGCCAGTTTGATGCCCCAGAGAATTCACAGCAAGTTTGTAGAGAATTGTGGTGGTAAGACAATTTGCATAGGAACAGAGTCCAAAGGAGCATCAGTATCCTGAATGAAACAAAAGGGAAATCATGTAAGGGTAGTCCAGGAGTCTGGAGGGCTAGAAGTAGTGATGTTACCTCCAATACCAAGGCTTCAATGTATGCTTCAGAATGGACAGGGTAGTTATGGTGAAGCAGTGGGTTAGACCTTGCTTTGCATGACAACACTGTTGACATTTCACACCTTTACTTCTTCATTCAGACGGACTCAGTTGACTGCTTTGACTTGAGAGGTGGAGCTTTGAACATTTGGAGTGACTCAGCGTATTTAATATTTTTCAAGAGCCAGTTTGTGTAACCATTCAATATGTATTTTTAAATTATACTATAACTCAGAGTTTTTAAACCATCAATTTAGGGCGCACTCATCAAGGAAGCTTTTCTAAGTGTGGAAACCTGTCAATTTTAAGCAATTTTAATGCACATTCGAAGTGTTTATTAGAAAGCCAAGAGCCTATACTATCCAATAGTACAGTAGTAGTCATTCAAAATTTCCCCACTTTCCTTGATGGGTCCTTTTTAACCATCAATATTTGTACTAAAATATTCTTTCTGTCATGATTTTTGGACATTAAAAGGGAACACCAGTTTTTTTTTTTACATTGGTCCCTTGATTTTACGTTGTTACATCATGTTCTACTCACCCATATGAGTTTTGTGTCATTTGGAGCTGTTCTGAAGATATTCGATTTGTCATATCCAAGTAAGGTCTTCCTCTCGGCAACGAGTTGAAGGCACAAACTAAAATGTTCATAATTTGTTCTTTATGGTACGCCAGCATTCATAACATGTAGGCAAATCACTGTCCCCCAGACATCCGCTGTTACAGTATATATTTTATATTTATAGTTTTTAAAAACAAAGCGGAGTGTGTATGATGTCATCTGTGCGGGCCGGCTACCATTCATTCATTCTGTCCCCTGAACTTCTGCTAGTTTTACTCCCATGCCTGGAAGATGTCTAGTGCTGCTACCACTGATTATCTCGCTCTCGAAATGGAATTTAATGATTCAGATTAGCTAGCCGAATGAATAGAAGGGGTAGAGCGTAGCCACCTGTGGTCCGGCGCACGGATGACGTCATACACACTCTGTTTTGTTTTAAAAAAATACAAATATAAAAAATATAACCGCGGATATCTGGGGGACAGTGATTCGCCTACATGTTATGAATGCTGGCGTACCATAACGAATAAATTATGAACAGTTTAGTTTGTGCCTTCAACTTGTTGCTGAAAGGAAGACTAGGAAGACGTTATTTGGATATAAAACCGAATATCCTCGAAACAGCTCCACATGCGCTAAACTCATATGGGTGAGTAGAACATGATGTAATAACGTAAAATCAAGGGGCCAATGTAAAAAAAAAACGTTGTTCCCCTTTAATATCTAACAAGAAGTGTCATCTTCTGGTTAGACCCTGTAAATCAGTGAAAGGGTGAAGTCAGGGTAAAAATTACTGTATAATATTCATAGTATCTTGTTATGCAAGCGATGCATAAGATTCTTACTAATGGCAAAAATATAAGAGATAATATGAACAATGTAATAACAGGATGTCATCTTGGTTTTACGGCTCTTACAGGTGCTATAGTGGAGGTGCAGCATTACTTATCTGCTCCTCCTCTGGACCGAGCAGAGGATCTGCTGAAATATTGGATAGAGCACCACCCAGCCAAACAATACCTTATCACAACAGCCTCCTCTGTTCCCTGTGAAAGAGTATTTTTCTAAGCTGGAGAAATTGTCTCAAAAAATAAAAGAAAAAAAATGTTGAGCCCTGTTGCTGTACAGAACACTTTTATTGAATAAAAATGCCTGAAGTTGTCACAGTCTTGGTTCTGTTATGTTTTCTTTTGAGTGTTCAGTTTAACTTTGCTCCATGTTTTCTATTTTTATTGGTTTAATTCTTATTTTGTTGTGTTTTTTGGTCATATTTCAGTTCTAAGGTTTTTAGTTGTTGCCCTCTGTTGCCCTCTTGTGTTGGTCTCATTTTTCCCTAGCTGCTTAGACTGCTCTCTTCACACCTGCTCCCA
Source organism: Cyprinodon diabolis (assembly GCA_030533445.1). Classification (NCBI taxonomy): domain Eukaryota; kingdom Metazoa; phylum Chordata; class Actinopteri; order Cyprinodontiformes; family Cyprinodontidae; genus Cyprinodon; species Cyprinodon diabolis. The sequence goes on from CM060072.1 coordinate 5,388,068, forward strand.
ATCTGCTCGTTAGTCCTCTCTTTGTTCAGTAAGCCATAAATACTCTCCTTGTGCAGTTCTTCAGTGCTGGTTCCTCATCTAACTTCCTCCAACTCTGTCTTACTGTGTCTTCCTCGTCGTGATTGTTTCCCCTGAAGTCTACAGTTTTTATCCAGAATCTTCATCAGCATATCTAAGTCTATATTCACCGCAGTTCGGCGCCATTTACCTTTTTTTTCTCTGAGCACAGAGCAGCCGGTGTGGCTATCAGATCTGCTTGGGTGGTCAGATCTGCCCCTTCTTATGATGTTATCATATGGCAACTCCACTCAGACAAACTGTATTGCACCAGTTGTCAGGTGAGCGAGATGATACCAGAAGCTCAAAAAAAAAAAAAAAAAAAAAACACAGAATAAATAAAAATTTAAAAGAAAAAGAAAGAAGATATCCAGTCGCAGCAGATTCCGTGTCATGTCTGCTAGAAAGTTTGTTGGCTTTGGGTGTGAGCACAGGGACGATCCATCACACCCACCTTCAAGCTCACCATAAGATAGCGATTAAGTCTGGAGGAGAAGTTACTGATAGTTTTTGGATAAGCTGGATGCCACGACTTATGAGTAACTTATACTTAACGGGTGTCAACGATCAGATAACTTACAGGTAACTTATGGATCACTTACGAGCATATGCTGGCATACGTCGGGAATTTTTGAGCATGCTTAAAATTTCTCGGCATACGATGTCGTATATCGATGTGTGTCAGCATGTTTCAGTTGGCTTATTGTACTTCAGTGTGCTCATAACTTATACAAAACCGCAACTGATCCAACTTATGCCATTGTTTTTGCCAGATTTTTCGTACGCCAGGCATACGCTGGTCTAAATCATTAAGGAGGGAAAAGTGCATAAGGAGTTTAGAGCTAATGAGGAACAGGTGTACACAAGCAGCAAAGCAACTTTACCATCAGTGCTCCCAGATGAGCTTTGGAGGATGGTCTCATAAACTGCAGGGAAAAAAACGACACAACTCCCACACCCCGACAAAAATATTAGCAGATCATTTTAAAACAAAATAGAAACAAACCAACATTGGTCTTTACTAAGATCCCTAGCCGAGCATGAAGCAGAATTACTAATATTTATTTTTAACCCATATGTACCAAGACAGATTTGTTATTCAGAAAAAAATTATAAGTCCAGTAGTTTTATTTAGTTATTTATTTTGTGAAGCATTACACTTAATCATATAATAATAATACAACTTACCTTTGACTAAAATTAGGAAAAAATATTTGGTGTTAAGAAGACAATCCTGAACAGGACTATTCATGATTGCTTAAGCTAGGTTAAGAACTTTCAAGGTGTTTGTTGTTGATTATTTAACACTGGGAAAAAGTTATTTATCTACTTTGAAATTAAATGTGCCCTACCTTCTTGCAAAAATACATAGTGACAATTTTGATTTCCACAATGATTAGAATAATTTGATACTGAAAGGCTGAAATCCTAAGGTTAATTAGTATGAGAAAGAAGATATTTTAGACTTAAGGTTCTGTTTCTTTAGCTTTTATTAAAAGCAAATAATAATACAAAAATTGTACCAGATGGTTGATTAAAGCCTGATTTTGACCTCAAAGTTGTATAGTGTGTATAGTAGAAGAAATCTAACCTTTAAGCCTTTGAATCATATGGAAAATGTGGACAAGTAGAAGAAAAAACAACCAAAAATGCTTTAGAACCCTGAGTTCATAAATTGCATTCCATTAACTTTTATGTAAATAGATTATGAGACATCTTAATGAAAAAAAAAAATCTAAAGTGCTGTGCACAAATACACATTTTGTGATGTTTTTTTTTTTGTTGTTGTTTTTTTTATCCAAGCAGAAAGATATGGCAATAACATTATTGTGGGATGCAAAGAGATAAAAAACCCATCTATGAGGTCAAAAGGATGAAAACGGTAGGAAAAAGAAAAAAGTAACTTTTGATTATTAGGAGGATGAAACACAAAACAATGTCTATGAGAAGAAGTCGGAGGTGACAGAGAAAACACTTATGTGAGAAAATGAAGCTAAGTTCCTTTGGGATCAGGCTGACAGATAGCAAAGGTAAAGACTGTCTTCTTTTCCATTCCGCCTGTGATATCAGGTTTGATCAGGCGAATGCAAAAAAAAAAAAAGGAAAAAAAAAAAAAAAACGAGTCAAATGCCAACATGTCATTCAAGATTACAATGATTTCTTGTCTTAGCCTAAAAACGGTACAAAAAAAGTGTTAGGTGAAAAAGACAAATCAATATATCCTAAATTGTAAGGATGTAGCACCATCTGCATTGATTGATACCACCGGTAAAGAAATGTTGTAAAATAAATTGAACTTTTGTTGAAGTAGTTCATCTCACCTTGACAAATGTTATACCTTGATCAGACAAATATCTGGAGACTGAAGTATTCCCACACAAAAGTAACAGTCCAGTTTCAGCCTAACTATAAATTTAACTCCCTAATCTTTAGGTGATCTAAGTTATAAGGAGGTTTTGGGCATTATCAAAAATTCTGTAGCCTGAGGCCTAGTCCACATGAGAATCAAAAAATAAATGGCTTATTGCCACTTTAATCAGCTTCCACGCAGGCCAGCTGTAAACTGCGCAGTATATATACAACAGTTCTATTCAACGCCTCGTGCTTAACGTCCCTTATATTCAAGACCAGTTAAGACAGATTAATTCTTAAAAGTGATCAAAAATACTGCTAGTTTTGACATTTTGGATAGATGGAGACTGTTTCAGAGTTTAGTAGGTCAGCTAAAAAGCTTTGTCAGCTTTAGTCAGCAGCTGGATTTTATCTTTGTAAAAGGAATACGTTTGTTAAAAGAATAAGGTGGTGAAATGTATGGTAAGACGATGCTAGATCAAAATTTGTAATAGCAATTATCAAGTAACAGGCAGTCAGTGTAAAGTAAATGAAATTGAGTTTTATGTACTCATCTAGACTTCCACGTTACCCAGAACCATCTTTGTTTATTTACCTCCGTTCCTAAACAGCCAAAAGCATTTTAACACTTTCCTCCATTATGGGTGTTATCAGGATTAAGTGCTGCCTCCACAACCCTCAACCACCTTCATTGCCCTGTTTATTTCCCTAGTTAGTTCGTCTTCCTTACTCCTTCATCTTCCAGTCCACCAGCAATGTCCAGGCCCAAGGAGGACATCTCTATGTAGTGATCTCAGAACGTTGAACCCAGAATTTGAGGCAAGACAGGCAATGAGAAAGTTCAAAGAGTTTATTTCAAACAAACAGGAGAGCAGGCTGGTCGTCAGCTGCGGGGTGGATGTCTGCAGAGATAGGAGATACAGGTCAGTGACATGATTGTCGGACTGACCACGACTTGGAGCAAAGTCACTGACCTGATTCAAAGTTCAGTCCTATCCCGAAGGAAATAGTAGCATCAAAACGGGAGGTTAATCCCCAGCTTGCAGGGGCGCAGCCCCACAGTTCCTAGAGAGAGAGCAGAGCAAGCAAGCAGACTTCAGAAAACAGGTCCAAGTTCAGAAGCCGGTAGAATCCAGGAAACAGTGCAGAACAGATCAAACTAACAGAGCAGACAGGGGCAAGGAAAAGCTCTACACTCTAGTCTCATTAATTTGCCCAGTCCATCATTATCACACATGCCCAGCCATAAGTCTTCCGCCTAGGTGGGACAACCGAAAACAGTTAAAGGTCAATAAACTCTCTAATTGCCTCCTAGTTTTCATCTAAGTCTCTCAAGGTTGTAATGGTGGTGATGTGCTCACCTCTGTTGGAGGTCTTGAAACCGGTCTTGATTAGTCTTTTTCCTGATCTTGGGCTCTGTCTCTGAACATTGTGGCTTGGTCTTGGCCTCAGTCTCAGATCATGACAAATTGTATCAATATTAGCCACACAAGAAACCTTTCAAATTAAAACCTAAACTTTGCACTTCTAGAAGGCAGCAGTATCGGTGCCGGTTTTTGATTGGGGTCTGATGTGGGTAGCTGCCCCCCGACTTGGACCTAATATTTAGGCCTACTCTAGGGGTATGTATCAGACATGGGCAATGTGGAGTCAACAAGTCATCTCCATGTCATGTATTTGTTCTACCCAGCCACTGAAGCAGGTGAGTCCAATCTTCACCGTGAATTAACCTGTGCAGATTGGACTCACCTGGTTAATTGGCTGGGTAGATTAAATACATGACATTGAGATGACTTGTTGACTCCACATTGCCCATGTCTGGTATGTATACAGTAATGACTAAGCTTAATGCAAGCAGCAGAAGCAGCTAGTTTACATGCAAAGTCAATGGTTCACATGCCTCAAGGCGGAGCGGAAGGTCCCGCAGCGCATTTTGAGCAGCAGGAGCAGCGCGTCTGAGCAGCTGAAGCAGCGCCACGCTCGATTCGCCACATAAACCAATAAGAGAAGCTGATCTGGGAGTTGGCAGGGCGACAAACACAGCACTGAGCCAGAGGCTGCTGTTAAACTGAATTTCCAGTGAGTATTCACCACCGGCGTATGGGGGTATGAGCGGCTCCGACAGCTAAATAATATTTGAAGGCAGGACCATAATCTTGATGAACTGACTGCACAATTCAGGTGGACTTTCACACTTAAAAACAACAAATATAGCTGCCATTTTTACAGGCAAAGAAAGAATAAGGTACCTCCACCCAACAAGCAGCAGACCCACTTTTCGCAGCTAGAGCAGCTAAGATGCTTTAGCCACGCATCAGAACTAAACTTGTACAAGCATAGAAAATTAAGCAGCATACACATTTTTGCTGTTCCTGCTGTGTGCGGTCTGAAAGTAGCATATCAGTATTATTATTAACAGTATTATTATTACTCTTCATGAAAAACTTTCTAAACTAGCAGCAATTAACGAAGCCGAAAACCAATGTAATCTTACATTCAACTTTTAAGGTCATAAGCCGTGTAAGAAAACATATTTCAACATGGCTCCTTTGATTCATTTTCCCGGTATCATAGCTACAAATGTGACAATTAATTGTTTCCTTTCTTTTGTTTCCTATTGGCAATGCGATTTTTAGAAATTGACATGAACTCTATTGGCCCTGACTGTTCAATGAACGTGTCAATCTTTAAAAAAAAAACATGTCATTTGATCTAATTGGCAAATCCCCCTAAATTTATTTATTAAAAAAAAAGATATCTCCACGATATGTATTTTTAGGGGCAGTAAGCTTTGTGATATCTATGGTTATCAAGACAAAAACTATATATATCATTTGGGCAAAAAACTTTCTTTGTGCCTTTATGCCAAAGGTACAGTGTGTAGTAATAAGAGGGATTTACTGATGTAAATTTAATATATTTTCCATATGTATTATCACTTATGAATTGAAAGTCTCAAACTTTAAGGTTTAACTCGCCTTAGAAATTTCTATTTATTCTTATATAGGAGTCGGTTCCCATATTCTTTCCAGATTGAAATACAGGCAGTATGTGGGACCAATTGAAGCAGTTTTTTTCACAGGTTACATATCACATGTACTGCTGTCTGGGCATAGGGACAGTTTTAGCCAATATGACAAAAAATGATTTTTAAAAACTTACAGACTGCAGCTTTAAGGGAGAAACACAGGTAAGCGACCACGATCATTTGAACAGAAGATGACTATCAGAGTGTGTCACTTACCTGGTTTAGCAGTTAAGTCCATCCTCTCAATCATAGGCAGGATAAGCAAATGCACTGCCAATGAGAAGCGGCCCTGTGGCACCCAGAGTGAACCGATGCAGCAGCCCCAGTGAGCTGGCAGGATTCTGATCCAGGACAGGGATTCAGATCAGACTGGAGTGGTACTGGAATCGAGTAGTCCGCAGTCCAGTCAGGGGTTCCCATCCACAAGGGTCATATCCGTGTTCCAGGAAACAATCAGAGCGTGAAGGAGGGTTTAGAGTAAAGCATCCAGCTCAGACAGAAACACATAGACACATATGGGCAGAATCCAGCAGGAGTCCAACCGAGGTTCAGGCGAACAGATCAGACGGGTACTGACAGTGCCAGTTGGTTAGAGGGAACGGAATCAGGAAAACAGAATCACTAGGAAAACGCTGAAACGCTCACACCACTGGTTAGGTAAATAACTCGCTTAAAGACAAGGGCTCGAGAGTAATCTCCCAATGGAACTGGGGACTGGAACCTTGGGAATAAATCTAACCAACGAAACCGACAGATAGGACACAAACGGAAATCAAACAATGATCCAGCCATGATAGCTGAAACTGTGCCCAATATAAGGGAAACTGGCAGGTGGATGAGATGAGTGATAATTAGGAGCTGGACAAAGTTAAGCAGGTGAAAGGCATGAATGAATAACGTGAGCTATCAGGGCAGATCATGACACACAGCGGGTTTACATGAATAACATCTTCTCTTTTTCTTTTAAATTTTGAACCACGGCAAATATGTTTTGTATCGTGCATCCATGTATCCATATGGATACAAAATGGATAATTAGAGGAGCAGTAGATCATGAAAATTTGTTAAAACTTGAAGAATTGATAAGCATAGGGGTTACCCAGGAGGATAAAAGGAAACATAGGTGAGATTTTTTTTTTTATTCAGTCTGTATTTTGGATTTTTATTCCAGGATAAGATAAGGAGGAGGCTTTTAAATGGTTTTGATTTAGAATAAGGGTCCACTCCATGTGATACAGCTCTCGTGTCTTGGAACTGAGATGGTTTTAAATCATTCATTGAAGCTTCCAAATGGTGGCAGCAATGTCACACATAGGAGGCACCTTAACAAGCTTAGAGACCTGCACTGCTGTAGAGCAGAGCTGCTGCCTGATTTAGTAGCATCTGCACACTAAATAGTCATACTGAGTACAGTATGTCATATCACCACATAATACATAAAACAAACCCATATGGCCACTAAGCACCATGATTTCACTGCAAGAGGCTTATGCAGATGGTACAATATGTGCTGGTGTGTAACTGAAATCAAAGTATAAAGGAAACAAGTTTGTTTTTTTCTTTGCTTCACAGTTAATGCACACATAGTGCAAAACGGTTAGAAAACAGCTAATGAATTTTGGAGTAACTACCTTGAGACTTCTCTAGAAGTCCTTTGGAGGGAAAGTGGCTTTCACTTTATCACCAATGGTTAGTTCAGGTACCCACAGTCCATGATTGGCTTTGTTATTCACTGGTTTGGTCTGTGTAAGGGTCTTACTGATTGAGGGAAGCTTTAATATAGAGCTTGAATGGTAAATGGTAAGTTGAATGGCCCGTAGCTGTATAATGCTTTATCATGTCCAAGAACCCTGAAGCGCTATACAATACAGTCACTCACCCAGTAGTGAAAAACAAATTTGCAGTATACTTTACAAGTAAAGCTGCCATACACATTTGTCACTGGGTCCTCTGACCAAGAGTAAAGTGTGTTGCCCAAGAAATCAACTACTAAGACAAACAGAGGTGGTGTTCGAACCAGCCACCCTCCAGTTACAAGATAAACTCTAGCGTCCTGAACTTGTTTCTGGTTTGTGTAGAAAATCTCTTTAGCCTTGTCAGAAAGCAGAACAGAAAACTATTCTTTAGTGAAAAGTAGATGTGATAAAAAGTATTCTACAACTGTAAAAACTCAAAGCTTTTAACCTAGAAACTGCTTGATAAATGGGAACAGCGATGGATATTTGCATGAACATACCCCAAGCAGATGAATAAAAAGGGCTGCCAGTGTTTAACTGACAACTCATTGCGACATTAACACCCAAAGATGTTTCTTTTCTGTGAAACTAGAGGACACGCTTTTATTTAAAAGTGCTCAAAACAACATGAGGCTGTTATTTCAAGCATTACTCTATATAGATGCAAAAATACAATTGAAGGCATGTATTTTGTTTTAATTAACACAGAGGGAATGTATAAATTAAAATAAAAAAAACTGTCACTGCATTCTTATTTGGGCCTGAGAAATTATTATAAATTTAAATAGTAACATTCAAATCCACCTGGAATGGCTCACACAGAAGACACAGAAGACTTTGTTGACATAAGAAATGTAGATTTTGCATTACGGTGTAGGCATAGTAAGTTATATGTCCAAGTAGATGAATGAGGAAGGACACTCCAACTACCAAGGCATGACAAGGCATGATGGTGGAATGGAGCGAGGGAGCCTAATGAGAATGGGGATGTGTCATAAAACGGGAAAGGTGGACCCAGCATTCAACATGAGACAGTCAGTAGGAACATTCGAAACGTTTATTAAAATAAAAACATAAACAAACTGAAACAAAAGTGGATCTGCGGCTTGCGGATGCTTCAGGAAGGGGGCGGGGCACCGCCCAATCTCAGACACTCTGTAGGAGAAACACAGGTAAGTGACCACGATTATCTGTCACAAGATAATCTCAGTGAGACACTTACCTGGTTCAACAGTCCAGTCCTTCTCCCTGGAAAGGGGCACAATCCAGCCGCTGGACTGAAGAATGACACGGCATGCATCACCCAGAGGGTCCCTGGTGCAGCAGTCCCGGAAGACTTGCAGGAAGCCGATCCTGGACAGGGATTCCGAACAGGCAGGAAAAGACAGAACAGGCAGAATCCAGGCATCCTAGAGCTCCCAGGCAGGTTCAGAGTCCGGAAGCGTAACCAGGCGCACACACACAGGCGTAGACAGGATCAGGTGCAGACGGGGAGGCTCAGTGGTAGAGGGTAGCAGAGACAAGATGTGGAACCAGAACTCCTTGGAGACAGGATTACTGAAATAACAACTGATCCCCCCCTCATAAAAAGTCAAAAACCCAGAGGACTCAGCCGGGGAGGAACAGTGGACAAGCAGGAGACGAGATAGACACAAAACCCTCCTTCCACTGACCGCCAAGATCCAGGACATAAACCTTGCAATAAACAGAACTGAACAGAACATCTAATGATCTGGCCCTGAATGCTCAGGCTGAACAGAATTTAAACCAAAGGAAACAGGTGAGAGGAATAAATGATAATTGAGGCAGGGAGGGAAAATGGCAGGTGAAAGAAATAACCAATTAAGGTGGAGCAATCAGGCCAGATCATGACAGGATGATGGTTGAGATCGGGTTGAAGAGGGTTGCATCATGACTGAAAGAAAACAGAGCCATGGAAGGAGAGGCTTTAAAAGCAGAGTCCTGGATGACAATCGGCCACAGAGCAGGCGTGGCACAGGGCGGCAGGCTTGAAGCAGGATGCCTTCAGACATTGCTTGAATAAAAAGTGAAGCAACATTGTGACTTCTGGTTTAAATTTTCACATACCCTCTATCACATACATTTAGCGTACTTTGTTGTTAGTAAGACATGTAATTCTTTGTTATTTCAATCATGTTTCTTCTCTATTTTGATTCTTAATGTAAACTTTAGTGAATCATGCTCAGCACATCTAGACAACTTAATCCATTGAAAAGTGGCGTGTTGGAAAATGTAATACAAATAAAAAGACATTTGGATAAACTCAAGACCTATGAATGCTAAAACTAAATCAAACAGTTTAATGTAGTGTATTGAAGTTCAGTGTGATGATTAATGTTCTTTAATCACCACAATCACAATCTGAGGTAGCTGGGATACATGAAATGAACAAGATGGACAGAAAGATTGACAGATGGATGGGTGGAAACAAATGTGCTAATCATAATTAAAATAGATATACATATTTATCTAGTATATAGACCAAACCTTTAATAAGAGATTTTAGAATGATAAAGCTGTCAAGACCTCAGAACCTGGAATCCAATATTTAGACAGACAGATCAGGAGGATTTTCAAACAGGCTTTAATAAACAAATACAGCAAGCGGAAGGTCGACAGTGGGGCGGATAACCAGATTCTCTCTGCAGAGATAGGAAACTCACGTCAGTAACTAGAATGTCGGACTGATCACGACTAGGAGCAAAAGTCACTGACCTGATTCAAAGTTCAAAGAGTTTAGTCTGATCCGAGTGGAAGGGGAGGAATCCACTTTCAGCCGTAGTCGCTTCCAGAACTCAGGGTAATGATGAGCTGGTGCCAGCTGACGCGAAGGAGGCAACAGAGGTACCGGATGGGAATTACAGTGGACTGGCACTTGCATTGTGTTTACTTTACCGCATACCTACCTACCTTTACAGCTGTGTCATACCTAAACTAGAACACATTTAAGTCATTAGTGCCTAAGAAAAGGAAAAAAGGGGAAGTTTGAACAGCTATACTCCTGGGTCATCACAACTTAGTTCATTATATAAATCCAATTTAGTTTGATAGTTAAAAGTAAGAATCTTTTCTTTCCTTTTATTGTTTTGTGCTGCATTGATCCAAAAGAACGGAAGCGAAGTGTTGCAGTTACATGGTTGAGTGATAGTGTGAGATAGAAACCCTTGTTTGTAGAACCAAAATGAAGCAGAGACTCTTTGATAGACCCTTGCAGTTCGATAGAAAGCAAGTGAAGCTGTTATTCAAACATGCTCTGCCTGACTTGAGGTTTTAAAATGCCTGTGTAGCCGAGATCTGGTCTGACAGACTGCTGTGCCATTGATTTTCTTAAGTCTCTATATGGTCTTCATTTGCACTCCACAAGCACTGAAAGCAGAACTACACAATTTATGTTAATGATTGCTGCTATAAATATTTCAAACTTACACTGTTTGGAGTATAGCCGCATGTCATATTGGAAAATATTTCTAAGATACAGATTGTCTGAAAAAGGAGCATTATGATTATCCTTTGGGCATTGATATAAACAGCTTGTACGCACAACTTTACAGCTAGAATGAGGCTGTGAATCCTTTGACAAATGCCTTTTCTCCACAAACAGACACCGAGAATGAGACAGTGACATTGACAGCATGTTAAATTTAGAATCCCACTTGCAGACGTAGTTGCAGCTTCATTTTTTTTCTGGTGCACGTAGCCCGCAGAGACTCTGCACAGGTTTTGCATATTACAATGTAAACATCAGACAGGTAGGAATCCACGCATGTAATAAACACAGTAGAATTTACAATGAGGTTTTTGCAGATTTTGTATTTTTTGAAGATGCATGCACACACACTGAAAAGTATGTAGCGGTGAGAAAATTATCTTGTTGTGTACCTATTTGAAGTGATAATGACAGTATGATTAATTATGATTAAAAAAAGATCAGAACTCAACCCAGCAAGAAAGGATCAAACAGAAAATGGCAAAATGGAACTACAGATGAACCAAGGAACATAATCAAGTGTGTGAGTTTTGCATGCTGCAGAGCTGATAAACATGATACAGTAGATGAGGGACAATGGTGTTAGAGCAGAAAGCTAAGGCACTGCTAAAAAGAAGGCTGTGGCAAAACCAATAACAAGTCCCCCCGGACTCATTTCGATTTATTTACAGATCCCCAATGATGTCGAACTTGTGGAAATTGGAAAAAAAAAAATTGTATATCTGTCATATCTTCCTCAAATTATTAAAGACGACATGAATATATGAATGTTAGCATTCACTACAGTACTTCAAAGGGATAAGAGGCCTCAAAGTTTCTTTAGAACCACCAACTAAGCAAACTTGGTACTGAAAAACACTATTTATTTGAATAACTTTGCTTTCTCTAGTATCTCCCCACACAGTGTTTATAAAGACGCTACATATCTAACTGGCCTGTTTTTCTATGTTAAGGTAATTTATATTATTGCAATATTTTATTCCTGTTGCAGCTGTGCTTTGAAAAGACAACGATCATTTATCTGTCCAAAAAATGTATGTCACCAAAAATAACAGAAAATCTAAATGACATTTACAAAAAAATAATAAATGTTAACTGTTAAAGTTTTTTTTTATTATCAAATTTAAAGCATGTTTTTTGTGTCATGACTGCATTTTTGTCTCAGATTTGACATGATGTTAATTGCTATTCCTGCAATTTTTTTTTTTTTGTCAGGATCTGATAGCTCAACTTAATTATTCATGTCATTCACCTGCTTAACTTTGCCCGGGTACTAATTATCACTCATCTCATCCACGTGCTGGTTCTCCTTTATATTCAACTCAGCCCAGCTATCAGGGCCAGATCATTGTGTGTTTGATCTCTGTAGGTTCTGTTTTATTAGTTTTTGTTATTCGAAGGTTCATGTCCCTGTTCCAGCAAGGAGATTATTCTCGAGCCTTTCTCTTCGGATGAGTTTATTACCTAGCAAGTGGTGAGAGCGTTTCAGCGTTTCCTTTGTGATTCTGATTTCCTAATTCTGTTTCCTCTCACCCACTGATCCTGTCTGTACCCATCTGATCTGTTTGCCTGAACCACCTTTGGACTCCTGCTGGATTCTGCCTGTCTTCCTCGGTGTGTATCTGTCTGAGTTGGTTGCTTGACGCAGGGGACTCTGAACCTGCCTTCATGCTCTGTGGGGTCATGGAACCTGGAACTGTCCATTCCTGTGTGGATCAGGGCCCCTGATTGGACTGTGGACTCGTGGATTCCTGAGCTTTCCTGTCTAGTCTGTTTTCCCCGTTCTAATCAGATCCCTTCCTGCTCATTGGGCACGCTGCATCAGGGACGCTCTGGAAGGCTCAGAGCGTCTTCTTGTTGGCAATGCATTGTCTGATCCTGCCTACGATAGAGGATGGACTGAACTGTTAAAACAGGTAAATGACTAAATCGGATCTTCTGTCAGATGGGGCGTGCTTTGGTGGGGCAGTGGTTAGCGTGCACGACCCATATACAGAGGCCTTAGTCCTCAACAAGACCTGGGTTGGAATCTGGCCTGTGGTTCTTTCCTGCATGTCTGTCCCTCTCACTCATACCCCCTTTCCTGTCAGCCTACTGTTGAAAAAGCAAACATCTCCTGTCAGATGATCGTGGTCATTTACCTGTGTTTCTCCTCCCAGAGTGTCAGTGAATGGGCGATGCCCTGCACCTGCAGCCGCTGCGGTCCGCAGTTCCACAGCTCTGCACTTCTGTTTGAATAAATGATTTGAACTTTCCTACTGACTGTCTCACCTTACAGTTAATGTACTAATATTAAGGCAAAAGTTTACACACAAACAGGCTATTAAACTGATGTCAATAAAGCAGCAACTGTAATTGTGCTGCAGGTGCCAAATTCCTCCTAGGTCACTTAAGACCTCCTGTTGCAGTGTGGTTGTCTATTTATCGAGCTCAGTGACAGAATGAAGAGTCTCCTCAAAATCAGATCCATCAAAACCTGTTTTATTCTTGTTTTTTTTGTTTGTTTTTTTTTTAACTTAATTTCTACTCCAATTTTTGCAGCTTACATAGACATATACAAGCAAGCCCAAATTCAGTCCGCTGTTTATCAAACAGGAAAGATACAAACATAACCAGAGTTGGCAAATCAGCAAACAGCGTAAACGATTATAAGCATGTAAGTCAATAACCTGCTTAATGTTCAGTCTGAGCCCAGAAGAAGGAGTAGAGTCCGGAGGAACTGTTTCTCCATAGCGTGCGTCAAAGCAGCCCCCAGAGTTCCAGGAGAGAATTAGAGAAACAACAACAGAAGCCAATGCAAGCAGAAAAACAGAATAGTGCGGAAGGAAAATCCAAAACCAGAGTCGAAACAGGAGCAGGTATTCAGGCCAAAATATAATAAATCCAAAGAGGTGCCGAAGGGGTTTCCAAGCCGGGGTCAGAAGCTGATCCAAGGTCATAAACAGGCAGAATCCTGGTAACAGTCCAGAAACAGATAAGGCAACCAAAACTCAGAAGTCCAGGGGCAGGAACTAGTCAAGATCAGGTAATCAGAAACTAAGCTAGTAAACTCTCATACTGGGCTCGAGAATAATCTGGCTCCGATGGCTGAGAACAGGAAGCTTGCATAGAACGCAGGAACAGGTGGATCTGATGAGTGACAATGAGTACTGGGCACAGCTGAACAGGTGGAACAATAGAGCCAAATCAAGCCATCAGTGCCAAGAACATGACAGCTTATGAAAATATAAGACATCATTCTTGTTTTACAGGACAAAACCATTACATATCATCTGCTCTCAAAAACGAGCCTGTTATCTTTCATTTGTCTTCTTCATATTTCTGGTAAAGAACTAAAATCAACCTCACGTGCAACTTAAAGTTTAATAATGCAGCCTTCAGCTGTAGATTTCTCGAAAGTTTAGTAAACAAAAGTTCTGAACATTTTTTTGTTGTAAAAATGAAAATGTAATGAGGTAAAAGTTTTTCGGGCAGGTTTTTCCTTTGTAAATTTAGATATTGTTGGTCAGAATCACAGATGGATTTTAAAAAATTTTGAATTTAATGAGGAATAGAGAGCAGGACATTTTTTTCTGCTTAAATCCCTAAAAACATATGTTACTCTAAAAGAAAGATTGATCACATCATACTACATCTAAAATACCAAAGCAACCTGATATGGAGCAAGTTATTAATCTCTAGAAATACTGCTATGTTCACAAATATGACTGCTAAACCTGAAGAGAGTGCATTTACTCAAAATGATTTGCAGCAGCCTTGTCACTGCAGGAGAAATCAGCAAGATGGATTGTTGATGTTCAGATGTGATTATCTGCATTTATAATTCATCACACACTTTCCTTTTCCACTGGAGGATGGAGGCTTTCTAAGGTTTGACTTTATTTACCTGCTTGTTTGTTCATGGCTGTCAAATTAACTCTGTAAGAGATGATAGAGTCTCCCTGTGGAACCATCATAAGTAAACAATGGTGACATATTCGCTCTTTTTCTTACGCTGTGTTACACTGAAAGTGCATCCTTAACAAGTGTGAATATGTATGTATATATTATGCACTCTTAATTAGTGACTGGTTATTTGGCTCAAATGTAGTATAAAAACAAGTGCATTTCTCTTGCCGAAAAAAAATCTACAGACATATATATATATATATATATATATATATATATATATATATATATATATATATATATATATATATATACACACACATATACACACACACACAGTGGCAGGGTAATTCAAGATCAGATCCACCCAGGGCTGAGACTGAACAGTACTGGAGAAACATATGGGAGAAGGAGGCATCCCACAAGACCAATGCTCAGTGGCTAGAAGATCTTAGAACAGATCACAACAATCTCCCAGAACAAGAACCAGTAACCGTTACAACGGCAGATGTCCAAGAAAGAGCGGCAGGTATGAAGAGCTGGACAGCACCAGGCCCTGACATGATCCACACCTACTAGCTAAAAAAACTAACCGCACTTCATGCACGCCTCGCAGCACAAATGAACCAACTGCTGATGGATGGGACCCACCCAGAATGGTTAACCCAAGGACGGACAATCCTGATCATGAAGGATCCCCAGAAGGGAACAACCCCATCCAACTACCGGCCAATAACTTGCCTATGTACAACATGGAAGCTCCTGTCAGGCATCATAGTGGCTAAGATGAATAAGCACATGGCTCAATACATGCACCCTTCCCAGAAGGGAATAGGCAGTAACACCAGAGGAGCCAAGCACCAGCTACTAGTGGATAGAGCAGTCACTCGAGACTGTAAGACCAGGCAGACAAATCTGTGCACTGCCTGGATTGACTATAAGAAAGCCTATGACTCAATGCCACATACATGGATACTGGAATGCTTGGAAATGTACAAGATCAACAGGACTCTAATAGCCTTCATCAAGAACTCAAAGAAGCTGTGGAAAACAAGTCTGGAAGCCAATGCAAAGCCAATAGCACAAGTCACCATCAAGTGCGGCATATACCAGGGTGATGCACTATTCCCGGAGCTGTTCTGCATAGGCCTGAACCCCCTCAGCCAGATCATCACAAAGACTGGCTACGGATACCAATTCCGAAGCGGAACAATCATCAGTCACCTCCTCTACATGGATGACATCAAGCTGTATGCCAGGAGTGAGCAAGACATCGACTCACTGATCCACACTACCAGGATCTACAGCAACGACATTGGGATGTCATTCGGACTGGACAAGTGCGGTCGCATGGTCTCAAAGAGAGGCAAGATGATCAGAACCGAGGGGGTTGAACTACCAGAAGGCCACATTACAGATGTGCAGGACAGCTACAAATACCTTGGGGTGCCACAGGCTAAGGGAAACCACGAGGAGATGGCAAGAAAGACTGCCACAGCTAAATACCTACAAAGAGTAAGGCAGGTCCTGAAAAGTCAGCTGAATGGGAAAAACAAGATCCAAGCAATCAACACATATGCCCTAACAGTCATCAGATACCCCGCTGGTATAATAAACTGGCCAAAGGAGGAGATATAGGCCACTGACATCAAGACAAGAAAGCTCCTCACAAAGCATGGAGGGTTCCACCCCAAATCCAGCACCCTGAGACTGTATACCAAGCATAGCGAGGGAGGCCGAGGGCTAGTGAGTGTCAAGACCACTGTCCAGGATGAAACAACTAAGACCCAGGAGTACATCAGAAAGATGGCCCCCAAAGACAAATGGCTTGGTGAATACCTCAGGCAGGAGAAAACCGAGTGAGGACAAGAAAGAGGAAGGAGAACCATCATGGAGGGACAAGCCGCTGCACGGCGTATACCACAGACAAATAGAAGAAGTGGCTGATATCAAAAAATCCTACCAGTGGCTGGAAAAGGCTGGACTGAAGGACAGCACAGAGGCACTAATCATGGCAGCACAAGAACAGGCACTGAGTACAAGATCAATAGAGGCCAGGGTCTACCACACCAGGCAGGACCCCTGATGCAGACTGCAAAGATGCCTCTGAAACAATACAGCACATAACAGCAGGGTGTAAAATGCAGGCAGGAAGTGCATACCATCTCTAGGGTTTACAGAGAATGGTCCAAAAAAGAAAAAACATCCAGTGAGCGGCAGTTCTGTGGGTGGAAATGCCTTGTTGATGCCAGAGGTCAGAGGAGAATGGCCAGACTGGTTCGAGCTGATAGAAGGGCAACAGTGACTCAAATAACCACCCCTTACAACCAAGGTGGGCAGAAGAGCATCTCTGAACGCACAGTATGTCGATCTTTGAGGCAGATGGGCTACAGCAGCAGAAGACCACACTGGGTGCCACTCCTTTCAGCTAAGAACAGGAAACTGAGGCTACAATTTGCACAAGCTCATCGAAATTGGACAATAGAAGATTGGAAAAACATTGCCTGGTCTGATGAGTCTCGATTTCTGCTGCGACATTTGGATGGTAGGGTCAGAATTTGGCGTCTACAACATGAAAGCATGGATCCATGTTAAGGACCAAACTTAAATAAGGACAAATGGTGTTCAAAATTTGAAAAAGTGCTTTTATTTAATTGTGTAAAAAGGGTTAACAAAGGCTCAAAAGCAATACAAAATAACCTAAATACAGAATCTGGGCCCAACTTAACTGAGGTCAACTGAGGATCCAACTCAAACAAAAAACTGACCTGCAAACAAAAGAACAAGTGTAAATAAACCATTCAGACAGACATTAACTAAAGTGTGCACCCATTAGAAAATACCTGTCTAAAATAACCAACTTAAACATAAATTGTAATATAATATAAAGCAAGAAAAGAAAATACTAACACGATGTGGTGGTGGGAGGATCATCCACCACACACTCCCCCTCCTCTGAAGGCTCGCTGGCACAGCGGGACAAGTAGTCAGCAGTAATGTTCTGTCTGCCAGGGATGTGATGCACCTCAAACTTGTAGGGCTGCATGGCAAGGTACCACCGAGTTATTCGGCTATTTGTGTCCTTAATCTTCTCCAGCCATTTTAAAGCTTTGTGGTCAGTTTCTAGAACAAAATGTCTTCCCAGAAGATAATAGCGAAGTGAGTCCAGTGCCCACTTTATAGCCAGGCATTCCTTCTCTATAGTTGAATACCGTGTTTCTCTGGGAAACAATTTTCGGCTGATGAAGGCATTTGGATGGCGATCACTTGGTGGTCCCTGGAGCAGTACAGCACCAAGACCTTTATCTGAGGCATCGGTTTGTAAAACAAACTCTTGCTCAGCGCCTGCTGAATATCTCTGAATGCTGCCTTAGCCTCTTCAGACCATAATAGTACATTCGGGCCCCGAAGACTGGTCATATCTGTGAGCAGAGCAGCTCTGGCAGAGTAATTGGGAATAAATTTGTGGTACCAACCACACATACCTAAAAAGGATTTAAGTTGTTTCCTTGTCTGTGGAATGGGACAGGACAGAATGGCTTAAATTTTTTTAACTCGTGGCTTCACCAGTCCTCCTCCAATGACAAATCCCAGGTACTCTGTTTCACTGTTGGCGATGGCACACTTTGCTGGATTCACCGTCAGACCTGCTTTCTGGAGACACTCAAAAACTAATTTTAGATGTTGAAGGTGTTCATCCCAGCATTTGCTGTAAACAATGTCATCCAGATATGAAGAAGCAAAATGTGAAAGGTCATTAAGTACCTTATCCATTAGGCGCTGGAATGTGGCAGGAGCCCCATGAAGTCCAAACGGCATCACTTTAAAGTGGTAAAGACCCCATGGTGTTCTGAAAGCAGTCAGCTCTTTGGACCTAGGGGAGGGTGGCACTTACCAATAGCCTTTGAAAAGGTCAATGGTGGTGAGGTATTTTGCTTTGCCAAGTCTCTCAATCAAATCATCGATACGAGGAGTAGGATAGGAATCAAACTTGGAGACTGAATTGAGGTAGCGAAAGTCGATGCAAAACCTAATTGTGCCATCCTTTTTAGGAACAAGGACGATTGGGTTACACCACTCGCTCTGTGATGTCTCAATAATCCCTAGAGACAGCATTACCTCAATTTCACTTTTGAGTGGTTCCAGAAGTCTCTCAGGAATGCGATAGCTCATTCGTTTTGGAGCTGCATTTTTTCTTTAAAACAATGTCATGCATTATCACATCAGTATAAACTGGATTTTTCTGAAACACATTAAATGAACAGGCATCTCTGACCTCCAACTTTTGTTCCTCTGACAGATGATCCAAACTAGGCTGGGAGGGTGAAGAAACAGGGAAATATTGCTCCTAAATTTCCTCATCTTCTGTACTCCGTATGTAGAAAGAGGCAGATTTCTCTTGGTCCCTGGACACCCACTCTTTAAGGAGGTTCACATGAAGAATCCGAGTAGAATGACTTTGACCTGGAACAGAGACTTTGTAGGTTGTTGGTCCCAGTTTCTCTGTTACCTCATAAGGCCCTTGCCACTTGGCTAGCAGCTTGCTATCCTCTAAAGGTAGCATAACAAGCACTTTTTGGCCAGGCTGGAACCCGCTCCCCCGGGCGGCAGAGTCATACCAGGCCTTTTGTTTATGCTGAGATTTCTTCATGTGCTCATGGGCCAACGTTGTCATCTTCTCCAGCTTCTCCCTCATCTGGAGTACATAAGATACAACATTTAGAGGATTTTTGTGAGTTTGCTTCCCCTCCCTTAGTTCTTTTAGAACAGCCAAGGGTCCCCTCACTTCATGGCCATAAACCAACTCGAATGGAGAGAACCCAGTAGGGGCCTATGGGACTTCTCTGTATGCAAACAGAATATATGGAAGCCACTGGTCCCAGTCAGAGCCAGTTTCATTGACAAATTTCCTCAGCATTTGTTTAAGGGTTTGATTGAAACTTTCAGTAAGTCCATCAGTTTGGGGATGATAAGGTGTTGTTCTCAATCCCTTAATTCCCAACAAGTGATACACATCTTTAAGCAGTTTCGACATAAAATTGGTGCCCTGGTCAGTAAGTATTTCCTGAGGAAACCCTACTCTGGCAAAGAATTGCACCAAACAGAATGCAACATTCTTTGCTTTGACAACTTTCAGGGCAAAAACTTCTGGATATTTAGTTGCATAATCCAAAATCACCAGCATAAATCGATTCCCTGTTTTACTCTTTTCCACTGGTCCCACTATGTCCATGCCCAGGCGTTGAAATGGTGTACTGAGGATTGGAAGAGGCTGGAGAGGAGCTTTGTTGGGGAGTCTGTTTGATGTAATTTGACATTCTGGATAGCTCCTACAAAACTGCACAACATCTTTACGTAGGCCAGGCCAATAAAAACACCCTTTTATGCGGGCTAAGGTCTTATGTTTCCCCAGGTGGCCAGCCCAGGGAATAGAATGGCCCAACTTCAAGACAGTTTCTCTAACTGTTTTAGGAACCACAAGCTGTTTATTTGGCCCATTTCCTCTGTAGAGAATATCATTTTGAATACAAAAGCCATTTTTGTTGACTTTGGCCTCTTTAAAATACTTAACAAGATCTGGATCCTGGTGCTGCAGCTCCAATATATTACCAGGAATTTTAAAATCTTGGAGTACCTCAGGCTGCGGCAATTCAGAGGGAACTACCACCGTCCCTTGAAACTTTTCTCTCCTCCGCTTTGGACTTCCTGACCTTGATTTTCTCTGTTGAAAATTCCACATTATAAAATGGCAATGTACTAAGGTCAGAAACCATTTCCTCAGGCTGCTTTGCTTGAGCCCGAGTTAAAGCAACATTACACTGAGGGTAATGTATCAGGTCAATAAGCACTGGTAGGTCCCTACCAAGGATAATTGGAAATGGCAAGTTTTCTGCTACTCCAACATTAAGAAGGTAAGTTTGTCCTTTTACAGTCACATAGACATCTGCTGTTGGATACTTCCTTTCATCGCCATGGACACAATGAATTGGGACTGTTTCACTGGTGCAAACAGATTGGGGTGAAACATACCTTTGCTGGACCAAGGTTTAATGGTGTGGGGGAATATTTTCTTTGCACTCTTTGGGTACCAATTGAGCATTGTTGCAATGCCACAGCCTACCTGAGTATTGTTGCTGACCATGTCCATCCCTTTATGACCACAATGTACCCAACTTCTGATGGCTGCTTTCAGCAGGATAATGCGCCATGTCATAAAGCTGGAATCATCTCAGACTGGTTTCTTGAACATGACAATGAGTTCACTGTACTCAAATGGCCTCCACAGTCACCAGATCTCAATCCAATAGAGCATCTTTTGGATGTGGTGGAACGGGAGATTCGCATCATGGATGTGCAGCCAACAAATCTGCGGCAACTGTGTGATGCCATCATGTCAATATGGACCAAACTCCCCGAGGAATGCTTCCAGCACCTTGTTGGATCTATGCCACGAAGAATTGAGGCAGTTCTGAAGGCAAAAGGGGGCCCAACCCGTTACTAGCATGGAGTACCTAATTAAGTGGCCGGTGAGTGTATATCAACTGTCATTTGTCAATCACATTTTTTTGGTTATAGCATCTTGATTCATATAGTAGTAGTGAGTCTGACATAGTAGTAAAATTGCAAATCTTGTTTTGGAAAGGAGCCTGCATGAGGAAAAATGGCCTTGTGCATGCGTTTAATAGGCGTTCACGCTCTCGAGAGGGTACAGGACTGTGCAAGTGTATTTTTTAAAAATGAAAAGGGTATATCTTTACAAATATTTAAGAAAATCTTCCACTATATCTTATCTTTTAGATATTGTTATTTTGAAATCTCTACAAATGCAGAGCAGTGACAAAATAAAAAACAATTTCAAACCTAGCCCCTTCGTTAGTTTTGCTGTTTCCAAAAGACGCTGGTCCTTGTTTGCATTGACGACTGAAAGACATCTGCCTCCAGTTATCCGTTTATTATAGTGCGTTAAATTCATGTTAATGTGTATTTATAGATATTTCAGTTAGTGGAAAAAATTGCAGGGGCGAAAATAAAAAAAAGTCTAATAAACCAAAACTTTCCCAATCCCATGCAATACCTCTGTGGACCCCCTAGGGATTGCAGACCCCCTTTTGAAGACCTCCGATCTAATTGGTAACCTGCCTGGGTGAGGTCGGAATTAGTAGTTTGTAACTGGTAACTGGTTTATTAAGGAGCTCCTGAACTATTTGTAGAGATTTATGACAGACATTCAAATTCCATCTTTGACGTTTCATTCCATGTCTCTGCACAGTTGTTTTATGTCATCTTCTTGTGTGTGTTTCTCAGGTTTGTCTCGGTGAACGTATTTTCCAGTCCGAACTCACTCTGTTATGTACTTCCACTCGAATGGGTGTACGTCGGCCATCCTGTGAGAGGCAGTTTTTTAATGAGCCAAGGCTGTTTATGAATGATTTTTGTGCGGGTCACCTCTTATGGTTCCTGGCCTGCTGTAAGCAGTATAGCTGACTGTAATGTAAAAGCGTCAGCTGACTGCTACAGTATGTTTATTGCCTGTCACTACCTGATCCGGAGCGTACTAGCCTGAGCCATTCCATCAGCTCATTTGTACATGCCCAACCCAATATACATCCGGGTCGCCCTGGATTTTACTCTATAAAAGTTAAAAAATGTTTTGCCACTACAAAATAATGAAGGTATTAAGCTACACTGTCTAAGAGGTTAATAATTCATTTTATGAGAAATTTAATGAGTTTAAATCCTTGCAGTTTTTTAACTTGTCTTTGCCAAACCATCCGGGAAATGGGATCCTTTGCCACTTCCGGATCTGGCTTTTTTGGCTTAGTATTTATTTGTGCACTTGGTTTTAAACTTCTATTATATAATGCATTATATAATGCAAAATATAATTTGTTGGACTGCTCTGAGCATATGCAGTGATGAGACCAGACAAGCAGTTTAACAGAGAGAATGTAAAAAGATTACAATTGTCTCAGAAAAGTCATGAAATATTGCTAGTTTAGCATTTCTTGATGATTTAGAATTTATAGAAATAAATAAATTTACTACCATAATTAAACTATTCATGGAAACCCGGATGCATATCTGCTTGCATATGGTGTCAAGGCTCAGACATCTGGACCCAGAATTCAGGCAGACAGAACAGGTTAGTTCAAAGGAATATCCCTTTATTAAAAAGCTCAGGATTTCCAAGAGGTCAGCTTTGACCGGCTTGCTGAATTCTCAAAGGAACTATAACGAGCATGTGAATTACTAACCCGGTTAAAAGTTCAGTAAATGTCAAGAGAACAGCATATGGCGGAAGCCGCCCAGAGAGTTCTAAGGGCAGAGCAGCCAGCAGATGCTGAAGAGCAGGAGGTTCCAGAGTCAGAAACCAGAGCAGGTAACGAAGCAGGGGTCCAGACCAGAAGATCAGAGACGGAAGAGGTACCCAGGGGATAACCCAAGCCGGAGTCAGAAGACAGGTCTAAGGTAGTTTGCAGGCAGAATCCAGGTAACAGTCCAAAAACTGATCAGGCAACAGAGCAGAATAGGGGCAACCAAAAACTCAGAAGTCTGGGGTCAAAAACTATTCAGGATTGTTGGGATCCAGAGGTTTGCCCTCCAGAGGGCGACATGGATCCCTTCCTTGGGCTTCTGTTACTGTTGGGATCCAGGGGTTTGCCCTCCAGAGGGCGATGTGGATCCTTCTCTGTGGGTTTCTGTGTTAGCTGTTGGGATCCAGTGGCTTGTCCACCAGAGGGCGCCGTGGATCCTTCTGGGAGCTCGTGCACTCAGCTGATCCCCATCAGTTGATTAGGAGCTCTCCCTATATTAGCTGTAGAGGAGCTCCACTCTGAGCTGGATTGTTGAACTGACTTAGCCACGGTTAACAAGCCTGAGCCACCCTGCCTGCTTGAACCTGTTTGTCTGTGCCTGAACCTGAAAACCTGTAAGTCAGAACCAGTTAACCTGTACCTGAACCTAACCTGCTCTGTCCTCTCTGCCTCCCAGGAGGAACCCTGTGTCTATCCAATAAAATATTGGACTTTAATCCTGCCTCTGTGTCCGTGAGTTCTGCAGCTGGGCTAGTAAAACCTGCCAGATCATAACAGAACAATCCAGCCAACAGACTAGCCCAGCAGACTGACTGGAGCCATCTCCGTGGATGTGGAAGGAGGAACCGACTAACTCCACGGAACCACAAGGGTTGGTTTCGTTCCGTCGATGGCTGGAAATTCTGGAGCGGAACCGCAAGAGACAGACCCCTGAGCCCGCTCTGAGCCGTCTGGAAACAGCTGAGCCCGCTCTGAGCCGTCTATTCTCCTCTCTGTACGTTCCATGGACCTTTAAGCCCTCCTCTTCATTCCGGTACGTGGAGCCACGGTCGGTGGTCTCCTCTGTTCCTGATCCGAAGCCGCAATCGGCAGCCTTCTGTGTTCCTGTGGAGCCACAATCGGTGGTCTCCTCTGCTCCTGATGTGGAGCCGCAATCGGTGGTCTATTCAGTTCCTGATTCGGAACCACAGTCGGTGGTTTCCGGTGTTCCTGAAGTGGAGCCACAGTCGGTGGCCTCCTCTGTTCCAGATCCGGAGCCGCAATCGGCGGCCTCCTGTGTTCCTGTGGAGCCACAGTCGGTGGCCTCCTCTGCTCCTGATGTGGAGCCGCAGTCGGGGGCCTCTTCAGTTCCTGATTCGGAGCCGCAGTGGGCGGCCCTGTCTGAGCCTGTTGCAGAGCAGCAGAAGCGGAGGCGGCGTCCTCCTCGGAGCTTCCTGCAGAAGCAGAGACGGCATCTTCCTCTGAGCTTCCTGCTGAAGCTGTGGCGGCGTTTCCCTCGGTGCTTCCTGCTGAAGCGGAGGTGGCGTCCTCCTCCAAGGTCCCTGCAGCTTCTGAGACTCCGGTCCCGCGGCCGGCCTCCGGAGCGTCTGCCTCAGCCCCGTTTCCACGGCCGGCCATCTGAGACTCTGCCCTGCTGCCGGTCCCACGGCCGGCCACCTGGAACTCTGTCTTGCCTCCGGCCCCGCGGCCGGTCACCTGAGACTCTGCCCTGCTGCCGGTCCCACGGCCGGTTACCTGAGACTCTGTCTTGCCTCCGGCCCCACGGCCGACCACCTGAGATTTTCCCTGTCCTCGCCCACCCTGGGTGGGTTTTTTGGATTTCTGGACCCTGTTTCTGTGCCTGGCCCTCCTTGCCTGTTTCCCCCTCCGCCCGCCCTGGGTGGGTTGTTTTTGTTTCTGGTTTTTTGTTTTTGGGCGTCTGGTATCCGCCCTTAAGGGGGGGTACTGTTGGGATCCAGAGGTTTGCCCTCCAGAGGGCGACGTGGATCCCTTCCTTGGGCTTCTGTTACTGTTGGGATCCAGGGGTTTGCCCTCCAGAGGGCGATGTGGATCCTTCTCTGTGGGTTTCTGTGTTAGCTGTTGGGATCCAGAGGCTTGCCCACCAGAGGGTGCCGTGGATCCTTCTAGAAGCTCGTGCTCTCAGCTGATCCCCATCAGCTGATTAGGAGCTCTCCCTATATTAGCTGTAGAGGAGCTCCACTCTGAGCCGGATTGTTGAACTGACTTAGCCACGGTTAACAAGCCTGAGCCACCCTGCCTGCTTGAACCTGTTTGTCTGTGCCAGAACCTGAAAACCTGTAAGTCAGAACCAGTTAACCTGTACCTGAACCTAACCTGCTCTGTCCTCTCTGCCTCCCAGGAGGAACCCTGTGTCTATCCAATAAAATATTGGACTTTAATCCTGCCTCTGTGTCCATGAGTTCTGCAGCTGGGCTAGTAAAACCTGCCAGATCATGACAATGATAAGAAAATCAGAAACTCACAGATTGCTAGAAAACTCTCACAGACACCTCAAATAATCTGGCTCCGATGGCAGGAAAACAGGAAACATAAAGAGCAGCTGGAAACAGGTGGATCAGATGAACGGGAATCAGCAACCAGGCAGATTAGACAGGTGAAAGGAATGAACGATTAAGTCAGCTATCAGTGCCAAGACCAGTATGGGAAAATGAGTTGATGGTACAGATATTTGTGTTATACAAATATATTTGCCTGGCCTTGCCTTACCTTGTAGTAATTTTCCATTATCTTAGATGATATGTTTTGGAAACCAACATTATATCAGCCCTTTAAATCATACTATAAGATTCACAGGAATTACTAAAGAAATGACTCACAGAAATTGCACAATTGAAAAGTAAATGTTCACTATGCTTGTCAAACAGTATGGGATATAATTGTAGAGGGTGCTTTAATTAGGTGGATGAGTTGCTCTCAGCGTGTGGGTGAGTGGCTGTCACTGGCCTGCTCTTGCAATTCGTACTGCTGACATTATGCTACATTTGTTCTTACTAAATGATTTGTCTCAGAACTTAGAAATGAGATGATGGCAAGAAGTTAAACATTTAAGAGTGTTATGGTTTCAAACATGTTGCAATGAAACTACAGTTAAAGGCATTGTGGAGGATTTTCACGAATTCTTGAAAAGACCCGCGTTTTTCACTTAATAAAAAAAAACAACCCTTTACCTGCTCCCAAGAGGCTTTACTCTCACATTGTTTATGTATTTGGTAAGGTACAGTGTTTGCATGAGATAAAACAAATAAAAGCATGTTAAAGCTAAGCAATATCATAAATATATATCAGAAGCACAAGTTCCACTAGTTTACTCATTTTTTTTGTGTTGGATTGGCATCATTGCAAAAGCCTGAGACCATGCCATCATTGCAAAAACGATCTAGAAATATGTAAAAATTTCTTAAATTAAGTGTATTCACCCTTAATTTGAGTAGGTAAAGGAGATAGTTTGCCAATTGAATGAGTAATTTTAAAATAAGATAATTAGATAATATGCACTTGAAATTAGACAATGCAAATGTGTTTTCTTATTTTAAGTGTAAATTGTCTTGTTCCATTGGCAAAAAGGCTATTTTACCTCCTCAATTAAAGAACAAATAAACTTATTTTAAGAAAAAAAAGACTTATCTAGATTTAGATTTTTTTGCCGTGTAATAAAAGTGCACAAACATCTGTGGAAAAAAAGCAAAGGATAACAAAAACTATAATGCACTGGAAGAGTCTGTATCAGTGGCATAGTGTGAATGCTTGAATGTGTTATGTGTGTGTAAATGATGTAAAATTAAAACAAACTCAAACTTGCATGACAAGGTGAGGATGAGGCTCAGCAGCAGAGCAACAGTACGTCATACATCAGGGAGGCATGGAGAAAGACAGAGATGCTCGTTCAGGCTTTCTCTCACCTGTACAGAGGAGCAACAAACAAGACAGGTACACCAACAAAAAAAATGTAATTTTAATGATGTGAAAAGATTACTATAGTTTTGTTTTCTGTTAAAGAATTATACACATAATTTGTAACACACTTTAGAATGATAAAAATAGTCATCACTAGAAACTGCAATGCTATTACCTGACAGATTAGTTCACTCTTAACTTCCCATTTCTATGGAAACCAAAAAACACCAAAAGCTTTTATCAGTTTTACTCTAGCTTACAGATAATGAACTAATTTTAAGTTTCTTGGAAAGTTTAATTTCTATATTATTCCGTTTAAAAAATTTATTTATATTGTAGAAATATAGAGAATCTGCACTCAGTACTTGGTCAGGACTCTTTTTGGATGACTTGGTGCATCTTTGCGGAATGGTATGAAGACATCTTTTTGGCTTCATTCAGGAAGCTCCTGCCATTTTGGTTGTAGCATTTACTAATCTGAATTGTTCTGGTGTCCAACACTCTTCTTGACAATACTCCATTAATTCACTGAGTTTTGGTGGCATCAAAGAGGAGAAACAGAACTCTTTAATTGTAATTATGGTGCTTACTTCTTTTTTGTAGATACAGAGTATTTGCAATTTTGTGTTTAACTGGCTTGATTAGGAACTATAAATTCAAACAGATTTATAAATCATCAGTTGCAAGGGAAAAGATTGTCTGTGTTTATTCAAGTTGTAAATTCAAATGGAAGCTGGTTTGGCAATTGGTCACTTCCAGTGAGGGTTGGTCAATAGAGGATGCTAATGGACCGCCCCACCCACCCAATGATCCGGATTAAGACATAAAAATACAAATAAAAATGAAATTATTAAATGTAAATATTTCAAAATATATCAATATATTCATTAGATTGACAGACAAATATTTAATCTTGATATTTAATCTTTGGGGCGCAAAAATCTTTTCCCATAGACTCTCGTTAAAAGTTGTACATGCACAGTAGCTCCCTTTCAATAGAAAAGATAGGATAATCCGGGGTGCAGCTCTTCTGCACCCAGAGCTGACAGTAACTTTACCTACAACATTTTAATTTGGCGGATCTGGTGTTTCCTCCTGGATGACCCCATCTCATCTTCTTGCTCTGTTGTGGTTGTGGCATGGGATTCTCCAAACAAGCTCTGTAATATAGAGTAAATACATAAGGGACAGTATTATTTCAGCAGTAAGTGATTTATTTTTTATTTGTTTACATCGGAGGCTATTGTGAATTGTGTTTTACGTGAGCTTGTTATTTTCACCTCCTGGAACTACATAACATTAGTGGCTAATTTTAGCCGCTACTCGCGCTTAATGTTTCACTTAAGTTTACTTAAGTTGTAAGAAGATTTACATATTTTGAGAAAAAAAGGCCTGTTTAAAACGTTGAATGGATGATGTGGAGAGTTCCAAGAAATCACCACAGCCCCAGAGAAAAACGGGTTAAAATTAAAAGGCAAAACGGCAGTGCTTAAACCGTACACTGCACAGTGGTGCTTGCTCTAAACTCTTAGAGGAAATTAATAACTTATAGCTAAAAACTATGAAATGATTAATGAAAGTAAGGGCATGAAAAGATCTAATATTTTACAGAAAAAAAATAACAACTTTGAGACATGTTTTAAGTGATGCAGTTTAGGCTGTGTATTATACATTTTTATTAGATATTTTCAGAAACTAGAAGGTGTTAGCTTTCAAATTATGTATCACACATATAATTTGGGGTTACTCAGTTATTTGCTTTTCCATTTGGGCATGCAAAATAGGCGAGGATCCAAGAGCCAGGACTAGGAGAGCTTAAAACTAGCTCCCCCCACATCAAGCCAAAACTGGAACAGAGTGGTCTCAGCGGGCAAGAGACAGGACACGATTAGGAGACGACAAGACAAACACTAGATCCCTCTCAACCTGCTGGCCTCCGAGAATGGGAACATCAACTAATACTAACGAACAAAAATACAACAATGATCTGACCCCGATAGCTTGGCTGAACCGACTATAAAGCAGATGAGCGGTGATTAGGAACCGGGTGGAGTTAGGCAGGTGAGTAAAATTAACAATTAAGGTCAGCTACCAGGGCAGATCATGACAATTTAAGATAAAAAAAATCTTTTCATCTGTCAATATGCTCTATCCAAAACACCATAAGTCAAAAAGTTTCATTTCCACCTGGTTAAATTCTGTATAAAGTCTTATAAGGAACCTTTCACTATCCAATTATTAATCGATGAATTGAAAAAATAATCGTCAGATTAATCAATTATCAAAATAAACGTTAGTTGCAGCCCTAGTGCATAGTAGTTCCTATTATTAAAGTTTTTCTTTGTTTATCAGATCTTGTTACAGTACCTTATCATCTAATGAGCTCCTAATATAGCATACAAATAACTTTTAGGTAAAGAAAAAACTATTAAAAAACAAAGTCCCAAACTTGGTGCTTCACTTTATTGATTTAATATTACAAAAATGCACCGCCTGGTCCCACTAGAATCACATTCACTCTGTGAAAGCTGGCTCTTTGGAGGCAGCAAAGCTTCTACAACAGTAGTGAGAAATTGCTGACATTTCTGCATGCATCTATTATCTTCATTGTGGGAAAGCAGCTTGAGTCCTTTTTGGAGAAATTGTTCCCTCTGTTCTAATCCTTGCAGAGACATCAGCAGAAGACTGATGTAGATCCCTGTGAAGTGGCAAATGGAGCTGTGCTGTCGCCTCTGTGACAATACAGTGCAACACTGAGAGGTGTATGAGTGAGGAGAGACTTCAGAGCCACACTGAGAAATCATTTTGGCAGATGGCTAATGCTTTCAGGGAAAATAGGTCCTTGAAGTTTCTTACCTATTATATAATAAAAACTTTTTTTTTTCAGATATCAGGAATACATACTGTATTCAGTAAAACTAATACCTATCAAAATAGCGTACCATGAGGTTCTTCAGCTTGATTGTGTCTTCTTTTACATAGTGAAAACTGTTTCTGTTTGCAGCCGCTTCAGATGTTATCGTACCAATAAATAGTCGTTATTAGAGGTTATCCGTCCCATAGAATGGCTTCAGATTTTGCCAGTAGGCTCAGCAGATTGTTAACACAAATTGAATCCTAATCATAAAGTAGTTCTCCTACCCCCACTGAATAAATTCATCTACATATGTGTAATCTGAAAATGATTTCATTTGTTATTCATGCACTGTAAAAATAGATAAATAAAAATTATCTGCATGTCGCTCATATTAAACAAACCAAAGACACATCAATCTCCTATGCTGTCAGTGAGTCAGGCAGGCAGAGGTGAATTTTTAGTTGATTTAATGAAGAGTACTGAAACAAACTCCAAAAGCACAGGAAACAGGAATCCAGAAATCCAAATGAAAACAAAGTCCAAAAAAAAAAACGAGAAACCAGTAGTCCAAAAATCAAAGATAAAAAAAAAAAAGAAAACACAACTCAAACGTTACCAAAAACTTAGGAGTCATCAGGGGAAGAACTGTTACCAAGAGGATGGCTCAGAGAGACGAGTAGGAGGAAGACTGATGAGGTTAGACGAGGACCCAGCGAAGAGGAACTGAACAGCAAGAGTATTTATAGGAGACAGAAGCAAAGAAATGACTAATGAGAAAACTGGGAGCAGGTGTGCACAGAGCAAGAGAGGAAAAGAGCTAGAGAAAAAGGAGAACAAAAGAGGGCAGCAGAGGGCAACAAATAGAAACCAAGAAAACTGAAAATAATCAGAAAAACACAACAAAATAAGAATTAAACCCTTTAAACTAGAAAACAAGGAGTAAAGCAAAACTGGATACTCAAGAGAAAAACATAACAGAACCAGAACTCTAACAGTAAGGAGAGCAGAGACAGAGGGCAATCTGAGTTTAGCACAGGAAAAACCTGCCTCCGACCAGGTTATCTCTCGGGCGAATGTTACCCCTGAGACTGAAACAGAGCTTGAATAAACTCTCTTTATAAAATGGAAAACTCTGAGTTCTCTCTTTAAAAAATGTTAAGTTTTCAGCAGCCTTGTTTCATAAAATGGACCCCAGGTCTGTATTTAAGGATCACTGATTTAATTTTTCTCTGTTAAGTCTGCATTTGAATCCTCTTTTGGTTGTCTCATGATACCACAATTGCACTGATCAAAGTAAAATGCCTCATTGAGATACTGGCTGAAGCTGGTGAGATTCTTTTTAATCAAGTGGAAAGTCCACACCAATATGGGCTTTCATGCCAGTCAGTGACCACATAATTTTCAATTTCAATTCAGTTTATTTATATAGCGCCAAATTCACAACACATGTCATCTCAAGGCACTTTACAGTTCAACCAGATCATACAGTCAAATTGATACAAAGTTTTCTATCTAAGGAAAACCAGTTGATTGCATTGACTCATTGACTCAAATACAATCCCTCACACTAAGCATGCTTGTAGCGACAGTGGAGAGGAAAAACTCCCTTTTAACAGGAAGAAACCTCCAGCAGAACCAGGCTCAGTGTGAGCGGCCATCTGCCGAGGCCGACTGGGGTTCAAGGAGACAGAAGCAGAGATACAAAAAGCAGCTGTAAAAGGCGGCCCCGTCCAGGAAACACACAGCCAGGCAGACGAGCTCCAAGGCAGCTCCCATGCCAGAGGATGAAGAGAGCACATCCACCCAGCCACGGCCAGAGAAACAGGACCACACTGGAAAACAGGCCGATCTCCAACATCTACAAACAAGGGTGTTGATGGAAGCAGCACAGCTGATGTTTCTTTCCTGGGTGACATCACAGCCAAACAGGAACAGACGAGGCAAAGCTACTCTGAGGAAAAGCAGAGAGAGCAGAAGGTTAGAGATTGAACAAACAGATTCTGCAGAATAGGAGAACAGAGAGAGAATGAAGCTTAAAAAAATGAATACTTAAAGAGCAAGAGAAAAAGATAAGATCTTTATCTGTAAATGCTCCCAGGGATAAATATCTTTTAAGTTGCCATTTCCTCTTGTCAGAAGAAACTAAAACGAAAGATCTTTGTCCATGATGACAATCATTCGGAGAAAAAAAGAGTGAAGGTTGTTAACTTAAGAACATCATCCCAACTGTGTCCTTAAATTCAAGTGAAATTTGTTTGCTTTTTTTCTATAGTCATGTTTCTGGGAAAGCAAGCTGCTTTATTGTCAGCTTTTCTTAATAAACAAGGTTGGACACCCCAGCTTCCATGCTATGGTCAAAGGTAGCAGCCTTAGTGGACTAATCTCTGAGATAGCACCAGCAATATAGAGCTTTGC
This sequence comes from Cyprinodon diabolis, assembly GCA_030533445.1. Classification (NCBI taxonomy): domain Eukaryota; kingdom Metazoa; phylum Chordata; class Actinopteri; order Cyprinodontiformes; family Cyprinodontidae; genus Cyprinodon; species Cyprinodon diabolis. The sequence goes on from CM060072.1 coordinate 5,420,139, forward strand.
ATTTATTTTTGGGCAAAAATCGGTTCTACATGTCCATATGGACATTGTGTTCCAATTCCTCTGCCAAAATTGGAAGTGGTGGCCTAGTGGTTAGAGCGTTGCACTTGGGTCCTAGAGGTTCTGAGTTTAAAACACTGAGCAAGACCCTTAACCCTAGACTGCTCCCTGGCTCCAACAGTGGCAAGGCGATGGGTTAAATACAGAGAGTGTATACAGATGTACCAAATGGTAATGGCAAACCAACCATTAATAGTGGTGGTGAACAAAAAGCAGAGGAAAGCCACTGTGGTTGACATAGCAATACCAAGTGACTGCAACATCAGGAAAAAGGAAACATAAGAAACTAAAGAAATACCAGGGGCTCAGAGAAGAGCTAGAAAAAACCTGGAAGGTCAGGGCATCAGTGGTAAGAGGGATATTGATATTTTAATATATATATATATATATATATATATATATATATATATATATATATATATATATATATATTGTTACGGCCCAAGGCCTTTTCCTCTGGGTCTTTAACCTCCATGTTTTGGACTCCTTAATTGGTGCTGATTGGAAGTGGAGGCAGCTGGCCAGTGTCTCCAGATGACGTCAGATCCACTTTAAGATGTACCACTTTCTTTGACTAAGCCCTCTTTATTTTCTTTCTGTCTCCCTGTCACTCTCTCCCCCTTTCTCCCTTTCTTCCCCAACCAGTTATGATTTTTGTTAAATAAATTCCTTTTTTTAAGTTATCCCTAGCGTTGCTTCCCTTTCATTTGTTATGGTTTAAGAGCCGGACCATAACAAATTGGGGGCTTGTTCAAATTTTGGTTAGGTTTGTTACGTTAGTTAATTAGTAAACATTGTTTGTTAATTTAATTGGGAAGCTAGTGTGGAAATCTTGAGTTTAGTTTTGGGGAACTTTTTTTTTTTGTTTCTTTTTTCTCTGGTTTGGGGTAAGTGGCTTGCTTTTATCTCATCTGATGAGCTCACTGGTAAGTCTTGATTGTTGTCTGATTTGTGCAGTTCATTATGTCTGATCTGAACTGATTCCCCTGTAGGCCTCAGCGTGTCTCCCCTTTGGGATTCATGTGCTCAAAAACAATAGTGTGAGATCATATGGTTGGAGCAGTTGTCTCGGGGGCACAGCCATAGTGTTGGGGGGGGGTTGCCGATTTTTTTGGTCGCCTCTTCCACTCTACTGGTATTAAGTGCGTAAATACCCACCGTCTCTGATCTCTGAAGACTAGGGTTGAGCTAGAAAGTTTTGATAGGCAGTTAGAGGGGAGGTTCGGGTTGGTTGTTTTGTGTTGCACGGATTGTCAGCAATTAAACTTTTGAATCATAGTTTTTTTGATTAAGACTTTAGTCATGTCTGTGGAGGACTTTAATAAATCCCCATCAGTAGAATTTTTGGAGCAATGTTCTAGAGAACAATTGGTAAAAATTGCTGAATACTATAAAATAAGTGTTGGTGACAAAAGGTTGAAAGACAATGTCAAAGCAGTTTTAAGGGAGAACCTAATTGAGATGGGTGTTTTGTTTTCACCTTCCAGACCTGAAGATTTGGGTGCTCGGGTTGTAAAGCCTGACCTTTTGGATTTTGAGCAACAAAAAGAGATGTTAAGGTTGAGAATGCAACTGGAGAAGGAAAAGGAGTTGGCTTTAGAGAGGTTACGACAGCAGGCAGATTTGGATAAGGCTCTTGCTTTGGAAAATATGAGACAGGAAACTGAATTGGCGAGAATAAATTTGGAAAGTGAAAAATTAAATCTGGTGAAAGATGGCAAATTATCTGTGGAATCTTGTGGCGGGGACTCAAAATGCAAACCCTCTGATATTTTAAATGACTTGCGTTTGGTGCCCAAGTTTAGTGAAAAGGATGTTGACACTTTCTTCACTTTGTTTGAAAGGGTTGCAGACACAAGAGATTGGTCTGATTCAGACCGCCTAATTTTGCTTCAGTGTGTTTTGGTTGGTCGTGCTCAGGAAGCTTTCTCTATGTTGAGTTTGAATGATGGCCAAGATTATGCTAGGGTTAAAGCTGCAATATTGAAAGCATATGAATTAGTCCCTGAAGCATACAGACAAAAGTTTAGAAATTGGAAAAAAGGTGACAAAACTTATGTAGAATTTGCAAGAGATTTGGAAATTCATTTCAACCGATGGTGCACTTCCTCTGAGGTTATAACACTTGTTGACCTCCGTAATTTAATGGTTTTGGAACAATTTAAAAACTCTGTTTCTCATAATATTGCAGTGTACATTAGTGAACAGAAGGTTAAAACGGTGTCAGAAGCTGCAGTGTTGGCTGATGATTTTGTCTTGACGCATAAAGATACAAGTGGAGAGCATGCAGATGGAAGGAGAGTTCCAAACTGGCATTCGATACATTCTGGAGGTTCTTTTCTTGATCGCAGTAACCATGATCTGGACAAAATTTGTAATTATTGTCACAGAAAAGGTCATTGGAAGAAAGACTGTGCTTTGTTGAAATCCAGAAATAAAAATGGAACTCAGGCTAAACCAGCAGCGTTTGCTGCATCAGTTTCTGTGAGTGTTCCTCACGAAGTGGCTGAAGTAAAATCTCCTGTGAAATCTGATTTGAGTTCGTACAAACCATTTCTGTTGGAAGGACAAGTTTCTTTGGTTGGGAGTGATGTTAAGGTGCCAGTTACTATCTTAAGAGATACTGGTGCATATGATTCGTTCATTTTGGCATCTGTTTTACCTTTTTCGGATGATTCTGACACTGGATTATCTATACCCGTGTTGGGTATGGGCATGTCTGTGTTTTGTGTTCCAGTACATAAACTCATGCTCCATTCAGAGTTGTTTGAAGGAGAACTAAGGATGGGTGTGAGACCTGCGCTGCCTGTGATGGGTGTTACAGTTATACTGGGGAACTGTATAGCTGGAGGGAAAGTCTGGCCTGATCAACCAGAGTCTCCAGTTGTTGTTTCAGTACCTTTGATCAGCAGTGGTCCTGATGACAGTGAAAAGTCACACCCTGACATTTTCCAAGCATGTGCTCTGACACGGGCAATGACAGCATCCACTGATGTACATCAGGATGTAGACTTGGGAAAAGATAAATGGATTCCCTCTTTATGTTTGTCTAATATTCCTCTGTCTATTTCACAGGATGATCTGGGACAGGAGCAAAGATCTGACCCCACCATACAGCATTTATTTCAGTCTGCATTGTCTGCTGAGGAGTTGCAGAGCCATGCTCATGGGTACTTTGTTGAAAACAAGATATTGTTAAGGAAGTGGATGCCATGTGGTAAGAATGTTATTGGGGAGCCAGTTTATCAGGTTGTGGTGCCTTTGAAATGGCGTGACTTGGTTTTACAGGTGTCTCATGATGACTCTGGACACATGGGAGTTAGGAAAACCTACGACCGCATTTTGAGAAATTTCTTTTGGCCACGACTGAAAAAGGATGTTTCTTCTTATATTAAAACTTGTCACACCTGTCAACTTACTGGTAAACCCAATCAAGTGCTAAACCGGGCACCACTGTATCCTATTCCAACTATTGGTGGACCATTTGAGCACTTAATAATTGATTGTGTGGGTCCTCTTCCCCCTTCACGTTCAGGTGCGAAGTACTTATTGACTGTTATGTGCCAAAGTACCAGGTATCCAGCAGCATATCCATTGCACACACTTGCTGCAAAGTCTGTGGTGCGGGCTCTTATGCAGTTTATTGGTATTTTTGGGATACCTAAAGTCATTCAGAGTGACCAAGGATCTAATTTCTCCTCTCATATGTTTGCACAGGTTTTGAAGCAGCTGCACATTAAGCATAACCAGTCTACAGCATACCATGCGCAGAGCCAAGGAGCACTGGAACGATTTCATCAAACATTAAAATCTTTGCTCCGTGCTTATTGTGTTCAGATGAATGCTGATTGGGAGGATGGTCTACCTTGGTTGTTGCTTGCAGCAAGAGAAGTAACACAAGAGAGTACGGGCTTTAGCCCTAATGAATTGGTGTTTGGTCATACTGTGCGTGGTCCGTTGAAAGTTTTGAAAGATGAGTGCCAGGATGTTGAACCACCACAAAACCTGTTGGATTATGTTAATGGGTTTAAGCAGAGACTCTTTACTGCTACTCAGTTGGCAAAAGAGAAACTATCATCTGCACAGGAGAAGATGAAGCGTTTGTATGATAAGAAAGCTGAACATCGTGTTTTCCTTTCAGGTGATCAAGTAATGGCTTTACTTCCTGTTGTGACTTCGCCATTTCAGGCCAAATTTTCTGGTCCGCACACAGTTTTGAAACGGCTGTCTGACCAAAACTATCTCATTGCAACTCCAGAAAGGCGGAAGAAACGGCGAATGCTTCATGTCAACTTATTGAAACCTTATCATGCTCGTGCTGATAATGTCTTGGTGGATGAAGTTCACCCTGTGTGCATTGCGGAAACAGTGACATGTGCTGGTGGTGAAGGGAGTGGTGATGGGTTGCCTGTTCCAGATTCAGCCATGTTAACTGGTCGACTCAAGAATTCCGAAGTATTGGACAGCATAGATACTGTACTAAGTTATTTGTCAGAATCTCAACGCTTTGAGTTGATTCAGTTGATAAAATCCCATTCTGGTTTATTTGCAGACGTCCCATCCTGCACGCACCTGATCGAACATGATATTGAGGTGGGTGATGTACAACCCATAAAACAGCAGTTTTACAGGGTTAACCCAGAGAAACGTAAACATCTGGATGCTGAGGTTGACTACATGTTAAAAAATGGCATCGCTCAAGCATCATGTTCAAGCTGGTCTTCACCTTGCTTGCTGGTTCCAAAATCGGACAAAACCTATAGATTTTGTTCCGATTTTAGGAAAGTCAATAGCGTAACCAAACCTGATTCGTATCCTCTACCTCGTATGGATGATTGCATTGACTAGATTGGTAATGCTAAATTCATTAGTAAGATAGACCTGTTAAAAGGTTATTGGCAGGTCCCTTTAACTAAAAGGGCACAAGAAATTTCTGCTTTTATTACACCAAGTGGCTTATATTCATACAATGTTATGCCTTTTGGCTTGAGAAACGCGCCAGCGACTTTTCAACGCTTGATGAATAAAGTTGTTGGGGGTTTAGAAGGCTGTTCTGTCTATTTGGATGACGTTGTCGTCTATTCTGATAGTTGGTCTTCTCACATGGAACGACTCACCGCTTTGTTTGACCGTTTGCGCGATGCGCGTTTGACAGTGAATCTGATCAAATGTGACTTTGCTCAAGCGACTGTTACTTATCTTGGTCATCAAGTGGGTCAAGGTAAAGTACGTCCAGTTAGTGCAAAAGTTGAAGCGATTGAAAAATATCCAGTACCAACGACTAAAAAGGAACTCATGAAATTCTTGGGTTTAGTGGGATACTATAGAGCTTTCTGCCGAAACCTTTCAACTGTGGTTGCACCTCTGACAGACCTTTTGAAAAGCAAGGTGAAATACATTTGGTCCTCTGTCTGTCAGCAGGCTTTTGAAGATGTTAAGATGATGCTATGCAATTATCCTGTCTTGTTAGCTCCTGATATGACTAAGCCTTTTCAGCTCCAGGTTGATGCCAGTCATGTTGGTGCAGGGGGGGTTCTTTTGCAACAGGATGGCTTTTCAATTGAAAGACCTGTGAGTTTTTTTTCTAAGAAATTTAACAAGCATCAGCTGAATTATTCAGTCATTGAAAAAGAGACCCTTGCTCTTATTTGGTCTTTACAGCATTTTGAGGTCTATGTAGGTTCAGGGCCTCTAACTGTTTTTACAGATCACAATCCTTTGACCTTCTTGAATTCTTTTCGTTGTCCAAATCAAAGACTTGTGAGATGGTCATTGTTTCTGCAGTCTTTTTCCTTAGATATTTATCATATCAAGGGGAAGGATAATGTCATTGCAGATGCGTTATCAAGAGCACCAAGTCAGTAATTTGTTTTTTTTTTTTTGTTTTTTTTTCTCTCCTTACCTGTCTAATGGTCACTTCAAGGTACCTGTCGTTGAGTTATGGATGGGGTCGGAGAGGATTTAAGTTTTTGTTTTATTTCGGCTGGTCTGAGATATTGTTAGTGCACTTAATTTTGTTTTTCTTTTTTTTTCTTCCCAGATGTTATTGTACAGGTTGCCCAGGGTTCCAATGGGGACCCTGTCTTGAAGAGGGGGGGTGTTACGGCCCAAGGCCTTTTCCTCTGGGTCTTTAACCTCCATGTTTTGGACTCCTTAATTGGTGCTAATTGGAAGTGGAGGCAGCTGGCCAGTGTCTCCAGATGACGTCAGATCCACTTTAAGATGTACCACTTTCTTTGACTAAGCCCTCTTTATTTTCTTTCTGTCTCCCTGTCACTCTCTCCCCCTTTCTCCCTTTCTTCCCCAACCAGTTATGATTTTTGTTAAATAAATTCCTTTTTTTAAGTTATCCCTAGCGTTGCTTCCCTTTCATTTGTTATGGTTTAAGAGCCGGACCATAACAAAATATATATATATATATATATATATATATATATATATATATATATATATATATATATATATATATATATATATATATATATATATATATATATATATATATATATATATATATATATATAGCATTTTTCTGCTTCATACTTCTTTTATAGCCAATTAAAGGCTGTCAATGTGCAAGAAATAAACTCCAAAGCATCTTATTTTTCTTTTATTATGAAACCTGATCACATCTATAGGGCTCGATGTTAACCATTGCCCGATCTCCCGGGGCAAGTAGTTTTTATTGTCGGGAGAGTACAAATCGCAAAAAAAAAAAAATTATCAGTCAAAATTACTTTAAAATCACAGACATTTGCTGAAAACGACCCAGAAGCGTTGCATGCGCCATTTTTGTTGTTTTGTTCACATTCTCGCATGATTGAAAAAGCCACCTGATTTTCCCTTAGATGGCGTGATTTTTCTCTCCTTGGGGAGAGAATTCTGCAGAGCAGCAGCTGGATGATGAATTTAATCTAAACTATAATACACGCTAGATTAAAAACGATGAGTCAGGGATTAGGAAAATAATAATAATAATTGAATGCGCACAGTGTAAATATTTCTATCATAAGGCAGTCTTCTGTACAGTGATGCAGGTCATACATTAAAAAATTTTCATTAAATTTTTTTCTCTTAGACATTAGAGCGGTGCATTTAAATGTTATAAAGCTAAACATGTTAAATTGGTGAGTAGTAGTAGTGTAAGTTTTTAACCTGTCAAGTTTTTTTTAGATTTTTAACATTACAATTTATATTTTTCCAAGCACACAACAGTTTAAAGCAAAGTTTAGTCTGAAAAGAATGTGCAGGAAGGATTGAAAAGCATGTTAACGCGGTAATGTAGACTTGAGTTCATTATCTGACGCATGCATATACACACCAGGAACCTGGAAACTTATAAAAAAAATACTGAATTACAAAAAACATTTAAAAAACAAACATGTTTCATTGATATATATACAAAATGAATATTAGGAGCTATATTTATCAAACATTATACAGGGCAAGAAAAAATTGTTTCTGGGCAAATGAAATGTGAAAGAAAAAATCCTTAACGTCAACCCCTGATCTACATAATTATGTTGCAACTCACTTGTGAAACCATTCTTCTTCTGCTTATCCGGGATCAGGCTGTCTGGGTAGCAAATTCATCAGGGAGGCCCAGACATTCCTCTCCCAGCTCCTCCAGGGAAAGGCTTTCCCAGGCCAGCTGAGAGACATAGTCCCTCCAGCGTGACCTGGGTCTCCCTCTGAGTCCCCCTCCCCCTTGGTGGGATGTGCCCGGAACACATGGAGGAGCAGCGGTTCTGGATGACTGAGCTCCAAAACCTATCTCTAAGGGAGAGCCCAGACACACTATTGGAGAGAACTCATTTTGGTCGCTTGTATCCGGGATCTAAGTAAACTAGTAAAAGTAACTGTTGCGTTACTTTTGCGAGTGTTTGAAATTAATAACTGGGGATGTCTAATTCTGAAATCCTGTATTTTGGTACTTATACATACTGCCACATGTAGCTCTATCTATTCCATCCATCCATCCATCCATCCATATTTCTCCCTTTCTCCATATAGGCTAATGATCGTTCATGCTCTCCATAGTTCCCCTGTGGCGCGAGCACAGGGCGGCTGTTACGCGCCTTTAGCGAGCATGCGCGTTTCCTGTCGCTTGCGCGGTGAATCGTGCCGCCGGAGATGCAGGGGAAACCGTATCTGATGGGGAAACGCAGCTCGACGTAACACCAGTATTTCCATCTGGAAAACGCTGTTTGCCGCTGGAGTCCTCCTCACTCTCCATCCTCCCCTCTCTCATGACGCGCGCACGAGTCCTATCATGAAAAAAGGTTAATTGTGCGACCTGATTAACGTGCAGTAACGGGATGTCGGCAATTGTAAATGCGTTATAGTTACACTAAGAGTGATCATTTTGATTACTCGTTACTAAAAAAAGGCAGCGGCGTTAGTAACGCCGTTACTTTCAAGGCCGTTACTCCCATCACTGGTTATTAGTTATTAGTTTTTTTGGGAGAAGTAACGATAACTAATTACCTTTTTAAGTAACCTTCACCCACTTCTCCCCAGCATGGAAAACAAAGACAGACAGACACTGAATCGCAGGCTTTGTCACCTCCTGTCATCTAGGTTGTAATGTCAGAGCTGCAAGGCATACTTAGAGTTGTAGTTACAGTTTGTTATAGTTACCTCCCCAAAACACAGCGAATGGTGTTCTGAAAAGACTCCAAGCCTACTTGTGTCCAATGAGATGCAGTGATGTTGCATGTTTTGCATTTGCATGCATGAAAATGTTGTAAATAAATGTGTCTAAGTTTTACAATAAAATTGGGGAACAGGGCACCGCAAGAGCACAGAGATGGGAACCCTCAAAGCAACCCACCGCACCTCAAGATCCTACAAGTGGTGTAGTGTGATTGAGCAGGCAGAGGGAGACATTCTTGGAATGTGAGGGAATTAGCTGGGAACAGCAAGCATTTTCATGTTGACTGCAAAAGGTAACCGTGCTCTCTGAAGCCTATCAAGGGAGGGAATCACCGCACAAAAAGAAACTTAATTGCAAAGTTCGGATGATAGTTTTTAATGCATATCTGGCAGTTTTGTATCTTTCATTATTTTTAATTTTAGGACTGGAAGGGACAAAAAACAACAGATATTGTTGTGCTTTTTTATTAGTCATCTGTTATAAGAAACAGATTTCTGAATAAGGTTGTCTTCACACATCCAAGTTTATACATCATTTTAATCCCTTTCTCTCTCTATTGTTTATCTCAGCAACCTCTGGGGCAACAGATACTCGATGTAAGTACGTTTCGACAGAGCTTTGGACAAGTCCGTTTCTGCTTTGTTTCCCCGCAGCTTTGATTTGACAAATGATGTGATCCACCAGAGAGGTTCAGAAATATCTTCAGATGAATAATGGTCTTTGATATGTTTAGTCCAGATGCAGACATTGTGGTATTCTGGTTCCCATGCGAATGTGGGGTGACTTCAAAAACCATAAATAACAGACGCCTTTAAGCTGAGGGAACAGAGAGATTGGATGTTTCTTTTCTTAGTGTTTGTTCAAAAAACAACTCAGAGAAAGTTTCCCTTTAAAAGCTTTTTCTCAATAAAAATTTTATTACGTACCCATCTGAATCTCCTGATATCTAAAGGAAGAACTGACATTGTTTTTTCATGCTTTGTCTTATGTCCCTTTATATGAGAGTTTATTAATATATGAGACTTATGATTTTTCCCTTTAAAACTAAAGGAATTCCATTTATTCGGTTTTGCACACTAATTTAAGGAGAACTAGCATCACTCTCATCCATCTGTAAAGTTATTAAAAATCATGGGATGTCCCGAGGTCCTATTCAAGTAGAATTAGAATAATAGCATTTTGATAGTAGATCTATTGAGCTGCTAAACTGACATAATAACAGAATATCTGCCAATTTACAACCGCATATCTACTCTTTTTACAATGGCCAAATCTGACTGCTGGGTGTGTAAGTTCTGCACAAATGATCTGAAAATGACTTTATTAACTACATTTATGCAGTTTTAGTTTAAAAGTCACCCAACAAAGAAAATGGTGTATTAGTGTTACAAGTAGTCAGAGATATAATGGCTGGAGTCATTTGTGTTTGCTAATGGAGGTGTTGTTGCTTGGTCACATCAGGGTCTCTCATTTCCGCCACTCTTCAGAAAGATGTCTTACAGTTTCTGAATATCAATGGACATGTATAAATAATAATGATGAGGAACAATGGTTCTACGAGGTTTTTCACAAGAAAGAGAGCAATAAGAAGATTTAAAGTGAGAATCTATGGCTAAAGTGGGAAATGTGAAAATAGAGTATGCCACAGTATATAAGAGTAAATCACCTTTGGATCATAGAGGGAATCTCATCTGTCAAACATGACATATAAGCTTAAGGGTTATATGTCTACACTTGAATTCGATTATATTTTTCTGTCTGGGGTTTCTAAGTTAAACCTGCAGAGCAGATGACATTCAAAAATATTCAAAACATATCTGCTCTGTGCAGGATTTACTTAAACATTCTTGACAGGTATATTGGATGAATAAAAAAATGTAGTTTGTCAGAACTATCATTTTATAAAGAGTGACCCCTTCCAATCTCAGTGTTTTTTTTAAACAATAGCTGGCAGGAATGTAAGCCGTTATGTAGCTTAGAAGGTATTTCTTTTATCAGAATTATATCTTTTTTGGTTTATTGGAGCAGATGACAATTGGTATTATGGTTGATCTTTCAAAAAAGCATAGAAAATACTAGTTTACTTTCAGTGCTACCAGTACCATGTTGGAGCATCTTTTGATCTCCAGCTTGCTTTAATTATTTTTGGTATGGATACAAGGTGTCAAAAATATTCAGTCATTATGGCCCATATTGACATCAACTAGGCATTTCTTTCAACTTTTATTAATTTCTTCATACAATAAGCTCAATCTCTGCTAATGGTATGCTCTTTTTTCTGCTATCAGGACATTCAATTTGGTCTTTAGCGCATCATCTTCAACTAAATCTTGTCCCCTAAATTTAATACATATCCCAATGTGTCTTTCTGCTCACCCCTTTTTGTGCTTATTGATCCCTCATTTTGGTTCTTGCCCAGATTCTTTACCCATCCATTTGTTTCCATTTTATTCCCTGGTTTTTATGTATCTAATGGCAATTGCCTTATGTTAGCTGGGTAGGAGATAAAACAATTGTATTAACTTAACTAAATATGATTAAGTAAATGCCAATTGCGGTTGCATTATTTTTTTCGTTGCATATTCATTAGTTCTCATTTTCCATGGCTCAATCCTTAAGTTGTTTTGCCTCGCATCCCTATACCATGTCTATTACTTTCCCACATGTTGTCATGATTTAACTAAAGATCTGACACAAATGCAGAAGACCAAACAGAGAGACCAGGGAAAAATTTTAACAGGTTTATTTAGAATAATGAGAACAGTCCAGTGCTGCTCTAAACACAGTCGAACCGGAACTGGAAAGTGAGGGGAAGACACTGCGGTTAGTTCAGGCTCAGTGGGAAATTAGATTCTTTCACTTGAAGAGGAGGAATAGGTTGCAGACTCACATTTCCAGAAAAAGGTCTTTATTTAATCCAGTGTGTGTGAGATGTTCCAGTGATTGTCTGGTTGATGGAGGGCGGACAGGGTTTACCCAGATTGCGGTTGTTCCTTGGTGAACGGAGAAACTGACTGCCACTTAGATTTCCTGCGGTACTTGAACGGGTTATTGTGGAGATGAATCCTCTGCTCAGAGAGAAGCCCAAGACGATCCTTGGGGGAAAAGGTTGATCCAAACCACAAACTTGAATCCTCAGCTCAATTTGGTTCTCAGAAGATACTTCCTGGGGAGTGAAGGTCCCAAACATCCAGTTTGCAGAATGACTTCCTGCCGAGAGGCAAAGACAAAAACAGCAAGATTTAAACTCGGGTCAACAAAGCTCAGTTTGACTCAGCCAAAACTCAGCCTGGCTAGAGTACTCCAAATTGGCAAACACTCTCACGTCAAGGTATTCTTCTTCTTCTTCTTTTCTATTATGGCGGGTCACAAGCAACTTTAAGGCAGTCAGCAGCTTAAGAGCACTCCACAGGTAATGAGGCAACGAGCTGCAGGTGTGCAGGGAGGCCCAATGAGGATGGGGCACCACCTGGTGGAGGAAAAAAGGAAACACAAAAACAGACCACACAAACTGGATTCCTGACACCTCATGTCCTGATCTCAAAGTTAACCCTAGATTACCTAGATCTCCAAAATAAAAGCACATATGTCTTAGTAGATTTTTTTTTAAATAATCTCTTTTACCCCATTTATCTTTAATTATTTACTTAAACTTTGTCTTCAAAGGTACTGCCCCCACACTTTTACAACTAAGAAGGTGGAGCTCATTACCCTTGCCCTAAGCTCTTTAGACAGTCTCCCTATAAAGAATATACATTTGAAAATACGGTACTCTGTTGGGTTTATAAATCGCTAAATGCCTTAGAACCAAAAGCATTAAAGCCTTGTTTGGAGTAACAACCTTTGAGAATCCACGGATTTTTTTCTTGAAGATTTGGAAAGGCTCCATTTCATTCTCATGGTCCACCTATCTCTAAAAAAAACCTCTAAGAAAACCTCCAGAAATGCTAAAAAATCCTTCTAAATCAAGATTGACTTTTCAATGTCATTACTTAACTAAAATGTATTGAATGTTATTCTGTTGACCAACTTTTCCTAACTTGGCTTTATTTGGTCACTGTAAGGCAGGTTTTTTTTTCTTTTTTCTTTTGCTTCTGTAAAGCACTATTAATTCTCTTTTTTTCTGAAGAGTATTATTAAAAATAAACATATCCTGCACTGATTTGTATAAAGGAAACGTTTCTTTAGTATGTGGCTCCACAGTTTAAGCCCACAGCTTTGTCCTACTACTAACCTTCAGAATAGTAGAGTTTAATTTTTTTGGTACTCAGTCACAGCTCAGTGTAGCGTTCTTTTAGCCTTAGTTTTGAGATTAGATTTAAGACAGTGATAATTACCTAACAAATAAGAGATGTATAAAAAAAACACTCAAAAAAAATTCTGTAGAAGATGTTATGAGCTGTACATTGTGTTACAAAATCCCTTCAACTTAGTATAATTTCTTACAACAGCATTTTTTATATAATAGTATTAAGCCTAGTATTTCTTCCTAGTATCACTGTGGTATCAGCAGGCTCTTTGGTGATTATTTTACTAGCTTTGCACATCTAGAAACAGAAATATAATTCCTGTTGTTCAGTGCAAAATATCTCAAAGTCAAATAAGTACAGGCCACTGTTTAGGTAAAACATTTTCAGATCATCTTTACAACCTTTTTTATACATTACAGCAAACCTTTAGCAGCTAGCTGTGCTGTAGTACTATCTCTAGCTTGTAGGTAAACATAATAAATGGAGATACATTTTCAACTTGCTCATTTGCGTTTCCTCCTTGATAGCAGTGCTAAAACTAGAAAAAGTTTTGTTGTCATCACTGCTGAACATAGGGCTCAGTGACCTTTCAAAGCATCCGGGCCACTATAACAGAGGGCTGCAAACAGCAGTGTATTTTTTAACACACATTTATTATAGTTTATTAGGGAGAATGTATATGATTAATTTCTTTAGGGGCTTTAGAAGATATTTCATGCATATAGAGACAGGATTCCTTTTAAAAATGAATTTGTCTGCTGTACCGTTCCCCGTACTATATAAGATATTGAGCAAGGCTGTCTGATAAAGCACTGGTTCCATATAAAAATGCATATAGTAGCAGCAGATGATGATCAAATAGATTTATTGCAATTGTTGCAGGAGATGACAACCCTTCAACTGGCTGTTCTTACTGTATTTGTTCCAGGAGGACGTGGGAGACATCATCTGTCACAGCCCGTACACTGTCCCAATTCTGGCTCCTTTTTTTAGCCAAGTGTGAGCAGAATACCCAGGTGTTTTTACTCTGGACATTCTGAGTCGTAGCAGCTGACATGTTTGAACTTGGGTATGACATTTTCAGTGATAAAGGGGGTTTGACATACCGTCCAAGGTCATGTTCCTACATTGTAGCTAAGATCACATCCACTGTCATCAACCATGAGGAAACACTATATCCATCTCAATCGGCTCTCAAAAAGTGTCATTTAGATAATTTATAGCCTCTAAGAAAACACATTTTAAAACAACAAGCTTATAATTCTGTTTTCACTTTAATAATCAATGGCAAAATCATTGATATGAGGAGGCATCTAGGATAACAAATAACCTACTAATGAATGCATGCAAGTTCAAAGGATGTTCACATCATGCTGTCAATCATTAAACACCTGCTGTGATTGGGATGTAGCCAAAAGTGCAACCCTCTTAGAGGATGCAGTCCATATGCTTCCTGCTTTTTAGTTCGATATTCTTAATTCTTGCTTCTGCACCGCCGCTAACTAGAAGCAACTCACAATCCCCCCATAGACATATTTCTCCCACTGCATGTCTTAAAAGGTAAATGCACTGGGCAGATTTGTACTGTGCTGCTAATTGAATTTACAATCCCAGTTTCGGTATAATTAGCGTCACAACTGACCCAGCAGTTCGTCGTGTGGTCAGCACCTGTGTCTGGCTTCCAGCTTGCCCTGTGAGGGAAGGCGACCTCACAGATTGCTTTTTTGCTGATTCCTAAAAAACAGGTTTTAGCACTGGTTTCTTATTAATGAGCAGACATCGTTTTAGTGTTTGATGGTATTAGTATGCACACCAAATGCAAAGTAGGAAATGTTCAAATCACGTTTTAGAGAGAGGTAGGCAGTAAACAGGTCAAAATATTTTTTTTTTTTATTGTTTTTTGTAACAAAGAGCTGAAAGTTAGACTAGATATGAATGTGTTTCCCAGCAAAAACATTTACTATTACTAAACAAATACTGTACTGTGGCAGTAAGTCATAATTCTACATACTAAACCGATGATGAATAAAGCCCTCTTAATGAGCAATATCAGGTGCATCAGAAAAGTCTCTGATAATCACAAAATAATTGAGTGGAAAAAATACTATTATTTTGTTGATTTATACTCTTTTTATCTGCCATGGTGTTAAAGTCTTGCAAGACTGATATCTCTGAGATGATTGGCAGTTCTGCTAGACCATTACTGAACGTGTTGCTTTGCCTCAATGGTATTTTCTATGAACCAAGGTTTACTACCCAGTTGGTTGTAATGGGCTGAATGACATTTTAGAGTTCAACGAACCAGCTTATGCAAAGGGATAACGTCAAAATCCCACCCACATACAAGGATAGCAGCACACCGCTATGGCCACTTAGCATGAAGAGTTTAGGCTTTTTCTCATGCATCTCTGCACACCACAGCTTTATATAAAGTGCCAAACATTGTCAGATTTTCACAATGTTAAGAGTCAGTTTCTAAACCTAATACTAAAATATATATCACGCACTAATCTTGAAGTAGTTCTAAGTTATTGCTTTGGTGATGAGAGCTTGTTGAGGCAAATTGTTTATGGCTTTTCTGAAAAATTTGCTTCAAATGGTGAAGCACTGTAGAAGAAAAAGAAGACTTTAAAGAAAAGAAATAGTTTTCTACCTTCTGTTCTTGCAGCTTACGTTTAGTCAGGTTTGTCAAAAATCAGTAGTTAGAAACTTACTGAAGAAGGCACTGGAAGCTGAATACTGTACATTAAGGCAGAGATCTCTCTCATTAGTCATAGCCCATAAGCAGATCGGTAAAAACATTACATGTCTCTTAAAGCACTCAACAGATATCTAACTAAATAATAATGAGTCTCTGTCTGATAAGCAAAGCAAAGCTGCAATATCAAACAAGCTCACAGGCTACATCCCATCATTAATTTTTCTTTAAATTAATTTTTGCCTACTTAATTAAACCACACAACAAATCTGGAGCTATATATTATACCCTGGACAAGAATCCCACTCTGAGATTGGAAGGAGCTCCGATTTAATTTTGTCGCAGCAGGGGTTGAGTTGAAGAACATCATTTATGCTTGAGGCACCCTGCTGAGTTCCTCTTCTGTTGATAATTATGCTTTTGTAAGAGGATAACTCTTTCAGCTGTTTTCTTTTCAGCTTAATCAGAAAATACCCTAGACTGCTACAATAATAAAGGAATTCAGTCTTAAGGAACAATATCTTCTGTACTGCAATGATTTTAAGCAAAAGCTCTAAATTTTCCCCAGTAGTTTTGATTATCAATTAGTCAATCAATTTTTTTATTTACTCAGTATCAAAGTTTCATCAGTAATTCACAAAGACATTCTGTGACAATATTTACTAAACACGAAGGAACAGGAAGAAGACAAAAAAAATACTGTAAGGAGTCTTGTATCAAATATTCGAAAATAAATTCTTCATCGCCGAATACCATAGATAACAATATGTGTAGCAAACAATATGTAATTCTCAATTATTCACTCAGAACTTTATAACAGCAGATGGCCGCTCACACTAAGCCTGGTTCTGCTGGAGGTTTCTTCCTGTTAAAAGGGAGTTTTTCCTCCCCACTGTCGCTACAAGCATGCTTAGTGTGAGGGATTGCATTTGCGTCAATGAGTCGATGCAATCAACTGGTTTTCCTTAGATAGAAAACTTTGAATTAATTTGACTGTACAGTATGATCTGGTTGAACTGTAAAGTGCCTTGAGATGACTTATGTAGTGAATTAGCGCTATATGAATAAACTGAATTGAATTGAATAACTTAATAACTTCGTTCTTATAAGGTTTTTCAAACTGGTTTGTAGTACAAAACTTTTTAACTTATCATCCAAGCTTGCACTGAATTGCACTTTTGTTTTCAAAGTAGTTCTAGTTTTGTTTATTCACATTATACTAAAATCTGATTTTAGCTTTACACATAATTTGTAGCATTTTTAAAATAGCTAAGTCTCTTAATTTTAAGATATTTGTTTGGATAAACAATTTATTAATATGCACTTTTCAGGGTAGCATATGGCCTCCTGTTTACACTTTGGACTCCCCCTGCTTGAAGTTTTTGGTGCTTTAAATATGGTGACCAGAAATTAAAGATTTCCATGGACCATCCCCGTTTTAGACTACATAAAGCCATCCCCGGAAATGTCCCATACTTTACCATTTAATGAATGAGGGGGAAAATGTTGTATCTAGACTGTTATTACGGTAGAAAGAGCGTGTGAGCAAGTTGTGTGCAGAATCAGCTTTTAGTTAGCTGGTTAGCAGCTGTTAACATACAGATGAGAAGCAGAGCGCACCACTTTTAAAACAGACTAAGAAGAAAAAATTTTGTTGTCACAGCCAGTCACTGCTGATGGGGACCAATCAGCAGTGAAAGGGACCAAACCTTTGAGGTACGGTGTCCCCCAAGGCTCACTTTTAGGTCCCATTTTGTTTATTTTGTATTTATTGCCTCTTGGTCAGATCTTCCATAAGTTTAGTGTTTCTTTTCATTGTTTTGCAGATGATGTCCAGATTTATATGCCCCTTAAACTACAGAATGGTAAAACTGAATTTCTTCAGCTATTAATGGATTGTTTAGCTGAAGCCAAATCTTGGATGGAACAAAATTTTCTTCACCTCAATCACAGTAAAACCCAAGTTTTATTATTTGGTCAAAGTCCTCAGACTACAAATCCAGATCTGATTCTTGGTTCTTTAGCTCAGTTTTGTCAGACCTCTGCTAGGAATCTTGGTTTCACTTTTGATAGCTGTTTAAAGCTAGATAAACAAGTTAGCTCTGTTGTTAGATCAAGTTTTTATCACCTGCGGATTTTAGCAAAAATTAAATCTTATTAAATCTTAAATCTCGGTTGGATTATTGCAATTCATTATATAGAGGCATGGATAAATCACAGATGCAGTGACTTCAAATGATCCAGAACGCAGCGGCACGGCTTCTTACAGGAACCAGGAAGAGTGACCATATAAGGCCCATACTGGCCTCTTTACATTGGCTGCCCATCTTTTATCGAATAGATTTTAAGATTCTTTTATTAACTTATAAGGTTTTAAATGGATTAGCTTCTCCCTATCTTCGGGACCTTTTAAAATTTCACTCTGTATCCAGAAGCTTACGATCAAATAATCAGCTATTACTGACAGTCCCTCGGACCCAACTTAAGAGGAAAGGAGATCGGGCTTTTTCTGTTGTTGCTCCAATTTTATGTAACAATTTACCTTTTCAAATTAAATCTGCCCACAGCCTGGATCATTTTAAATCGCTTCTTAAAACTCATTTTTATTCTTTGGCATTTACTTGAAGTGTTTTGATAATCTGTTTTTATTAATTAGTACTATTGTTTGTCCTGTACAGCACTTTGGTGCAGTTTTATACCTGTTTTTAAAGTGCTATATAAATAAATTTGACATTGACATTGACAGGTTAATAAAAAAAGGGCTTTGATATGTTTTGTTTTACCAAAGATGAGGACCCAAAATTTGACATAAACCAAGCTAATCAACAAAAAGTAAGACAAGACCATTTGCTGCAGCTGGCATGAGTATATAGACTCAGATAAAATTAAACAGAAGGATTGAAAAAGGTATGATGGTTCATCAAGGATCAACAAGGGTTTGCCTAAAGATGGTTTGAGAGGGGAAACTGTTTTACCGAGGCCATGCGTGCCACAGAACGCTGCCTTTGGCGTGTTTTTATGGTTTCCCAGGTTCCCAGCATTATCTGGTTTCCAAGGTCCCAGGCGGTTACCTATAGCACTGCCTTTTTCTCTGTGGAAAGATAGGAGCCACATTGGGGAAGAGAGGGGGGGGGAAAGCATATTTCGCACTTTATCCTTAACAGGATACAGTTTGAAATATCAAAAAACCTCAGTACAAGAAAAGCACATGTAACACGAGACAGACATTTCAGCTGAGGACTCACATCGGAGGCAGAGTCACATGAAGTCAATTTGACATTTGAGACATTAGTTGTGTGTATGATAAGTGCGTTCAATTTCTCCGTGAATGCTTTGCACAGGCAATTGTCCTTGATGAGATGGAAGTTTATCAACAGTTCTGGGTGCATCCACAGATATTTGCGGGTAGGGGAGGGGGGGAGCAGTTCTTCTGTGCCCTTTCGCCATAACATCCAGGATAGACTTTGATAATGGGGGTAGGCCGAATCCAGAATAACACTTATTGTTTTGAGAGCAGGCTGCACAGGAATTTTCCATCAGCCTGGAGTCTTTTCTAGCTGGCTCTATGTGTCGAGTCTAATATTCCAAATTTGTTGGATAGCAGGCAGAAGTCAGAAGAGAGCTAGAAAAAAAAGAAGCTTGAGAGGGAAGAAGATATAGAAGACTGAAGGACCAGATGACACCAATAAATACTATTGGTTGATTAATATTATTCATTATTCCTCTCAGTATTGAGAGGCACATTCCTGGATTTTACTATTGTTTTTATTTTGTTAAATATTAATAAATATGTAAAACAACATAAAAGCATCACTGTCCCAGTTTCCTAATTTAATTTTGATAGTATGTACTCCTTTTTAAGTTCGAGTTGAAGTTTTTAAGTTCGAGCTGGAAATATCCCCAGATTTGGGGATCTGGAAATCTGGTCACCTTACCTTTATATAGCTTTAAAAAATGGACAAAAAAAACAAACATGATTAAAGATTATTCACTGCAGTTTGTTGAGGTTTTGAGGACCCAACTGCAGAGGCAGGGAGGCAGGGGTGAGTTCTTGCAGTTTTAATATAGCGATCACAGGAAACAAAGGCAGGAATCCAAAAATCCAACTTAAAATGTTAAACAAACTAGAACCATGGAGACATCAGGTAAAAACAAACACGAGGAGCTAGGGAAAGAAGAGGTAAGATGAGGAACCATTACTGAGGAACTGAACAGGGAGAGTATTTAAGGTTGACTGAACAAAGGGAGGACTAACGAGCTGATTGGGAGCAGGTGTGAACAAAGGTTTCTAACCCCTT
Organism: Cyprinodon diabolis; assembly: GCA_030533445.1. Classification (NCBI taxonomy): domain Eukaryota; kingdom Metazoa; phylum Chordata; class Actinopteri; order Cyprinodontiformes; family Cyprinodontidae; genus Cyprinodon; species Cyprinodon diabolis. Next base: position 5,440,098 of record CM060072.1, read on the forward strand.
GCTCACACTGGCTCCGGTACGGAGACCACAACTCCCGCACACCCCCTCTCACACCGCCCTTTTGACTACGGTGCGGTGCGGCTCTGCGTTTCCGGCAACAGGTCCGGAGATTTAACAGAAGTTCACTTGAGTTCACATAACTTCACGCGATAACACGGCCCAAATAAGGATATTTGCGAGAATAGCTTTCTTGCTGAATTTTCTGCAGCGCCGGAGTGTCTCGGTAACCGCAGCCGGACAGCTCAGCAGCCGGTGAGAGAGGTTTACGTCTTTTTAATGACTTGGAATCACTGCGGCGCCACACCCACCGCACCGCAACGGTAAGACCGGAGTCGGTGTGAGCCAGGGGTAAGAAAAGAGCTAAGGAAACCAACACAAGAGGACAACAGAAGGCAACAAAGAAAAGCTAAAGAACTCAAATACATTGAAAAACACAACAAAATAGGAATTAAACCAATAAAACTAGAAAAACAGAAATATGAATCAACATGAAACTAAAAACTACAAGAAAAATTAACAGAACCAAGACCATAACACAGTTATCCCAATTACACATTGTGCAGTGACAAAATAAATAGAGCTTTTTCTGGCCTGATTGAAAAGTTTTTAAAACCATTACCTGAGTTATCAAGAAACACTTCACTTGTTCAATTGGCATGCTCTCCTATCGTTCCCATTTTAAAAACTGGCTGCTTGTGAGATGTGTTAGCAAAAGAAAAAATAGTATAGATTACTAATTTTAAGTTCCTAGATATTTATTACATTTAAAATAAAAATATCAACTAGGACAGGAAGTTTTCTATTTTTTTTTTTTTTTTCATTTTTTCTAGATATGTATTGGGATCTTGCAGTCTTGTTAACTCTAACTCAAAGTTAATGCATTCAATTTGATTTAATTAATTTAGTTATGTAAGATGATTCTCCAGCCATAAAAGGGATCTGTAAATCCCTACATATCTGCGCCAGTAAGTGTAAATATGCTACACTTTCAATTTTTTAAAGAAGTTTTATTTCAACCAACAACATTGTTGCTATACACAGCGGGATGACCTTGTGATTTATTTCTAGGATGCAGTAAAATATGAACAGAGACACCATAGCACTGCTGAAATGAACATTTTTCATTGCCTCTATATCAGAAGCTCCTTGACAACACATCAAATGGACATGAGCTGTGCGTTCTGAGGCACTTTGAAGTTATTTGCTCATATACAGCACGGGGTCCGCTGAAAAAGACGCATTCATAAATATAAATGCTTATTTTTTATCAAACTAATGCATTTCAAACCAGTGTTATAGTCTGCTATTCTCATAACAAAGAGAGCTGTCCTGTTCATTTCATTTTATGGGCACTCAGTGGAATGGCCAAAATTAAAACTACAGTATCTTCACAGCAGATATCCATGTGTCTCTTTACAAACCACTCCCAGATGCAGTAAAGCCCACCACCAAATACCTCTGTGAAGGTTGGATTTTATGGATATTCTCTGCCATTCAGTTTATCACCATAATGAGAAAAATAGTATAAAAGAAAAGTTTTCGGGTTGTGTTAACCATTCTAGTTTGGTTTGACATTATTGCAAATCTCTGGATGCATACCAATGCATCTAGGCAGATTGAAAAAAAAAAAAAACTCTAGCTAATACTATAAGATAAACATTTAAGTGTAGGGGAACAAATACACACAATATATTGTTAGATGTTTTTGATCACATCTGTTTTTGTAAGCAAAGTGTATATCAGAAAAGTATTTCAAAGCTTGAGATGAATTAAGGGGAAGTTGGGCAGATAGAGCAGGTCAAAGTGATAAATGTCTGCTGAGAATGTCTAGCAGAACCTTTGCTTGGGTATGTATTCAAATCTTTCCCTCTGAGAGCTTCTCTTAGATTTAAGGGGGAGGCTGGGCATGTTAAACCTGAGGACCATTTTCTTTGTCTCTACTGTCCATGCTGTGGGCCATAGCTATAGCCGTGAGGTCTGCAGTCTGTCGTGATGGCAAACCCCAAACTCAGAGGTGGACACTAGCAATAAGGTATGCTGTCCTGCTGAAAAAGAAGTCCCATCGAGCTGGGTTTGCGCAATGGACTCCTGAGCCAGCAGGCCGGTACCATGGGCCACTGCCTGGGAAATTTCAGGGGCAAAAGCTTGGAGATACCATATAGAACTTATATCTGTTGTAATCAAAGTAATTCTGCCAAACTTCAAAAGGGGGAATCACTGCTTCACTAACACCTTGTTTCATGAAGCTGGGGTGAAGATGATCTCTGACCGAGTTAAAGGAAATTGTGTGGGATTTTTTCATTGGCTTGTTTCGATTTCGAATGATCATCGTACCAATTTTATCCCTTTCAAACTCAGGTAACTTCACTCAACCGACCAATTTTCCTTAAAAGGTCCTCAATAATTGTATTAAATATTTCTGAAATTGTATTTTAAATTGACCTTTTATGAATTTCTGTGTTTCCTTACCAGTAATTTCATTTAATATATTGTGAATTGGTGGAGCACATCATTCAACTTTTTTTTTGTTTATTTTATATGCCATGTAAATAAATTGGCATCTGAAAGACCTGTTAAGTATGTCAACATACCTGGCAAGGCAAATGTGTGACACCAGTTCAGACTTTGTTCCAAATTATTGCAAAAAACAGATTTCCCATTTTCTAGTTCAAGGAATCTAAAACAAGAAACTTTAAGTGAAACGAGGAAAAAAAAAAAAAACTAACCTTTTCGGTCAAACCAGATGACAGAAGGTATCGCTTTTACCCGTGTGTAACGTGTGTTTCAACCCACTGAACCGTACTTGTGGACCCAGGAACAACTGACAACAAGAATGCTTGTAATGGAAGGTTTCATACAACATTTTTGGTATGGTTTTTATTTTTGTTGGCGTCTCTTGAGAGAACTGAGATACACCACACAAAATGAAATAATCAATTGTCACGCCCCATTAACTAAATGTGTGCTAAAATAAGCTTGATTTCATGAGTAGGTTGCACATTAATTAGCTGTTAAGCCACTCTTGGATGCAATCTCACCTCTGCTCTAAGGCAATAGGACCCTCCCTGTCAGTGTCTATTGAAATTCCTGTAGAGGTTGGACCCTCTGTGCATTAAAGCAACCAGCTATAACCTACAGTAGTGCCCTGTATGAATAACATATAAAATTCTGTCACTTTCAATCAGGCTATCCTCTAATTATGTGTATGGAGCAGAGGTGTGCTGGGGTTGGGTTATGAAGTTGTTTGCTTGAAGCTGATTGGATGATCAAACTTAAAGATTTGGCTGATAGTTACCAAACAGAGGGAAGGTTTTCCTCATGAGGCTCAGGCGAGTGTCATGATTTAATTCTAAGATCTGACCCACACGCAGAAAACCAAACAGAGAGACCAGGGGAAGGTTTAACAGGTTTATTATGAACTGGTAGAGAAGGGTCCAGTGCTGTTTTTAACACTGGCGAAACGGGACTGAAAAGTGAAGGGGAAGATCCTGCGGTTAGTTCAGGCTCAGAGGGAAATTTGTGTTTCGATTTGAAAAAGGGAATAAAGGCAACAGGACTCACATTTCCAGAGATGTCTTTCTTTGAATCCAGTCGGTGTGGGTTGTTCCAGTAATAGACTTGCTCGTTGGAGGGCGGACAGGGTTTACCCAGGTTGAAGTGTTTCCTTGAGGAACGGAGGAGCTGACTGCCACTTAGATTTCCTATGGTACTTGAACGGTATCTTGTGGAGATGAATCCACTGCTCAGTGTGAAGCCCAAACAATCCTTTGGGGAAAAGTTGATCCAAACCACCTGTTTAAATCCACAGCTCAGTTTGACGCTCAGAGAATCCTTCCAGCGGGAGAAGGTCCAAAAAATCCAGTTTGGAGGATTACTTCCTGCCAAGAGGCAAAGACAAAAAAAACCAACAAGGTTAGACTCAGGTGACAAAAAACTCAGTTTGACTCAGCAAAACTCAGCTTGGCTAGAGTACCCAAAACTGGCAAACACTCTGGCGTCGACGTAGCGGCTGTCAGCAGCTTAAGAGTCCTCCGGTAATGAGGCAACCATCCGCAGGTTTGTCAGAAGACTAACGAGAATCAGGCGTCACCTGGTGGTGGAGGGAAAACAAACAAAAACACAACCCACACAAACTGGATTCCTAACAGAGAGAGAAAAAAAGCAATAATTTAGTCAAAACAGTTTTCTTGTGCTGAACTCCCTTCATGACACCCTTCTTGAGGTAGTTATTTCAGAGGGCTTCATGACAGCTAGTTTCACCTGGTGTAGTAATGTGTTTTATGTGTTTCCATTATCATTTGCAAACATTACTTTTTGGGTTTCATTAACACCATTGAGCCTTCCCTGTTTCAAGGAACAGCAGCCGCTACAGCTTTATTCTAACCTCAAAATCTTGCAGCAGCAGCTTTACATTCCATCATCACACATCTGCTAGATTAATTACAGTACCAATACTGGTGAGTAACAGCTTTGTAAATGCTGAAAGAAGAGAGTCTTAAGTCTTTAAGCTGCTAAGTAAACCCAGAAATATCTGACATTTGATTCCTCACTACAGAGGATGCATCTCCACTGTTCTGGAGTCCAATGGCGGTTTGCTTAAAGGAATAGTACACCCAAAACATGATTAGCCTTCATTTTCTACTAACCCCCATGCTGAACAACACACTGGAGTACTTTTTTGATATCTCAAATGCATCTGGAGATCTGGGAGGCTTCTTGCTGTCTGCTGACATTCAAATAATGGAGGTCTATGGTGCCCGAGGCAGAAAGGTCCATAAAAGTCCACAAAAAACGTGTCAATATTCCTCCATACTGCTCGACCAATGTATTCCAAGTGTCCTGAGTTGGTAGCGTCCATAATTTACTCGAAACAAAGTCATTTAGAATGTTTTTAGAGCATAAACAGTAGTGTATAGGATTTCCTAAAAGTGCGCGCCTGCGAGTTCACGAGCCTACGGCAACTGCGGCAGACCAAACCAGATGAAAGTGCGCATGACAGTACGCTTTGCCAGTCATGCAGATTTAACCAATAAAGGGAAGCCCTTTAAGTATTTGACCAATTTCTTTTGCTCCTTACATTAAATGTGCACCCCATTTATAGAGATGACTGGATATCAAACAGCTGAGCTAAAAGCATAAAAATTGAGATTTAAAAAAAAAGCAAAGAAGAGCTTTGATAAAACAGCATTTCTCTAATTCGATATATTGGGTTTCAAGGGTAATTATATTGTACAAACACTGATACTTCTTAAAACATACCAAGCACTTCTAGCATTCCCTGAGACTAATCACCATTGTGACAATAAATAAAACCACAAAAAACCTGTATAGCTAGTCCAAAATAGATGGTGCTGAGAAAACAGAAGTTGGTATCTTTAGAAAAGTTAAAGGCTCCCATAAACTAGGACTAAAGTCTGAGGATTATTCTTGTTGGTGATCTGTGTCTGTTAAACCCTAATAATGCCAGCAAGTTGAGTGTCAGAACTAATATTTTTCCAAGTAGTTTATCTAATTGCGACGGTTCCTCTGTCAGGATAAAAACTCACCTCATTATGTAGGTGGCAAAGATTTGGGAATGAAATGAGAAAAGTGTCCTTGATCTAAGAATAAAGTATAATATTTTGATATGGCAAGAAACCATGGATGTCTCATCACCTGCAGACATGTTTGATGTGATGATTTGGTAGACTGGAGTTGTTTAAAATGCTTCCTTAACAGTGATTTGGGGCCACTCCAACAAGATGTGAGCCCGGTTCATAAGCAGCTGATTTCTGTAACTCTAAACAACTTCTCTAATCTAAGTAAGATTACAATTTCTATCAAAATCTCTTGTCATGTCTCATGGTTATTTAATACATATACATTATGAAGTGTTATGTAAATAGTTTGTCCCAAGCGACCTCTTCTCAGGGAAAGAACTGGAGAGAGAAAGGTTCAAGGTTTATATACAGAGTTTTCCATAACATCTGCATATTATGGGCCAAATGAATTCCGTGTGTACTGTTCTTGAAAATTTTTGCCTCCACACTATAATATACCAAATTTCTGAAGTTTAAACAAGAAAAATCAATGTGCAAAATGTTTACTAATAGTGTCATAATCATGTGTACCCAATGCATTGAAGCAAATATAATGTGAGGGGTATTTCAATTTAATAGTCATTAAAAAATCCCTCAGTTTGAGTTTAAATATTGCTAAAATTGATGTAAAAATCGTTATTACAAAATGTGTTAGACGATAACACATCCTTTCATAGAGTATCATATCTTACTTTTTTCTAGCAACAGATAATGTTTTATACGCTTTGACATTATTTACAATTGAAATCATAATTTATTTCAGTTTTTAGCTGCTAAGCGGAAAGTTGGAACAAAGAGGAAAATCAGCAGACAACCTTTAGTGTTTAATAAATAAAATAAGTCTTCCTTATTTGTGGCCTTAAAAAGTCCCGGTCCAGACTGTACGGCGTAATGACCTTACATAGGTTAGCCAGTGCAACAAGCATGATGAAACCGGAGCAATGCCCTGCTTCCAGCCTATGATCAATGAGGAGAAAGTATCACTGTGTCAGCGAAGGACTGCACAGTATGCCAAAAGAGGACACGCACTCCCAGAGGACCTTGCACACAGGCCTGCACAATTCAGTTGAGGCAGAGGAGGTTAACACGCTCCGTTCCACATAAGGAGACAACTTCTGGTGTCATTTGTCAAACCCATGTTCTCCTTTGGTTCTCGTGTTTTCAGACTTTTTAGTAATTTAAGGTTTCTGGATGCTGCAATGTTGCTTTGTCAAAGTGGATAAGAGGCTGTCTGGTGAGTCACAGTTGCTTAGTGTCAAATAAAAATAATTCATTCTTTTTTTCAAATGTGTCTTTGCAATTGAACAGATTACATTTTACCTTTTAAAGTTTTAAAAAGGTGTTTTATATGGATTATAGCATAAACAGCAGCTAATTTCCTTATGGTTTGCCTTTCAAATTAACAGTAATACATTATATTGATGCAAAACAACCGTAAAGTAAACCACTTTAACATCAGTTTAAATGTTAATATATTTTCACTCACTAATGTATATGGAAAGTAGGAGATGAGCGCTGTATTTTCTGCATTTTTTGAAAATAACATTTCATCAGACAATATTTATCTATGGAAAATGTGTTGCATATCATTGTTTTACTCACAGCTCTCTGATAGAGAAGTGTGCTTCGTCTTTTTAGTTTTGTTCTCAATGTATCACCACATTTTTGCATTCAGATGACAGAATCAGCAAGAGACTACTGGCTTTACACTTACATCCTGAAATTAATTAGAATGAGGTCATACCAAATAGGGAAGCAACTAACCCTTTTGCCAATAATAAATCTGGAAGTTATTCTAGGGTAAACAGATTAACTAATGAGCCATAATTCCAAGGACCTCTCTTTTAATAGTATTGCCTGCAGAGGCCGGAGCATTCCCAGCTAATTTTGTTCAAAACTGCCCAATGAAAGAGCAGCACAGTAAAATATGCGTCTGTTAATAAGGTTTAGCATGTAAAATAACGGTAGTGGTGAACTCATGAGGGGGGCAATTATGACAAAGCTGTGCACATCCTAGATAACTGCTTGCCTCACTCAATCTGGCTCAAAAACCCTGGGGGAGGCAGCTTGCAGCAGCTGCATGGGCTGAAGAAGCTAACCAAAGGAGGAGGGTAGAGAGCCGAAAGAAAAGAACAATCTGCACAAACAAGTGTCTAACAATCTCCATGCTCACTTATATACAGTAGAGCGTTTTGTATGTAAGGGCATTTGTATTACAGTGGAGATTAAAAATATGACAAATTTAAAATGCTGCTTTGCACTGTCTGAATGTGAACTGCACAGGAATGGCTTACAGAAATGTTATTCATGGAAATTAATATGCACTGATCTGGCAAATAAATGGAAGTGGGTAATGCCTGTTGTAAATCTTTTATAAAACCCTAATGGCCGAGATGAGATTATAGGGTGACATCATGGTGGATGTTTCTAAATTTAAAGCTTCACTGGATATCGGTTTTACACAAGATAAGTAAGAAAAAATACACAAGCTGACATTTTTCCTTTGTTTGCTTTCATGATGCCTGTTGGTTGCCCGGTCTTATAGAAAATAGTAAATTTGTGTTTTTCATTGTGATTGTGCTGCACAATTCCAGTACACGGTTTCCAGAAATTACTCAGTAATGAAGGATAAAAAGAAAAACAACCAAATTTACACCCTTGTTTAATATTGGTTGGCTGTTTGTATATGCTAAATCCATTTGAATGGCTCAGACAATCTCCCTCATCCTGACCGATTTAGGTGCGTACTTTAGTTCCTTTATCAAAGTGTCAAGCTTAGCACCAAAAACTGCTTACATTTCAACACCAATTCTTTTCCAGAACACAGTAAACACCACATATAAAGACCAGTGATGGGACTAACGGCGTTGAAAGTAACGGCAGACACCCCGTTACTGCGCGTTACTCAGGTCGCACAATTAACTTTTTTTCATGATAGGACTCGTGCGCAGCTGCGTGAAGCTGACACCCCACCCACCTCAAAAAACTCTGCAAATAGACTGAATGGTTAGTGCAACGTTAGTGCAGATTTGTGCAGAAAAAAAATTTGTTTGTGCTACTTTTGTTTAAGAGATATTAAAGATTATCTTTTAGGTCATCCAGAGGTGCGCGCCTTGTCATGAGAGAGGGGAGAATGAGAATGGCTGATGTATAGTGAGATTCCGTCTGTCAGTGGGTAGGTGGGTGTTTCCACTGGCGGGTGTTAACGTACATCACACACAGAGAGATGGAGAGTGAGGAGGATCCAGCAGCAAAACAGCGTTTTCCTGATGGAAATACCGGTGTTACGTCGAGCTGCGTTTCCTCTGCATCTCCGCACAGCGCAGGCGGCAAGAGTCACCGCGCAAGCGACAGGAAACGCGCATGCTCGCTAAAGGCGCGCCACAGTCGCCCTGTGCTCGCGCCACAGGAGAACTATGGAGAGCGGGAACGATCAAATGATAGCCTATATGGAGAAAGGGAGAAATCTGGATGGATGGATGGATGGATGGATTGATGGATGATGGATGATGGATCGATGGATGGATGGATGGATGGATGGATGGATGGATGGATGGATGGATGGATGAATACTCTGACTTTTCAACCTACTGTATTTTTTATTTTAAACATTATTTGATGGCCTTTGTGGCAGGGATGGAGATCCATATTTTATGTCACACACAGAGTATACATCTAGATAGATAGATGTTGCAGTATCTATAACAACCCAAACACACAGGATTTCAGAATTAGACATCCCCAGTTATTAATTTCATAAACTCACCAGATCTGAATGCCTTGTTAAAAAACTTCACATCGCGTTTCCCCCTGATGTAATTTACATTGAGTTACAAGAAATGCAAAACTCTCTGCAGGTTCTTGTCTTTGTCGTCCGCTCTATTCAGCTGGCTTTGGAAACACACGGGGAGAAGGTGGGGGCTGGGTGGTGAGGTTTAAGGGGGCGAGAAACGCAAAAGTAACGCAATAGTTACTTTTACTAGTAACTAGTTACTTTTATTGTGGAGTAACTCAGTTAGTAACTCAGTTACTTTTTGGGAGAAGTAACTAGTAACTATAACTAATTACTTTTTCAAAGTAACGTGCCCAACACTGATAAATACATTTCAAAGAAGTCAACAACTAGTAATAAAGCTGCATAAAATATCTATGGCTGAGTAAAATCTTCTTTGGTCTCCTCTCTTCCTAGTTCTGATGCTCAGAATGACCTTTAATCAGTCCTTCTCACCAAATCTGGATGGCTGGGTATTAATGTCCCAGAAGATTGGAAACGAAAGTGACTCAAAAACACTATGTTGAAAGGATACTGCTAGATGCCATAACAAAAGAACAGCATCCCAAGCAGCATTAATAAGGCTTTTATTCTTTTTTTTCCCCATAAACTATGGCTTAGTCAAGTACTGAAGTATTCTAAATCTTCCTTAAAAAATGGAAAGTAAAGATGACATTTATTGTAATAAAGAATTTCAAAATGCATGGAAAATAAACAGCTAATATGAGATTTTTTTTGTCTGTTTAAAATGTCTTATATAAATATGTATATACTGTATGGTCATCTTGAAATTTTTCTGTTCCAAGAACAGAAATATCCTTGGAATTTTTCTATTCTTTTTTCGCTTGTTTACATGAATGTAACTTTATGTTTTTAAAGCTGAATCAAACTGCTACATTTGAAAATTTCCTTTCTAGTAATGCAATTATGAAAGCATTTCTTTTTTCTGCTGTATTAAATTTCTTTTTTTTGTCACCCTCGCTCATCAATGGTCGGTTGCAGCATTTGCTCACATTAGCGTCTTCTGATTGGTGGTATGTAAGGGAAATATCTCTAATGATTTATTGGTTTTGTTTGTACCACCCTTAATCTAAAAATATAGACAAGTGATTCTTTTAAGTGGAATACCTAAGCATAAAGGTGCAAAAAGGCTCTTTATACTATTGCAAAGGCATTGTTGTGCAGTAGCACCCGAGACATGGTGTCGAGGGTGCTACTGCAACTTTTTTTAATTATGCTACTGAAAACTATCTAGAAAGCTAGAATTATGTTATTGGCTGATTTGCTGTTAGTGTTTGCAAGTAGCTGAACATATTTGCCAAATGAAGTGAACACTAAATGCAAACATTGAATTGTTAATAATTCTATGCTCATGTTTAAATATTGTAATCTTATTTTTGACATATATTTTGTTCTTGGATTCTAGTTATTTTATTTTTAGGCTTTTGACCTTATGTCCTTGAAAATCTCCCTCTGATATTGGTGTATACTGGCAGCATCTGAGAGGCAGCTGTGAAACAAATCCTAAACTCTGCAAATGTGAGAAACTCCTACAAAAATATCAAGATTCATCTATCCATCCATCAAAACTCTATATTTGCTTGTCCTTGCAGTGTTACTGATGGGGGTGCCCATTTCAAGCACAATTTAATGCTACAGTTTTTTACGTTTATCATAACCAAAACATACATAAAGAAAACACTTTATAGCTCAACCAACATTATGTAGAGTAACTGCTTTAACATTCAAAGATACATTTCTGCCTTAATGTAGGACTACTGCAGGCTTACTGACCCCTTTTATCTTTCCCACACAGCGAAAGACAAATGAAGACTTCTGTCCAGAGGCAGAGTTTTTATACAAGAAATTAGATAAAATGTGGACCCCTTCTAAAATCTGGCAAAGGCCTCTGCTAGGCCCAGCTCCATACCAGGGGAAATAAATGGCTTACCTGGAGGTTTTAGTCTGTTGTATTTTACACAGAGCCTTCTGTTGAGCCAAATTAACCCTAAAATAAATTAGCACAATTTTGACTTGCACTTGGATGCAGAACTTATGCTTTCCAAAGACAATGGAGCGTTTTACTAATTCTTTTATGAATCCTGCCTTTCTTGGATGTAAACTCTTACCAACTATAACAGCTTATCTACAGGTCACTTTAAAAAAAAACTTTAGTAGAACAATAGTTTTTTCAAACTACTTTCTATTATTGCATGCGGTTGTCCAGGATCTTGGTTCTTTGGCTGTCAGGATATTGCCGCTGATGGCTGGCTTAATTGCTCATTTTATTCACCTGTCTAACCTGTTTCTCATCACTGCTCATCTGATCCACCTGCTCCTGCTTCTATTAAACTGCTTGGTCCCAGCCATCAGTGCCACATTATTCTTGAGCTTTTGGTGTGAGAGTTTTCTAGTGTAACTGATTGTGTTCTGATTCCCTGATCCTGACCCATTTTGCTTTTGGACCTCTGAACCTGCCCTTTTTTCTGTTCTGATCTGTTTGCCTGACCTCCTTCCTGTGTACTGAACCTGGATCTGCCTTCTGTCTTCAATCTAGATTATCGTGCCTTCCTCTGCTTGGATCTGACCTCCTGCCAGTATTGCAGCCTTTAAAGCTGCAGTCTGTAACATTGAGAAGAGAGCAGACTTCGACTGAAAATTTGAAGAAAAACAGGTTTCACGCCACTCCCCCACCCTCTCTGCTTCACTCATGCCCCACCTCCAAGCTCCACCCCTCTCACAGCATCTGCGGGGCTACCACATGCTACCAGAAGCGTCCAAGCAGCGTACGCGGCATGGAGTGTGAACCGGTAAGACCGATAAAACTCACCTCCAAGCAGCTAGATATAAGATGCTGGTTATACCAAAGTTTGCCGTGTAAGCAGTTGTCAGCTGGGGCAGTAAGGGCAGTTTCTCTTTCGCTGGTGGCTGTCGCTCCGCCATGACTTCCACGCGCGTCCTCCTGACTGCAGCAGCCGGGCGACAGCGGCAGGTTCAGCGGTGAGAGGGAGGGGGCGGGATTCAGCGTGTTTGAGCTGTGATTGACACTCCATCAGACACTCCTCTGGCTGTGATTGGTTGTTTTGTCTCGTCCCGAAATATTCTTTCCAGATTGCAATACAGGCAGTGTGCGGGACCAATTGAAGCAGTTTTTTTTCACAGGTTACATATCACATGTACTGCTGTCTGGGCATAGGGACAGTTTTAGCCAATATGACAAAAAAGTGATTTTTAAAAACTTACAGACTTCAGCTTTAAGGCTTCAGCGTCAGGAACTCTATGTCTGGTGCGTATTGTCAGCCAACCAGCTGGATCCTACCTTGTTGTATGGGCACAGACTGAACTGTAAAACCGCATTAGTGACTCACGCGTACATAATCATTCTCCATCCGATTATCGTGGTCACTAACTTATGTTTCTCTCCTGTAGCATTTCCTGACTTAGATGCAGTAGCCGCTACTACTGCAGATCCCCATATACTTTTTTTAAATAAACGCTTTTTGGTTTATGCCACTGAATACTGGGTCCCTCTGTTCTGAGTCACTATTGAGGCATCCAGCCAAAAACATATACATTGATGTCAAATATATCAGCAGATCCTCTCTTTGATTTGTTTTTTTACTTATAGGTTGACCAAGAAGAAAATGTTGCAGAAGCTGCTTGACAAAAAAGTAAGCAACTCTGTTGGTCAGTCTCCTTTTTCCTAAAATATTTTAATGTTAAAACAAGAACAAAAAAACAAGGAGGATGGTTATAAGATTTTTGAAAACCTTTAGAGAGATGGAAGTAATCTCAAATTGTTCTTGTAATAAAACAAATGAAGAAAGCTCTATAAAGTACAAACGGGGGGTTTCCGAAGTGGAGACAACTACTTGGAAGATACTTGATTTTTTTTTTTCAGACCTATATCTGCCATGGTGTAAAAAGATATTTGGAAAGGTTGGCAGCCTGTAGGAAGATCTTGGTGCACGGTAAGAGTAATTAAAACTCAGAAATAAGACAGAGGCTGCCGTAAAGGTTTTTATTCTTGGTGTTCTGAAAACTAATAAAGTTGTTAAACTGTGGAGAAATAAAGATAATTCTGCTTAAAGTACACAATGATTAAAACATTGTGCATTGCATTGCCTTTCAGGATAAAACACTTTTCAAGAAATATGGTTTCTGTTGAAACAAATTTTCAACTAAACATTTCGCATTTAATGTGTTTTACTATGTGAACCATCCACCTGCACCCTTGACCCTACACAAAGAACATGGAGAAACAATAACAATCCTGTCAAATACAGCTTCAACTGAGACAGAGGTAACCAGGCAGTTGGCTCAAATAGAGAGTTTATTACAAAGAGTCTCCCCACAGACTTCTGAAGGACAAGAAAAGGCCTCCATATTACACTCATTCTCCTAAACCCACTGAGAGAGTAGTAACAAGATGAAGGCCTGCCAGGTAAGTTGAACAAAAAATGTGGACTTTCCCAAAAATATGACCCAGACCGGACCCTTCTTAAAACCAATCTCATCCCAGACCCATATCAACAACTCTCCCCACTGAGCAACCAGCCAAAAAAATAAAAAAAATATTTATGTCTGGACTCAGGCCCCCCTATGATATCTATAAAAACAAACCAAAGGTTATTGTGGAAGTTTGTACATCAATATCAAGCCAGAGCTTTTACAAAGAAGTCGTGGACCATGTGCAATTTCTATGGGACAGAAGAATACAAGAAAACACATAGTGAATGTAAGCACTGACAAAAAATGGAAAATGAAAAAAGAAGCCTAAAGAAGTATATACACTGTTCAGCATAAGGCAAATAAGGGTATATGATGTGAAAGCGGTCTGTTGAGAAAATATGGAACCGGAATGTAAGGCTTGGCTCAACGAGGCTACTCAATTTTTTCAGTTATAAAATAGTACAATAAAGCAAAAAGTTTGGTAAAAAGTTGGTAACACCAACATTGAACACAATATTATAAGAAAAAGGACAAAAATATATTTTTTGTCTAATTATTTTGTTTTTTATCTGAAACATGGTGGAAGTGGGACCTAAAGTTTCATTTTGGTAGAACAAATAAAACTGTCAGTGTAACATGAGCTCATGTTTTCCTTGTTCCTAGCTCTTTGTGTGATGTATAAAATCTGGAACAAAAGCAAAAAAAAAAGGTTCAATACAACATAGTTCTTTAAAAAGCAGTGAATTTGAAACAAAATTATGAGAGAAATTAATGATTCACACTGTTCTGCTTACAGCACATGCCTTGTTCTGAGAATGCTCTGTGACTGATTCTCTCAAAGAGACAAAAGTATAAAAAAAAAACCACAGAGGAGACATTAAGATCACTTATCTCAAATAGAGGATCTTCAATTGTATCACAAAGAAAAACCCAGACACAAACACCTGCAAACACTTTAGAAAAAAAGGACAAAAAGCACATACATCATACACATTTTTGAACCAGTTCAAACCTCTGGCAGTTCCTGTGACCCTGTAGTGATCTTTAGATACCACTGCTCCTGTTATTCATAAGGCAGGTTTCAGATTACTCTATTTCTGGTTGTGGTATTATTTATATTTTTAGTGAAGTAATAAACAAACATGTAGAATGTGTAACGGAAAGAATACTGATGCTGGTTTTCAATCGACTAGGAGATACCTATACATTGCTGTTGTCTTTGCTCCCAATCAAATAAGGCCTGTTTTGCACTCAGCTCCAAAAACACCTGAGGCAAATCAATAAGAAGGCTGCAAGATTTCAGTCAGGAGCCCCATTGATGACTTTCATAAAGAGCTTGGTCGATCCAGCAACCTGTCTGGGCCTTGCAGTCGATTACAGCTGGGATTTCAGAAAATTATTACAGGTTTTAAGGTTAGATTTTGAACTGTTTATTATACCTGTAGGGAGTTGCTTTAATGTAGAAAAATGTCTTCACCTGTTCGTGTCTCATTCATTTAGTGAATCAAAGGATCATTATCTATAAAGGGTATTCTGAAGTGTCTCTGGATGCACAGAGGTTTATGTCCTTCAGGTTTACTGGACCTTTGCTCAACTTAGCTAATCACATTTTACAATTAAGTATTTAATGGATTTTGTTATTGGGGTTAAGCATGTTTTACATCACATTTTACAACATGTGTAATTTACTCTTAAACAACTTAATGTTTCTTAACTTGAGACACAAATTAAAAAAGTGATTTTATATATATATATATATATATATCTATATATATATCTATATATCTCTCTCTCTCTATATATATATATATATATATATATATATATATATAGAGAGAGAGATATATATATATATATATATCTCTATATATATATGGATATATATATATATTATGCACACATGTGTTTTTGAAGCCAGAACTATAGTTTAAGATGAGGTTTTACTGGGAGAAAGATAAGGACCATCGAAGCTGGTGGGGATTAATACGCTTTGTAGTCAGGAGGTAGGCTACTTTCTTGTGATAAGTCCAGCTTATTTACGGGAAGCTCTGCTCACTTGAGCCAATGCTTCAGTTTTTTTTAGGGCAAGCTCTATAGGTAACAGCTCTCAGTGACCAATGCTCTAATTGATTTCAGGTGGAATTTATTTTTAGAGAAGAAGGGCCCATCAAGTGTCTGAACTGGATCTTTCAGAGGAAACACAACCTACCCTGGTATCAACCGACAGGATGAACTGGGTCTTGGGGTCTGGATGAATGAGAACTGAAGCCTGTGCAAATCTTTCCTTCAAGCTGGAGAAGGACTGATCAGTGTCAGGAATCTACTAGAACATTATGTTGAGGGAATCAAAGGTGATGCAATGATACTTTAGTTTCTGATAAATCTTTCGTAAAAGTTAGTGAGGCCCAGACACCTCTGGAGCTGCTTCCGAGACTCAGGAAGAGGCTATTCTTTAACAGCCTGGATCTTGGCTGGATCGGGTTTTATTTGACCTCATTCAAAGATTTAATCCGGGAGAAAAACAGACAAAAAACTGTTTTGTGTCTCCCATTTTGAGGCCCTAGTGCTGCAGGGAAGAGAGTGTGGCATAGGATTTGGTCGCTCTATTAAACTCTGTCGCAAGGATATGACGTAATGGGGAGTCGATCCCGCTTATTAAATTGACATTTGATCCTCAACTAAAGTAATTGCTTAGTATCATGCAGGATAAAACCAGTTAAGAAGAACAACCAGTGAAATTAAATATTGTAGATAGAATAAAAATTAACATAAAAAGAGTTTAAAAGTAGTTTAACAGTCGATGGTCAGGTTTTGTGTTTGTGTTTCTGTGTTTGTCTCCCTTCATCCACCAGGAGGTGCCTGGTTCTGGTCCGCCTCCTCACACACCTGCTGATGGTTTCCTCGTTAAACTGAGTGTTCTTAAGCTGCTGACTGCCACTACTTCGATGCCAGAGTGTTTGCCAGTTTAGGGTTTAGGGTTTTTGTTGAGTCAAGCTAAGCTTTTTGTCAACCTGAGTTTAACTTTGTTTTTTTCTTTGCCTCTTGGTGGGAAGTCATCCTGCAAACTTGATTTCTCGGACCTTCACTCCCTGGAAGGATCAACTGAGCTTCAAACTGAGCTGGGGTTCAAACAGGAGGTTTGGATCCACTTTCCCCAAGAGATCGTTTGAGCTTTCACTGATAAAGGGATTATTCTCCACAACGACCCGTTAAAGTACCGCAGGAATTCTGAGTGGCAGTCAGTTTCTCCATTCACCAACTATCAACCTCATTCTGGGTAAACCCTGTTCCGCCCTCCACCGAATCAGACAAACACTGGAACCACGGCACACAGACAGGAGTCAAGGATTCAACAACTTCTCTGGAAACGTGAATTGGCAACCAAATCCTCTTTTCCAAGTTTCACTGGAGAAGAGGAGAAGAGAATCTGGAGCATCTGAGGCAGAAGGAAAGCAGGGAGACTGAGAGAGACTAATGAAAAATAATAGATTTGAAATAACACAGAAATAAAATTATAAATTTAAGGGAATAAAATAACAATGATCTTTAATTTTAAAAAAATCCAAAAGTTCAAAGAATACGCAAATACATTAACAGAAAAAAATACAAACAACAGAACTAATTTGGCAACATCTTTTTAAATGTCTGATAATGAGTTTTGAACTGAATATGGCAAGGTTTTAATGAACACAATGAACAACAAGGAAATTATGAAAACCACTCCAAAGGCAACCCAATACCATCTGTGGATCATGACAATCAAATGCTGTGACAAGTTTGACAGGCTGATATCTCAATTTTCCAATTTAGTTTCTCTTCAGCAGCTCTTATTTCTGTTTTTGTACTTCATACTGAGCTTTTGTGTAAAACTGCTTTTTCCTACAGCAGGAATCGATATCCCTCCAAAGCTAAACCGATGCAGTCAGGAAAGACTGGGGTCAACAAAGTTTAATTAAAATCAATAAAGCTATAAAATAACTAAAGTGACTTGCTTCTAACTATTAAAAAAGGATGAAAATACGACAAAAAACATCACAGACCTAATCTTCCTTTTCAGTGTTGCTGGTAAACATTAATGCCATCTGTCAGTAGTACTTTTTTAGAAACAGCAGATCTAGAAGTCCCTAAAGAAACAGGACGAATGCAATAAAGGAGACAGTGGTGTCGGATGTAGGAGTTTGCCCTGCAACTGGAGGGTTGACGGTTCAAGCTCCGGCTTTCAGTGTTGTTGCGTCTTTGGGCAAGACACTTCAGCCGTATTGCCTATTGATGGTGGTTAGTTGGTGGGGCCAGTGTATGGCAGCCATTATCTACAACTTTGACCCCCCCCCTTCTGTCAGTGATGCCAAGGGCAACTGTGCCTACAATGTAGCTTACCACCATCAGTGTATGAATGTGTGTGTGAAAGGTTCAATGACTGAATGTAGTGGAACGTGTTTTGCTCAAGTCCTCTGACTTGGAAAAAGTGCCAAGGGCCATTCACCATTTGTTGCTTTTTATTCTAATTTCTTTATCTTTTGGTTTCATTTAATTGACCGCCTGTAATTTTAAATGGTTGTGAAGGCAGTTCAACTTTGACCTCCCCTGATAGCCATCAAGCTGTTTTTACAAATTCTCGTTTTCCATGACAGAATTTCTCCACCTTACTTGTGCTCTTAAAAAGCATAATGTCCTCTTTCTCTTTGTATTTCTTTGCGATTAAGGATGACTTACAGTAGAACCAAATGTTCCTCAAAGACAAACTGCCTCTAAGTGTTTATGTGGTCTCCAAAAAGGATCAAAGGCAATACCTTTGCACAAGTTCCTCTGCTCCAGGAAGTGTATTGACAACAAGCTTCCTCCAAGAGTTCTTGTGGGATTTTGAGCATCACTGATAAAATATGCCCACAGATCTGCTCTGTAAAAGCCCTTTAGGAGTCAGGTGCCTTATTCTGATTCAGTTTCTCTGGGTCCTCCTTCACTTGACTCCTTTAGATAGGTCAAAGGGGGAGGCAATGGGAACAACATCATCTTTTGATTTGGTTACAAACAATATGATAAATAGAATCATGGCAGAGGTGCAAGATGAAACTACTGAGGTGTGACACCTCAAAGCTTTCGGTTAAAAAAGGGTGGGATGTCTGTTTGACCGTGAGCTGTGTAGAAGGATGTAGTGCTATTCTATTCTGTTCTATTCTGTTGTATTATATTCAATGCTATTTCGTTCTGTTGTATTACTTTCTATTTTAATATCAAATCAAATATGCCCTGCTTTAGAAATGTTTAGTTTATTTATTTATGGTGCTTGGGTTTAATTTGTAAACGTTAGCTTGTTCAGTCTTTCTCACCATAACTTTTCATGCAATTTATTTGTCAATTATCTTACCTCCTTTCAATCAATAATTAGTTTTGTGAGCCACTTTTGATTGATCATGGATAGTTACAGTAATTACCCAAGATTTGCTTAAAATTTTGCACAAAAAAACTGTCTGTTTCAAGAAAGTTTCCTTTTTTTCCCATGGGCTCTTTAGATTGTGTACATGGGGGGGCTTCAAACACTGATATATCATTATAAAAAAAAGCTTTTTTTTAATTAAGAGCAATATGATTGTCTTGAATTTATTTACATAACTATAAGAAAGCTATTTAGATAAAACAACACATAATGAAAATGATGCAAAACAGAAAAATCAGAAGGCTTAAAATGTAGTCATGACCAATCATACTATATATAAATATATACACATCATCAAAATGAGTAGTTTCACTGGTATTACACCACATAATGATGAAGGAGGAGAGCAGTCCTTTGAACGGCATCGACCTCACACTACCTCTGGCTCTTTTCAAGGGGAGGTGACTATTGCTTGGCTTGTCAGCCTCCAATCCTGCCAGGCACTCGACAGACCAAAGGTATGGACGGTTCACAAACAGAATTTTTAAATCTGGCCAGCATCAAAGGGCTGAATAGGAAATTGCAATCAAACAGAGAGAATGTCAATGAACTGCATAATCTTCAGCTACATAGAAGGACAACAGGAGAAGAAAAAGGGAACGACAAGTACAGTTAGGTTTACTTTCTTGCAAAAAAGGAGGAAGATTGTCATAATTGTTTACTGATGTTGATCATAATTAATACAATTTACGGTGAAATAAAAACCTTAGAAAAACTCAATCATGTACAAAAAAACTTATGGAAACATTCATATGTGGGGGGAAATTTCATGAAGAAAATTATTCCTTAATGAACCTTGACAGTTTGCAAGTCCTTTCCTGTTAAACCTTTTTTTTCATTTTATGCTATGAAAGTATTATGGTGGTTTGAGAAAGCATCACTTTTAAGGAGTAAGTCACCCTGCTTCTTTTAAAATAGAAATTATCTTTCAACCAGTGGCGGCTGGTGAAAAATATTTTTGGTGGGGCTGATATAGCCTAGTGTATGTCTCCAACTAATCCAGAGTAAGAATTCAAATAAACAATTGGACAATAAACTAAATTTAACAGTAATGATTTAATTTACTATATAATAACAGTAACAGTGATGATTTTGGTCACAATAACCATTACATGAAATTTTCATATCCTACAACAGGGATGTTCTTCTGGCAAACGGGTAGATAAATAAGGATCTCACTGAATTTGGTGGAAGCTGCACCTCACTCATTACGTTCGCCATCGTCCCTCTAATTGTCTGCACCTGGGTGCAGAAGCCTGTTAAAGTGCAGTATTTTCAGCGCATCAAGACCATAAAATTCTGAGACGCTGATTGGCCATTAAATTATTAAATTATATAGCAATACTACATGATTGGCAGATTTTCTGCACATGTGGGGCAGTCTGATCAGCGCCCCAAGACAGAGACGGTAGGAGTCTGTCTGTGGAAATCCACAAATGAATGACAGTAGGTAGGGAAATATAGTTTACATAATTTGTTTTGCTTATAGGTACATACTCTAGAGAGTAAAACTGACATTTATGAGGTATTTGTAAAAATATATTTTATGTTTCTCTCTTCTTATCAGGGAGGGCGGTGCCCCAGCGCTCCCTATGGGCCAGCCGCCACTGCTTTCAACATGTATTTTTGTGCAATTCAAATGGTATTATTCATTACATTTATTTTCCTTCTTTTGTTTGAAATCATTTTTAATTGTGTTTTTCTAATATCTAACACAGTAGGTGTCTTTGGAAACCATTTCTGCACAAAAGGTGGTTTTGATTCTTTTGAAAATCATACCTAAATATAAAATATTATATTCAAATATGTTTTTTTCCCTCTGTGGTTGAATACAGATTGGAAGAAATATAAATCTCGTGTTACAGTTGTTATGGACTATATTGAGCAAAATAACCTTGGATCCTTATTCTCGCTCAAATTCTCAACTTTGGATAAACTTGACCTTGTAGTGCTCTCTGTGCCCACAAGACTCTTTCAGCTTTTATTTGTAGCAGAACATCATTTTCAAGGGGCTGTACCAATTTATAGTAGAAATAAATTATTTTTTTCCACTTTAACACATTGTGTGAGCCTAAATAATGAACTAAACAAAAGGAAAAGAAGGAAATAACGTAAGTTTATTTACATAGCAGAGGTGGTAAACGTATTTGAAAAAGCATCTTAAGATGCTTTCAAACTCTAAAGACCTTGAGGAGAAAGAGGAAGCCCTTTTGACAGTCAAGAATTCACTGTGTGAAAAGAACTATCTATTAAAGCCTAATCTTTGAGCTTTAGAGTGGATTTTGTCTTCAAGTAAAGAGCTGAAGACTCCAGTTTGAAGAAATCCTTATTGTTGTACAACATAACAAAAATAAATTTAAGCTTAATTTGTATTTCTTGAACATGGTATGAAACTACTGCCTGTAAGATTATTACCCACAAATGCAATGTAGAACTCTATAATCCCACAAAAGTCCTCCATATTTTTTTTTCACTGTCCAACTAAACATTTTGATGAATTGTATTAAAATTGTATGATATATACCAACCGAAAGTAGCTTTATCTGTAAAATAAACAAAGAAATATACAAGATCATCAACATTTTGACAAAGCAAAACATCCACAAACTAATATACAGAGTCCACCTGTGTGTCTGAAAGTCTCAGAGATCAACAAGGGGATCCTGAAGAACAAGCAGTACCATTAACCCCACAGAACACAGAAGAAAGGCCAGGAAGGAGGTTTTTGAGAAATTCAGATCAGGATAATATTCTACAACATACATCTAATGACCAATCTGAATATTTTTATTTTACCAGCATTCATCACCTTTTCCTCTGGAGTGAGGCTATGACAGCGCATCTGCACTACAGGTGACAGCTATCAAAATTAGATTGATTTTTTGTTCTTCATAATTTGACAAAAGCTGTCGTTTGGTAGCAAAACCATGTCTAATTTTCACCATGTGAAATAAATAATTGTGTGCAGATCTGTTTGCTGTGCTTTTTCATATCCATCCAAATTATTAATTATCTTGATGCACCACATGCATGCACATCAGATAAGTTTACTCTGTTGCATAAAATACAGATTTAGAATGATCTTTTCCATCCTTCCTGATTCACATCAAGACTTTCCTGAAACATTACATTAATCATAAATATGATTTGGAGTTATTGAGTCTGAAGCACATTTTTTCTCATGCATCTTAAAACCACCCCTCTTGTTCCTCTATATGCTCTTTGTCATAGAGTTTCTCCATGAAAATGCAGAAACAAATGATGCTGTAAAGACATATTGAAAAGCGGGACCCACCCAGATTCTTCCTCTGCAGCTTTTTCCTTCAAAATCTTTTACCCATACCCATCATCAATCTCCATACAAATATCTGCTCAACCCGTCATGCTTGACCTCCGTTTCCATCTCAGTCTGACCACCCCTTATCCAGGTTTTCATTCCATAATTCACTATCCTTCATTTTAACTATCCTCACCTCAGCAAATGATTGGTGGACTTGCATGCTCAGGTAACCAATGCTTAAGAGGTGGAACCAGGCCATATCAAACATACTGCATTTATCTGATTGATTGAAGAAAAAGTGTTTGTTGTCTCTTAAGTCCTTAAACCTTTATTATGGATTTGGAGGTGATCTTCCGCAGTGGACTAAAATCCATTTAATGTATGGTTCACTTCTTTTAATCTAATTGAAGAAATACATGTAATTTCAAGGGCATTACCTGTATAAGTTATTAAAAGAAAAAAAAAAATTTTTTGCATTTCCTTCTGAATTTAAAAGTGATTAGAAATAGAAGCAGACATTATTTAGAGTAACATTAAAAAAGCTAAGATGGAAAAAAATCTGATTAAGAAATTGAGACTCAAATTTATTTCTTATCAGGCAAAAAATGTTTACTACTGAAAACTCAGCAAGCAGGAAAAAATTATATTGCAAAATTATTAACCCAATATGTAACTCATCATGATCATTTTTAGCTGCAACCTGTGGCTCCGGGTCCACAGTTTGTAGTGGTTTGCAGCAATTACCCGGGTCTAGGTTAAGACAATGAGATTTCAAATAAAAAATAGGTCATGTCTAAATATAAACTATTTTTTTCAAATTTTTTTCATTGACAATATTGCATTTTGTACTGATGGATGGAAACACTTTTTTATCAAAAGTATCATGAAAGCAAGGCAAGATGTTTCTGGATATATTCAGAGATTCAGTTAAACTTGTTTTCAAAAAACATCAGTTGTGCTGCAAAAATTGTCATTATAAATGGGTCATACTTATATAGCACTTTTTCAAGTCAGAGGACTTGACCAAAGCACTACACTACATTCAATCATTCATCCACTCACACACTGATGGTAGCCACAGCTCACTGACAGAAGCGAGGCTGCCGAAGTCCTCCGACCGCCATCAGCAGACAATGTGGGTGAAGTGTCTGGCCTTAACACTCAATGACACAGAAAGGCGGATTTTGAATTTTTTTTTTAAATGCTGTCCTTGAAAGTAAAATAATATTAAAAACTAAGTAACACATTCGATCAGGTACTGTTTTACAGATACTATGCACAAGCTTAGGCATACCGTCATTTAGCTCAATAAAAAAATTGGTCATTTGAATGGCCTGCTGCCTGATGCTTCGGAAGTTTCATTATTGTTGCAATGACATTATTAGAGTAATCAAAATGTTCATTTCTTTAGGGATTTCTATAACGGGAACCTAAGATACCTCACACATGAATCTTTTTAACTGACAGGCATTTTGATGAAATCCTTAGGACATAACAACCAACAAATTCATAACCACATCATGTGTTGAATAACTTCATTAACAGCGCGTTCTCTTTTAAAGGTAAGTGAATTGTTACTATGAGAACTGAAACATCTTTCTCTGTATATCAATTCTAATCATTCACCCTGGAATCTCTTCAGATCAAAGTAGAGTGCCTGGTCAGGGAATAAGGAAAAAAAAAAAAAAAAGTAAAATCAAGCAGCAGTTATTTTTTCTCTCTAGAGAAACCCACCAAAGCTACCCCTGTGATAAAGAAGGCACTGACTGTGCAATGCTTAAATTGAAACTCATAGCCTATCTATCCTCATTGTCATGTGACTGATATTAGCAGCATCCAGCTCCCGGCCCGACTGCAGTCTCTGTTCCTTCCCAGTCTGAGACGGATGTGATACAGAAACAGGTCACTGCTGCTGTGTTTACAGCGCGGCTGCATGCAGCTGCCCTGCTATCAGGTTAAAAAACATGCTTTTGGCCTGCTGGGTTTCATAATTTCTGCAGCGTGTGTGTGGGGGTGGGGTTGGGGTGGCGGAGGTTGACAAGGACAAAGTATTGAATTAAGATCATATGTAAATATTTTCTGGGTTTTCTCAAGCTGGTCAGTAATATGAATTTTATTGCCTCCACTTTGGTTCAGTCTGAACTCTTCACCTCATGCTTTAATTTCTCCTTTGTTGAGGGGCACCAATAGGTGGCAATGTTGATCAGTCATGGTCAAGTTATGTTGCTGGTCCTTTTAGCCAGGGTTTTCTTTACAGCAAAGACCAGATGGTTGTGTTGTGCTCATAAGCTGCTGAATTCCTGATATGATGGTCTCTATGTTGTGCTCCATAATTTTGAGTATAAAAATTTTTCTATTTTTGTCGAGCTTTGAAAATTAAAACGGCACATTCCTGAACAGCAGGAAAACATGCAGCTGAGTTCTAAATTACAGCAGTCCAACATCAACAACCAGATCCATCCATCCATCCATCCATCCATCCATCCATCCATCCATCCATCCATCCATCCATCAGGGCCACTTATCTATCAGGGTCACATGGGGGCTGGTGCCTATCTTTAGCAGTCTATAGATTAAAAGATGGACTACATCATGGGCAAGTCACCAGTTTATCACAGGGCACCAACTAGAGAGAGTTACACAAAACCAGTAGAACTGTCAGGATTTGGTTATGGATTGTTGACCCAAAAGCAGAGGCAGGAAGGCGGAGGAAAATTTCTTTAGATTTAAGGAAAGGGAAACTGAAAACAAAGGCAGGTTATCCAAAAATCCAATAATGAAAACGAAGTCCAAACTAACATGAAACCAGGAGTCCAAAAATCCAAAGAATCAAACATAAAACTAGTCAAAAAGAACCAGAAACCATAGAGACATCAGGGGAATCACTGTCACAACGAGGAAGACTCAGGAAGATGGATTTGGAGGAAGTTTGACGAAGTTAGGCAGCGTTTGACGAGGACCCAGCAAAGGGGAACTGAAGACAGAGGGCTTTTAAAGGAGACTGAGCCAAAGAGGGGGCTAATGAGGAAACTGGGAGCAGGTGTGCACAGAACAAGAGAGGGAAAGAGCTAGAGAAGAAGGACAACATAAGAGGGCAGAAGAGAGCAACAAATAGAAACCTGGAAGACTGGAAATAACAACAAAATGTAAGTTAAATTACTAGGACTATAAAACATGGAGAAAAGAAAACTAAACACTAAAAAGAAAACATAACAGAACCCAGACTAGGACAGTAACTGGAAAAAAACCAAAGAACACAGCAAAATAAAAATAGAACCACTAACACCAGAAAACAAGGAGTAAAGCAAGACTGAATACTCAAAAGAAAAACATAACTGAAACAGAAACCTGACAAGAACCATTAGTAATGACAGAACAAGCCTGCCCCTGAATATTGTGACTGACTCATGAATGGAAAGCTGTGTGTTCAAATTAAAATCAGAGTAGATTTCAATCAGTGATATCATTCATTCTGTCAAGCAGGTTGCTGTTTTTAAAAGACAAAAGCAGCCAATGGTCAACAAGTTTGTGTGAGTTAATGTTTTTCTGGAAAGCTGAGAAAAGACATTGTTAAGAGGAACGACAAATTAGACTTAGAATTAAGTGAAATATCATTTTGTACAGCTTCCAGACAGTGAATGAGCAGCAGCTTAGCAGTGAAATGAAAATATACATCCCTTAAAGTGTAGCAGTGATAAAATATACACAGCATGGGGGGAAAAAAGGGTTTGGTGTTGTCAATGTGATGCAGAGTCTGTGACCTTATTCAAAGTTTTTTCAACAGTCCAGCAGTCTGATGGCAGAGGGGAAGAAGCTGTTGCAGAATCTGCTGGTCCTGCATCGAATGCTGTGAAGCCTCTTCCAAGAGGGCATCAGGGAGAACAGTCTTCCATCTCACATGGTGAAGGTGTGAGGGGTCAGTGATGATGTTACGGGCTCGGGACACGCAGCGCTGGGATGAAATGTCTTTAATGGAGGGAAGAGGAACCCCGATGATCCTTTCTGTTGTTCTCACAAGCACTCACAAGTCACCAAGCCGCCAAGCCTCTCTGCAGTTCTGATTGTTGTAGTCTCTGATGAGGCCGACTACTACTGTTGTCATCTGCAAACTTCATGTCGTGATTGGTGGTGAACCTGGGGACGCAGTGGTGAATCATCAGGGTGAACAGCAGTGGGCTCAGGACGCAGCCCTGAGGTGGAGCCTGTGCTTAGGTTGATGACATCAGAAGTGTTCTGTCCAACCCTGGACTGACTGAGGTCTGCCTGTGAGGAAGTCTAGAAGCCAATTGCAGAGGGGTGTATTGAAGCCCAGTTGTTTCAGTTTGCCTATCAGATGCTGTGGGATGATGGTGTTGGAAGCTGAGCTCCTTCAGGTGTGCTAGGCTCAGGTGAAGAGCGGAGGAGATGGCGTCCTCAGTCGAGCGGTTCTGTCAGATGGCGAACTGGAATGTTGGGGGGAGACTGGAGACGATTTGTTCTTCAACCAGCCTTTTGAAGCACTTCATCATGAAGGAAGTCAGTGCGACAGGTCAGTAGTCTTTAAATTATGTGACCTGAGGCTCCTTTTGGACCGGAGTGATGGTAGCAGACTTAAAGCATGCTGGCACTATGGATTGGTCCAACGAGGTGTTAAAAATGTCTGTGAGGACACCAGCCAGATGACCCGCACACTCCTTGAACACCCGCCCAGATATGCTATCAGGGCTTTAGCGGTCTTTGGTGCGTTGAATATGGATATCTGTACAACTTTTTTAAGATGACACTGATGTTTACCCAAAACATATTCATCCAAATGCAAATCTTTAATGTCTAAAGCTGACTGTAGTTTTTGTATTCTTAAAGCTGGGATTGAGGAGTGTGTGCCAGAAAAGCTGTATATTAAATAAAGCCAGCTTGCACATCCAGCGTCCAGCAGGCTGAGGTAATCTGTGATGATGCTCATAAAGATGACATGTTAGAAGAAAAAAAAAAATAATAAAATATCAATATATTTAATATAGTATGACAGTGAAAAGTAACTTTTCTCCATTTTCTTTTATTATGTATGGTGATAAAAAAAAATACTGTTATTTAATTGTTGCTTTCAAATTTAAAAACAAAGGACAGAGTGATATATGGACTCAAAGAGGTACAAAAACAAAAAAATAGTCGTCTAATTGATAAACAGTTTACTTTGGATTATATTTTATGCACTGCATAGTTCTTAATATGTTAGGCTGTTTAGTCCTTGCTCTCTCAATCAGTTTTTCTGTATTTTTCATATGGATTCTGTTTATTTTTTCTCTCTTTGTTCATGTTTAGGTCATCAGTTAATTAGTAGATTCCATTCAATTGTGTCTCATCATATTTGCCTATTGTTTCCAACTGTTTTGCTTTTTAATTAAGCCTTCCATTTACTGTCCGTTATCATCATGTTCTCTAGTTGAACGTCACCATGCCTTAATTCTTGTTTCCCTGCAATTGTATTATTTTATTAATTTTTGGAAAAACGACTTGATGTCTCTTAGCATCATTTTGTACTTTGGTCCCAAACAGCAACTTATGACAATTTTACATATTAAAGTGAAAAGTAAAAGCATCGAGAAACTATACAAAAAAATTATAAAGTAATTGTTCTAAATGTTTAGAATAAAAACCTATTAACAATGAAGTAAATTACAGAAATTCTAACATGAGGCAGAGCAAAGTCATTTTGTAGACGATTGAAAATACCGCCCTTGCCTTAAATGCACTTATAAAACTGGACTTCTGATAATATTAAACGGGATTCTTATAGGCCTTGTTTGCAAAAAGAAGTCCTGAGGCAGCAGACACCTACTGTATCACTGCTGCCAGAAACATTTTGTAAGTACTTTGTAAGTACAACCATTTTTTCCCATACTGATCAACCTCAAAAAGGAAACGTGGCAAGATACTGGGAAAGAAAAAGTGAACATCAGCTCATTACTCTGTCAGGGACACTTAATATGTATTGGGAAAAATTTGCTGTGTTCAGTTGAGTTGGAGAAGGCTAATGACCATGCCCCGGGGGTGTCTTCTGAGTGTAGTACGAGGTTGTGGGACTGAGCTCTGCCAGGGATATGCCTCATCAACAGCTTTTTTTGTCATTTTCATGGGGTGAAGCTTTAGGATGAGAAGAGTGTCAAGTGTGGTGGCTTCAGGATTGCACAGCTTTTTTTAACGGATGATGTTGCTTTCTTTGTTAGATTGTATGCGTGTTTGTGTGTGTGTGTATGGGGGGGGGTACTACGGATGTGTGGAGTGAGTCATAGGTGTAGGCGTTGAAGGATCTCATGTCTTTTCCTATAAGAGAGAGTTTGAGAATCAATAGACTAGTGCTGCATTGCCCTTTAAGTGCACAGTGCGCTGAATAGTTTCTATTTATTGAATCCTGGATTGAATCCTGTCATTAAAAATATAGTAATAGTGCTATATTTCAACTACAAAAATTACCAGGGAAAAAATATGCATTATACTAAAAACATTTACTACAATAACTCTTCTTTGTTGTTTATTTTCTAAATAAATTAATAACAAAAATAGCACAGTCTGTAGAAACTTCAAATTCACACATAAAACAAAGTTACAAAGTTGTGTGAAAATTGGTAATATGTTAATTTTTGTGACAGATAAATGAAAGTTTGAAATGAAAACAACCCAGCATGGGTTGCTGTAATCAGAGCATGTATTAATACACACAGCTATGCCCCCAGAATCAAAGAAAGACACATCCATCCATTTTCTTACAAGCTTGTCCCGAGTGGGGTCGCAAGGGGTGTTGGTGTCTATCTCCAGCAGTCAATGAGCGAGAGGCAGGCTACATCCTGTATAGGTCGGCAGTCCATTGCAGAAAGAAAGACACAATCAAAGATAAATATAGAAATATTCAACTTATGATATAAAGTACCTGTGAATTTCTCAGTCATTCAGGTCATAATAAATAATAAATAATTGAACTTCATTGATCTCACAATGGAGAAATTTACCTCTGCATTTAACCCATCCCCTTGCAGAGCAGTGGGCTGCCATGGTGGGTCCTTCAGGATCATTGCATATGGTATGTGCCATGATCATTTGGGATCTCTCCCCTTTAGGAGTCTCTACCCTCCTTGAACCACCATCTTAAAATGGTGAAGGGGTTTCAGTGCCCAAAAGGCTATGTTGATGGGGGATTAAATGCTCCTGGTATTGCAAGGCAAATAGGCTATGGGTGACAGGCCATACAGTTATTCAAACCCCCTTATGACAACAACAAAATCAAGGCAAGTGATGTCACCCATCCCATAGAACCTGAGACCTTAGCCATATTTAAGGTCTGTGTTTGGGGTTTGTAATTGGGCATCTGGTTGTACGGTTCCTCCTCGTGTGACCTTGCTTGGCCAAGCCAAAAGGAGTGATGTAGGCCACCCATCAGTGGGTCCACAAACTGCAGAGGCAACAATGGTGGACGCACGCTAAAAGGATTGGGCTACCTTATCAATGGACGATTAAACAGACACTGGGGATGTGGAATGTCCCTGTCCTTGATGTTATGGTTCCAGTTTGTGGGGGGTAGTTTTGTGTTCTTTTTCAGTTTTCCCGTTCATCGACCAGATGGTGCCATTGGTTCACATCTGTCTTGGAGGGCTTCCTTTCTCATCTCAATTACCCACACCTGCAGCTAATTGGTCATCACCTCTGAGGAGTATTTGAGCAGCTGACTGTCACCACCTCGTCGCCAGAGTGTTTGCCAGTTTTGGGTACTCTAGGCCTCCTAAGTTTATGCTGAGTAAATCTTTGAGTTTGTCTAGTGACTACAAGCCCTTACCTTGTTTTTTTGTGAATGTTTGGCAGGAAATCGACTGATCCTCTGAGCTAAATCTGGTTCTTCAAACCCTGGAAGGATTACACTCCTGATGCTGAGAGTCTCACTGCTCACCTTATCTGCACGTCTACCTCTTCCAGAAACCCAGATTACAGTCTGCTCCACTGCTCCTCTGTTCCTCCATAAGTCTGCCTGTCCGCCCTCCAACGACACCTCCACCACCTACCAGCCAAAGCCTCCACAAAGTCCAAGCAACATCTGAGTTTCAGCCTTTTTTGCCACCAATCTTTAACTCACCAAATCACTCTCTCCTCTGTGCAGTCGCTCCAGGTTCCCTGGTCACTGGAATCCCCCAAGCTGAGATATCAGTTTTCTGTCACTGTGTTTTTGTATTTGAAAAATAAACAGTTTAACTCTGATCCTCTCTCTGGGAGTGTTTCTGCATGTGGGCAAAAAATATAAGACCCATCATGACACTTGGGAGATGTTCTAGGCACTTTTCACTGAGATGAAGCCGGGGGAAGATGCAGGAAATTATGGAAGAGGAAGTCTGGCAGTTTCTGTTGGGACTGAAGTCACCGTGATTTGGTATTGGATGAAGAATATGGCAAGAGCAAGAATGAGTACAAGAGTTTCTTAACTTTGACACCATAATGTAATATAAAGAAATATGTCAAAAGTGTACCTTATCATGACTTTTAAAGAACATATCCTAGTCCTCCAGAGTAATAGTTAAAGACTAGCAGTTTACCTGCTCTCGTCTAAAGATGGCATCCACTGCCTTGCATAGAAATGCTATTGAGTTTTTTGGTTTGCTAGCTTGTAGTTTCTAGATATACTTCTACTTGACCCTCTAGTTTCTGGATTAAAATATAATAAAAACAAAATAGAATAAACCATTTATTGTCCCCCAGAGGGCAACTTCAGGCTCATTTGGCAGCAATCAGAATTATGTTTAAAACAGAAGTACAATAACGGGCTATGTTCACATTGAAGGAAAATCTGACCTAAATGGGATGTTTCTAGGCATCAAATGATTATGTTAGGCTGTTTAAAGCAAGTGGGAATGCTCTGATCTGGATCTGACCTCCTCAAGTCACATTTAAGGCACATTCAAATATGCTGCTGGTAAATTATCTTTTGAAATGTGAGTACAGTGGGAATGACCAAAGCACATTAGACTTGTCTGTAATCTGCATCGGCACATGTAATGATGTGTCCCTGCTGCAGTCTGATGCACTCGGTTGCATCAAGTCATCTGCCTTGTTGCTGAGAGGAGATTAATGTATGATTAAATGTTGCCATCAAGTTATTAACATCCCTGCCCCGCCATTGCTGGTTGTGTATCTTCATCCAAATATATTTGATCTAATATAAACAAGCATGCTTTAGACCCAATAAACTGGAAGTCTCCATAACATCCCAAATCATGGACTATTTTATCTGCCATGACCTGATGGTGATGCAGTAGGTGTGGTCCCAGTGGATGGCCAGCTCCATGGCTTCTCTGAGCCCAGTTGCTAGGGATTTACAGAGCATCTCATAATCAGTGCAGAGTAGAAACCCAGACACCAGTTCAAGTTCTCAATGTCCTGCAGGTTTTCCTTTTTGGGCAGAAGGTTTAATGCCATGTAACATGAAAAGCAGTAGTGAACCAGTGACCAGATATGAATTGTAGACTTCAAGCAGATCTTGTGCTGGGATGTCAAAGAATGCTTTGTAAAACCCCTTATTGAGTCCATCATTACCAGGAGCCTTCTGGCACTGCATGCTAAGGAGGACTGCATGGCGCTCAGGTATCCCAAATGAAGCTTCAGTTGTGTGTTGTCTTTTCAGAGACCTGGGGTAACCTGTTTTAGCTCTCCCTAAAAAGTCATTGTTCTCACTGTACTTAAAAAGAAGAGTAAAATCCTCAGTCCTTCTCCTAATCTGGCCTGGTTCATCTGTTGCCCTTTGTCAGATATTAAAGAGGGGATCACCTTCCTCTGCCTGTGTGTCCTCTCCAAGCTGTTTAAAGAAACTAGATGGAGCATCCATCTCTGTTTTGTTCTGAACTGACACCTTACTTACCACCTTGGACTTTAGATTCAAGCAGGTTTGCTAAAACTGGCATTTTAGATTTGAGAGCTTCCATGTGCTATTGAAACCATGCGGACTAAGACTCAACTATGTTCATCTACAGATCTAGAAGATTTATTTGAATATTTCCATGGTCTCACAATCCATTAGACAAGTAAATTAATGTTTTCTTTTTCTAAAAACTGTACAAAATAACTTAAAGCCTCTCTAAAATTTATATCATGGGTGAAAGGAAGATTTCAATGACAGTAGGCACTTTTGGGTAACTTTATTCTGATTAAAAACACCCCCTAAAAGCAATTATTGGTCTGTAAAAAACACTGCTAAATTCTGGTTTTAATGCATAAAGATGATTCTTAAAACAATGCAAATGATCAAGTCAACCAAAAGGGTTAAAGTTATCTTTGATGTGAGACCATGTGTGGTGTCTGTGGCATTTATATATCATCCTCTTTACATCCACTAGGCTATAAAAAGTCTGAAAACTAATTTTCTGTACAATTCAAATGCCCACCTAAAAATGCATGATCTTTTGACCCGCAATCTGCCAACCTTTTCCAAATTTCCACTAAAAAAATTTCCTCTCTCCTTTAACTAAAATAAACCTTCCTTAGATGATATGCTGTATTTTAAAAGGGTTTGGGGTAAAAACCTTAGAAAAGTGCTGGTCCACCCCAGAACTCTGGGAGTTGCCATGAATAAAACCGGCTTCTCCCTTCCCCTCTCGGCACCAGCCCACTTCATTATTAAATTCACTATGGGTTTCTTGTAAAAATAACATATTGATTCTTTTAGGCAGTGCTTTTTTGTATATCATGGTGCATTTTACCGCCTCCCTAGATGCATTTATATTTAGCTAACTCAAAGTTATTGTGTTAGGTAAATTGCTAAAAGTGGCACCACAACAAAACACAAAAAAATTTAGATAAAAAGCTCACGCACATCATTATACCCAAAAGTATTTTCTTACTTTCTCCATCATCTCTTTCAGACTATTAACCTCCTGATCAGAAACACCAGACTCTTCTTTTCTTCTAATATAACTTTCAAAGAAATAAAAGGTCCTTAAATTCAGAGTAAAAAAAACAAAGATTTCAAACTTTATGCCTCTTAACCCTTTGGTCTGCTAATGAAACTTGTTAAAAGACTCAATAGGATAATGGTGCTCTGAACTGTTGATCTGTGACAGCGACACCTCACTGCTGTCAGAGAGGTCCCCATCACTATGGCTACTGTCTGTGTTGTATTTTCTTTTCTTTGGCCAGTTTGATGACCTGCCTACTGGCCTGGTCAGCAGCAAATACATTTTTCATTTCAAAGTGCAAAAATTATCTAAAAAAAAACAACTATACTTTTCTTTAATTAACTGTATTCACCCTTAATTTAAGTAGTTAAATAAGATGATTTGCCAATGGAATGAGCATTTCTATGCTTAAAATAAGACATTTATTTTATATATACCACACTTTTCAGATATTTCCACTTTTCTCAATCCAAAGGATATTTTTCCAATTTTGGGTGGATAGGATATAAATATTGACCTCTGACCTTACTAACTTAAGGTAGGTAAGGTCTGCAGAGCTTTAGATGTTGTTGTGGGCTTACTGTAACTTATTGGTCTGCCTTTTCTCATAGTAGCTTTGCCTCTTCCGTCCCTGTTTGGCTGTGACTCCATGCTGGAGAGAAATATCAGCTGTGCTGCTGCCATCAACACCTTTGTTTATAGATATTGGAGATCAGCCTGTTTTTCAGTCTAGTCCTGTTTCTCTAACTGTGACTAACTGGATGTGCTCTCTTCATCCTCTGACATGGGAGCTGGCTCAGAGCTTGTCTGCCTGGCTGTGTGTTTCTTGGATGGGGCTGCCTTTGCTTTTTGTATCTCTGCTTCTGTCTTCTTGAACCCCAGTCGGCCTCAGCAGATGGCCGCTCACACTGAGCCTGGTTGTGCTGGAGGTTTCTACCTGTTAAAAGGGAGTTTTTTTTTTCTCCATTGTCGCTACAAGCATGCTTAGTGTGAGGGATTGCATTTGAGTCCATGAGTCATGCAATCTTTTTGACTGTATGATCTGGTGAACTGTAAAGTGCAATGACATGACATGTGTTGTGAATTGGCACTATAGTAATAAACTATATTGAAAATTGGTTTGGATGTTTTTTTTCTATTATAAATTTGTAAAAGTGAGTGACTGAGTGTTGTATTATTGAATTGTTTGATCTAAAACATTTAGGTGTGAGAAAAACATTCATATTTCCCATGGAGTTTTTGATGATATTTCAATGTTATGCAAAAAGCATAACTAAATGCCATGGCTTTTCATGATGATGGAATGATTAAAAAAACAAGAACTGCTTAATTTCCTCTGAGCAAAGCCTTGAATAAAAAATATTTTCAGTCAGACTAAATTTAAATCTTTACATATTATATAAGCGCGTCCATGACAAGCAGCTCAGTGTATCCCTGCTGGGAAGAAGTGAATGTGTGGAAGCTAGAACCCTCCCTCCTTGTCCGCATCTCATTAAGCAAGTCCCGCTGTAGGTGAAGCTTCCTCTCTCTGCCATTCTGAAGCAGGTGTCCAACATGGCGAACGCTCGCAGCGGCTCTCTGGCGACTATTCTCTTTCTCTTCGTGTTCCCAGCGGCTCTTCACCAAGGTAGGAGTTTCGCTGCTTGTGTGTGGACGGAGGACGCCCTTTGTTCTCGCATTTCCGCGGATGTAGATGCGGAGGAGTGTCCATATAAGCAGTTTATTTATTTGGATCCGTGCGCGGCTGAGCTGTTTGGATATAGCTGATATGTTTTGCACCAAGTGAGAAAACACGTCCCTAAAGTTAAAGCGTTGCGCAGAACAGGGCAGATTTAGGTGTTTTTGGCGTTGCAGAGGCGCTGCTTAGCCGATACATCACTTTGGACCGCTCACCATTTGGCTGGAGGCTAAACCTCTTCCCCCCCCCCCCCTTCAACTCATTTAAGCAAATGTTGCTAAAAAATAAATAAATGTTTGTCTTTGCTTTGAACATAGAAACATGCCCGGATGCTCTCCGTGGTTTAACTGTGACTGATTTGTCAGAAATGTTACTTTGTTGCATGTTTAGAACAGACAGAGCTGTAAATCGGAGAGCAGCAGAGCGTGGAAAGTCCTCTATGCAGCAGCCTTACCGTGTGAGAGCAAACTGCACACGCAACTTTGTTCATTTCATTTGTGACCATCAAGTTAAAAATTGTGACTGCTTTTAGGTTTGCATATTTGTTGACAATAACTGTGCCGATATGTTTTGATAAATTAGGCGCAAAGACGCCTTTCTAATCTGTTTGTTTCGTGATTGATCTCATCTTTCTGAATTTAATAGTGAGGCATTGCGCTCTTTGTGCGTCTTTTTGTATCTGTGCGCCCAAATAATAAACCATATTTTTTTTTCCTGTGGTCAGATAAATGACGTATGGAGACAGGTGTTTATAAATACACGTGGTAATGTGTATTTATATTTACATGTGTATTTGTATTTACATTGTAACTGTAATTGCATAGCATTTTTTTTTCTAATAATATAGGCTGGAATGCGCCCTGATTTTAAAATTCTGGTTCTAATTCCAGTCGATCTCTAATCAGTAAATAAATATCAATTTACTGGGAAATCCAAGCCAAATGTAGCCTATTTGCAGAAATTATCAGTAGATTGTAAACAAACAAACAAACAATAACTTGCTTTGCAAAGCAAGTACGAAACATCATGTGGCATTTCGTGCAAGAAGGAGCACGAAAAACAAAAGGTTGGAAATTGAGCTGGAGCGAAATTGAGTGGATTTTGTGTTGCGACTCGTTTATCTACTTGAGTCGATGAATGTTTTCTGAAAGTGAATGCTTGTCCGCAGAGATCCACGCTATATCCTAGACAAGCATAGTGATGCGTTTGAACTCTTGAGAGAAGTTAATGAAATAAATGAATCTTGGGGTTGTTACTGTTGCGCACCGGTGCTGTTTTCTTTCAATGGGAGCTGGGTTTGCAGAGAAAACATCAAAGCTTCAACTCGACTGTTTTCATCTGAGGTGGAAGGTTTCAGAGAGCGGATAGACTTAAGATAAAGCCACAGGGTGAAGACATGATTTTTCTCCGCTTTTCCCCCCTACTAATATGGGAGAAGCGTGCGTGACTCTGCGCTCTGCACAACACGTTTCCATTCTAAAGTGGCATAACGCGCAATAGTTAACGCGCAAGTCAGTGTTTAACTGTTGGGTCTTTTCTTAAGCTTATGTTAATGTTCGCTATTTTAAACAGTCAGTGAAGGCAATTGGTGAATCATCAACTAAATGCTTTGCTTAAGCTTTTCTTCATGAAAACATACAAAAACGCCTCATTTCTTGAGCTCCAGCCTCTAGTGGTGAGAATGACAGTGGAGGCAGCTGTCGACATTTGTCACATTGTGGATTATCCACAATACTTAATCCAGTTTTATCCCCTTAAATGAAAAATGGATGCACAGTCGTGTTTTTTTCTCCCCCTTCTTGGAGCAAGAAAGTAATAAGTTGACCAAAAGCACCACAGAGTAACCAAACAGGCGTCTGATCTTTGGACAGTGCGCAATGCTGCTTTACCTCCACGGTAATGGCTCCACTGATTTCACACACAGCTCAGGGCACTCTGGCACAAAGCATATAAATTATTCACCTCCAGCTGCATATTCTAAGATCACATTGTGCCCATGCATTTACAGTGTTTTTCTTTTTTCCCTTTTCCCCTCTCTAATAAAAAAATGTAAAATCCACACTTTGCACCAACATACACTATATTGCCAAAAGTATTTGCTCACCTGCCTTGACTCACATATGAGCTTAAGTGACATCCCGTTCCTAATCCATAGGGTTCAATATGACGTCGGTCCACCCTTTGCAGCTAGAACAGCTTCAACTCTTCTGGGAAGGCTGTCCACAAGGTTTAGGAGTGTGTTTATGGGAATTTTTGACCATTCTTCCAGAAGCGCATTTGTGAGGTCGCACACTGATGTTGGACGAGAAGGCCTGGCTCTCAGTCTCCGCTCTAATTCATCCCAAAGGTGTTCTATCGGGTTGAGGTCAGGACTCTGTGCAGGCCAGTCAAGTTCATCCACACCAGACTCTGTCATCCATGTCTTTATGGACCTTGCTTTGTGCACTGGTGCACAGTCATGTTGGAAGAGGAAGGGGCCAGCTCCAAACTGTTCCCACAAAGTTGGGAGCATGGAATTGTCCAAAATGTCTTGGTATGCTGAAGCATTCAGAGTTCCTTTCACTGGAACTAAGGGGCCAAGCCCAGCTCCTGAAAAACAACCCCACACCATAATCCCCCCTCCACCAAACTTTACACTTGGCACAATGCAGTCAGACAAGTACCGTTCTCCTGGCAACCGCCAAACCCAGACCCGTCCATCAGATTGCCAGATGGAGAAGCGCGATTCGTCACTCCAGAGAACGCGTCTCCACTGCTCTAGAGTCCAGTGGCGGCGTGCTTTACACCACCGCATCCGACGCTTTGCATTGCACTTGGTTATGTATGGCTTGGATGCAGCTGCTCGACCATGGAAACCCATTCCATGAAGCTCTCTGCGCACTGTTCTTGAGCTAATCTGAAGGCCACATGAAGTTTGGAGGTCTGTAGTGATTGACTCTGCAGAAAGTTGGCGACCTCTTCGCACTATGCGCTTCAGCATCCGCTGACCCCGCTCCGTCAGTTTACGTGGCCTACCACTTCGTGGCTGAGTTGCTGTCGTTCCCAAACACTTCCATTTTCTTATAATACAGCTGACAGTTGACTGTGGAATATTTAGGAGCGAGGAAATTTCACGACTGGATTTGTTGCACAGGTGGCATCCTATCACAGTTCCACGCTGGAATTCACTGAGCTCCTGAGAGCGACCCATTCTTTCACAAATGTTTGTAAAAACAGTCTGCATGCCTAGGTGCTTGAATTTATACACCTGTGGCCATGGAAGTGATTGGAACACCTGATTCCAATAATTTGGATGGGTGAGCAAATACTTTTGGCAATATAGTGTATTTCAGGCTGCCATTCCCGTCCATCCAGGTTATGCACTCCTCCAAACCCCAACTGCCTAGATTCCTCTTTTTTGTTTGTTACAAACTAGATGTCAGTGGGTGTGGCATATTCTAATACAGGGAATTGACCCCAAAAAATGTAAGGGTTTGCATTGTAGCAAGCAAGGCTTGGATATTTTGCTTTTTGTGCTTGGTGACATTAAAAACAACAACAAAAAACAATGTTATTGAGAGACTATATGAAACGCACAATGCTGCAATACCCTGGTTTTATTAGATGGAACAGAATAATCATTTGTTTTCTCACAGTGGGGAAATTAAGGAGCAAGTAAAGGGAAAAGTTTGCAACAGGAAAAATGCTCTGCAGTTATTAAAAAATGTATACTCAGGTTTACTGAAATGAAGTATGTTTTAAAAGTGTGCATAATGCACATATGTATTTGTGCATAAAAGGAGCAATAGACTACATATAATGGTAAAAAAATCAATGTGACAGTTTTTAAATTGTTGGATGCAGAGATGAGGAACTGCAGTTGCAGCTGCTGGGAGAAAGGATGTGTGACAACTCTTCTTTTAGGACCTATGGTGCAGCAGTCTTACACTCTTGACTTCTCCTAGGGAAAAAAAAGAATTATTCCTGAAACAAAATTAAAAGTGGCTTTAGCAACTAACAATTTAGGAGTGTGCACACTTTTCCTCCTTCATTATTGATCTGCTCTTATTTCATTCTTTCTTTCATTAAGTCAACTGTTTTTGCTGTTAAAAAAATACAAATCTCAAATCTTATGGAAAAATGTAGCTACTGTTGATATCATTATACAAAAAAGTACATTTTGTTTTCAAATCACTTTTTGGTAATGTACTCTGATTTTAATCCATTTTTTGTTCTAAAATTAACTACGTAATAAGCGGTTGTGCCTGACAGAACCCTTTGGTAGAGAGCCCAGATATCAATCAAAGAGCTTTCAGACTCATTAGAAATCAGCCTAAAACCCAAAATCTTACAGTAGCGGCTTGTCACACTGAAATACACTGACGACAAACCTAAAAACCTTCCCCAGGATACCACATACCAGTGTATTTTAGTGTAACGGATCATTATGCTAAAAAAACAACTCATCATTACACTGAAAATCAGCCTGATATGCTCATTTTATAGGCATACAAGCCTTTTGAATGACACCTGGGCTTCCTGAAGAGTGCTATTTAAGACACTGGTTACGCTGGAACTTTTAGAGCAATGAAATTATGTTGATACCTTGACTTAAAATTAGTGTAATTTTCACAGAAAGCAACAGGAACCTTTTAAAGACATATACCTCATTATTTCCACACATGAGGGAAGTGCTGTGAAAACGAGAACCCCACTCCATTCAGTGCCATTGGCTTGGCTCACCAAGGCAGGTCTATCCAAAGGTTTTTGTACCATGTTTTTTTTGTTGTTGTTTTTTCCTCCCACACTGTTTACTGTACATTTGATCTGCTGAACTTTTTTTTTTTTTATTAACAGTGTCCTGTCTGGCAATGTGGCAATAAGAATAATTGTCTTGATGCCAAAAAGAGCCCAACAAATCTTACTTTCACAAGTGTAGCAGTATGGCATTTCATGCATATAAATTGCTTTATTATAATTATGCAGGGAGTTTTACAGTTTATATGGACACTGCAATGTAAATAGAGCAAAAAAACAGAAGAAGAAAAAGGAAAAAAGAAAAAAAGAAAGAGAAAAGATGAAAGAAAGAGGAGATAGAAAGAAGACAATGACAAAACATTTTCAGTCTGCTTCATCGTCTATAACGAGATGAAAAAAGAACAGCACAACCGAAAGACATGGTACGAGATATACAATAAAGCAACACCTTGAAACTATCGCTAAAGTAGTATTATTATGATCACTGCTGCACTTTAAGAAATAGAAATGTTCATTTCACTGCTTAACTGATGCTCGTTCACTGTCTGAAAGCTGTACAAAACGAAATTTTATTTTGTGTACCCTCTGGGTATACAAAATTACAATAATAGTTGTCTAAGTCGTAATGCATAAAACAGTATT
Organism: Cyprinodon diabolis; assembly: GCA_030533445.1. NCBI lineage: Eukaryota > Metazoa > Chordata > Actinopteri > Cyprinodontiformes > Cyprinodontidae > Cyprinodon > Cyprinodon diabolis. Next base: position 5,480,579 of record CM060072.1, read on the forward strand.
TGTTAGTTTGGATATTTTTAGTTTCAAAATAACTTCTTCATATTAATAAAAACAGCTGCAATGAATAAGTTTAGTAGAATTAGGTAAATTCTAAAAAAAAAAAAATGCAAAACAAAAAACACAACATCCACATGAAACCATATCCATAAAGCTGAGGAACAAATAAACTACAAGTACAGCCGGGCAAGAAATCAATATTAATATATCAGGATGGACATCTGCCCAGCCCAACAAATTTTCTATTATTCCACTGAACTTCAGTTCAGAATCACATGGTATCAGGGGAATGTAGGCAGATAAAATGAATTAACTAGTTACCCTTTTACAGCCAAACTAAGCAAAATTGGTAATAGGCCTGACCTATATTTAAAGGTTAAAGTTTGTGTTTAAATTGGGTGAGAGATAGAATTTAAATCCAGATTTTTGGTCCTTGTATGTTAAATAGGAAAAAAACAGCTTCCAATAATTGACTGAAAAATAGACTGATCTGAAAGGCTTATTCTATGGTACATTTTTATAGCCTGGGTGAACTTAGCCCCGCCCACAACGTTTGAGGTCGGGAAGTTCGGTCTGGCATTGCTCAATAGTAGCGCGAGTATGCTCGCCCAATATCTGGTCGGGCCAATCAAATTGTCAGGGCGGGCTTTATACGATGATGGACAGATGATCAACAGTAACGTAATCAACCACGTCACCAAAGCGCGCTTGAGAGACAACAACAATGGCTGCCGCTGGAGAGCTGAGGTGTGTAGATTCTGCTATTAGGTCTGTTCTAGAAGATATTGACAGCAAATAAATTTTAAAAGAGGAACAGAGAAACGCAATCAAGGCATTTGTTAAAAAGAAAGATGTTTTTGGCATCCTTCCTACGGGATTCGGCAAAAGTTTAATTTATCAGCTGGCTCCCTTGGTCGCTTAACATACATCACGCACTCCATTGCTCTTATTGGTCGTAGGTCTATCCAATTGAGTGCAGAGGCATTTTTTTCCTGGTTCGTTCGAAACACGCCCCATAATCATAGCTCTATGGAGCAGTATCAGACTCATATTCTGACTAGAATTGAGTAGGACTACGTCAGGCTAACATTTTTAGGCCATACTGCACAGAATCATAGTGCAAGATTAAACTGCCGCATTGTGGAGTTAAATACAGAGCTCGGACTCAACCTATAAATTTGGTTAGAAGTAAAATTTTGAAATGATGAATGAAGGATGGGTATAGATCAGGTGACTGCATTGCAAGACTCTTGTAAATCAACACCTATGATTTTAAACACATGTAAACACTAATGCCCCACACTTCCATCTATGCCCGCATTCTGATCAGATAAACACATCAATTACCAAACTGCTGTCTTTCAACATATTGTCTCACCTATCGAGTGATCGGTTGCTGGAAAATATTAATAATGTAGCAGCAATGTTACTTTTAGACCAAGCTGCAGTCATGATTCAACTTGCTAACACCAAAAAATGTAAAGATAAAAAGCTTGAACAGTTGACATTTACCAAGTTTTTAAATGTCAAGCTTTTAAAATTTTCACTGTCTTTTTGTGCTTGTTGTAATTATTTGTGGATATCCGTAAGATGTTGGTCTGTGCAATGCACAAATGTGTATCTTTAAAAAAAAAAAAAGGTACAGTTTGTTGACATGAAACCTATTGATAAGCACTGCTTGAATGCAATGGTAAAGGTCGAGTTAACAGCTTTTGTTACCACAAAGCTGACTTCCAGTGTGATTTTAAAGGATCTTCAAAGCCAGTTTTGTCCTTATTGTTCTTTGCAGAGTGCAATTCTTTTTTGATTTTCACAGCTTTGACATATTTGGTAAGCGTCAACTCTCCTCTTTCAAGATCTGTAAATAACTGAAATAGGCCCTGGGTAGACATGTTCATGGATTTGCCATGGCCTGTCACATGTATCTATGTTTAATAATGTGTGAGAACACAAATTGTTGGTAATTTAGTAGGCATCTAATACAGCTGACAAAATGTATTTGGTAAAATATAGTGATGTGCTTCAGTGTATTGTTTATATTTTCATGTTATGGAAAGACCCCTTTGATACCTGACAAAAAAAATATTTTTTAATGAAAATGGCCAATGTTAATAAATTTTATACTCACTGATAAGATTAGTCGATTTAAGATTAACTCATTAAGATTAACTGATTAGTCAATAACATGCATTTCTAGTTAGAAGGTATTGATCTATGGATTCCCTTGCAGTTGTAAAGTCAGTGTGGTTGACTTGGCAGCCGTCATTGATCCTCTTCATGATGGCACACAGAAAGTCACTTTCAAAACATAGAATTACTAGAGAAGAATTACTTTCTATGAAAAAGAATTAAAAATAAAATGCCACCAAATAAAAACTACTTTTGAAATTTCAGTAGTTTTGATAGTTTTATCCTGAAAAGAATGCACCTAAAATCAAAACAAAAGAAGTCTGGAATACTTTTTGTTGGGGGAATAAGGAGATATGTCAAGTTTTCTTTCAATCATATAACAAACAAAAAAATAAGGGTAAGCCATGTTAAAGCAGCACTGAGTCAGGCGTACTTTCTGAACTAAGACAAGAACTGAAATGGCACTGATAGCTCATTCAGTGATCGCTCCAGGAAAGTGAAACTGGTAAATGGTGAATCACTTCACCAAGACTACTAAAGTGATCAAACAAAGGCTCATCTTATATTCAGCAAACGAAACGATAAAAAACAAAATATTGAGCTAAAATGCTCACACGGGAGCTTTACCTTGGGCATATCCAATATAATGATGAATTTTCTTTTCTATTCCTGCAGGTCTTGGGTTAAAAATATACCCAAATTGCATTCAGTTTTGCTTCAACGTTACATTAAACTTTAACTAGGCTTTTACCTTCCTTCCTTAATTTCTCTATCCTCATAAATTATGAATTCATATATTCCTTTCAAGTTTTATTTGACTCTAATACAAACTATCGGAACAAAAATAGATTCCAATCTTCCAATCTTCTTATTTCACATCACTATATATGGCTTTAAGTGAAAGGTATGCAGTTTACTCTTTCTGCAGAGGCTTTGTATCTGTATTAAATTCAGTTGTGTTGCAGATTATCGGCTTAGAGCAACAGGGGATGGTGTTTTACAGGTGTTAAGTAATGCTAACGCAGCATACTCTGACCATCAGCTTATTAAGGCTTGGAACACTGGTGGCAATCTAACAATTATCACAACAAGCATAAACCGTGTCATGTTTTGTGAACATGCAGGCTTATTATGGGCGTCTGTGGAGGAATATAGTTATCTCTTGACCTGATGTTGACCCTAATATTAGGTTTTACATGCTCCTTTCTGTTTGATCTCAGATAGTTTTTAGGTTTGGATTAGAAAATTAGTTCTGCCTTGTGTGTAGATGCAATCTCTCTCAGTTAATCTAACATGTCTTCTTGGACTCTGAGTGGATGTGGATATGCTTGTTAACAACCTGCATGACGTACGATGCTCCTCAGAGTACTGGCTAATGAGAGAAAGTAGATCCCGGTGGAGCATTTCATTGCATAGCTGTGAAGTATGTTGTGACTCAATCGACTGTTTTATGCTGACATTGTTGTCACACCTTTTTTCTGATATACAGCTCCACTGTACATCTAAGCAAATGGATTAATTTGGAGCATATAGCCTTGATTAATGCGTGGCTGACGTCTTGATTTATAGTGAGTACATTCCGTCTTTCTCTGGCCTGCTTTCTTATTTGTTATTTACCGCTACATTACCGCTGACATATCAACTGAGGCTGCATGATCTGTCAGCTTCACATTCCCTAATGTGGTGATTGATGGATTATCCTTTACTGCAAACAGAAGTCAGGAGTAATGTAATGGACAGCTCACAATCAGAGAAAACCTCATATTTTAGTGTACATGTTTGCAATTGTTAGAGAAACTGTAGAGCTTTTGGGGGAAGTGATGCACATTCTTGGTTGTCTTTGTGCTAGGTTCCTCTAAAGCCTTTTTAGAATTGTACATTTCCACCATGGTGGGAGTCATCTTCTGCTGGATTTTCAGCACTATATTTCAGTATGGTGACCTTTCATGCTTCTTTTTTTTTTTAAATACTTTTTTAAACAAACTGTTTAAAGTGAAATTTCTATAATGTACTTCTACACTTAGTTTAAGACTCCAATAGATCAGCACATCATGACCATGGGGAATTTTTTAAACTATTGTTTGATATGGCAATGGTAGCACCAATTAGCTCAGCAGGCCTTTGTGACTGCGTTCTTGAATACATTGCTATTTTAGTTCTAACTTTAATTTGATATACTGGAACAGACTAAATTAACTATTTTACAGTTTATAATTAAGAGTTTGTAGAATTGGGGAAAAAAAAAAGATTTAATACTTTGCGTCATTAGTATTCAGTGTTTCCATGTAGACTGAAAAAGTCTGAATAAACTAGTTTTTTAATGCCATAATAGATCCCAAAGTGAGATACAAAAAATATTTCATTTATCATTTTTCTGAGATTATAATTTCTGTTTGTATTAATTTAAAAATAATGACATTTATTTTTATTTGAAATTGAATCTTAATATTTGATTTTTGTTGGCATCACAAATTTGCTTTGATTAAACTCTAAGTTTTTGATATATGGGCTCATAGATTTGTGAATTTTTTTTTTAATAATATATATATTTTCTACTGTTATTTTTGACTCCTTTGAGATATAGGGCTGCACTTAACAATTATTTTGCAAATCAATTAATCTATTAATTAGTTTAAAGAAGATATTTCTGAAATTAAACTAGTTAAATCCAAGATGTTTCTGCTTGAGGAGTTCTGGATAGAGCATATTGACAGACTGAAACATTTGTTTTTAATCTTAAATACAAATTATTCATATATTTTGTTTACAACTTTGATATAATAACTGCTCTAAGTGGGTTGCTTTGTCAGCTAAAGGCATATTTCAGAGTCTCTACTCCAGTTAAAGATTAATCGATTACTATATCAGCTGATGATTATTTCATTTGCGATTCACGATTATTTCAACTTAGAAAGAACATTAAAAACTTAGGTAAACTTGAGTGGATATTTGAATCTTGAAAATAATGCATTTTGACAAATAGCTTATTGAATTTGTCCTGTATACTTTCTCTACCGTTTTTAAGGGGATAATAAATGTACAGTGCCTCTCTGGATGAACCGTTTTAGTGCCTCACAGTTAAATATTGAGGAACTATGGCTTGAAACAATGTAGTGAGGTTTAAATCAAAATCTTTGTATCTCCTTAAGTGTTATTAGACAGGTTTTTATGGGGTTGTGAGGCCATACTGTTCAGATCAGGCAGCAGAGTCTTATTGCAGTTTTTGCCAATAATCAAAATACTTTTACAGATTTTTATGCCTGGACAGCAACAATCAGCCCAATCTTTTCAATTTACAAATAAACCTTGCCTTTGAAATTGTTTATCTTTTTATCAACACCGTGAGCCGGCAGAAAACAGGAAGCACTTCTAAAAAAAGGTATGAGCTTTGGATGAATCATCTGGCATGGTTTTGGCTCAGAGACGAGCTGCCAGAACCCCCACCGTGATGGAAACAGGTGTGGAAATGGACGTGCTCTCCTTCTGAACCCCTGCAGCAGCATCTCCTGTAATGAAGAACAATGGCTCTATTCCTGAAGGAGGGTGACAAGCGGGGGGTTGGACCCCAAGTGACCCACGTCGTCCTCGTACCGCTCCTGCCCCCGTCAGTCTTTGAGCAACTGTGCTGGCAGGCCAACAGATGACTGCTGGGTCGCATCTGGTCTCCCTGCACTTAGTGTAATCAAAGGGAGAAAAAAAGGTTTATGGCCTACTTGTTAGTGAGCCGCCAACTGATGGGATGTCAAGTAAGAACCCTCCAATTCTAAATCTCTTGAGGGATTGTTAGAAGAGGGTGGGCATGGGTAGCAATCTGCCACATTGACAGCAACATACACAGGCCACGGTGCTATCCTGTGCAGTGAAACAAGCTGACCATAAAACAAGGCAAGCGTGTCAAATTATTCACTATTTATACTCATATTTACAAAATAGTCATAGCCAAAAGGTGAATGCAAATTCTCTTCAGTTCTAAAGAGTTGTTTTGTTGAGGCCTACAGCAAGCATATAAGAAATGCAGATAAGTAATAAAGAATACTGCAGGGTTGTGTTTTGTTTATTCATAGATAAAAGGTAACACATGGAATATACACTTAATTTTCCTTGTTATATAACAGCTTTACTTTGACATCATGCACATATTATCTGACTAAGTCTCTGAGGCTGTTTTATTTTCTGATAAGAAACTGCATTACAAGTGTACATGTGAAATTAAAGGACATTCTGGTCTTTGGAGCTTGACCGATTCTGGAAACAAAGTAAAGCCTCTAATTCTGTATTTTTTTTTTCTTCAAAAGTCTTTTAACATCTCAAATAATCTTTAGACCGCCCCCCCCCCCCGTTTTCTCCCTAGCCGAGGTTTTCTTCAAATAACTGGATGGTGTACAATATAGTATGACAGATGTTCACATCTGTTGTGACATTTGTGCTGAAGAAGTCAACACTCCCTGTTGTAATTCAGAAAAAGTAATAATGTCGCATTTATTTGTTGTGCGATCTGTGAAAACGTGTGTTAGCATATGGATGGATGATAGAAAGACAAGAGGAAAAGCAGTGTTGGGATGGCGATCTCAATACAAAAAAAAAATCAACCTATTAACACCTCAGATAAAGTCACAGTAAAATAATTGCACCTTTAACCTAATAACAGTTTTTTTTCCACCATTGAGGCAACAAGTTATATTGATATTTAGGATGGCTGAGGGTGAGTCTTGTCTAATTTTTACCCACTCAGTTGTTCTAATTCAGCCTCAATGAAGTGTTTTCCTGCACAAATGGTCTCTAGAAAGATATCAGG